>CM042397.1:25330354-25955354 GCA_023634145.1 Thymallus thymallus
ACCACTACCCTACACCACCACCACCACCACTATCCTACACCACCATTACCACTACCCTACACCACCACCACCACTACCCTACACCACCATTACCACTACCCTACACTACCACCACCACTACCCTACACCACCACTGCCACTACCCTACAGTACAGTCCCAGTGATGTTTGGCATTTGTGTATTGTCCTTTTGAGGACATGTTTGGGTGCATGTACACAGAATGTACCTCTCTATTTACAATTGTATGGGTGATATGTGTGTACTGTATGCTGCTGTTTAGAGTGTGTTTGTAGCGGATGTGTATTTGTGCACATGACTGCATGAGCTGCAGCGAGATGCTCTGCTTAAAATGTAGGATTGAGAGAGAGAGAGAGAGAGAGAGAGAGAGAGAGAGAGAGAAGGAGGAGGGGGACCTGGTCCTGATGCTGATGTCTCTGCTGTAACCTTGGTTGCTCTGCCCTTCCGTTTTACTCATTGGCTAACCACTCTGACCACAAGACATGTTTTCTGGGCAGCGACCAATGAAAAAGAGGCAAGGTTCCTTCAACAGTGTTCTAAAAGAGACAGTGTGGTATTCTTGTTTTTCTTATCACCCTGAGGGGAATATGTAGAATGTTGCAACTCTTTCAGAATGCAAAAGACAGCAGTTTAGATTTGTATGTGTGTAAGGATGCCTGTGTTTGAGAGACAGACAGAGGGCAAGAGAGAGAAAGATGGCGAGAGAGAGGGGGGAGTGTGTGTGTGTGTGTGTGCTCCTGGCTGTCAGAGAAGCAGAGAGAATGCTGTGGTCTTTAAGAGCAGACAGGCGACATAAAGACACACACACAAAACCACAGCAACATGCACACACACATATGAACACCCTCCCTCATACTCTCGCTCTTACTCACTCTCTCTCACATGCACACATTTCCGACAGGCGTACATGCTGTCTGCAGCACATGCGCATTCAGGCTGCACGCACGCACACACACACACACACACACACACACACACACACACACACACACACACACACACACACACACACACACACACACACACACACACACACACACACACACACACACACACACACACACACACACACACACACACACAAACATACACACACACACACACTCTCTCTCGAGACACACACACAAGTGCACGCTGCCACACTGTCTGGCTGATTAGCTTGCCAGGTCTGTCTACAGCATCCAGGGAGACGGCGCTACAGGAGGCAGCAGGGCTTTGCTACGGCGGAGGAAGGAAAGATAAGGGGAGACCGAAGCTCTTGGATTAGTTTCAATCTCAGGCATAATTGAACCAGCCCTGGGAGCCACAATGGAGTGACTGGGATACTGCGGGGGAAGCTACTGGAAGGAGGACTGTGGACTGTGTGTGTGTGTGTTGGGATCATCACTGAGGCACATACGGCGCTGATGCAGCAGGAGGACGACTGGGCCCGGCCCCTGGATCCGGTGTGCTGTGGGGGAGGGGCGCTGTGCAGAGTAGACGCAACGCAGGGAGACGAGGAGAGAGCCTGTTTTTCCCCTCACCAAGAGCTCTGCTGTGATTCTGTAGCCTGCCCGACCGTCTGCTAGCTACAGTACAGCCCTGCCTCCCTATTTCTCTCTCTCTGTCTCTCCTTCCTTATCTTTCTCTCTCCATTACCATTCATCTCCCTCTCTCTCTGTCTCTGTCTGTCTGTCCTCTTTCTCTGTCCCATCACTCAATACTACGGTCCTCTTTCCCATCCTGTCATCACGTTTTTCCATCCCTCCATCCTTCTAAGATCCTCCGTCCTCTTTTATCTCTGTCGGTCTGTCGGTCTGTCAGTCTGTCGGTCTCTGTCGGTCTGTCAGTCTGTCGGTCGTCCATCTCCTATTCCCTGACCTTCTATCTTTCATTACAACATCTTGCCTTTTCTCTCTCACCCTTTCTGTCTTCCCTCTCCTCCTCCATTGCCTCTCTTTGCCCTTCAGACGGTGGCTCCCTCTCCTCACCCTGCTGTTTGATTTGGGTCAGTTCTGCTCACCAGCTGGGATGAGATGTAGTCTCTGGAGCTTGGGGATCCAGGGGCTCCTGGCCTGCCGTTTGTGGGGCACCCTCGTCTGTGGACCATCCTCACACTGGGGCCCATATCTGGACGCACTGGGTGGGTGGCCTACTTCCAGGAGAACTGCATGTAGGGACGGACTGTGAGCACCAGTGGACCCTGTCCCTCTCCCCCTCCACCCCTCGCCCCCCCCCCCACCCTCGGCGGGGGGAAGCTGTCGCTCTGGAGTGTCCCGGCCTGGCCAGCTGCGGCCTACACGCTGCCCACACGCTGACGACGAATCCCTCCTCATGCTGCTGGGACACCTGCAGCGCCCACACCCCCAGCCCGCTCCACTACCGGTCCTCCTGTCTGGGCAAGCGCCCCGCACCCCCCGTCACCCTAAGCATGGGCGTGGTAGAGGCCATTGACCCTTCCTCGCCATCCCCTTGCCCCTCGCCCGTGCCAGGGGGCTACCGGCTGCCCCGTTCTTCCACCAGCTACAGCCAGCTGCAGGGGAGGGGAGAACGGGCAGACCTGGAGCTGGACCTCGGTGCGGCTGCCGGAGGGGTTCTGGAAGGAGCTGGTACGGCAGCGGAGCGCAGGACACCTCTAGTAGACCTGTTCTGTGAGACCTGCTCGAGACCCTGGCTCATCGGATGGTGGGACCAGGTAGGGCTAGAAGGGCTGGGAGGGGAAGGGAACCGGGCCAGACAGACAAGTGGCCATCTTGGATAGCTGTTTTGATTAACTATATTTCCACCTTTGATGTTCTGTGCATTATATAGGCTGTAAACTGTCAATTCCACTTAGTAGGTGCGATTTTGTTAAGCCATTGAAGTTTCATGTTGAAAAGAGAACCATGTCAGTTGTGTGCGTTTTAGTTGTGTGGATTGCAGGGACTAGGTGGGACAGGGAGAGAGGAGATGACCTAAAGATGTCTTAAACAGCCTGGCAGGCATAACAGGGTGTATGTTGAGTCACTGTGTGTTTATATTTTCCCTCAGCAACTCTGTTTTCATATTCTATGCTTTATTTATGCATGTGGGCAGTGAAGGGGAAAAGGCCTTGAGTTTTCAGAGTTTATTAACCCTAAACTCACCCTGTAATGTGTCGTTATGCTGCCTGTGGCGCTGGGTGCACTAAACCTCAACTCCTTCAACCTAAAGCTATGAACTCTAAACTTTTCACCTTAGAGACTAATTTTCTCCATTCAAACCACAGACAATATTCCTTTAAAATCGTGCATTAATTCCTATTAATGAAATGTTCATTGTCCTATTGTTACAGCAACTTAATAAACATACAGATGTATTTGAAGACTCCTGAGTGGCGCAGCGGTCTAAGGCTCTGCATCTCAGTACTAGAGGCGTCACTACAGACCCTGGTTCGATCCCGGGCTGTATCACAACCGGCCGTGATCGGGAGTCCCATAGGGCGGCGCACAATTGGCCCGGCGTCGTCTGGGTTAGGGGAGGGTTTGTCTGGGGTAGGCCGTCATTGTAAATAAGAATTTGTTCTTAACTGACTTGCCTAGTTAAATAAAGGTTAAATAAAAAATACATTCAAAACAGGAATAGCAATACATCAAAGCAGATACAATAAAAGGGAATAATTCGGAAGTGGTTGTGAGGCAAGGCATGAAACAGTTAAATCTTTCTACTGCAGGTAGCCTGCTTTGTCACAAGGTGTCCATCTCCATCCTACACACACACAGTCTGACACAACTAACCCTATCTCCTAATTCTAACCTTAACCCCAAACCCCCTAGAAATAGTGTTTGACCTTGTGGGGACCAACAAAATGTCCCCAGTTGGTCAAATTTGTGTTGGTTTACTATTCTTGTGGGGACTACTGGTCCTCACAAGTATAGTTAAACACGTCCACAAACACACACACGTTCAGTGTTAGTGAAGGACATGTTCGCTCAGTGCTGTGTGTGTTTATCTGAGTGTTTTCCTGTGATCTTAGTCAATGTCAGAACAGTTTTGTATTTTGAGCCTCTTCTTTTTCTTTGAGAGGCTGAGACATGATAGGACTTATGTACGTATTGTTAATGTTGCAGCGTGTAGTTGATGGAAATGTTTTTATCACAACCATGTACTGACCCTGTTATTTTCACCGAGCTCTCTTGTCCGTGGCAGTGACTGTGCTGTCTTGTCTGTGATTTACTGAGATACATACAACAACATCTTATCCAGCTAGCACATAACGTTCTCAGAACCATATGTTTCTTAGAGCTTGGTGAGAGCGTGGTTGTCCTATGGTTATTTTGCATACAACCTTCCCACAACTTTCTGGGAATGGTGCAGGATAGTTGCTTGGCTTTGGAACATTCTCAGCACATTAAAGGAACTTGACAAAAAAATCTAATTTTCTTGATATTTCCTAAAAGTTCAAACATGGTTAAGTTAAATGTTAATTTTGGTAATGCTCTAGGAACGTTCTCCAGCTGGTTTAACATGGGGAATATTCTCAAATAGTTCAGAGAATGTTAAGAAACAACGTTCTTCTGTGGGAATTTCAGCACTTCAGCATAATGTTTTTTAATTTCCCCATGTCATGTTCTCAGAACATTAAGAACATTTTCCATAAAAAAACCCACAAGAAAACATTAGTAACATTCAAATAATGTTCTAAGAATGTTATTTAAAAATATGTACATTCCGTTCTCAGCATCAACAAAACTTTCTCTCTCCTCTTTCTTGTTAAGTGTGTTCAGGTGTGTTGGCCACGCCCAGTAATTGGCCCACCTGATCCTAATGAGTGCTTGTTTCCTTTGAAAGGGGGTCTGTTTGAATAGACTGAAAAGACAGCTTTGTATGATAAAAAAAAAACATGGAATGCTAGCTCCATCCTGGTGGCGCAGTGAATTAATTCCATGGATAGAGAACATGCACTACATGACCAAAAGTATGTGGACACCTGCTCGTCGAACACCTTATTCCAAAATCATGGGCATTAATATGGAGTTGGTCCCCTCTTTGCTGCTATTACAGTTTTCCACTAGATGTTGGAACATTGCTGCGGGGACTTGCTTCCATTCAGCCACAAGAGTATTAGTGAGGTCGGGCAGGCCTGGCTCGCAGTAGGCGTTCTAATTAATCCCAAAGGTGTTCGACTGGGTTGAGGTCAGGGCTCTGTATGGACCTCGCTTTGTGCACGTGGGCATTGTTATGCTGAAACAGGAAAGGGCTTTCCCCAAACTGTTGCCACAAAGTTGGAAGCACAGAATCGTCTAAAATGTAATTGTGTGCTGTAGCATTAAGATTTCCTTTCACTGGAATTAAGGGGCCGAGCCCGAACCATGAAAAACAGCCCCAGACCATTATTCCTCCTCCACCAAACTTTACAGTTGGCACTATGCATTCGGGCAGGTAACATCCGCCAAACCCAGATTTGTCCGTCAGACTACCAGATGGTGATGTGTGATCCATCACTCCAAAGAACCTGCTCCAGAGTCAAATTATATAAGACATAGGTTAGAATACAGAATTTTGATAAACAATGTGAAATTGAATGGTTGGTCCCTTGTGAGAGCTGATTCACCATGATATCATCGAAGAGCATTACTGTAAACTGATATTGTAATGTGGAAGGCAGGAAGAGCAGGAAGAGCCTGCCTGTTACAATACATGTCACATTTCCCTGGTTGTCCATATGTTAGTCAGTTATCAGTTAGTCAGTTAGAGGGTTGATGATGCCCCTTTGCGTCTTTCACAGCTTCACCCTGGCATCTTGTGTTCCATCAGTCAGGGGGCCATATGAGGAAGCACGGTAGCGTGGTGTGTCGTCTGTCTGTGTTTCCTGGCACTGGGGTTGTGTTGGTTAGCAGATTATGACTCAATATAGTAGAAAGATGTAGAGAAAGATGGTGAGAGAGAGATGGAGAGAGATGGAGAGAGATGGAGCCTGCAGCATAACTGTATCACTGGGCTTGACTGGCTGACTAATCTACAGTACCTAACTGGTGCATGATCATGACTATCTATCTATCTATCTATCTATCTATCTATCTATCTATCTATCTATCTATCTATCTATCTATCTATCTATCTGTCTGTCTGTCTGTCTGTCTGTCTGTCTGTCTGTCTGTCTGTCTGTCTGTCTGTCTGTCTGTCTGTCTGTCTGTCTGTCTGTCTGTCTGTCTGTCTGTCTGTCTGTCTGTCTGTCTGTCTGTCTGTCTGTCTGTCTGTCTGTCTGTCTGTCTGTCTCTGTCTCTGTCTCTGTCTCTGTCTCTGTCTCTGTCTCTGTCTCTGTCTCTGTCTATCTGTTGTAGTGGCTTCTGATGGAGGGAATGGGACCTGACTGTTCTAACAAAGTGCCGAACTGTGTCACTAATACCTGGTTGGACTGGAATAAGATATGAGAGAGAGAGTAATTAAAAATAGAAGGAGGAAAGATTGAGTGAAAGAGGGAAGGTTGAGCGAGTGGGAGGGAAGGGAGTAGAAGAGGTGAGTAAGAGAGAGCAGGAAATGGAGAGAGAAGGGGAGTAGAGTGAAGGGAAGAAGAGAGGAGAACACAGGGGAGGAGAGGGGAGAGGAGAACAGAGGAGAGGAGAGGGGAGAGGAGAGGAGAGGAGAACAGGGGAGAGGAGAGCAGAGGAGAGGAGAACAGAGGAGAGGAGAGCAGATGAGTTGATAGGAGATGAGAGGAAAGGAATGGAGGAGAGGAGAGGATTGACCTTGAGAAAGGTCAGAGACACCTGCCTACTCTCTGCGATTGTCACCCAAGCAGCAGCCACCTCCCTCCCTCCCTCGCTCCCATCATGCTGCAGGACTGACTGTGAGGAGGCAGTTGCTAGGGCAACCTCTCTGGTTGCCATGGAGATTGTTATGTGTGAAGGATCAGTCAGTAGGACACAGACTGAGGGGACTTGTCCGAATCGCACTGCGCTTGCCTTCACGTGACTGCCACTGTTTGTAACAAAACACATTCCACTGCCAGTCTTCAAGATCCACTCATGTTTGTTTGAGATATCACAACATGAAGTCTATGCAACATTACATTTTCTGCTTAGCCTTATGGAACATATGTATCCTATTCATGCGTTGTGTCTTTTTCTCACCTGCATTCCAGCAGACATGCTCCATTGTACAGGCAGGGTTTGTGACATCATCACCAAAAGACACAGAACATGATGTAGAAAATGGCAGCCCTTCCACCAATGCTCCAACATGCTGTTGCTTTGTCAGGCTCCTTCAGTGGTTGCCTGTTGACAAGATCAAACTGTACTGTATGAATGTTGTATAGTAAACGCATGTGTTCTTTGTGAATTCTATTTCACTATTATACAGTAGATGTATGATACATCAGCATCAAACACAATGAGCCCCCAATGAATATTTTTCTACATTGTTGACATTTTCGATTGAGGTTAGAGCCAATGTACGGTATTCGTCTTTGTTTACTGGTATGACCTGAATCCTGAATGAGGTATAGTGGTTAATATTATTAATAATAATTTGTTCTATTTCACACATACACAAGGGCGTATTACAGTTTTTGCCAAACACGTTGGTGCAATTTTCACAAGTATGTGATACATTTTCACAAGTCTAAGCACAAAAATCTTAACAGATCAACAAAACTCTAAAAAAAAAAAAAATTGACTGAGTAGTACAACAAACCAATTCACAGTCACTTGTTCACTGCACCAAATCACTCCTTAAATTTGGAAGCATATTCAATCTAAGTATCTGATTTACAAAATGCAATATTCACTTTACTTTTGATATGATTTGTTAACAATACAATTATGGAAAATTATATTTACCATCTACTATTCTCTTAATTCAAAATAACAGTTTTTAAATGTGTGTCTTGTTTTTTTTGCTATTGGATTAAATGGTAGTTAAAATGACAAAATGGCAAGCCTGATGGATTGGTGACTAAACAAAATGTTGTCATGGTATTTCACGGAAAAATTAGATTTTGCATTAATGACCCAAGGGTGAAAGATGTGTTCAACTCCAATGAATGCACAATCAAAGGTTCTGAACATAAGATAGGGGGCATTACAATTGTGATATTGCGAGGGGTGAAGAGGCGAAAGGTAAACAGAGATGAATAGTTTTTAACGGTGAACATTTAATTAAATAACAGCAACACACAAAGACAATAACCGGCGAGGGTTGAAACAAAATACACAAGGTTAAATAGGGTGTTGCTACCATCTTCCCCCGACCTCTGGTTAGAACGCCGGCGAGGATGATCGCTGGAGAGGAGGAGGGCCCGTCGCTCTGCGCGGGGCATTCGTTACAGTACCCCCCTCCCTAGGCGCGGCTCCCAACGTCGCCACTCGCCGGCTCCCTGGACGACCCCGAGGGCGGGGAGCTGGTCGATCCGGACGGCGTGCATGATACTCTGTTGCGAGTAATGGATCGCAGATGTCCGCCGCCCGAACCCAGCTGCGCTCCTCAGGGCCGTAACCTGCCCAGTCCACCAGGTACTGGACCCGACCTTGCCGTAGCCGTAGTCGTAGTCCAGCACTTTCTCCACTCGATATGCCAGACCCCCAGCTACCTCCGTTGGGGGTGGAGGCGCCACTGCAGGTCCGGATCCCCCTAGTGGACCAGGAACCACCGGTCTGAGGAGAGAGACAAGGAAAGAGGGAAACATGTTATTATATGATGGTGTTAGTCTCAACCTATAGGTGACCTCATTCACTCTCCGAAGGACCGTGAAAGGTCCCACATACCGGGGCTCTAGCTTGTGGCATGGCAAGCGGAGCTGGAGGTTCCTCGTGGACAGCCAGGCTTTATCCCCTGGGAGGAACACTGGAGCCTCACTCCGCCGTCTGTCCACCTGCGTTTTCTGTTGTTGGACTGCCTTCTGCAGGCGGACGTTGACAGCGGACCAGACTCCCTCAGCCTTCCCAAACCACTCCTCCACCGTCTGAACTTCATTAGAACCCCTTCCCCAGGGGCACAAACGGGGCTGAAAGCCTAGTACCACCTGGAAAGGGGTTAGACCTGTGGAGGAATGGCACAGAGAATTCTGAGCGTATTCCGCCCAGGGGAGGAAACGGGTCCACTCACCTGGCTGTTCCATGCAATACGCTCAGAGGAACCTCCCCAGTTCTTGGTTTGTGCACTCCGCTTGCCCATTACCCTGAGGGTGGTACCCGGATGTGAGACTGACCGCGACCCCCAGCTTGGCCATGAAGGCTCTCCATACACGGGAGGTAAACTGGGGACCTCGGTCAGACACGATGTCCTCCGGAAGTCCATACAGTCGGAAGACCTGTTGGAAGAGCACCTCAGCGAACTGGAGGGCAGAGGGGAGGCTGGGTAGTGGGATGAATCGCACCATCTTGGAGAATCTGTCCACTACCATGGCGATGGTGGTTTTCCCCTCTGCTGGCGGTAGACTTGTAAGAAAATCCACAGCCGCTGAGGTACTGGTAGGGGAAGGAGTTTACCTGTAGGAGCCGTTCTCGGCGCCTTAGACTGTGCGCACACTACACATGACAGTACATAGTGTCGCACAGTCCACAGTCCTGCCGGGCCACCAATATTTTTCCCGGAGCGCCTCCAGGGTCCGGCTGATACCTGGGTGTCCGGTGGCAGGTGTAGTGTGTACCCAGGTTACCAGCCTTCCCCGCACTCTCCGCGGAACGTAGGTCTTTCCCGGAGGGCATGTTGCTGGTGTAGGATCCCGTCTCCCTGCACGTAGAATTTCAGCATCTATGTCCAGGAGACGGGTCCTACGATGCATGATGGAGGCAGGATGGGCACGTCCTGCCTCATTTCTGCTCCACGGTCGTGAATGCGAGAGAGTGCGTCCGCCCTGCCATTCTTCGTTCCCGGGTGATAGGTCAGGGTGAACCTGACCTAGCGCTCCAAAAACAAGGTCCAGCGGGCCTGTCGGGGGTTAAGGCACCGGGCTGCCCTGACATACTCCAGGTTCCGATGATCCGTCAGGACAGTGAACGTCATGAGCACCCTCTAGCCACTCCTCCAACGCCAACTTCACCGCCAGTAGCTCTCGGTCACCCACGTCGTAGTTCCTCTCCGCAGCGCTCAGCTTCTTAGAATTGTAAGCACAGGGGTATAGCAGGGGAGGGTTCCCCTGCAGCTGGGAGAGGACCGCCCCTACCCCGACCTCCGACGCGTCAACCTCGACCGTGAAGGGCTTGAGCGGGTCTGGGTGGCGTAGTAGCAGCGCGGTGGTGAATCGGCCCTTCAGGTTGAGGAATGCCCTCTCGGCACTCGGGGTCCAGGCGAGGCGTTGAGGGTTTCCTTTCAACAACGACGTGAGGGGCGCGGCGATGGAGCTGTAGCCCTTGATGAACCTGCGGTAGAAGTTGGCGAAACCGAGGAAACTTTGTAGTCCTTTGATGTTTTTTGGGACTGGCCATGACCCTACTGCCTCCACCTTTTAACTCCCTCCGAAGCAAAAAGAAATGGAAGGTGCATTTTTCCTCCTTGACGTACAGATGATTCTGTAATAGTCGTTGGAGGACAGCACGAACGTGTGTCACGTGTTCTGAGAATGTCGGGGAGTACACTAGTATGTCGTCAATATACACTACAACATACCTCCCTGACATCTCTCGAAATACCCCATTCAGAAACGACTGGAATACCGCTGGGGCATTGGCGAGTCCGTATGGCATCACTAGGTATTCATAGTGACCTGACGCCGTGCTAAATGCGGTCTTCCACTCGTCTCCCTCCCGGATTCGTATGAGGTTGTATGCACTCCGGAGGTCTAGCTTGGTGAAGAATCGCGCTCCCCGGAGCTGCTCCATAGCAGCAGGAACGAGGGGCATTGGATATCGAAACTTCGTCGTTACCTCATTCAGTCCTCGATAAGGTCGATGCGCGTGGCGTGCCAGCTGGTCACGGTCCTGGAGCTGGCCGTCGATGGCAATAGCCCGGGCGATGTAGGCGTCCAGCGTCATGGATTGGCTTACACAAGCCAGCTCCATCCGGACCTCCACCCGCAGACCCCTACGGAAGGCTGTCCGAAGGGCCGGCTCGCTACACCCACTGGGCGCCGCCAGCGTCCGGAATGATAGCGCATACTCCGAGGCCGTGCCCTTTCCTTGTTCCAGGCGCATAATCCGCTCGCCCGCATCTCTCCCCTCCGCGGGATGGTCAAATACAGCTCGGAACTGATCGATGAACATGGGAACTGACCGTAACTCCGCAGCCCCGCACCCCCACAGTGATGTTGCCCAGTTGAGTGCACGCCCCGTGAGGAGAGTGATCATCGTGCGCACCTTCTCCGAATCCGACACTGGCAGGTCACCCAAATACAATTTGCATTGGAGAAGGAACCCACGACAACCCTCCGGATTGCCATCATACTTCTCCGGGATGGCTCTCCGGAGTTCTCCCCCCGGGACTTGACAAGACTCTACACGACCGGGTGCTGGGGACGCTGTGGCTCCAGCTGGATCCACCCGGTGTTCCCCGCCCGGTCGTGCAGCCATTTGGGACATCAGACCACTGAGGGCGGTGACCAAACTGGAAACCTGTTCCTTCATGGCTCTGAGTCTCTCCTCCAGCTCTGGTGACCGACCGGGAGGCCCAGCTCCCTCCCCGCGCCCGTCCATGGAGACCTAGGGAAGAGTAAGGAAAAGAGAGAGCGAGTTAGAAAAACAGTGCAGACGAAGACAGGTAAGTGAAAAAAAATAAAAGGTGCCTCTGGTTGGCGGGTTATTCTGTGATATTGCGAGGGGTGAAAGTGAGTGAAGAGGCGAAAGGTAAACAGAGATGAATAGTTTTTAACAATGAACATTTAACTAAATAACAGCAACACACAAAGACAATAACCCGCGAGGGTTGAAAGAAAATACACAAGGTTAAATAGTGACCCTGATGACCAATGTGGAACAGGTGTTGCTACCATCTTCCCCCGACCGCCGGTTAGAACGCCGGCGAGGATGATTGCTGGAGAGGAGGAGGGCCCGTCGCTCTGCGCGGGGCATTCGTTACAACAATTGTTATCAGTTTAGAGTTTTGTACTTAGAGTTTTGAAAATAAACTACTTACATCTGAAACAATGTGCCAAAGTGATTGAAAAAAAAACTTTAATATGCATGTGTGAATTGGAAATTAGTTTTTTGTATATCCCAACTACCCCTGAGACACCCAATGAGCAATTATGGTTAAGTGAGTTGCTCAAAGGTACATCGGCCGATTTTTCATCTTGTCGGTTTGGGGATACAAACTAGCGACCTTCTGGTTACTGTCCCAATGCTCTAACCACAGATAAAGCCAGATGTTTCACCAGATGTATACATCTGAAGCCTCCGGTTGGAATTTCCACTCCCCAACAAATATGGGAGAGTATGGAGCGGGTTGGAACTGGGTCGATATTATGCAGATTTTCTCATCTAAGCCCAATCTCATTGAAGCCTGATCTCAGTACAGTTTTCTGTTCCCAAAACAACAATCTCATTCAAACAGAGTGCACTAAGTTTTGTAGACGTGATCCTTTGCCACAGTTTTTTTAAAATAACGTTGTTTACAAGGAGTGCAAGGACGAATTTAGTTATTGCACACGCATAACCTAGAACGTGCCAATAGGATCTTGTTAGCTCGAGCTTGGCTCTGCCAACCTCCTTGCTTGTTCTGCCCACTATGCTTAATTTGCTCCCATTGAAAATTACACAGATGAACTATATTGGGTTAGTTAAAAATATCTTTGCTCTAACTGCCAGACTACCTGCTGCCCATTGTTCTGTTCTACAAAACAATGTGTTAGATGTATTTAGCTAAAAAGGAATTTGTACAGATTTCCTTTGTGATGGAGTATGATGTGCTGTTTTAGGCATGGTATAAAATCCAGAACGAACATGGGCCTAATGTACACATATAAAGGGAGTGGGGTCTCATTTTGACTTTGGATCGTGCAGAGGTTGCTTGTTTGTTATTTTTATATATATTTATTTAAATACATATACTGTATGTTATGTAGCAGCTTTCTCTAGATATTTGTGGTTTTTCAGGCCAAGTGTAGCTTTGTGTCCAAGACTTTCCAGTTTTAACATTATTTAATGGACAATGTTCAAGCAATACCTCTAACTTCTGTTTTCCCCTGTTCTTTGTAATAAAATCATGCTCTGCCTCTCTCCATCTCTCTCTAACTGTCTCCTTCCCTCTCTCCATCTCTCTCTCACTGTCTCCATCCCTCTCTCCATCTCTCTCTCCGTTTCCTCCTCCAGTTTAAGAGGATGTTGAACCGAGAGCTATCTCACCTGTCAGAGATGAGTCGTTCAGGAAACCAGGTGTCTGAATACATCTCCACTACCTTCCTGGGTGAGTCACACACCACCATTTAAACTAAGTTTTTCACAATTCCTGACATTTAATCCTAGTAAAAATCTTAGGTCATTTAGGATCACCACTTTATTTTAAGAATGTGAAATGTCAGAATAATAGTAGAGAGAATTATTTATTTATTTCATCACATTCCCAGTGGGTCAGAAGTTTACATACACTCAATTAGTATTTGGTAGCATTGCCTTTAAATTGTTTAACTTGGGTCAAACGTTTCGGGTAGCCTTCCACAAGCTTCCCACAAGCTTCCCACCTTCAGGTGTTTGGAAATTGCTCCCAAGGATGAACCAGACTTGTGGAGGTCTACAAATGTTTTGCTGAGTTCTTGGCTGATTTCTTTAGATTTTCCCATGATGTCGAGAAAGAGGCACTGAGTTTGAAGGTAGGCCTTGAAATACATCCATAGGTACACCTCCAATTGACTCAAATGATGTCAATTAGCCTATCAGAAGCTTCTTAAGCCATCATTTTTTAGAATTTTCCAAGCTGTTTAAAGGCACAGTCAATTTAGTGTATGTAAACTTCTGACCCACTGGAATATTGATATAGTGAATTATAAGTGAAATAATCTGTCTGTAAACAATTGTTGGAAGAATTACTTGTATCATGCACAAAGTAGATTGCCTAACCGACTTGCCAAAACTATAGTGGTGTGGTTGAAAAATTAGTTTTAATTACTTTAACCTAAGTTTATGTAAACTTCCGACTTCAACTGTATGTGGCTCTGGTCAAACGTAGTGCACTATACGGAGTGTCATTTAAAAATAGGGTTATATTTAACTTAACACTGACCAGTACAATGCATTCATTTTTATTTAGCATTTATCCACACTGTTAACTCCAATGTGCTGTCATTACTGAAAACTTTTGAGGAAATGAGTTGCACTTAATATAACTTAATATGACTGAATACAGTTACTTAATGTGATTTTGTAGTTATTAATCAAACTGATAGAGTCACTGTGACCTTGTAGGGGGTCCGGATTTGAGTTGTATCAGAGTAACGCTCCTCTAAGCCACGCTTCCAATATAATTTTATTAGTCATGAGTCACCACCCATGACTGTATTTGTTAGTGACAGAAACATGGTTGTTGAATTCGTTCATTTTCAGTCCTGTGGCCTTCACCAAGTGAATTCCTAGACGAATGTTATCATTATAAATAAACATTACATATCTCATAAGGCCTTATTTTGAGGCCTACCTTTACTGTTATACAGTAGCCTGAAACTCATAGTTTACTGGCCAAATCAGGCCTGCAAGTAGGGTTGCAAAATTCTAGGAACTTTCCCAAAATTCCCAGATTTTCAAAAAGTCCCTGTTGAAGGATTTTCAGGAATCTTCTAACCGGGATTTCTGGGAAATGTACTAGAACTTTGCAACCCTACCTGAAAATCACATTATGCTGGCTTGCAAAGTGATGTGTAATTCTTATTGGAATCCAGACAGAGTTAACCTATCCAACAGTAGACCTTAGTATTCACTAAATGATTGGATTAATTTAGAAAAATGTATGTTATTTATCTGTGTGTAATATAAGATTAATCAATCAATCACTCAATATACATGAAAAAACACAGGTATTAAAAACAATTCCCAAAAATCAACCTGCAGTAGAGCATGCTGGGAAAAAAAGTTAATTTGTTATCATAACTTAAAATAATTGAGTTGATGTGACTTCTCATTTAGTTTTGAGTCAGTACCACATAAATATTTTAAGTAATAATTACTTTTTTATTGACTTTGAGTTCAACTTACTAGAAGTATTTAAGTAAAAAATGCCTTGGAGTGTACAGTGCAGGGAGTCATTGAGACCCGGGTCTCTTTTACAAGTGAGCCCTGTAATGATGCATACTGCAGAGATATAGCACACTATAGGCCTTATAATAATAAGTCATAAAAGCTCATGCATGCTTATAACAAGCATTAGAAAGCATTATAGGTAACCTCTGACCTCCATGTCTCCTCCAGATAAGCAGAATGAGGTAGAGATCCCGTCTCCGACCCTGCGGGAGCGGGAGCGGGACAAGCCCATGTGTCAGATCAGTGGAGTTAAGAAGCTGACACACAGCTCCAGCCTGTCTATAAACACCACCATGCCACGTTTCGGAGTGAAGACTGAACAGGAGGACGCACTGGCCAGGGTACAGTATACCTGTACTGGATCTGGGATCTGTGGACCCTTACAAAAACTCACACATGAACACTCACTCACTTCGAAGATGGTTTAAAATGACATATCCCAGCGAAACCCAGCGATATAATAACATTTATTTTATTATATTATTTTATTTATTGTATGTTCACTGTAGTGGGCATTAGGATGCAGTTAATATTATATTTGTACAATTTTACATTACAGTGAATGTGTACAGTAAGTGAAAAACACAGGATATTTATACACAAGCTCTGATTTAGCTCTTATGTGAGAAAAAAATATTACACTGCTCTGAAAACTCACCAAACTATTCCACAGATACACTATATATACAAAAGTATGTGGACACTCCTTCAAATTAGTGGATTCGGCTATTTCAGCCACACCCGTTGCTGACAGGTGTATAAAATAGAGCACACAGCCATGTAATCTCCATAGACAAACATTGGCAGTAGAATTGCCTTACTGAAGAGCTCAGTGATTTTCAATGTGGCACCGTCATAGGATGCCACCTTTCCAACAAGTCAGTTCGTCAATTTTCTGCCCTGCTAGAGCTGCCCTGGTCAACTGCAAGTGCTGTTATTATGAAGTGGAAAAGTCTAGGAGCAACAACGGTTCAACCGTGAAGTGGTATGCCACACAAGCTCACAGAACGGGACCGCAGAGTAAAAATCGTCGGCCCTCGGTTGCAACACTTACTACTAAGTTCCAAACTGCCTCTTGAAGCAACGTTGGCACAATAACTGTTCGTCTGGAGCTTAATGAAATGGATTTCCATGGCAGAGCAGCCGCACACAAGCCTAAGATCACCATGCGCAATGCCAAGTGTCAGCTGGAGGTGTAAAGCTCGCCACCATTGGACTCTGGAGCAGTGGGAACGCTTCACTATCCGGCAGTCCAACGGACGAATCTGGGTTTGGCGGGTGTCAGGAGAACTGCCCCAATGCATAGTGCCAACTGTAAAGTTTGGTGGAGGAGAAATGATGGTCTGGGGCTGTTTTTCATGGTTCAGGCTAGGCCCCTTAGTTCCAGTAAAGGGAAACCTTAACGCTACAGCATACAATGACATTCTAGGCGATTGTGTGCTTCCAACTTTGTGGAAGACCCTTTCCTGTTTCAGCATGATAATGCCCACGTGCACAAATCGAGGTCCATACAGAAATGGTTTGTTGAGATCGGTGTGGAAGAATTTGACTGGCCTGCACAGAGCCATGACATCAACCCCATTAAACACATTTGGGATGAATTGGAACGCTGACTGCGAGCCAGGCCTAATCGCCCAACATCAGTGCTCGACCTCAATAATGCTCTTGTGGCTGAATGGAAGCAAGTCTCTGCAGCAATGTTCCAACATCTAGTGGAAAGCCTTCCCAGAAGAATGGAGGCTGTAATAGCGGCAAAGTGGGGACCAACTCCAATGAAATTATGAAATCTCCCCCCCGGGGGATCAATCTATCTATCTATCTATCTATCTATCTATCTATCTATCTATCTATCTATCTATCTATCTATCTATCTATCTATCTATCTATCTATCTATCTATCTATCTATCTATCTATCTATCTATCTATCTATCTATCTATCTATCTATCTATCTATCTATCTATCTATCTATCTATCTATCTATCTATCTATCTATCTATCTATCTATCTATCTATCTATCTATCTATCTATCTATCTATCTATCTATCTATCTATCTATCTATCTATCTATCTATCTATCAATGCCCATGATTTTGGAATGAGATGTTTGACGAGCAGGTGTCCACATACTTTTGGTCATGTACTGTACAATTTCTATATATTCTTTCCATAAAATATTCTAAATTGAGATGGCAGCCATTTTTAAAAACCAGGATGAGAAAGTTATAAGTTACACCCCCACACGTGATATATCATATCGTTGAAAACCCCAGAATGTCCTTTCAAAGTACAACAGGACTTAACACAGTGGCATGTATGGCCTCAGAGATACGGCCCAAAAACCAATCTCAATTAGAGTTGACAAAAATGTATTGATGTGTCTCAGGAAGGATTAAATGTCATATATCAAGTCAAATTCTAATAAAAATCAAATCAAATGTTATTCGTCACACACACATATTTAGCAGATGTTATTGCTTATGCTTCTAGCTCCAACAGTGCAGTAGTATCTAACAATTCACATCAATACACACAATACAATACAGTAGAATGGAATTAAGAAATATATAAATATTAGGGCGTGTATGTGTAAATGTACTTGGCAAATAAAGGTGATTCTGATGTCGTCTGTTGACCAGGAGCTGGATGACTTGAATAAGTGGGGCCTTAATATCTTTCGTCTGGCTGAGTTCTCCAATAATAGGCCTCTCAGCTGCATCATGTTCGCCATCTTTCAGGTGGGTGAAAAGCAGTGTTTTTATCCATTTGATTTTCAGTAAGAGTGGTCATATAGACTTAATGTAGACTTTGCTGGTCATATACGTGGATAGGACCCTGAGTGCTTTTGTAACACGGTGTGTTCCTTCCCTGTAGGAGAGGGATCTGTTGAAGACCTTTCGAATCCCTGTCGACACGTTTGTGACCTACGTGATGACCCTGGAGGACCACTACCATGCCAACGTGGCCTATCACAACAGCCTCCACGCCGCTGACGTCACACAGTCCACCCATGTCCTGCTGTCCACACCGGCTCTGGACGTAAGAACCAAATTTCACCACACACTGAGCCTACATCTAACAACAACTAACTTGAAGCAGCTGCACTCTAACTCCATCGCTCATTCATGTCCTGTAGGGTGTTCTAAAATGTGATTGGTTACACTGTGTGATAAAGGAATTTGTATGTTTAATGTTAATGACTAAGATGTTTCACCCTGAAACTGTGTAATGTGTAAGATGTATTAGAAATTACATAGACAATGTTTAGAATGTTACCATTTGGTAAATGAGTCAGGATGTGGTTAAGATGAACAAAGGGGGAGACAGACCATTTGTGAAGGCTGTTGGGCTTGCAGGAGATTATGCGGCCATAAAAGTTCACAGGGCCCCATCCATCAGAATTGGGGTCTGGTCTTCGAGGTGTGAGTAAACATCAGCAAATGAAGGATGCCTTTGAGGGGAGTGACCTGAGATAACAGGATAGGGTCTTTGAAGGCAGATCCTGAGAACTTGCAGGCCATAAAACAGGGTGGAGACTTTGCTGACTGAATTTTATAAAAGGCTTTGTGTTTTTTCTTTCTGGAGAACGTTCTCTGTGAATAAAGACTGACCATTTGCAAAGCTGGAGCTCTCTCTGTATTATTTAAACAAACTGAAGAATTTACAACCTTCAGGATACAGATAGAGTTAAAAAGTTCATTTAGAACATTGGAATAGAAAAAATCGTGACACTGTGTTCTATCTCTCTCTCTGTCAGGCTGTGTTCACTGATCTGGAGATCCTGGCTGCATTATTTGCTGCTGCCATTCATGATGTGGATCATCCTGGCGTGTCCAACCAGTTCCTCATTAACACCAGTGAGTCCTTACACAGGACACTGTACAGTACAGTGCATTATAACTTAATAAAGCTTCCTAAACTACATTTCAGTTGAGCTTAGCCTACTAGTCAGTGTAGCACAGCTAATAACGTAAAAAGAAAATGTTAGTCAGCACTATATGGTTTGGTCAGAACAATAATGTGAAAAGGGTACTAGTGGGGTGTGTCTACAGGTGGTCTGACCCAGTGTGTGTTCTGTACTGACCCGGTGTGTTCTGTCTGTCCTCTCCCACAGACTCGGAGCTGGCTCTGATGTACAATGATGAGTCAGTCCTGGAGAACCACCACTTGGCCGTGGGCTTCAAGCTGCTCCACGAGGACAACTGTGACATCTTCCAGAACCTCAGCAAGAGGCAGAGACAGAGCCTGCGCAAGCTTGTTATCGATATGGTGAGGCCCCTGCCACTCACACTCACCCACTAATGGGCTGCTCTACTGCCTCAGTAAGGGGCGGGGCTTATAAGATATATTTTCTGATGTTTTTAATGTTTTTGTTTGACCTCCTCCTTCAAGGTGTTGGCGACGGATATGTCCAAGCACATGAGTTTGCTGGCTGATCTGAAGACCATGGTGGAGACGAAGAAGGTGACCAGCTCAGGAGTGCTCCTGCTCGATCACTACACTGACCGCATCCAGGTGAGCTTTCATCTCTGACCTCTAAACATATGCCCTGCAGAATAATACTGTGCACTGGTGAACCCTGACCTTATTTGTGTGTCTGCAGGTGTTGAGGAACATGGTGCACTGTGCGGACCTAAGTAACCCCACCAAGCCCCTGGCCGTGTACAGAGAGTGGACTGAGCGCATCATGGAGGAGTTCTTTAGACAGGGGGACAAGGAGAGGGAAAGAGGCATGGAGATCAGCCCCATGTGTGACAAACACACTGCTTCTGTGGAGAAGAGTCAGGTTAGGAAACACACAACACACATTTTGGCATCACTTTTAAAGTAATTATAAAAGCTAAAGGCTAATAAATGCTTTTTTTAGGATTATTGATTATTGATAAATGTCATCTCATGTTGCTTACACAAATTCCTTAGCCCTGTAATGTGCTTGTTGGTAGTGTGATGTTTGTTTGTCAGTGTGTTTGATTCTCCTTGGGTTGTGTGCTGTAGGTGGGCTTTATCGACTACATCGTGCACCCTCTGTGGGAGACGTGGGGGGACTTGGTGCACCCTGATGCCCAGGATATCCTGGACACTCTGGAGGACAACAGGGACTGGTATCAGAGCACCATCCCCCAGAGCCCCATCTCCCCACCCCCGATCCCCCTCGGCCCAGACAAAAGGCTCAACGCCTGCATCGACAAGTTCCAGTTCAAGCTCACCTTGGACGACGACACGGAGGGAGGACAGGAGGAGGAAGAGGAGGAGGAAGAGGAGAAGGGGAAAACCACCCCCAATCACTTGGTGCTGGACAGCAGTCAGGGAGAGGAGGAAGACAAGAAAGAAGAGAAGGAAGGAGAGGACGGGGTAAAGGAGGAAAGGGGAGGAGACATCATCGAGGAGGAAGGGGAAGTAGGGATGGAGGAGGAGGTGGAGGAGGAGGAGGTGGAGGAGGAGGAGAGAGGAGTTCTTCAGCGAGCTCAGTCAAGGGTGGAGAGACACTCTGACAGCCCTGTGGAGGACGAGGAGGAGAAAGACTCTTCCTCGCCGGCTGATGACACATGAGTTCCACTCCTCTCTCCCTGGCCACACCCCACATGCACACACCACGCCCCTATTGTCCATCCTTTATTTCGATGGCCAAAAACCAAGATCAAATAAGACTATATAAACAATAGACCATTAAATCTATTTTTCAAAAAGGGAACACAAATAATATTGCTTAAAGAAAAGCTATTTACACAGCAACTGTAGATTTGGAGTGGGAGCGGGAGGTGTTACTTCCAGCTGATGCTATGAGGAACTGCTATGAGGACAAAGAGGAAGATAGAGAAGCATTAATAATGGACCATTGAAGACAGTGTAGCACAGGAACTGAAACACACATAAACACGCACAAACTCACATCCACACACAAACTCACATCCACACACAAACTCACATCCACACACAAACTCACATCCACACACAAACTCACATCTACACACAAATTCACATCCACACACAAACTCACATCTACACACAAATTCACATCCACACACAAACTCACATCCACACACAAACTCACATCCACACACAAACTCACATCTACACACAAATTCACATCCACACACAAACTCACATCTACACACAAATTCACATCCACACACAAACTCACATCCACACACAAATTCACATCCACACACAAACTCACATCCACACACAAACTCACATCCACACACAAACTCACATCCACACACAAACTCACATCCACACACAAACTCACATCTACACACAAATTCACATCCACACACAAACTCACATCCACACACAAACTCACATCCACACACAAACTCACATCCACACACAAACTCACATCCACCCACAAACTCACATCCACATACAAACTCACCTCAACACACAAACTCACATCCACACAGACACACATCCACACACAAACTCACATCCACACACAAACTCACATACACACACAAACTCACAAACTCACATCCACACACAAATTCACATCCACACAAAAACTCAAATACACCCCACTCACACACTTTAATTAATGAAAGAACCTCTCAAGTCTACACACGAGAATGTGTGTGTTTGTTTGTTTGCACGTGCCTGTGTGTGCGTGTGTGTTTATGGGACTCTGATTGGTAACTAATCTCTTCGGAAAAAGCCATCTCTATATGGAATATTAACTAGAGTCAGTCAGTATTACTAGTTCAAGTTTGTTAGAATTCAACAAGAACTCTGTTTTTTTCTGAGTGACATATTTTCCATTTCTGTCGGAAAGAAACCTACAGACATCTATCAATAGAGGAGGAGTGGAGCGAGAAAAGAAGAGAGGATTACGTTTAATAAAGAAAGGAGGATGCTGTGATGAGGGGACCGCCCCTATTTTCCCTTTATGAAGAAGTGCTACCGGTGCAAGATGGCTGTGTGCCTTTCTGGAAACACCAGCTCCTGAAACATGGAGCTGTCGTGAAGCAATGCATCGTGGGACAGGAGTGTCTGCTTTTGTCTTCATTTTTGATTGTTTCTTGTTCAAAGATCTATTGTAACTGTTTATGATTTACTATGTGTGTGTGTGTGTGTGTGTGTGTGTGTGTGTGTGTGTGTGTGTGTGTGTGTGTGTGTGTGTGTGTGTGTGTGTGTGTGTGTGTGTGTGTGTGCGTGTGCGTGTGCGTGTGCATGCATGTGTGCGTGCATGTGTGTGTGTCACACACTCAGTCCGTTTCAGCTGTAAGTCTTCCTTTGTTGCTTTTCAAGTCGATGAGATGTTTCTGAACTCGTAGATAAGGAGCAGTCCCTACCACTACACCACCACACCTGCTGCTTGTGGACTCTCCAGTTTTTACATATGAAAATTATTTAAATGTTTTACATTCTGAGGATAAGCCATCTGATACTTTGGAGTATATGTTCTGCCTGTTTTCTATTTATTACAGTTTTTGCAAAATATGTTTGACGGATTAGGATAATATCATCAGCAGCGCAAATTCACATTCCATCTCTTACCCACTCACACTGTATTTATTCACCAGTATCTTCTCACTTACTGCTTCAGTTGTCACCAAAGCAACAAATTGGAAACTGATGAGGGGAGAGGTGCTGATTTCAGGATGGGAGGGAATTGAAAGAACGAGCTTGGCCAAAAAGGAGGATGTTCAGCCAATCACACACAGCCATTCTTGTTACGTTTTAAGCTTTTTTGCCTTAATGTCAAATGCAGGATACATACCTGCCACTATGTAGATTTATAAGATATATTCTAAATATCCTAGTATATTTATACCATGTCTGTATGCCTCTATCTGTGAGTGTCTGCGTGTCTATACACAATGTACCCAGCATCTGCATATGGACAGGAACATGTTATGGCCAATATTAAGAATGTGTTGTGTTAGTTACAAGGGCACAATAAATAGGCCAATTTAGCTCCAGGGAATGCAGGTGAAATGAGTGGTAAACATATAATACTTTTCTGGTTGAAAATAAGGTTTGCCTTGGGCTGGTAGAGGAAATGTCTGATGTTATATTGAGTGAGAGTAAGAGTGAGTGTGAGAGAGAGAGAGAGAGAGAGCGAGAGTGAGTGTGTGTGAGAGAGAGAGAGAGAGAGAGAGAGAGAGAGAGAGAGAGAGAGAGAGAGAGAGAGAGAGAGAGAGAGAGAGTGAGTGTGAGAGAGAGAGAGAGAGAGAGAGAGAGTGAGTGTGAGAGAGAGAGAGAGAGAGAGAGAGAGAGAGAGAGAGAGAGAGAGAGAGAGAGAGAGAGAGAGAGAGAGAGAGAGAGAGAGAGAGAGAGAGAGAGAGAGAGAGAGAGAGAGAGAGAGAGAGAGAAAGAGAGATTGAGAGAGAGAGAGAGGGTGTGCTGTGTGTCATCACTCACTCACTAGAATCACCATCCTGGCTGTCTGAGGTCATGGTCACAGCACAGCTTGAATAGGTCTCAGTTTGACTTGGAGTTGTTCACAGGGTAAAAAACAACAACATGAGTATAGCTGGTTTCTGCTGGTCAGTAATGTAGCTCGTCTAAAGAACAGGCCTGAGATCCGCCCAGTCCAGCTCTGTGATTGGCTGGAGCAGCATTGCGGTGTCACCGCACAGGCCTTTAATTGTTGTATTGGGAATCCAACGTTACTGTCTTAGTATATGGAGTAGGAGATTCCCATGATGCTTCCCCCTGTCTTTGAAGATATACAGCTTTGTTTATCTGGCTTTTTGTTT
Organism: Thymallus thymallus; assembly: GCA_023634145.1. Lineage (NCBI taxonomy): Eukaryota > Metazoa > Chordata > Actinopteri > Salmoniformes > Salmonidae > Thymallus > Thymallus thymallus. The sequence goes on from CM042397.1 coordinate 25,354,170, forward strand.
TGTCATGAGTTATAAAAACAAATAAATGTTGAATTACCATTTTAACACAATACTGTAGCAATCATTTCTTATTAAGAAATTATTCCGTTGATTAATTGCTGCCATTCTTTTTAAATAATGCAAAGAAAACCATGGGAAATACAACAAGTGTTCTTTGAACAGTTTGTGTAGTTTTTATTTTTGTATCATTCTGGTGGATGGTCTAGAAACAAAACTATAATGACATATTGATTATATAACTATTAGCGTTATCACAGTTTGTTTTGTATATCTTGTAATGTTGGATTGTAAATTAGAAATTGATTCAGGTCATAATCATTGATACTAAACCACGTTTAGTGATAAGAAAATAACTCAATCACCAAAGCACTACAGGCCACACATCACGCTTTACTTCCCTTTCTCTGTCCTCATCTTTCCTCTGTCTTTCTCTTCTGTTCTATCATTTTTCTCACACACTGAACTGTGTCAATTCAAATTGTAAACAAAGGATTAGATTAATCATCAGAAAAAAGAAAATATTTTGTACAATAACTTTAATTTAGGGAGGTTGTAGGGTAGACAATGTGGTTAAAGTAGTGTGTGGGTATGTGTTTGTTGGAGGATTTGGTATGTATGTCCCTCACTGGTTCCACTGTAACTGGTTTCAAGCCTTATTTAATTTTTTTATTGTGCTATTCCATGTTTGCCCATTCCATATTGCTCAAATCAAAATCAATGAAAACTATTCATTATCAATATGCCATGTAGGAGTGATTGTGAGTAATTGACAGGTGTGTATGGGTGGAGCAAGAGGTAAAAAACAAGAGGGTTCTGAGAGAGACATTGCAGCATTATTAGAATCCCTCTGAGAACATTTATCTGGGCTTTAATTCATGTGTTACTTGTTCACAAGTTAGGAAAATTATGTAAATGAAAAAAAACACCATGAAATGATTGTAATATTTGTAAATTATATTGCTGTAATGTGTAAAATGTGTCCAAGTTATTTTTTATTATATTATTTTTATGAAAGGTTTTCCTCTGAGAGAACTGAGGTGTCATTTTGTGAATAAAATGCATTTAATAAGCAAACAGCTATATAATACAATTATATATCAGTATATTTTTATTTTATTTCACTGTTCGGTACTGTAAAGTGTGTTAAAATTACAAATAAAGGAAGATTTTTTTTATAATATAAGCAAAGAGAAATAGCCTACTGGCTTGTATTTGCTTAATAATTGTATCAGATCATAAAAAAGTAGTAGACTAAAAGGTCAAGGTTTATTGTGGCCTATAAAGTGAATGTGAATACTATGCTTCCAGAATCAATGTATGCGTAGGCACTACATGTTTATCAAATACTATTTAAACGATTAGTAAAAATGGACTACAGAGACTACCATTGCACACAATGAGGATTCTCAACACATATGATAAGCCCCATTTCAGGAATTTATGGTCTCATTTCAGCCTGGCACTTTCAGGCTATGCTACCTAATTACTTGACTTGCCTTGATCATAGATACCTCTCTTATAATTATGAAGTATTTTGACAGACACACGTCTTCACCCTCTATGACATTGCTGCTTCCAACGGATTACCCAGGATGCACCACGACACAATTATTCTCCAATCACAGGTCGGATACTAGAGCTAGTCCAATCAGAGGAAAATACCACAGTGCACGAGCACACGAGACGTTTCCTGAGGCATTGCGGAAGAGAGGTAATGAATGATTACTCATATTTTTTTTACTTCGAAAATAACAATCTGTGCAAGTGTTGTTAGCACTTTTTTAAAAACATTTTTATTGCATATACAACATTCATAAATATTGTTCATAAGGAAGTTTTCCCGAGTTAAGACCGGTGATAGATAGCTGTTACTACTGTAGTCCTTTATCAGCTAGCTAACGTTAGTTACCTATCGTTACATGTATTGAATTATGACTAATTGTTAGAAAGCATGCCTAATTCGTCAAATTCTGAAAATGCCGTTCTAACGCATTGTATCAGAGGTTTCATATGGGGCCGAGTGTCTCAACGTTGTGAATGGTGGTGCGTCAGAGGACTACCTTTATTGGGTTCAAGTCCATTGTCTAAAGCCTTGAGTTGTGTTTGCAGGAGTTCCGCGAATTCCTGAAAGTGCGACTGGTCCCCGTTAATTCTGCATCATGTCTTGTGCGTACCTACTGTTGTTGATGAGTTTGGTTTTGGCGATGCTGACTGGCGCAGCGGTGGAGATCCAGCGTCCACGCGGAGTACCACTATCAAGTGAGTTGCCATCGGATTCTGACCCGAATTCAGACAAATAACATTATGGTTCTCATCACAGCCAGTGAGGTAGGCCTAGTCTGTCAGTCTATGCTATTTTAGCTGTCAGAATCTCATTGTGAGCATATTTTTTTTTTTTTTATCCTGGTAGGTATGTATTGTCTCTCAGATGAACTCTTATGTACCCAACCCTTACCTGTCCCCATCAATCCCGACAGAGAGACAGTTCTATGAGGAGAACAAGCCCTTTACCTGTTTGGATGGCTCCCGCACCATCCCCTTTGACCGACTAAACGATGACTACTGCGACTGCAAGGATGGCTCGGATGAACCAGGTACAGTATCACTCACTTCTCATCAGTAAAGCCAGACTGAACTCACTATCAAGACACTACACAATACTGTGCACAGGTATCACTAAGGTATTTTTTTCCTCAGGTACTGCTGCCTGCCCCAACGGCAGCTTCCACTGCACCAACGCTGGCTTCAGACCCGCCTTCATCCCTTCCTCCCGGATCAACGACGGCATCTGTGGTAAGAACATCGTCACCGCATCTTTCCGTGGATCAGTCGTCTCGTTCTCTCTGTGCATTTTTTTGTGTGTAAGTGCTTTGTGTGCTGATGAAGTGTGTTCTCTCCTCAGACTGCTGTGATTCGACAGACGAGTACAACAGTGGTGCCACTTGTCAAAACACCTGCAGGTGAGCAGTAGTAAAACATTCAGCATTCTGCGAACATTTAATATTTAGTACTACACTGAAACATTGGCCTTTGTGTTGCCGAACGATTCCTCCAGTGTGTGCCCAGTATGTGTGTGAAGACTGATTGTGTTGGCTGTACGACCCCTAGGGAGTTGGGGCGCAAGGAGAGGGAGAGTCTGCACATAATGGCTGAGATCACCAAGGAAGGCTTTATGCTCAAACAACAACTGATACATGAAGCTAAAAGGGGACAGGAGGACAAAAAGGTGAGAGATATGAACTAACCAATGAACGAAAGGGTTTAAAAAGGGTAGTAGATGCATGTGGATGTATTTGAGGTTAAGTAGGCAGCGGAAATGTCTAGGGCCTATACAGAGACCATTTCTCATATAGAGGGATTGGCATAAATCCTTGCCATAGAACGTGTTCATCAAAACAACAACTTTATAAGGTTCAAAGGTTTTGTGTAAATTGCTTCTATCCATGTGTTTGTGCAGGGCAAGTTGACTGAGCTGCAGGGAAGTAAGAAGGGTCTGGAGGAGAAGGTGGAGGCTCTGAGGACAGTGAAAGAAACGGCAGAGGATCCAGAGAAAGAGGCTAAAGAGCACCACCTGAAGGCTTGGGAGGGTAATTACACTGGGAGCCATTATCTCTCTGCTTTTAACCTGTGCATCAATCCTCTCAATTTATTAGGTTTCTTCACAAAAAATGAATATAACCTTTTGTGCTGTTTGGTAAAATCAAGATATTTAAGTATATTCATATAGTTAGGATATAGTTAAAAAACAGAAATATCGTTAAATGTTGTGAAATGCCCAGTGTAAATCATCTCTCATGTCTGATTTGATGCAATTAACGTAATGATTTTGAAATCAATTGCAGAAGTCCTGTTGAAGATTTGTTTTTCTAAGTTATATGTGATTGATTTGATATGTCTGTTTCAGAACAAAAAGAACTAATCCGTATGGAGAAGGACAAAGCTAGAATGGCTGAGGCTTTTCTGGAGCTGGATGATGACTCAGACGGCTAGTGAGTGTGTAGTGTGTCACTGTCAGTGTTGTAGATATTCAGAGATATTTCTTTGTTATTCAGTGAGCGACTAATATGGTGTTTGTTATTCCCAGTGTTTCTGTGGCTGAGTTGCAGCCTCATCTAGAGCTGGACCCACATTCAGATGGCTCTCTGACGGAAACAGAGACTCTGGTAAGATGCCTCTTATCTTCCTTGCCTCTCTTCCTCCCCCTCAAGTCAAAAGAAGCATTTCTATCACCCTAGTAAATTATAGTGGACTGTCGTATTTATACTACTTAGTCAAGGTAGTTTCATGCATCAACCCAACTACCCACATGACAAAATACAACTATTTTATATCTGCAAATGCAGTGCTTTTAGCAACACCTTTTTGTATGTTCATAATGGGCAGTACACAGCAATAAAACATTTTTTTTTTATTGTATTAACATTAATGAAGTCAAAATTACTTGTTTTTATTTTATCTTGCTTACCCAAAGCATTTACTTGTTTTGAGTTACCCATCAATATAATGTCTTTTATCAAGATATTCTGACTTGTAGGTTAAGATAATTTATTTTGGTAAGACGTCTTATTATGATAAAAATATATATTTTAAGATCGACATTTCACAATGTTTCTTATTTCCTAATCTATTCCCACAGGAGTTGCTGGGAGGCGCAGACAAAGTGGACACGTCAACATTTGAAAGTGTGTGGAGCGGCATCAAAGACAAGTACCTGTCAGAGGTCAGCACCACATGAACACTTCTTATTCTGTTCCACAGTCATTTCCATATGCTAGTAGTGTTCTGTGTCCTGGAGCCTCAGATTGGGTGTCTAGGCTGGGTTACTGTAAAGCACTTTGTGAGAAATGTGTTTTAAAGGGCTATATAAGTGTGTGTAATTTGATTGATTGATGATGTGACTGTGTGGGTGTCTCAGGGCCAGTCGGACCCCCCTGCCCCAGTGGAGACCCCCCAGGAGGAGGAGACCAGGGACTCCGAGGATGACGCTGGAGAGGAGGAGGATGTGGAGGAAGACGAGGAAGATGATCACGAGAAGGAGGAAGAGGAGAAGGTAGGCTTCCCTCGTTCATGAAAAGTTGCCAATCCTCACATTGGAGGGGATGGGCCTGAGCTAGGCTAGTATTGGAGGGCTTGGTTGGTCAGTTGTCCCAGTAACATAACGCAAGTTTGATTATCAGGTCCCTCCCACCGTGCGGACCCCAGAGAAAAGACAGGATGATGAGATGTCCATGCCACTGTACGATGCAAAGACCCAGAGTCTTATTGATGGTGCATACATTAATCTTTCTTACCTTAAACAGGGACACTTTGTGTTTGTCTGAATTTACAAAGTAGGGTGGTTCAGATGATATTAGGCAGAAATGTCTGAATTGTGATTTTCTGTGCTGTGGAATTGTATGTCTTTTTGGTCTGTCCTTTGAGGTTGTGTTTCTTTCTCTTTGATCCTCAGCTGCCCAGAAAGCCAGGGATGATTTTGACGAAGCTGAGAGGGCTCTCCGGGAAGTGGACGATCAAATTAAGTGAGTTTGCAACCAGGCAACCACAATGCTTAATATCTGCTGGCTTTGGAAACAACTATGTTAGTCCTTGCAACACAAAAACATTCAACATGCCAACACTACACAGGCATATACGTACAAGTTGTATTATTATGTTTGAAAACACACATGAATGTACCCTGTGTCTGCAAGTCAATCATATCCTGAATTGATTTGGATCTGCAGGAACCTTGAGAAGGAGATTGGCTTTGACTTTGGTCCCAGTGCAGAATTTGCATACCTCTACAGTCAGTGCTACGAATTATCCACTAGCGAGTATGTATACTTCATCTATCTTTGTAAATACGCGTAGTCTGTATGTCTTTATGAGAGAAATAATCTGTATTTATATCAATGTGAAACTGTTTGAATCTACCAAAGATTAAATCTGAGACTGTGGCCCTCTTCTTTTTCATCAGGTACATCTATAGGCTGTGTCCATTCAATAGGGTCTCCCAGAAACCAAAGTTTGGGGGATCAGAGACCAACCTTGGGTATGAGAACCTCATCTTCACTTAATTTTACTAGAACCTTTTAACTGTTCAAATGACAGTGGTCCTTCTAAAACCGATAGGAATGTTATTGGTCTTTCTCTTCTCTGTCCTCGTTGTAGCTTGTGGGGACAGTGGGCTGGTCCTGAAGACAATTTATACTCAGTGATGAAGTATGAGAATGGGCTGGGGTGCTGGCAGGGCCCCAACAGGTCCACCACAGTAAGTTCCTCAATTATTTTCTCCAGTCTACTTCCCTCCCAGCCCAATACTGCACCTTTATGACAGTCTTATTTGCTGATAGTATATGAAGCGGATTAAGTCAAATCACGTTTTTATGCTGTGCTGGGCGGGGGAACGTGTGCAGAGTAAGTGTACAGGTCCATACTCTATAGAGGTAATGCTAACCCACAAACTGTCCTGTGAATGTAGCGGTGAATGGTTAATGTTGTCCCTGTGTGTGTGTGTGTGTGTGTGTGTGTGTGTGTGTGTGTGTGTGTGTGTGTGTGTGTGTGTGTGTGTGTGTGTGTGTGTGTGTGTGTGTGTGTGTGTGTCAGGTGAAGCTGACGTGTGGGAAGGAGACGGTGGTGACGTCCACGTCAGAGCCCAGTCGCTGTGAGTACCTCATGGAGTTCACCACCCCCGCAGTGTGCCAGGAGCCACCCAGCCTGGACAACGTCCAGCAAGGACACACAGAGCTGTAGTGCTGCACATCAACAGGTAGGTACAAGCCAGGCCCCATGAGCTTATAGAGCAACTTTTTAGAAATACTGGACGTTAGGCCTGACACAGTAGTTGTTTAATCATTACCCTACAATTATGGACAAAAAAATAAAAAGACCTTCGTAATTGTTTTAATACATTAATTTGAAACCTCAAGTTGTCTATCAATCATCACTCTACTCTGCATGTATGTCTTGAGCTTACATGTCATTCAAGTCCACCTAGGAGGACGGGCCAATCTAGATCATTAATTATTACTTCCCTTATCTGGTCGGGTAGCTTTATTTAAAACGGTTCAAATCAAGCTAGTGCTAACTAGCTAGCTACTGTACAAAGCAAGGAGGCACAAACAAGCAGTAAAATGATTGACACTGAAACAGAGGATGTTAACAGGCCAGAGGGGCAGAAGAAGAGAGAGCCTTGACTTGGTAGGACATCCTTCCACCTTGCACGTATATTTGATAATTTTTACATGAAAAGGGTAAAGTTAGTACTTTCACAATGGGAAAAGCAAACATTTTATGAGAAGTGATGGAGTTTGAAAAACAAATGGCTTCTTGATTGATGCAAGTAATCATGATATAATTCTACCAGATCCAGGTTGACCGTTATGGTTTAGCCCAAGAGGTCTGGCGATCACTGTCCTAGAGGATACCTGATGAGGAAAGACTGGACTGACTGCAGAGCTTTCCTCCCCAGATGCACACAACCTTTGAAGTCCCAATCAGAGTTCCTCCTCTCAGTCATATGTACACTACATGACCAAAGAACCGTTTACGCTTTTGCCTATTATAGCAACGAAAGCATTGTCGCGACAAGCAGTGGGATATATAAACCGAAGATGGGTGTTTGTGGATACCTTGCCGTGTCCAGGAAGTGCCTGGTGGTTCTGTCTTTCAGACTGCTGTTTCTCGTCCCCGATGGTTTGCTTGTCCACAGGGGAATCCCAAACCTTTAGTAAAGTGATGTGTAGTATTACCGTCAGGCAAGGCCAAAATGTCTTTCTCACATGCGCACAGGGGGACATTGTCACACACATGGCCTGGCCCAAACGGTTGAGTATACTGTACACCGGCGAGGATAAGTGGTCGGTGGATCCCAGGGTGAGCGTTGTTGACTACGAACTTTCTTTACTCCACCGTGGGACAGACTATGTTTGTTCCCACACTCAGGATCATGACTCTCTATTTGTTACACAGGCTTTTGGCGTCCCATCCCATCCTAACCACCTCTTGCAGACTTTGTATTCATGTTACTCGATGAAATTGCTGTATAATATGATCTTGTTGCCATCTGATGTACAATCGGATGTCATACATCAGCACTGCAGAGCTCTTCCTGTCTTATGCCGTGCCTTGATTGTATTATTGTTGATGATATCTGCTAATGTGCATGTACACCCTGGCCCATCTACTGTTGCTAGCCCCAATTCTGATTCTGATTTGTGCTCTATCTGCTTCACTGGTTTCTGCTCTCGTAAAGGCCTGGGTTTTCTGCTCGTTAATACTAGAAGCTTATTGCCTAAAATAAATCAATTGAAAGTGTGGGTTCACAGCTCCAATCCAGATGCGCTGGTCATTACTGAGACGTGGTTAAGGAAGAGTGTTTTGAATACTGATATTAACCTTTCTGGGCAAGACAGATCTTCCAAAGGTGGGGGAGTGACATTTTTTACCAAGGATCACCTTCAGTGCTCAGTTGTCTCCACCAAGTCTTTCCCCAAACAATTTGATTTGCTGGTTTTAAGTATTAAACTTTCAAATAGCTCTTTGTTGACTGTTGCTGGGTGCTATCGTCCTCCATGCCTGTACCATACCTGCCCTAAGCTCTCTCGGCCCCTTACACTAAGTCTGAATTTGTCCTGCTAGGTGACCTAAATTGGGACATGCTTAAACCACCTGACCAAGTCCTAAAGCAATGGGACTCCCTAAATATTTCTCAGATTATTTTCAGTGGTATTGTTAACCAACACACCCTATAAAGAAAACGAGAATTAAAAACAGGTTCAGCCCCTGGTTCAACCGTGATCTTAGAGAGTTACTCCACCTCAAGATTTGCATTTGGTGAAAGGCCCGGCACACGCTTACTCAGGCTGACAAGCTCTCGTTCAGGCAAATGAGAAATAAGTGCACTCAGGCTATCCGGAAGGCCAAAGTTAGTTACTTTAAGGAGCAGTTCACTCTCTGTGGTTCTAACCCCAAGATATTCTGGAAAACGGTTAAAGACCTGGAGAATAAACCCTCCTCACAGCTGCCCATGTCCCTTAAAGTGGATGATGTGGTTGTTACTGACAAGAAGCACATGGCTGAGCTCTTTAATCACCACTTAATTAAGTCAGGATTCCTATTTGACTCAACATGTCCTCATCTGCCACCCCTTCTAATTCAGCTATCCCCGATGTACCTCCCTCTTTGTCCCCTACCCAGCTACAAAGTTTTTCCCTGGAGGCAGTTACTTTTTCCCTGGAGGCTCCTTTAGTCCAAGGTACTAAAGGAGCTCCTGAAACTTGACCCCAAAAAACCATCTGCGTCAGATGGTTTAGACCCTTTCTTCTTTAAGGTTGCTGCCCCTATCACCGCCAAGCCTATCTCTGACCTTTTTAACCTGTCTCTCCTCTCTGGGGAGGTTCCCATTTTTTGGAAGGCAGCCACGGTTCGTCCTTTATTTAAAGGGGGAGATCAAGCTGATCCTAACGGTTACAGGCCTGTTTCTATTTTGCCCTGTTTATCAAAAGTGTTGGAAAATCTGTCAATAATCAACTGACTGGCTTTCTTGATGTCTATAGTATTCGCTCTGGTATGCAATCTGGTTTCTGCTGTGCTGCTATTTTTATTGACTTGGCCAAAGCTTTTGATACAGTTGACCATTCCATTCTTGTGTGCCGGCTAAGGAGTATTGGTGTCTCTGAGGGGTCTTTGGCCTGGTTTGCTAACTACCTCTCTCAAATAGTGCAGTGTATAAAGTCAGATAATCAGCTGTCTCAGCCACTGCCTGTCACCAAGGGAGTACCCCAAGGCTCAAACCTAGGCCCCACATTCTTCTCAGTTTACATCAACAACATAGCTCAGGCAGCAGGAAGCTCTCTCATCCATTTATACGCAGATGATAGTCTTATACTCTGCTGGCCCCTCCCTGGATTTTCGAGCAGCTAAATGTTCTTTACCATTCAGCCATCAGATTTGCCACCAATGCTTCTTATAAGACACATCACTTGACTCTATACTCCTCTGTAAACTGGTCATCTCTGTATACCTGTCGCAAGACCCACTGGTTGATGCTTATTTATAAAACCCTCCCCAAGGCCTCATCCCCCCCATCTGTAATTTACCTGTACAGTTAATGTAACCATGCAATTAAGCATATTCACTTACCTGTAAATTGAACCAGTCTGTATATTAAGTAAACTATTATTACCCTCACTTATATCATATGTACTTTTAGCTATTTAAGTATTTCTCTGCCATCGACCTGTATAGTATAGTTAACCATGCACCATCTACCAATGTATAGTGTACATATTCAGCCATCCACCCATACTATGCAATGTCTTTTTATAGCTTTTTTGCACTCCAGACTTCTTGTATTTTGATACTTTTTCATACACCCGCTTTGTATCATGTTTCGTGTATCTGTCTTTTGTGTATTTTCATTCTGGCATTTTACACTGCCCTGTGTTTTTTTCGTAGCTGCTTGACAAAGAAATTTCCCTTCGGGGATCAATAAAGTACCTATCATCTATCTGATATCTACTCCAGCTCTCATCCTCCACATACAACACCCGTTCTACCAGTCACATTCTGTTAAAGGTCCCCAAAGCACACACATCCCTGGGTTGCTCGTCTTTTCAGTTCGCTGCAGCTAGCGACTGGAACGAGCTGCAACAAACACTCAAACTGGACATTTTCATCTCAATCTCTTCATTCAAAGAATCAATCATGGACACTCTGACTGACAGTTGTGGCTGCTTTGCGTGATGTATTGTCATCTCTAGCTTCTTGCCCTTTGTGCTGTTGTCTGTGCCTAATAATATTTGTAGCATGTTTTGTGCTGCTGCCATGTTGTTGTGTTGCTACCATGCTGTGTTGTCATGTGTTAGGTATCTCTTTGGTAGTGTCGTATGTTTTGTCATATATATATATATATTTTTTTTTTTTTATTTTTTTTTTATCCCATCCCCCGTCTCTGCAGGTCTTTTGCCTTTTGGTAGCCGTCATTGTAAATAAGAATTTGTTCTTAACTGACTTGCCTAGTTAAATAAAAAATAATAAAAAAAAGTTAGTGAGGCACTGCTAAATTTCCAAGCGGTCAAAACCATTTGTTTTTGAGAGCATTTGTTGTAAATTCTGCTTGAAAATAAAATAACATAGGAACTTCTCTCTCAGGTTTCTCTTTATGGACCACATGCTAGCCTCCCCACCCCGCTCTGCTCTGCAACAACCAGCTCCTGCACTCTGTCTTCACATACTGAAAGATGAAGATTAAAAATGGTTGCTTGTCCTTCACTCCTATACTTTTCTGTTATTGTTTTAACTTGTTTTTCTAGGCTTAGTTAGTGTTTCAATTAGAGAGAAAAAAAGTAATTCCATTTAAAAAATGAAAAGTTTAATATGCTGAATTGTTTTCTCCTATTTTCCACTTTGCCAATCAACGTCATCTAGGCTAGGAGAGCTGTACTATAAGCAGGATAGACAGGATGTTAACTGTGTGCTCTGTTGGCTTTAATAGTACAGTAGATGATTATGCAGATGATGTGCATTATGACAATGTTGGGCAGTTTGTCTTACGCGCATCAGTGGTTTTGCATTGTTACCCTCTGGGAACATCAACGCTCAATGTCATCTTGTAAAAACAACATGGGTCACTCAGATTTGTAACCTTTTATTTAATTTTTTTTCTGGCATGTAAAGTACAAATAATTAAACAATTCCATGAAAAAGTCTTCAAGCGTCTTCAGCTGAAATCCCAGTAATAAATATCCTAAACTAAACTGAAAGGTTTATTATTTTCTTTGTTACATTTTGTCATTGTTCATTTGGTCATGTTTGGAAGTATGAGATTTTGATATCTTCCTACTGACATTGATACATTGATGCCAGTAGATCTGTTTTGATCATTTTCTCCTTTGATTTGTTCTACCATTCCAGGAAAATGTTGTAAGAAGAACGTCACTAAGTTACTGTGTCCCCTCTTCTAAATAAATAGACACAAAATACAGTTGGTCGAGAAACAGAAGAACCACTGACCCCTTTCCTATACGAGTAACCCCCAACGATGCTTTCATCCTGGCTGCTGTTAGAACTACTGTACACAGAACTCAGATGTCATGTTGGAGTTCTGTACTATGGTACTAATAACTACAGTAGTTCTGTTCATCAGCTGTAGGAAGGAAAGCATGTTGAGTGCACATGGAGCCTCAGGCACTGCCTACGGTCCAGGCTCCACCCTGGACCCTACAATAGGCCACACCCCAGGCCCATGTCCTGAATGACACTCCCCAGGGTTCTCAGTGGCCGGAAAAACAAGACTGTGATTAGATTAAATAATCAAAAGGTTTTCATTTAACAAGACAAACAGAACACAGGCAGTAAAGGCATAACATCTAGCACACAGCATGTATGTTTATACACTTCAATTAGTTAAATATAGCAGTGCATTCTTTGACTATGGAGAACATTTCCAAATCGTACTTCTAAAGCTGTTTTTTAATCTATTTGTTCCCTTTTTAAGAAAGAAAATGTAACCACAATTTTGGCAAACTTAAAATCTTTTAAACTTGCAAATATAATGAAATAAACCATAAATATACACAAAACATACTTTATACGAGGCAATAATAATAATAATAAATAGTTTTTAAGTTAACAATAAGTTAAAACTACAAGCTTAAAGTCGCCCAAATAATACAAGTTTGTTGGCGCTATCTTGAATTTTTTCTGTTTAAATTATTTATGTTGCAACAAAAGCTACCACAGACTTTTACAAACACAATTGAACACATTTTGATTGAAATAAAATTCTAACTAAGTCTAAAATCTGCATACACTAAGAACTGCAACTAATTAAATAATGGAATGAAAAAAAAAAAAAAAATATCACCCAATTAAAGCAACCAAATAAAATCTTCGACCCATGTGTGTCCTATATGGCAACGTCAACAACACAAAAATACGCTAAGTTAACATGTGAGTCTTGATATGTAAAATAAAATCAATAAATTACAGGAAAAATTATATTCTAAAATCGACGTGGGCTAAAACTGATGATATATTAGACAGTATCCCTTTCAAGGTCTTTTCAATTAAATTGCTCTTTTTTTTTATTCACCCAATAATAATATGCAGTTAGTTTAAGCTTGCATGTTCAGAGCACTAATCCGGGGCTGGGATTATGGACATTTTCAGAGCTCTCCATCGGTGCTTGTTTGATTCTCTAATGAATCGGTGCATTAACACTTATTTCTTTACATTTGATCCTTCCACCTTTTCCGCAAACCATTTCAGTGTGATGTTTAATTAATTTTTCTTTTAAAAAATATATATATCTTTTTGTTCTCAGTCAATATAAAAACAAAGCACATTGCACTTACTGTTCCATAGGAAAGTTTTTTTGTCTTTTTAAATGATTATTTATTTATTGTTGCTCAAGCGGTGCAGTACATTTGTCTCCTGCCATTGTCCTTGGCTCTCTACCATACGTAGGTTTGGGAAGAGAAGAGTCTCTGTATTGGCTGTGTATGACGGGACAGTTTGTTGTTGGTCTAGGCTAGGGTGTGGCCTATGGCCTGTTGTTGGTCTAGGCTAGGGTGTGGCCTATGGCCTGTTGTTGGTCTAGGCTAGGGTGTGGCCTATGGCCTGTTGTTGGTCTAGGCTAGGGTGTGGCCTATGGCCTGTTGTTGGTCTAGGCTAGGTGTGGCCTATGGCCTGTTGTTGGTCTAGGTTGTGGGGGGAACTGGCCTGGAACTGTACCCCATATCATCAGTGGGACTATTACTTCAACTGCAGCTCAACAAAGTGGCCTATTTGCTATTCTGTTCCCAAGATTCACATCTGGTTTCCTAAAGTGATGCTGTATCAGTCCTACTGTGCTACTTCTCTTGAGTATGGGCACAACTCATTGAATGGGGAAGGGAGGATTGGGGTGGAGCTAGATTATGACAGGGTGTTATTGTATGACATTTAATTTCATGTTTGCTTGTTTTGCTTGGCACACCACCAATATACTACTGGGGCACAGTAAGAAATGGAATGGTTAGCGTGGAAGAGCATAGGGTTACTACTGAAACTGCTGTCATCCTCTGATATATTGGATTCCTATTGTGAGCGGAATTTGTGAATATTACAGTATTGAGGTTCAAGAGACACTTGTGGAACTGTTGTGGTTTTTGCTGAAATGTGAAATTCTTTGTATACATTGTTGTAGGTTTGTGGTAAGCACCTGTGCAAATGGGCTAAATTATATTTACTCAACAGATATGTTAACCAAAAGATATTAGTCCATTCTGATATGAACAACAGATATTTCTGCAAGCGCTATGGGGATTTAATAAAATGATAAGGGATCTTTATGCAATAAATGATAATGGTTTATAGAATAATTATTAGGGGAACAGTCAGTAATAGTAATGCCTGAATTATTTCTTATTGACACTCATATTCCAAATTCTTTGGCTAAATCTTAATTCAAATATACCTAATCATCATTGCATTGAAAGGACGCTTTATTGAGAATCTACTTTCTGTTTCAAGCCCAAGGTGTCTGTGAGGACAAATCATTGGGCCTGACTGACTGTCTTTACTGCAGCCTGATTTAAGTGTCTCCTGTGAAAGCGATACACTTCACTGCACAATCATTGAAGCAACACTGACTGTACGCAACTTCAGAGAAAGTGATATGTGTTTGTCTAGTTTACACTCAAAGATTGCAGTATTAGTAATGCAGATGTGTATCTGTAAAGTTTGATTTCTAATCATTGAATTGGTTTGTGTTGATGTGTATTTGTTCTATTCCAATGTCTTTGTTTATGTTTTTCTGCTATTTCCATAGTTTGTTTATAGGTTGTGGTTGAAAAAGTAAGGATGTGTGAGAACTTTTCTTCTTTCGCACCCTCCCTCGACCCCCGCCTATACACCGCATGCATGCGCTCCTCCCTCTCTCTCTCTCAAAGGGCTGGGCTTAAAATACAGCCATGCGGTGTCCCAGTTTTTCAGAGTTTTAAGAATCTGTAAAAATTCAGCACAAGGTCTTGTTCTTTTGTATGTATAAAAATAGATGTATCTCTAAAGTAATCCTTTCAAAGAGATGGTTGTTCTCTTTGGCTAACACAGCGTTATTTAGAAAAGCAAAAATGTCTTGAACACACTTTACCTTATTTAATCTGTTATATGCAGATGTCTTTATATTGTAATCCTATCTCTCCCCATGAAACGTCTTGTCAGATATTTCTAACAGACAGTCACCAAGACTATGTTGTCGTTATATTTTCATCAAGGGGTGTCATAAATTATTTCCCAAAAATAAAATAATAATAATCTAGCTAGCTAGGTGATAGTGCCGATCAGATGTTGCGAATCAACAATAACTTATTTTTGAGTTGCCAATGTGAGATAATCAAACTCGTCACTGTTGGTTTCTGCAGGCTTGGTTTCTTCTATTTTGACGGGGCAGGCAGGGTTATAATGAGAGTGATTAGAAACTGAGTCTCCTCTATAAAGTGTCATATAAGGGGTCTGAATGAAACTGAGGAGTGTTTAGCAAACTGAGGAATAGGTCAGAAGCTGTCTCACCCTCTAGGACTCAGTGAGGAAATATCATGACGCAATCTCAATATAAGTCAAAACTACCGTCCTCTCAATCTGATCCATTCATAATGGTGATGTTGAGCCTGTCTAGCCAGGCCAATCATTTCCACTGAATTGTAAAAACCTTCTCATTCCCTTGGAGGGTGTTCTATCTGGCTGGATTTTTTTGGTAAAGTGTCTCTGTGATTTGGTGAAATGACTGCTCTAAACTCACGGCCCCTAGTCTCTCAGAGAATTGTACATGAACACTGTCTCCATGGGAACACTAGCTGGGACAATGCTCTACGTTGTTCACATAGACAGCTCTGTTTGTGGTGGAATCCATCCATTTTACTCTCTGAATAGAAGAACCAGAGTGAAAAAAAACAGGGAGATTCTTAGATGTCAGTGATGTTCAGTATTCTAGGGTTGTGTTTCCCCCTAACAGGGCTGATATGTGTGACTGTGTTTCTGTAGTGGATGTGTTGTGTTTTCTCTCAGTATGAGTGAAACTATCTGTGTTGTGTAGTGAGGGTGTAATTCTGGTGGCCTTCAGGCTGCTTGTCTTTGTGACCAGTATCTGTTCAGTTTGATAACCTAAACCGTATTGGATCTGACCTTAATAGAGTAGAGAAACTGCCCTAAAGCTAGGCACAACCTACCTAATGTAGAGCCAGGAAACAGTAGTCAAAGTTTCTAGAAAATGCTTACATACTCGGCTATTATAACCACCTTAAATATTGAATATATAGTTATATTTTAATATACGTATATAAGAGAACACTGTTTTTAATTAATTAATTATTTGATCTAAAAAAAATCACTGATTCAAAATGCCCAAGTGTAAAAAAAGTGACTACACTCTCCAGCAAGATAATGGGATAGTTTGTGGGGTAAGAGTTTGGGGTTTAAATTGCACATATTTGTATTTCATTTTAGATTTTTGATCATTTTGTTTCAGCAGTTTTTGTCATTATTTGCCTGAATTCAATCAAAGCACTCAGCACACATTCTCTGTCACATTCGTTAGACTGTCTCCCTCATCGAGGCCTCTTACCCCCAACCCCAGAGACCAACTACCAAACGCACCCCTACCAATTCAATCCAGGCAAATGTAGGGAAGGACTAGCATGTTGTGTAAAGAGAAAATAAAAACTCTACTAGTGTATTTGTTTGAAACTCTGACTTTGTGTGTGTATATATGTCTGATAGTGTGGGTGTCTGATAGTGTATGTATGTATGTATGTATGTATGTATGTATGTATGTATGTATGTATGTATGTATGTATGTATGTATGTATGTATGTATGTATGTATGTATGTATGTATGTATGTATGTATGTATGTATGTATGTATGTATGTATGTATGTATGTATGTATGTATGTATGTGAATAGGGTTGTGTATGGGTGTGTGTGCATCAGAGAGAGAGACTCAGTCCAGGCCCATGTAGAGTGACGTTAACAGGGAGCTCAATGGCGCTCCCTGCTGGCTGAAGGAGCTGGCGCGAGATA
This sequence comes from Thymallus thymallus, assembly GCA_023634145.1. Classification (NCBI taxonomy): domain Eukaryota; kingdom Metazoa; phylum Chordata; class Actinopteri; order Salmoniformes; family Salmonidae; genus Thymallus; species Thymallus thymallus. Next base: position 25,371,212 of record CM042397.1, read on the forward strand.
GCGGCTCTCTCTCTCTCTCTCAGGCCTTGTGTTGCTTGCTGGTCTTGAAGGAGACCTGCAGCACGCGGTCTCCCAGGCGGTAGCCGTTGAGACTAGCGATGGCCATGGCTGCCTCGTCGTAGTTGGTCATGGTGACAAAGCCGAAGCCCTTACATTTGTTGGTGGTGAAGTCACGGATGACCTTGACATTTGTGACGGCGCCGAAGGGCCCGAACAGCTGCCACAGGACGCTTTCGTCAGCCTCGGGAGATAGGTTGTAGACGAAGATGCACCAGCCAGCTCCGGTGGGCCCGGTCAGGTTGACTCCCGCCAGGCTGGTCATGCTGTCGATGGTGATGGGGGAGAACCTAGGAAGGAGAGAGGGAGAACTACATTGGGTGTCATTCTGAAGTTCCATGCAGCAATCAGCTCTCTATATATTGCCCATGTTTGTAGCTATGATATGCGCTGAAGGCTTTGTAGTCGGAGGGGCATGGAGTCTGTCTGGAGACCCAATCGATCTCCATCCCCACTTTTTCTGCAGTAAGTAGATAGATAAATATATGTGTGGGCTCCACAGTGGTTCCAGACTACCAGCTTCCACACAGAAAACACACTGTGTACTTCTATGACACACAAACACCCACACTGCATATTTTTTTTTTTATCATAGTCTCTGCTGACCAAAGCCTCTGCAAAAATTAGACACAGAAATCACAATGTTCAACGGAAATCACAATATTGAACAAAACACAGAAACCTAGAGAGGGATGAAAGCAAATCCAAATCAAATCATAGGAAAATTGGAGCAAACAGAAGAAGACTCAAACGCAACCTGGTATGTCCATGCTGGTGGAAAAAAAGGGACATTAAAGCAGAACCGAAAATGATAATGTTAGTTCATAACGAAATACACACACATCAGTTCCATTACGTAATCAAACCAAAAGAAACAACCAAAAGATTATAAACAAAGCCATGCCAGAATACCCTCCTGTTAGAAAGCCCTAGACACTGCTTAGCATATTTAGATGTGTTATACTGTCTGGACTGGTTGTTACATAACTACTCAGTTTAATGGGCAGTGTGAATAGGGAATTAGGGAATATTTTCTCTCATTTCAAGGTGAAGGTAGCAGGTGGTATTCCAGTCACTTTGTTTGAGGTTTGTTCTTAGGCATGAATGTTTTTTTGTTTTTTTTGTTATTTTTTATACAAAGTACACCTTTGGCATTTACCTCTTCACTCCGTAGCTGGCGTTTAGTAAATTGTCGAGTCTGCAACGCAAGAGGGAGAAATGAAGGGGGTGGAGACGTTAGTGGTGAGGTCCGAGAGGAGGAAGGCCTTTTAACATGCAGCTCCTGTTCCTCCACCAGCTGGCCTCCAGAGGGCGCCCTTCCCTTACCCTTCACTGTACTGTCGTCTGTCTGTCTATCCCAACCAGCAACCCATCACAGAGCCACGCACTGCCTAGCCCTAGCCAGTTTGTTAGTGTGCAGATAAGTATGTGTTTGTCTGTGTGTGCGTGTGTGTGTGTGTTGGAGATCTGCATAGTCTGATTCATTTAAATGTAATTTCTTCATCTTGTTTAGGAGATACTATGTAATTTGACTGGTTTGGAGCACTCTGCTTTGCTTTCATTTGATTTGTGCTTTGATAAATTGGGGGTCTCTTACATTGGTTTTGTGCTGTTATTTGGATCTGGTCCCTTTCCAAATGGAGGGATGAGGCTGCAGTTTAAAAGAAAGTCAAGAAAAAAGAGAGGGAGAGAAAGAGAGGAAGATAGGATGAGCGAGCGCCGTAGTGCTCGTTCCAGCAGGAAAGGTGTGTCGGGTCAGATGACAGACAGGTCAGAGCAGGGATTGGGTGGTGGTGGGGGCAGTACCTGAAGCGCTGGGTCTGGTGGTGCAGGGGGCCAGTGTAGCGGCGTGCAGCGGTCTGGTACAGCTGGGTGAGCAGGGCCTGACCCGTCTTCTGGCTGGGGTTGTTGGCGAACTTCACCGTGATGGGTTCGGCTGCACCCAGGGGCTTCTGGCCGTTCAGGCCTTTGATGGCCTCCTCCGCCTCGTTCCGCTTGTCAAACCGGATGAAGCCCACTCCTCGCGATATACCTGCTCCGGGGTCAGAAAGCAAGCTAATGTTAGCACCTGTGGGGTGAGGAGGGGGTGAGGCAGGGTGAGTCATGACTCTGACTTGGTCCAATGAGATGGGAAAAGTTATAGTAGGGTTACAGTTGGTAAGGGGGAGTTAAGTTAGAGTAGATCAGGGTACGTTAGAGTAGTGTTAGGGTAAGTTAGAGTAGGTAAGGGTAAGTTAGAGTAGGTCAGGGTAAGTTAGAGTAGGTCAGGGTAAGTTAGAGTAGGTCAGGGTAAGTTAGAGTAGGTCAGGGTAAGTTAGAGTAGGTCAGGGTAAGTTAGAGTAGTGTTAGGGTAAGTTAGAGTAGTGTTAGGGTAAGTTAGAGTAGTGTTAGGGTAAGTTAGAGTAGGTCAGGGTAAGTTAGAGTAGGTCAGGGTAAGTTAGAGTAGGTCAGGGTAAGTTAGAGTAGGTCAGGGTAAGTTAGAGTAGGTCAGGGTAAGTTAGAGTAGTGTTAGGGTAAGTTAGAGTAGTGTTAGGGTAAGTTAGAGTAGTGTTAGGGTAAGTTAGAGTAGGTCAGGGTAAGTTAGAGTAGGTCAGGGTAAGTTACAGTAGGTCAGGGGTATGTTAGAGTAGTGTTAGGGTAAGTTAGGGTAGGTCAGGGGTACGTTAGAGTAGTGTTAGGGTAAGTCAAATCAAATTCCAGATCAAATTTTATTGGTCACATACACGTGTACGTTAGAGTAGTGTAATGGTAGGTTAGAGTAGGGATCAGTTGTGCCAGAAGTGAGTTAAGGCTGTACCTGTAACCTGGTCCACTAGGATGCGGGAGGTGATGATGCGTCCGTACTGGGAGAACAGCTGCTCCATGTCCTTCTGGGTCATTGTCTTAGGTAGACCGCTCACATACAGGTTGGCATCGCGGATAGATGCTGAACTTGGCCGGGCGTACGATACCTACAGCACATCAAAGAAACACTAATTTTAACACTTAACCTCTGATTTAACCCTGATATCAACACGTTATTATCATATCAAATGTTTTCCATATCTTTACTGCACATAAAACCATATAGTAGTTACTGTAGCAATGCGTTAATATTAATTTTACTCTTTGTTGTCAATGTGTGTGACTGTTTTTTTGGAATACTTTGTGACTGATTGTGTCCACTGTTGTGCAAAGTTTACATTAGTATTCTATGGTGAGAGTGTAGTGTGACTTAGATTGATTAGGAAAATGTCTACATATTCATGTAGACATACCGAACAGGCGTGTATGAAAGCCAGTGAGAGAGTATGATAGATAGTGAGAGTCAGTGCATTGTTGTGAGTGGTCTGTCTGTTTGTTTCGGGTGGAGGGAGAGGGAGCGAGTGTTGCCAGAGATAGGCTTATCTCCCCTCCCTCTCCTGCCTCTTTCCTTTGTTTCTAGCCTCGAGGGAGAACAGCTCCACTGGCAACCAGCAAGCAATATAAATAGATCACAAGACAGCATCCCTGATTGTCAACTCACTAAAACATTCACTCCTTATTATTATATAAACACATACTCACATATACAAGTATGGTGTAACTTTAATGAATGTGTTTTAGATATAAATATGTGACATTTCTAATGAGAGTGAACATTTAGATTGACATATGTAGACAATATTGAGTATTACCATGCCTTGCACAATACATAGTGTACGGTTGTACTCATTCTAAATGGCGCAGTGTGTAGGACTCCAGTATTGTGTATAGTGTGTGTGGACAGGGTGAGTGATGCAGTGATTGGGGGTGCTAGAGGAGGGGGGTAGCCTATAATTAACCCTCTCCCTGTCTCTCCCACAGTACAGATGGTGCCTGCAGCACATATGGCCCCTAATCCTGTCATTGGCATTCTGCTCCCCTACCCTTTACTCCTCCTGCTCCATCCCTCCATCTTACAATGCTTTTGTGGAAATGTGACATTTGCTTGGTCATTGTTTTAAGGGTGTATAATATTAATTGATTTTCAAAATAGCCCTTCTGGTAATATCAACATCTTTAATTTTAACAATTGTAATAACAACATTAACAACAACATACATTTTGTGTATTTTATATCGGCCCTATTATATTAGTAACAGTAGTAATACTGTTATTATTGCCCCCTACATGTGTATTTGTACAGGAATGTAACTAAAACATATTGCACAAATAATGATTAACAATATGATTTGCCACCTGTCTGTATAACTCCAACAGCCCAACCCAATTCCTGATGCTGTTGACTCTATGCCCCAGTCTTTCAGAAGTCTGATTTTAACTAAGCCTGCACTTTATCCCAATCTTTGATCTACTTTGATGAGGGGGGCGGAGGGACGGATGGAGTAGTGTTTAATCTGCCCCCCTCTCCTCCCTCCTCTTCCCCCTCCCGCTCCTCCCTCCATCTCCTCCCCCCATCCATATTCGGGACAAAGAAGCCCCCTAATTAGGCCAGATTGGAGGCAGATGGGGGAGCCTGGACTGACCCCCGTGCCCCACAGTGAGACTCCCTGATTACATTTCCATCACAATCACCTCTGCATGCTGCTAGCTCCTTGCTTTCTGACCTCCACTCTCCCTCTCCTTTCCCTCTCTCCTCCTCTCCCTCTCTCTTTTCTTGTTCTGCTCACTTCCTTTGTCCCTGCGACGCCTCCCTCCTGCCCCTCCCTCCTGTTTTTTCCTCCTTCCCTCTGTCACATCTGCCTCTCTCTACCTCTCTCTTCACCTCCCTTTCTTTCAGTTGCTCCCTGCCTTTCTCCTGGTTTTTCGCAGAGTATGGAAGCAGAGAAGATGGAGAGTGGCGCAGGTTGAAAAGCAGGAAGGAGAGGTGCTCTTACCTTAATTGTTTTGGTCTGCAGTTTGAGACCATTGAGTGTGTTGATGGCCTTGTCTGCGTCATTGGGATCCACATAGTTTACGAACCCATAGCCCAAACTCTGGCCTAAATCGTTGAAAACAGATATCGATAATGGTCCTTTAGAAACTGTTTTTGCAACAAAATAACTGTACCTACAGGTACATATACAGTATGTGATTATTTGTTTATCCTCCAACTATAAATAGATTTTGTTTGTCTGTCTATTCATCAACTGTACCTGCTGAAGCATCATGAATACCTGTAATCTTGTCTCGGACCAGTTTGCAGGATTCAATCTCTCCGATGCTACCGAACAGGCTCTTGAATTCCTCCTGGGTCATGTTCTGAGGCAGGTAGTTGACGATCAGGTTGGTCTTGCTGTCGTCTGTGGCACCGTTGGTGCTGATCACTGGCCCGTTAGGCAGGCTGGTTCCGCTCGGACCGTTGGACACCTGGGTTTCCATGGTGCTGATTATCTGCTGAGGAAAAGTAAGAATATAGAATCCTGTGTACAAATAATGTACATCCGCAGTAATAACACACAGTAGAGTAATGATGGGGTGTTGTTAGTAGGTCTTTAATATAGACTATTTGAATGAATGTCCGCTCTGTCATTGTCAGCTAGGGAAGAGGTCAGACATCAGCTGAGGGGGTGGAAGGATTCGAGGCAGGGATAGCAGTAGGCTACACACAGACCCCGCTCTCCCCCTCCCCGTTTCTCCCCTCTCTCTTCCCCCCATTCTTTCTCTCTCTCGCTGCCTCTGGCCCTGCAGATGTCACAGTCCTCTTTCCTGTTTCCTCTCATCCTCAAGCCTCCATCCATCCACAGGTTCAAATAGCATTATATCATTACAGGGTCCTAAGTTTTGGTGGTGGTGGTGGTGGTGGTGGTGTGGTAGTGGGCTGTGTGACGGGGAGGTTGACATGACAGACAAAAGAGAAAGTGACATTGTCAAATCTGCTTAGCCCTAACATCTCTGAAGGCTGTCATGTAGCGAGATGGAAAGCTTCAACCCCCCCAAAAATAAAAAAATCTTGTTTTAGTGTGCTCTCTTTTTAGTGCGTGTTTGTGACTCTGACTCCAACTTGTTTGTGCGAGTGGATGGAATGAGTGAGTGTGTATTTGTGCCCACTAGAGGTGTGTTGGTGTCATTATGTGTTGCTCTGGAGTACATCATGTTGCTTAATTTGACCCACGGGGATTGTCGTCATGGAACAGCTGTGTGTGTGCAGGTCAGAAACTAAACTTCCCACTGTCTCTCCTTTTCTTTTCTCTCCCACTCTCCCTGCTCCATCTATTCATTCATCCTCTCCTCCTTTTCACCATTCTCTCTAGAATAGAACTATCTTTTGACAGACTGTAAACAAGCTAGGACAAAGATGTTTTCCCTGTATTACTGGCCTCCTGGGCTCCACCCAAACTGATACACATTTTAATTTTGGCTCCCTGTTCCATTTCCTGGTATAGTGTACCTGGGATGTGTGGTTAAAATAAGTACCATTATTCAAGCTGGTATCTGTGGGTCTGGCTGGCATGGTGACTGCAGGTCTCAGACTGGTGGGTGTTCTGAGGCTTACTAAGGCGTCTACCACCAAAGCTCAGAGGTCTCACAGTGTAGCCTAAGCTTCTAGATTTATTTTCATAAGATACAAGCAGTTTCACTACTGTTCGTCTATTGTTTTGGTTCTAGCCTATGGTCGTCATTTTCCCTTTTTGTGTGGCAGGGTTTTCTTTTGATGTTTATTATCCATTCAACTTAATGGAGTAGACTGAGTAGTGTTCCTTTCCCCTGCTATATTACTCTAAAAGCATTCATTGCTTTGATGATATTCCCCAAGCCCTATTGTAGCTCTTAGTGTCCCCCATCTTGTTTCCCCCCTCCGTGCTCATGCCTCCTCTCGCTCTCTCGCTCTCTCGCTCTCTCCCTCTCTCCCTCTCTCTCTCTCTCTCTCTCTCTCTCTCTCGCTCTCTCTCTCTCTCTCTCTCTCTCGCTCTCTCGCTCTCTCGCTCTCTCGCTCTCTCTCTCTCCCTCTCCTCTGTCTAACCTGATTTCTGCCTTGAGCTGTACCTTTAACCATGTTGCCCAGGTAACAACGGCTTCAAGACTGTTGCTAATGGCTGGCTGACTAGCTGACTTTTGGTTGTGTGTGTGTGTGTGTGTGTGTGTGTGTGTGTGTGTGTGTGTGTGTGTGTGTGTGTGTGTGTGTGTGTGTGTGTGTGTGTGTGTGTGTGCGCGCGCACACACAGACAGAAAGAAAAATAGAGGCAGAGAGAATGAAAATATCCATCTCTGTTGGGCAGATATTGTTTTTCTCCATGTATTAATATTCAATGGCTTTGCGGAAGCAGAGAATATATTTAAGTCAAATTGACATTGACAGGGAGAGAACATCAGAGGGAGAGGGAGTGAATTATGACAGCCTAAAAATAAAACACCGCAAACACACATATCTAAGCAGCACAAGAGAGCCGCTGCAAAGTAGACTAGCCGTCCATCATACACGTTATGGGTTTCTTTGGTCTAGACTAGAGCGGTAAGATCTACTAATCTAGGGTCTGCACAGGAACAGAACATGGACAGAAGGCTCTACAATACCCAGTTAAAAGATCATCCTTCATGCATAATGGGAAAGAACAAATATTAATGTGTATGATAAATAGATTCATAAAATGCATCTATCTACTATGTTTCACACAAACGTCTGAAACTAAAATAAATATGAATACTTTCTGAATCTGCACCAGAACTGACCAAATATTACAGCCCTTTGCACAAAGGCACCGAATCCAAGCAAATTTGATTTGTCAACTGAAATAGACGTCAGTGTGGCAGGCCAGGCATCCACAGTGACAAGTTCTAAAGTTATATAATTCCCTGGCTCAGACTGGCCACCGAGACACAGAGGGAGAGACTGGCTGACACAAGCAACATCTAACATCACCCTGAGATCTCCATGCAAACATGCAGGATAATGAAAAAAACTGAACAGAGTGCATTTAGGGTGCTGCAAATAGAACGAGTCAGAACATGTTAGCCTTTACAAAGAAATGAGGGGAAAATATCAACTACATCCATGACAATATCCATGTACTGATATGGCAAGGATTTAGGCAATAACCCATCTGGCCATAGATAAAAGCCCAACCAGCCCACCTCTGAAAGGGATATATAGGCTAATTCTGTTCATTAATTCTGTTGCTAATCAAGATGAATAACAGAGTTACCACACAGGGACACATTAAACACACAACCCCCAACACTTTCAGAGTTCTGCTGTTGGTTGGGCCAGCTCTTCTTGTCCCGGCTCTAGATGTGCCTTTCTATTTCTGGGACCTGAGAGATCTCCCTTAATATTTAATGGCATGCATCATCAGCACCGCCTGCAGATGGACCCAGACTTGCACGCAAACAAGAGCCCAGAGCCCTACCTCCTCTCCTCTCTCTGCCTGCCGAGTGGAGCGGGCACAGCACACAGACCACCTACACTTGACAATGCTCAATTACAAAACACAGCAACATTACCTGACCCTTATGTAAATACGGATACTGGCAGCATTGTCTTTTTCAAATTGGCTTTCTCCTTGTCTATATGCATGACTGCTGTTGCTTTCCTACAAATGGAAGGAGAAGACTTGTACTAAGAGAAAAAGCAGCAGTCTGCCACATACAGTATTCAGGCCAGCTTTTGTCATGTCCCGATAAAGGTCAAAGCGTGTGATGTGATTACCATTTACGGAGATTACTGTAATTGTATCAGCCAGAAGACTGGGCTCAGATGTAACTGAGATTCTCATGCTAGACCTCATTGTTCTTAAGAGTACCAATGGGAATCAAACACAGGTCCATACATTGGAGTCAAGACTGCTCTCTACATTGTAAAAAGGGACTTGTCATTAGATTATTCTGATAATGTCAAATGTGCTTGGCATCTACTCTTTTCATGTTCAGAAACATTCCTAGTATTAAAAAAATAATGTGGCAGTAATAAATAAAAACAACAAATTCTCTCCTAGCAAAGAATGGGAGATGACGAGGAGCCCTCTGCTGATCTACCTGCTGAGATGGGGAACTATATTACTGCTACACACACTTCTTGTAAGTGCTACCACTGGTGACAACAGTCATTCATGGGTGATGCAGTCACACTGTACTGGGAGAGTCATGGAAAATAACTTCTATCTCTGAGTGAGATAATATAAGAGAGAGAATTAAAAAAGGTATTTTCCTGTTGGCAGGAACAACACCATCAGGAAACACTAGGTTCTTAATATTTCATGTTATTTGGGAGTTGTTTGGTTCTTCATGTGCAAACTCATCAGTAAAACACTATTGCAGACACTGTTGTACCACAATACACCACAACTAAAATGCTAGTGAATTAGTCTCATTTGAGTAACTTGAAAACAAAGAAATACATTTAAAATCACATTTCATGGAATCACCAAAGACAGGGGATTCACTAAACTAAGGTTTAGCTCAAGAGAAAGGCCTCGATTTTAAAGGCTTGTTTCTCTCTTTCTCACCCTTGTTTTTAAAATAGACATCAATCATTATTTTGGAAGGCCTGAATCGCAAGTGAATTCTAGGCTGGGGTTGTAAATGGGCCTTCTAAATAACACAGATTACAGGATTATCCTAAACAAAAGGCATTAGCCACACTCTCTACAGCTTAAAGGGATCATGGTGGCAGCTGTAAAACAACAGGACAACACAAGTCACAGCCCAACACTCACAACCTTAGCCTACATACAGTCAGTAACTAAGGCTCATCACTAACGCTCATTTTTAATAGGTCTGTATGTATATTGTTTTCTTTCAGTGTTAAATTAGGAAAATGTGGTATTTTAAAATAATTTCCCCCTTTGTCAATGCATTTTAATACAGGCATAAGCCATGTTGCGAATTCCCTGTGAGTGTGTGTAGCTTTCGTTGAAACCAGGGGCGCTATCCAGGGTGCTGAAGTAGGGAGTGGCTTTCAGGCGATTCCGTTTGAGGCCAGAATGCATTGTCCAAGCCATCGAGCCTTTTCTGTAACATTTCGAAATGCTTCATTCGCTTCTTTTCACGCATTTAAAAATGTTCGCATTTATATTACAGAACATCTTCTGCCCTAACCTTTTTATTGTTATGTATTTCATTAATTTACCCCTTCCCCTTTTTTTGTGAAAACAAGACATGTGCGCTCTGTAAGCATCCACAAACCCGAGCGCCTTTTTGCTGAATAAACGTATTGAAACAACCAAACAAAAGAGCCACCCGTTCCTCCTCTTCTCGCGCGCAGAGACTATGGCAGCTCTATGAATATTAATGTAAACAGTAGCGCTTTGTGTCATGGCCAGTGGCTGCAGGACGCTCCGGGAACAATGAACGCCACAATTGCCAGCACCATTTCGCTCCAGTAAGTCAGTCATAATAGGCCCAATAATAATAATGTACAACATATATATTTTGTGACATAGAGGGAAACATCAAATGAGGGCTATACAATTATCTTCGCTCAGTTTAGTAGATATTTTCCTCATGCTGTATTATTTCCACAAGCATGGCTGTCAATTACTTCAATTTAAGAGAACAGTATTAGTCTAGGCTTACGTAACAACATAGCAATTGAGGTATCTTATTCTTATGTTGGCCTACGAGTCTATTTCAGTTCCCTATAGGCCATCTCGAAGAAGTAAATATAGGCTATTTCAAAATATATCTAAATCTATTTAGGCTACACCTGATTTTGCCCCCCAGTCATACTCCAAGGTGCATTGATTTTCTAGACGAAATGATTTGTCAATACATGTAAATACTGTGTACATCTTATATTTTAAACGTATAGCGTTAGTTCTATTTAGGCTCGTTTACACTTGGTGGCCTCTGCTGTCCTTGTCCTTGAATCGCGTAAGCGCCTCGGGAAGGTTATCTGACTCAACTGTTTTATTTGCTTGGCACTGCGGTACAGGCATGCTCACGGAGGACTGCGGTACATGTGGACAGGGGCTATAGGCCTACGTGCATGACGCTGACTGGGCCCTGGGCCTGCCTGTTAGCTCAGCTCTAAGGGCAAACACTGATGAAATAGGCTACTATTCAATAAGGACAGCTTAAACATATTTAGACTATAGGTTTAGTTAACTATCAAGTGGACTATTGATTGAAATAATTGCATTATGAAATATTTAGGCCTTGCAAAATAAGTCTGCTCTTCAGTTTATAAGCATATATATTATGTAGGCTACTATACTTTATTTTGGGGCAATCACAGTAGGCTACCAAGTCCCATGGAATGGTCATTCGATGTGATCATTTATGTTGGCCTATATTGTATATAATATCTAAATGGCCGTATTTGTGTTTTTGGTTCCAACAAATTATTATATCCATTTGTATATGGTAGCAGCCTATTATTTAAAATAGAAAATCTGGTTCTACCTGCACCTGTCATTAAAATCTGTAAATTAAGACGATAGAATATAGGCATATAGACTACTTGATAAATATACAGCCTTTTATATAAAGCATAAATATAGAGCATAAAAGGTAGTTATTTAATCATATTTAGCTTATTTAGCTTGCTCCTTGCACGCCAATTTCCATAAGGCATGAGAACAATACAACGGTAAATCATTCCACCTGCTGACAGGTATAAATTGGAGGCAGCGCCATTAAGTCAAGAGGAAAGGATGTTTGGAGAGATGAAAGCTTTGAGACCGATAGCCAGCGCGTGCCATGATTATGCGCTCGAGTCCAGCAGAGACACGCCCAATTCGGCCATCGGCTATGAGCTAGGCTAATTTATCACTGCTAAGGCTACATAAAACCTTTTATCAAACAGGCGTGATTCAAATAGGCGCTAGCTTTTGAAAATACGTGTTATGATGGATGGGTAAAAATGCTTGTAAAAAATAAATCCCTATTTTCGCGGCCTCTGAAATGTCCAGCCCATTTACTCCGTTGCATCGCAACGAGAATCCTTAGGAATTTTGACTTGCCTGATTCAATCCAAACCAATGGATGCGTAATCCACCCCCCGCCCCCCACCCCTCCCAGAGTGACTCGACCGTTTTTCTTTGCCTTGCTCTCGATGGGCCCTCAGCCTCCGAGGCATCATGTTTTGTCTCAGAAATCCGTCTCGAGCATCCTTGTGCTGTGCCAGGCAGGGCAGGCGGAGAAAGACATTCCTCCCCCACCACTCTCTCCGCCGCTCAGCAGCAGCAGCAGCAGCAGCCGCACGCGGCCTCAGCACCCTCTGCCCCCTACGCCCTTCCTTCTGTCTTTTCAGCACTTATCTTTATTCCTGCAACATTCCGTAACCTTCACTGCCCTGCATCGTTACTTTGTGCGTAAAATGTGTATACAAATAATGCAGCCATGGATTTTGATATAACCTACTGTGCCTATGATAAACAAATACATGGTCCTCTATAAAATGGCAGAAGAAAGCATTTCGCTCTCCAGCGTCGAAGATGCAGGCAGGGATGGAGCCTCGCTCAGGCAGCCGTGGCGCATCGCTCAGCGTGACATTACTAATTGCCAGCATCGATCGTTAATCTTGTCAAGACAAGATCCATAGCCGAGAGAGCAGTAGTATAAGCCTATTTAGGCCTCTAAAGCTTATAAATATTGTGTGTAATACATTAGTGTTTGTTTATACCAGTATCATAGCTAGCTAGCCTGTCATAGATACCATATTATTTCATATTCAATATGTGTATATATACATAGGCCTATATATTAATTATGCATTCTTGTATATATGTTTGTGTACAATACAATCAACAAAGGGTCTGCGCTCCCAAATGTAGCCTATGCAATGCATGCTGCTGCTACAACATCCACCATCCTTGCAAATAGAAGGGAAAAATTAGGCATACGTACAGTAACCATTCTTGACATACAATGAGAGTGATCTAGGTCCTTCTTCGTTTCGCAGGTCTTCAAGCCGTAGGTTGAGTCAATGCTATGATGTGTAGTCTTTATAACAGCCGGCCTGTGTATTCACCGTAGAGAGGCCGTGTCCAAATCCAAAAGAAAAAAAAGAAAAAGGAAAAAATACAATGTTCGCCAGGGGAATCTCAGCCCTTGGGGTTCGGTAGGTGTCCTCTGTAGGGTGAAAATGAGGAGAAAGGGCTTTTCTTCAGGATGATGATGAGGGAGAGCTTTCTCTCCGAGTGGCGTGGGCGACGGTTCAGAAAAAAGAGAAGCAGTGATCCCCAGCAGGGTGTGTCCAGGGGAGGGTGTTCTGGTTCGGCTGTGTTGTGTTGTGTAATATTCCCAGCTCCTCTTGCAGTCTCCTTCTGTGCTTCTGCTGCAATGTACTTCTTTTATGCGTCCTTCTGGCTCGCAGAGCGCGCTCCTGATTGGCTAATTGTGCAGGGAGGGTACTACACGGCAGCCATTGCAATGCGCTCCTCTCCCATTATCCCCTTCAGGAGAGATCACCAGGACCCCCACCCCCTTTCTCCTCCTCCTCCATCTCACTGCCCCCCCTCTATCCATCCCTCCACACCCTCCTTCTCTCTGCCTTCCTTTCTTCCTGCCTCCCCCTCTTCACACACACATGCAGAGCTGAGTGAATAGAGGCTCCACCTGCACTACCAGAACAGATGGGTGCAGCAGAAGACAGCAGCTTTCTCTCTATATATATCTCGTTCCCTACTCTCTCTCTCTACATGTCCTTTCTTCATTCCTAATTTTCCCTTGTTTGAAGCTATATTGGACAAAATCAGTGTTTTCGCTTTTCTCCTTGTGAAAAAAGGACTGTGTGTGTACACTCGCACAGGGAGTCTACCATTTTAATACAGCCAATCACAGCACAAACAAAAATGGCAAACCATTAAAATCGGGGCGTAATGTGGCCAATAAAAAAGCAGGAAATCACCAAAGCTGACTAATGGGATGAATGAGGGACCCCTTCCTATTGGCTGTGTGTTGCTCTACTCTTCCAGTCTACTGTTCTAGTCAGGTGCAGGGCAGATTGGAGACTAGTAGTAAGTCAGGTGCAGACATGAAAATATTTTGATTTGTCTCTGTGCTTATATTCAGTGTATACTTCAGAGATGAAATATTATGATATCAGTTATGTTATGAAAATGAGGATAGGATGTTTTGTAAATACAAAAACAGTACAGTCATGGCAGGGGTAGTGATAGACAGTGTAGTACTCAATGTTTCTCAAATATCCTCTTTTTGAGGAGTTGTCATCTTTCCATCCATCCCTCCCTCCTTCCTCCACAGCAGTTAGTGTGTGGTGAGTGCAGTGCTGACTGAGACTATAATGCATCCTCTGCCCCGGGACATGATATGTGACAAATGACCTATTTCTACACAGACCCCCATAGGGCCTTGACCTGAGGGTGCATGTTCTGTGTGTTCTGTGTGTGTGTGTGTGTTGTGGTGGTGTGACTCTCCCACAACAATGCTGTGTTTCCCTGCCTTCCTCTCCCAGACTGACCTTGATGTGTCCTTAGATGTCTGGGGGAGGCAGGAGGGGATGGGATGATTATTGGCATTGACTGTACCGGTAGCAGGCATCTGCATTTAGTCTGTGGATGCTATTTTTGGCATGGATGTATTCTGGAGGACAGTAGTGGTGCCCATATAAGGATATCTATCCACTTGTATCACTATGTGTGTTTCAATATTCTCACATTTGCATACATAAAACAAACATGCTTATTCAAGAGGTAGACAGGATTGAGTGTGTAAAAAAGGGGACTGTGTGTGCAAGTGTGAGTGATAATGCCCTATGGAGCTGCAGTATGTCATGATGTTTACGATGTGCTTATAGATGTGTGTTTTATATGCCTATATACATTTAGCCTAGATACTGAAGTTAATGTAGATGTAATGTCAACAGTGTTGTCAGCAATACTACTTTCCAGTTGTAGGCCATAGTACTTGTGGGTTACAGGTTCTGGGGTGAACACAACAGAACTAGAGTAAAGCTGGCTGCTCTAGGCTGATCTTAGCTGCTCCACTGGGTTGAAATAGATGCTAATTCACCACATAATTGTATCGTAGCTTCTTGCTCTTTTGCCCCTCCCTCCCTCCGTCCCTCCCTCCCTCCCTCCCTCCCTCCCTCCCTCCCTCCCTCCCTCCCTCATATCTCTGTTTGTTCCACTCCCTCACCCCCCTCCCTCCCTCCCTCCCTCCCTCCCTCCCTCCCTCCCTCCCTCCCTCCCTCCCTCCCTCCCTCCCTCCCTCATATCTCTGTTTGTTCCACTCCCTCACCTCCCTCCCTCCCTCCCTCCCTCCCTCCCTCCCTCCCTCCCTCCCTCCCTCCCTCCCTCCCTCCCTCCCTCCCTCCCTCCCTCCCTCCCTCCCTCCCTCATATCTCTGTTTGTTCCCCTCCCTCCCTCCCTCATATCTCTGTTTGTTCCACTCCCTCACCCCCCTCCCTCCCTCCCTCCCTCCCTCCCTCCCTCCCTCCCTCCCTCCCTCCCTCCCTCCCTCCCTCATATCTCTGTTTGTTCCACTCCCTATCCCTCCCTATCCCTCCCTCCCTCCCTCCCTCCCTCCCTCCCTCCCTCCCTCCCTCCCTCCCTCCCTCCCTCCCTCCCTCCCTCCCTCCCTCATATCTCTGTTTGTCCCCCCCCCCTCCCTCCCTCATATCTCTGTTTGTTCCACTCCCTCCATCCCTCCCTCTCTCTCTCTTCTTGTACCTCTCTTCCTCTCTCTATCCTTGTCCTGCAGCTCTCTCCCCCAGCCCAGTCAGTTTGTGAATGTGGGCCCTGTCTGATATTTTACATAATTGCCTTACATAAGTAGCCAGCTCAGCTCAGAGCTTGGATGATATTAGCGGAGATGAATATTGCATGAGGAAAGCACTCGTTAAGCGTTAATAAGAGGATCGAGATGGGCCCCGCTGTCAGTCTGTCTTAACCCCGCCCCCACTGTTCACTGCTCTGTCAAGCACTGACTCTATTCGGTCTGTACTGTACGTGTTTGTGTGCATGTGTGACAGAGAGAGATAAAGTGTGTGTGTGTGTGTGTGTGTGTGTGTGTGTGTGTGTGTGTGTGTGTGAAAGTGTGTGTGTGAAAGTGTGTGTGTGAAAGTGTGTGTGCAGCCTATGTACTGTATGTGAGTGTCTGCTAGAGAGGGCGATTTTGCCATTAGGTGCTTGTGTGTTGTGTTTTCTGCTTTGTTTGCTGAATAAAAGCGGCTCTTGTGACACAAAGGCGCCCAGGTCTTTTAACTGACTGCAGCCCCTGGCATTTGCAGTTCACACTTAGTGTGAATAAACAGGCTTAATTGCGGTCCCTCATTAGAAGGCCCTGGTTGGCAGAAGGGCAGGCTGCAGCTGAATCCTCCCTGTGGGTAGGAGGAACGGGCACCTCAAGCACCTATTGTACATCTCTCTGAATTAATGGATCAAGCATCACTTTTAGCCTGAAAACCTTTTGTTGTTCTACTGATTATTTTCTTATTTCTAGGGGCCCTTCTCTCCAGTGGAGGTGATTAGGAACCCTGTTGCATGGGGTGGGATTCTGAAGGAGCCCTCAGCCATTTTATTGTTCTAACTCATATAGCTGGCTTAGTGTGTTGATTTGATTTGCTGTCTGCAGAAACCATATGGAATGCATATTTGGTGGCCCTGGGAGAAATGTACACATTTTGAGCAGCTTATTAATATGTATGTAAAGTTCACAGATTCTGAAATAAAATATTAATGTGATATAGATCAATTTCTTTCTTAGGTGGTGAAAATGTAATGCTGTAGATTTTCTGCATTCATATGAGATGCAATACTATGCAGTCAGTGTATACTAAAATGAGATTGCCATTGACTATATTGTTTATTTTTGCATCAATTTCATAGAAGAAAACCTGAAGGCTAGTTCAGCTATTAATGTTTTAGATTGATCATTTCATGGCACTCCTATTAATTGAATCAGTCAGACACTTCTCTTGTCATGTCAGGTATGTCCAATGAGTGAAGCACTCAACAGAATATTCACATTCAAGTGCTGGGCCCCAAATGATATGAGGATTTATTGAAAATATGTACTTGTGATTAAACAATTACCATTCTAATTTGGTATCCACGTCACACTCCTATCAACCATACATGGAATTGCAAGAACAGGCAGTACTACAGTGCATCATCACACTCATGGTAACTGTTGCTAGTTGCAAATGAGAAAATTATCATAAATAACAACAATTAGAAATTATAAAAGTGCTTTGCTAAATGCCTGCATGAGGATATTAAATGTTAGTTTTTTAATATAAGCTGGTGATTGTTTGTAGTTGATGAATGTCCAAAGCTTTTAGCAATATTCTCCTAACTGAGAAACATCCCAGTTCTTTGTTTTAACAGAATAATGGAATATGGACTGAGAATGGGTTCGGTTTCACATGATAATGGCAATGACATTAATGACAGAACAACCAGTCGTCTGAATCAATTATGAATTAAGTTCATAACGTGCTCACTTCCTGTACTAGTATTACCTCACAAGATCTCACAATACACATTACCTCTTCATGACGCTGTAGTATATATTAATGAGTGTATGTACAGTGGGGAGAACAAGTATTTGATACACTGCCGATTCTGCAGGTTTTCCTACTTACAAAGCATGTAGAGGTCTGTAATTTTTTATCATAGGTACACTTCAACTGTGAGAGACGGAATCTAAAACAAAAATCCAGAAAATCACATTGTATGATTTTTATATAATGAATTTGCATTTTATTGCATGACATAAGTATTTGATCACCTACCAACCAGTAAGAATTCCGGCTCTCACAGACCTGTTAGTTTTTCTTTAAGAAGCCCTCCTGTTCTCCACTCATTACCTGTATTAACTGCACCTGTTTGAACGCGTTACCTGTATAAAAGACACCTGTCCACACACTCAATCAAACAGACTCCAACCTCTCCACAATGGCCAAGACCAGAGAGCTGTGTAAGGACATCAGGGATAAAATTGTAGACCTGCACAAGGCTGGGTTGGGCTACAGGACAATAGGCAAGCAGCTTGGTGAGAAGGCAACAACTGTTGGCACAATTATTAGAAAATGGAAGAAGTTCAAGATGACGGTCAATCTCCCTCGGTCTGGGGCACCATGCAAGATCTCACCTCGTGGGGCATCAATGATCATGAGGAAGGTGAGGGATCAGCCCAGAACTACACGGCAGGACCTGGTCAATGACCTGAAGAGAGCTGGGACCACAGTCTCAAAGAAAACCATTAGTAACACACTACGCCGTCATGGATTAAAATCCTGCAGCGCACGCAAGGTCCCCCTGCTCAAGCCAGCGCATGTCCAGGCCCGTCTGAAGTTTGCCAATGACCATCTGGATGATCCAGAGGAGGAATGGGAGAAGGTCATGTGGTCTGATGAGACAAAAATAGAGCTTTTTGGTCTAAACTCCACTCGCTGTGTTTGGAGGAAGAAGAAGGATGAGTACAACCCAAGAACACCATCCCAACCGTGAAGCATGGAGGTGGAAACATCATTCTTTGGGGATGCTTTTCTGCAAAGGGGACAGGACGACTGCACCGTATTGAGGGGAGGATGGATGGGGCCATGCATCGCGAGATCTTGGCCAGCAACCTCCTTCCCTCAGTAAGAGCATTGAAGATGAGTCGTGGCTGGGTCTTCCAGCATGACAACGACCCGAAACACACAGCCAGGGCAACTAAGGAGTGGCTCCGTAAGAAGCATCTCAAGGTCCTGGAGTGGCCTAGCCAGTCTCCAGACCTGAACCCAATAGAAAATCTTTGGAGGGAGCTGAAAGTCCGTATTGCCCAGCGACAGCCTGGAAACCTGAAGGATCTGGAGAAGGTCTGTATGGAGGAGTGGGCCAAAATCCCTGCTGCAGTGTGTGCAAACCTGGTCAAGAACTACAGGAAACGTATGATCTCTGTAATTGCAAACAAAGGTTTCTGTACCAAATATTAAGTTCTGCTTTTCTGATGTATCAAATACTTATGTCATGCAATAAAATGCAAATTAATTACTTAAAAATCATACAATGTGATTTTCTTGATTTTTGTTTTAGATTCCGTCACTCAGTTAAAGAGTACCTATGATAAAAATTTCTACATGCTTTGTAAGTGGGAAAACCTGCAAAATCGGCAGTGTATCAAATACTTGTTCTCCCCACTGTATGTGTGTTTGCGCGTGCCTGTGTGTGTGTTTGTTTGGGGAATGGGTAGTGATGGAGCAGAGAGCCTCAGGTTAATAGTGGTCTCTCTACTGGGGTGAGCTCTGGGCGATGCAGGGTTTCATGGTAACAGGGCTGAGGGACTTACTGATTTTAGGAATGGATCCACAATTAAATCAGCCCCTCTTTGAAATTACATTTGTTGATAATGGCTATTGGCCTAATTCAACCCCCGCATGTATTATATGGCATTTCTCTTGGGCTCGCTCTCTCTCTCCCTCTCCCTCTCTCTCTCTCTCTCTCTCTCTCTCTCTCTCTCTCCGGCTAGTTCTCTCTCTCTCTCTCCGGCTAGTTCTCTCCCTCTGTCTGTTTGAATGTGTTGTCTCTGGGCTATTATTAGAGTAGACTGGCTGGTGGGAGGAAGACTCTGAACTTAGACACCTCTTGTCATCTTTTTACTTATTGATTATATTCTGCTTTCCAAGCTTCTGGATGAGTGTGTGTATGTTTGAGTTTAAGCCTTAGTGTTAATGTAGTGTATCCTTCTGTGTTAATGTAGGCCATAGGTGTATAACATGTAAGCGCATTATAGAGTGTATGCAGTCTACATGAATTGTGAATGTGCACACACATTATATGTCCAAAAAGTCATAGTGCATTGTGTATTTGTGTGTGTTTGTGTGTGTATGTGTGTGTGTGTGTGGGAGGTGGGGGGGTGGGGGGGGGGGGGGGTTTAGAGGAGGTAGGAGTGGGTGGGTGTGAGTGTGACCAAGGAACATGTTTTACTCTAAACCTCGTTAAATATAGATGGTTATTAATCTTTCATCCCGAGCCGTCTGCGTTGGTATCCAGGGAGAAAACGTTAAATACACACAGCTCTTAGACAACCTCCCTTTTCTTCTTCTCCTCACTTTCCCTCTCTCTTTTATCTGTCCCTGTCACATACAAACACCATCACTAAGACACAAAACTAAATACAATAAGAGCACGAGTGTGGGTGTTTCTTCAGCTCATTGTTATTCATGTTGTGTAACAGTTCTGACTTTAAAGGCACAGTGCAGTCAATATTCTGTTTTATATATTGTACAATATACGTACGATATTGTACAACAGCCGATGAAACTAACACTGTAAAAGTGTGAAAAAGTCAGTGTTATTTCCTGATAGTTGCTGGTTGAAAATACAACCTACACAGGACCTTCTAATCAGCTGGTTTACATGGGCGGGGAGTTTGGGCTTTCCATGGTGACATCACCTTGTGATAAAATTGTTAATAGACCAATAACAAAGAGAGTTCCAAACCTTTCTGTCAATGACAGCTAGTTTTCAGTTCCCCCTTCCTACTCAAACTACTCCCAGACAGTCCTAGCTAAATTCTATATACAGTATATATACAGTAAATACAGTGCTTTCGGAAAGTATTTTGTTAAGCTACAGCCTTATTCTAAAATGTATTAAATAAATAAAAAACGTAGCAATCTACACACTATACCCCATAATGATAAAGCAACAAAAGGTTTTTTGAAATTTTTGCAAATGTATTAAAGATTTAAAACAGAAATACCTTATTTACATAAGTATTCATACCCTTTGCTATGAGACTCGAAATTGAGTTCAGGTGCAACCTGTTTCCATTGATCATCCTTGATGTTTCTACAACTTGATTGGAGTCCACCTGTGGTAAATTCAATTGATTGGACATGATTTGGAAAGGCACACACCTGTCTATATAAGGCTCCACAGTTGACAGTGCATGTCAGAGCAAAAACCAAGCCATGAGGTTGAAGGAATTGTCCGTAGAGCTCAGAGACAGGATTGTGTCGAGGCACAGATCTGGGGAAGGTTACCAAAACATTTCTGCAGCATTGAATGTCCACACACTTATTCCATTCTTAAATGGAATAAGTTTGGAACCACCAAGACTCTTCCTAGAGCTGGCCTCCTGGCCAATCTGGGCTATCGGGGGAGAAGGGTCTTGGTCAGGGAGGTGACCAAGAACCTGATGGTCACTCTGATAGAGCTCCAGAGTTCTTCTGTGGAGATGGAAGAACCTTCCAGAAGGACAACCATCTCTACAGCACTCCACCAATCAGGCCTTTATGGTAGAGTGACCAGACGGAAGCCACTCCTTAGTAAAAGGCACATGACAGCCCGCTTGGAGTTTGCCAAAAGGCACTTAAAGACTCTCAGATCATGAGAAACAAGATTCTCTGGTCTGATGAAACCAAGATTGAACTCTTTGGCTTGAATGCCAAGTGTCACGTCTGGAGGAAACCTGGCACCATCCCTACGGTGAAGCTTATTGGTGGCAGCATCATGCTGTGGGGATTTTTTCAGTGGCAGGGACTGGGATACTAGTCAGGATCGAGACGAAGATTAACGGAGTTAAGTAGAGAGAGATCCTTGATAAAAACCTTCTCCAAAATGAGTTCAGGACCTCAGACTGGGGCGAAGGTTCACCTTCCAACAGGACAACGAGCCTAAGAACACAGCCAAGACAACGCAGGAGTGGCTTCGGGACAAGTCTCTGAATGTCCTTGAGTGGCCTCAGCCCGAGCCTGGACTTGAACCCGATCCAACGTCTGAAAATAGCTCTGCAGCAATGCTCCCCATCCCCTAACAGAGCTTGAGAGGATCTGTATAAAGGAATGGGAGAAGCTCCCCAAATATAGGGGTGCCAAGCTTGAAGCGTCATACCCAAGAAGACTCAAGGCTGTAATCGCTGCCAAAGGTGCTTCAACAAAGTACTGAGTAAAGGGTCTGAATTCTTATGTAAATATGTTATTTCTGTTTTTTGGTTTTATATAAATCAGCAAAAATTTCTAAAAACCTATTTTTGCTTTGTCATTATGGGGTACTGTGTAGATTGATGAGGGGAAAAAATGATTTAATCAATTTTAGAATAAGGCTGTAACCTATTAAAATGTGGAAAAAGTCAAGGGGTCTAAATACTTTCCAAAGGCATACGATTTTTGCCCTTTTTAATGGAAATCTATTACCAGAAATTATTTGATATTGATATAAAAACAACTGCATTGTGCCTTTTTAAAAAGTCTAAGCATTTAAAACGCTTTTGTTTTCACTGTCTCAAATGTTCTCCCTCCACTGTTTCTAATTGAAGCCATAACATGACTTTGGTCTAAAATATTATTTAATGAGAGAGAGAAAATAGAACTCCAAAATGGACACCACAGTCAGTCTGAGAAGAAACAGGATCATGATTCTTCGATGTCCATGCTCTTCAACAGCACACCCATGGTATTCCCTTCCCCCTCTCCATCTTCCACCTTTTCCTTCTCCTCTTTCAATCTCTTGCCCTCACTCTCTCTCATCAGTCCCTCTCTATCCCTCTCTCCCACGCCGATCTCCCCAGCTCCAGTAATAGGAGACTTGAAATCAATAGCACATTAGTCTGGCCGGAAACTCCACTGGAATTAAATATGAATGACTGAGATTGCGGCTCTAGCTACCTGCTACTGTGAGAGAGTGAGCGAGAGAGAGGCATAGGGCCCAAGGGGGACATGGGGTTTAGCTGAGTTCTCTCCATACACACCCATTCTGCTAGCCAGCCCCATACTGGGGTGTCTGTTGTCTTGTTTGGCTGAGAAGCAGTGTGCAGTGATTTGTTGATGTTGTTGTTGTTGTTTACTAGGATCTCTTTTAGCCCATCATAGGCTAATCATCAGTGACATACATGTTTGTACCAATATTGTTTAGGATGGTAATTTAGTGCTCTGTACTGAACAAGGGCTATGGCATAGTTGGACAGAGTAAAAGGGCACGTCAGAAAGAACCGACGGCTAAGGAAGCAAGAAGAATCCGCCAGCCCCGCCCAACCTCCCGTAGCAGAGGCAGCAGAGGCAGGAGCCCCATTTAAATATGAAAGAGCCCTGTTTAGTTATGAACAGATTGCATCTTACATGTTCAACATTAGCTCTGAGTACAATGCTCTCTTTTTCATCAAGCTTTCACGTCCATTCTGTGCACTCTCCTAGAAACACTCTCCATATATTTCTTTATTGTGTCGAGCACCATTTGAATTCCCTGATTTAATATTGTGAAATTAAATTAGTTCCTTTTGCACAGAATGTCTAGATTTTTGATGATGGAAAAAAGTGTATTATGTGCGGGTAGAAGGTGCAGCTTGCAGGATGAATGGATACACTAGAGGCAGGGTGTGGTTAGGCAGAAGCAGACAGAGTGTCTGCTGGGTATTCTGTAGGGGATTGGGGGAGCCAGTAAACGAATGCTCTGTAGTAATCTAAAGGTAGATGTTTTTAAGAGGTGTGTTTTATCCCATCAGAGATGAAGCAGTTGGTTTGTGACAGATGGAGTGATATTGTTCCCCTTACGTCCCACAAGTACAACCCCTCCCTCTCTCTCTCTATGACAGATGTAGGGGGAGGAACACAGTCCACTTCTCTTTTCTTTACATTGATTTGGGTGCTTGAACCCTTTGGGACTGGGAGGGGGTGGTGGTAATGGGGATGGGGGTTTGGTCATTTCCTGCTGGTCAGAGAAAATAATCTATAGAGAGAAACACATGCATGCATTATACTGTATCACAATCTGTATGTCCTCTACCATGAAATACCCTTCAACGTGGCTGGCTTGTGGTAGGCATTATTGGGGGTGGAACTGTGGATATCCACATAAATCTTGGTTAGTGTGACAGCGATGCAAGCAGCCATGCATGTAATGAAGGCAGGAGAAAGTGGAGCTTCTACTGCTGCTACTGCTGCTCAGATTGGTGCTTGTGACGCCTCAACCGCAATTTCGCAAACATGTCTGCAACACCAACCAACATATACTGAGGGGTACACTACAGCTCTAGGTAGTTCGACATATTCTGTACCCTCTGTCTGTATACTGAGTACTAGTGCACTGCATTATGAAATAATTTAGCTAATTTACTTTGTTAAATGGCTCTCTGTCTATTAGCCAAATCTGCTGAGTGGGAGTACAGAAGTGGATGGATGTGTACTGGTAACTGGAGGGTATAGATTTCTGTATTCTACAGTAATTAACCAGATTTGAAAGGATTTTAGCAGTGATTACACCCCCCCCCCTACCCTCCCCCTCTTAACGGTAGAACACGTTCCACAGCTGTCCGGTGGGGGTGGCAGATGCGGCCTAGTGCTGCACCTCTCCTCTAGCTCCCTGGAGGGAAAAGGGTCTCCTGAAGATGCAACGTGTTGATGCCTTTCGAGCCACACAATCAAATAAGCATCTGCCTGCCCCTCAGTAGAGGACAGCATGAGATAATACTGCACATTAGCTTTAACATTATTGATTATAGCTATTGTCATGATGGGTAATTCCTTCATCATCAGTGTTAAGCTTGTGAAGGTGATTGTGAACCTTATACTATTATGTCATCCTTGGGAACACTTGACTTATAGTCAACAGGTGTCATGCTTTATTACTTGTTATAGACATATGAGCCTACATAGTGTTATAGACAAATGAGCCTACATAGTGTTATAGACATATGAGCCAACATGGTGTTATAGACATATTAGCCTACATAGTGTTATAGACATATGAGCTTACATAGTGTTATAGACATATGAGCTAACATGGTGTTATAGACATATGAGCCTACGTAGTGTTATAGACATATGAGCTTACATAGTGTTATAGACATATGAGCTAACATGGTGTTATAGACATATGAGCCTACGTAGTGTTATAGACATATGAGCTTACATAGTGTTATAGAAATGTGAGCCTACATAGTGTTATAGACATATGAGCCAACATAGTGTTATAGACAAATGAGCCTACATAGTGTTATAGACATATGAGCCTACATAGTGTTATAGACATATGAGCTTACATAGTGTTATAGACATATGAGCTAACATGGTGTTATAGACATATGAGCCTACGTAGTGTTATAGACATATGAGCTTACATAGTGTTATAGAAATATGAGCCTACATAGTGTTATAGACATATGAGCCTACATAATGTTATAGACATATGAGCCAACATAGTGTTATAGACATATGAGCCTACATAATGTTATAGATATATGAGCCAACATAGTGTTATAGACATATGAGCCTACATAGTGTTATAGATATATGAGCCTACATAGTGTTATAGACATATGAGCCTACATAAAGTTATAGACATATGAGCCAACATAGTGTTATAGACATATGAGCCTACATAGTGTTATAGACATATGAGCCTACATAGTGTTATAGACATATGAGCCTACATAGTGTCTTATGTTGCATAATTTCTTTGCATTTTTTGTTTCTTGCTTTAGTTTCATACATGTAGTCAATCATACAGAATCTCTGTATGTTGATAACACCTCTTATCGTCTCATGTTGGTTTTCCTCCCCTGACATGTGGGTTGCTAAATTGTGAGAGCTTTCATATGCAAAAACACTAGAGGTTTGTTCTTCCTTTTCTCTCCCTCAGCACTTAATATCGTAAAAGCCTTTTTATGGCTGCTGAAGTAATGTCCTGGAGCTGGGCCACAGTGAGCAAGTGGTTAATGATTTTAATTGGGTGGAGGGGGGGGGGGGGCATGCTCTGGGCATGGGCGCGTGGCGGGCGAGCAGGTGGATGACGGGCAGCTGAGGAGTGGATTCTGGGGGGAGGGGAGGTGACATCCATTTTGGGGTTGCGAGAAACCCCTTTAAAAAAAGCAAAGCCCATCTGGAAGTGAGGTGGGGGCTGTTGTGTGAAAGAGATCTAGTGGGTGGTGTCTGACACTCTTGCTTTTGTTCTTTGGTATTGCAGCAGGGATGGAAGGGGTGGTGGGGGCTCTCTCAGCTGTGGGGGAGGGGCGGCGACTTGAACAATAGTGCCGGTCTAGGAATTGAAAGCCTTCGATGAACAGAGGAGGCCTGAGGAGGAGATAAAACAGGGAGGCTAGAGAGGTAAAGATAGACCAGGCGTAGGTACTGTCCACATCAGTGCTGTACGAACAAACATAATGCAAGGGCACCACAATGTCACTGCCAAACATACGAGATGCTTTATGTAATATCCAATTAAATGTCCAATTAACAACGTGTTCTGACTTACCAAGGGGAAAAGGATCATGATGATGTACATTGTCTGGTTGTCATGATGGAAGCTCATAGTGATCTACATTGTCTGGCTCAGTGGCTCTTGACCACCTGAGAAAACACTATTAAAAACCATGCGATAACTATTCATGTGTGCATTAACCATTACAAATAAAATACCTAGGCTCTCACAATCTCTAATGCCCACATGTCGCCTTGGAAGAAGAGGTAAGGCAGTACTCTTCATTCTTCATTCTCAGGACAACCATGGTAGAGAAAGGGCTAGTGTGGGCATTGTAGTGGAAGCAGTGGACCTACATAGAGGAGAGAGAGAAAGTGAGATGAATTTGTCTTCATTAACATGGTCTCTGGCCCAGACTCCTGCCTGCTGTTAGCACTGAGCCTGCCTGATACCCTGCTCTGCTCTGAGATAGATGGGTTCCATGCACACACACATGCCCAAGTCTGTCCTGCCTCTGCTACTGCCCAGCCCCAGCCTCTGTCTGTCACACAAGGTTAATTTATCCACCACCCCTCCTCGCCCCCAACCCTCTCTCTCTCTCTCTCTCTATCTTTTTTTATCACTCTCTCTCCCACTCTCTCTGTCTCTCATTTTCATAAACTTCGATACACCCCATTATTCATCTGCCATCTTGCAGACAGAGTAGAGCGGAAGCTGAGTACCTGCAGCAGCAGGCCAGGCAGGCTGCTTTTCCTGGTGCTGAATTGGTGGACCATGGGGCAGAGGGAGAGTGAGGAGGGGCGGGGGCGGGGTTGCAGCAGGCAGCTCTATTTGGTTCTACTGATGGAGGAGATGGGGGTGGGGAATGAAGGCAGACAGAGAGGAGGGTGTGGTTTTACAGTAAATTGACAAGTGGTTCTTGTGAAGAAGGGTCGATAAGAGAATGAGAGAAGGATGGAGAAAGAGAGGGAGAGAGAGATACAGTTCTTACTAGTTCTGACTTTTGCTGAGAGCTACTTTGAGGAAGAATGTACTTACTGTGACTGTGACACGTGGTTGTCCCACCTAGCCATCTGAAGATGAATGCACTAAATGTAAGTCGCTCTGGATAAGAGCGTCTGCTAAATGAGTAAAATATAAAATGTAATTACAATAATACATTGATTCATTTCCCATTTAGTGTTACCTGCTAATTTCAACTTGAGATGAAAGATGGATCAGTTATTAGACATGTAATCAGGGACAACCCTGTGGGAACACATTGTGTCCTGAACTTTGTTCTACCTCCTTTTGATTTGCTTCGTTGTAATTAATTGGATTACACTACAGTACTAGCTAGTTCCATTGAGAACCATGAACCATGAATCAGAATTCAGAAAGAATCATGAATCCGAAGACCCGCCTTTCTTAGAGAAGAGCCTTGGGCCCTGCCCTTCTTCCCACAATCATGGTGAGCATCTCCCTCTACTGGTCAACATTTAGTAAAGCAAACTTGCTGAAGGGAAAGGCAGCATTTTGTCTCCTGGCTGATGTGGGAAATGTGATACAGTATATTACATAGACTCCCTCCAAGAGGGGATAATGGAATAAACATGAAATACTTGCAGTGGTGGAAAAAGTACTCAAAGATACCTTAATAGAAAATTACTCAAGTAAAAGTGAGAGTCGCCCAGTAAAATAATACTTGAGTAAAAGTCTAAAAGTATTTGGTTTTAAATATACTTATGTAAGTATCAAAAGTAAATGGAATTGCTAAAATATACTTAAGTATCAAAACTAAAAGTATTAATAATGTCAAATTCCTTATATTATGAAAACCCGACTGCACAATTTTTAAAATATTTTTTTTATTTACGGATAGCCAGGGGCACACTCAAACACTCAGACTTTAATTTACAAACAAAGCATTTGTGTTTAGTGAGTCCGCCAGATCAGAGGCAGTAGGGATGACCAGGGATGTTCTCTTGATAAGTGCGTGAATTGGACCATTTTCCTGTCAAAATGTAACGAGTACTTTTGGGTGTCAGGGAAAATGTATGGAGTAAAAAGTACATTATTTTCTTTAGGAATGTAGTGAAGTAAAAGTAAAAGTTAGTAAAGTTAAGTTCAGATACCCCAAAAAACAAATTAAGTAGTACTTTAAAGTATTTTTACATAAGTACTTTACACCACTGAATACTTGAGCATGTAATGAATATGAATGTGAGGTAAACATATGATGTTGCTGTAGAGATACACCCAGAGGAGGGAATGGACATATGATCATAATACATATTCGTCCCAAATATGAACACACTATCCTTGTGTAGTGTGAAGAGTATTCTAATGCACACAACATGATCAAGGTAGACAAAGGCTTTAAAAGGTGTAAATTAGCAGGCCACAATGTAGCACAACTGGATTATAGGGCCAGTACACACCCTCTTAGATAGACCTTGTACGCGCATGCAAGACAGAATTAACAGGATTACATCTACTTAACCAAATGACTAATGAAATGGCTCCTTCCCTGGTAAAAAGCGGATTATTTTTTCATCAATTGGTTTAGATGACAGCCGGGTGAGGAAAATAGTAATCAGACCACAGTCATCTGTCTGGTTGACACAGGCCTAGGCCTATTGGCTCAAAAAGCCTAGCAGTTGAACAGTATGCTATAAACCTCTTTAATCCCTAGCCGGCTAGCCTAGTACTTCACAACCCTACCTGCTCTCTTGATAGCATTGCTTGATAGCCTACCATCCTCTTCAACCTCCGTGACCTAAAAAACTATTGACCTTGTTCAGGTGCCACCTGTCTGCTGTGTTACAACTGCTTACTTGCATCACTGCAATGGGTGGATAGTAAAAAAAAAAAAAAGAACTGGCCTACTGAAGATCCATATCCATATTATAGACCTAGAAAATATGCAGTGTGATTTATTCATTTATGCATTCATTGTAGTGTTTTGCTTTTTTTTTGACAGATAGCTAGGCCTACCAAACTGTCAACACATGACACACCTACATGCTTTGACATTATGTTTTTCACTTGGTATACATTTTGAACTAAAGTAGGTCTCGCTGTTCAGCAAACTTCCTTAATTTTCCCTTCACACTGTAATGAAACCCTAACTGTTGAGGATGTGGGCCATTCTCGGGCGTGTGACAGCGTCTCCGAAACAGGTCAGGTGAGAATTTCGAATGCACTGCGGACTATCCCACACAACACAACCTTGTATTTCTGCTCCCAACCGCTAGGCGGACCACTGGGACAGGCACTGTGGTGATACAAGGAAGCGAACTCCAGCAGGACAACAGTATCGAAGTACAGGAGTGAGAGAGATAATAGTTCGGAGAGTACACTACATGGGGACGCGAAATGGCATCTTCAACCAGCGAGAGGAGGGCATTTGCTCACAAAATTAATCGGTGAGACTCATAATTTGTATGCAAAGTTACTCAGTAGGACAGCTAGTTCGCGTGACATGACGGACAGACCGGGTAGTGCAGGATTTGAACTGAGACTGAATAGGAACTGAGACAGACTGAGGCGAGTCTATTGTTTAGCATATGGGCTTCAAATTAAATGTAAATGTATCATTCACCCTGCCGTTGTTTAGAAAACGAAAGCGATTTTTAAATTGTTGTGATTGTTACTTTGTTGCACACACATGACTAGATCACACAGCTTTCATTTTGCTAGTAGGCTGACACTCAAACGTGTTGGCTATAGTTACCTATATTAATTTATTTTACATTATCTTAAGGAGCCGCAAGTAAAACGGATATAAAACTATAATTAGTATTTATCTAGTCATACCAGCCATTGAATTCGTTTTCCCGTCGACATGTGGGATAACAAGGCGTGGGTTAGGTTACACTAATATTGTTGCACTGCAAATGAACTCGGCTTTATCCTCTGTGCTGTCACTCCTAGTTCAAGTCATGCTCTGTAGAACTCTTCCTGGGGGTAGTCTATCTCTTATGGAGTTCTGCTCCACAAGGTAAACAGAAGTAGGCAAGATGGACTTCCCCTTTTCCTGTGGGAAAGTAAAGTAGCTAAGGACAGTATCTTTATTATTATCCACAGAGTTAGATCAGTCCTATAGCTGTAATATCATCTTGCGTGATATGTGCATTTTCCAGTTCCACCGTTGAGTTGATTTCATACTTGTGTTCATCAAAGCCTTGATCAGGGAACTGCATGCTAAGCGATTGATTGTGTGGTGTAAGGTGGGTGGGTATAGGCAATACACAGTAGTAAATGCTAATAGCAGGTGTGCCCCCCCCCACAAACACACACACTTTCCGAATAAAAGCACTAGCCTAGCTGTTCACCTTGCAGCCTTCATGTAATCTTCATAGAATCGTCTGATAACCTCCTTCATGTTTGGGGTGAATGGCCCTTGGAGGCTACAGAGAGCAGACAGGATATTTGATAGGAGATGTCTATCAGCATCACAACATGCAGGTTAACATGTCACATCAAAACCAACAGGGAGGAAAGCTCAATGACATCTTGGAATGTCAGCAGTCCAGTAGGAAACAGTCAACAACACCAGAACAGACCCATACCTTGTATCCCGTATTAGGAATTTCCGACGGGCCCATACCAGACTTATTATACTCACCATGGTATGTACGCATATTTCTCAGTCTCACTTGATTATCATATTGAGTTAGCCTAGCTAATGGTGAATAGTGGTGTTCCCTCTGAATGTTGACTGGTAGCCTACTAGTTCAAATTGCTATAGCCTAACCTAGTAGTAACCGAGTAGAGTGCTGAATTCTACAGCTACGGCCTAATCATTGCTACAGTTTCTCCTCTCTCCCCAACTCTGTTATCGTCCAGTCCTCTCTCTCTCTCCCTCCTGAGTGGGAGCCAGTCCATTGTATCGGTTCAGGATGCAGGAAAGGGTGTGTGGGGTTCCGCCTATTGCCCTTGGAGGAGATAGCTTTTCTTTATCCTGTTTAAAGTGGCCAATGTGCAATCACTGGAAAATAAACTGCATGATATAGAATAAAGACTATCCTACCAACGGGACATTACATTGTAATATCTTATGTTTTACCGAGTTGTGGCTGAATGGCGATACATATAATATAGAGCTGGCTGTGTTTTCCGTGCATCGGCAGGACAGAGCAGCTACATCTGGTAAGATGAGGGGCGTGGTGTGTGTCTATTTGTCAATAACAGCTGGTGTGCGATGTCTAATATTAAAGAAGTTTTAAGGTATTGCTCGCCTGAGGTAGAGTACCTCATGATAAGCTGTAGACCACACTATCTACCAAGAGAGTTATCATCTATATTATTCGTAGCTGTCTATTTACCACCACAAACAGATGCTGGCACTAAATACACACTCAAGGAGCTGTATAAGGCCATAAACAAACAAGAAAATGCTCATCCAGAAGCGGCGCTCCTAGTGGCCTGGGACTTTAATGCAGGCTAACTTAAATCTGTTTTACCTCATTTCTACCACAATGTCACGTGCAACAAGAGGTAAAAAAACTCTAGACAACCTTTACTCGACACACAGAGACTCATACAAACCTCTCCATCGCCCTCCATTTGGCTTTATTTAAAAAATATATATATTTTACCCAATTTCAATCTTGTCTCATCGCTGCAAGTCCCCAATGGGCTCGGGAGGCAAAGGTCGAGTCATGTGTCCTCCGAAACATGATCTGCCTAACCGTGTTTCTTAACACCCGCCCACTTAAAGGAGGAAAGACTGTTCAACTAACGACAGAGGTCAGACTGCAGGCGCCCAGCCCACCACAAGGAGTCGCTATAGTGGGATGAGCCAAGTAAAGCCTCCCCCGGCCAAACCCTCCCCTATCCCGGACAACGCTGGGCCAATTGTGCGCCACCGTATGGGACTCCTGATCACGGCCGGTAGTGACACCTCTAGCGATGCAGTGCCTTAGACCGCTGCACAATTAGGGAGGCCCCCATTTGGCAAATCTAACCATAATTCTATCCTCCTGATTCCTGTTTACAAGCAAAAACTAAAGCAGGAAGTACCAGTGACTCACTCAATATGGAAGTGATCAGATGACGCGGATGCTACGCTACAGGACCATTTTGCTAACACAGACTGGAATATGTTCTGGGATTCATCCAATGGCATTAAGGAGTATACCACCTCAGTCACCAGCTTCATCAATAAGTGCATTGATGACGTCGTCCCCACAGTGACCATACGTACATATCCCAACAACAAACCATGGATTAAAGGAAACATCCACACCGAGCTAAAGGCTAGAGCTGCCGCTTTCAAGGAGCGGGACACTAATCCGGACGCTTATAAGAAATCCCGCTATGCCCTCAGACGAACCATCACAAACAGGCAAAGAGTCAATACAGGACTAAGATTGAATCCTACTACACCGGCTCTGATGCTTGTCGGATGTGGCAGGGCTTACGAACTATTACGGACTACAAAGGGAAACCCATGTCGGTAGCCATGAAGTGCTTTGAAAGGCTGGTAATGGCTCACATCAACACCATCATCCCGGAAACCCTAGACTCACTCCAATTCGCATACCGCCCCAACAGATCCACAGATGACGCAATCTCAATCGCACTCCACACTGCCCTTTCCGACCTGGACAAAAGGAACACCTATGTGAGAATGCTGTTAATTGACTACAGCTCAACGTTCAATACCATAGTGCCCACAAAGCTCATCACTAAGTTAAGGACCCTGGGACTGAACACCTCCCTCTGCAACTGGATCCTAGACTTCCTGACGGGCCGCCTCCAGGTGGTAAGGGTCAGCAACAACATATCTGCCATGCTGATCCTCAACCCTGGTGCCCTTCAGGGGTGCGTGCTTAGTCCCCTCCTGTACTCCCTGTTCACCCACGACTACGTGCCCAAGCACGACTCCAACACCATCATTTAAGTTTGCTGACAACATAAGTGGTCGACCTGATCACAGACAGAAAATTGTAGACCTCCACAATCTGGTTCATCCTTGGGAGCAAAGGATGAACCAAATGCCTGAAGGTACCACGTTCATCTGTACAAACAATAGTACGCAAGTATAAACACCATGGGACCACGCAGCTGTCATTCCGCTCAGGAAGGAGACTCGTTCTGTCTCCTAGAGATGAACGTACTTTGGTGTAAAGAGTTCAAATCAATCCCAGAACAACAGCAAAGGACCTTGTGAAGATGCTGGAGGAAACAGGTACACAAGTATCTATATCCACAGTAAAACGAGTCCTATATCGACATAACCTGAAAGGCTGCTCAGCAAGGAAGAAGCCACTGCTCCAAAACCGCCATAAAAAGCCAGACTATGGTTTGCAACTGCACATGGGTACAAAGATCATACTTTTTGGAGAAATGTCCTCTGGTCTGATGAAACAAAAATAGAACTGTATGGCCATAATGACCATTGTTATGTTTGGAGGAAAAAGGGGGAGTCTTGCAAGCCAAAGAACACCATCCCAACCGTGAAGCACAGGGGTGGCAGCATCTCAGTTGTGGGGGTGCTTTGTTGCAGGAGGGACTGGTGTACTTCACAATTATTTGTATATATTGAAGAAACATCTCAAGACATCAATCAGGAAGTTAAAGCTTGGTCGCAAATGGGTCTTCCAAATGGACAATGACCGCAAGCATACTTGCAAAATGGCTTAAGGACAACAAAGTCAAGGCATTGGAGTGGCCATCACATAGCCCTGACCTCAATCTTATAGAACATTTGTGGGCAGAACTGAAAAAGCGTGTGCGAGCAAGGAGGCCTACAAACCTGACTCAGTTACACCAGTTCTGTCAGGAGGAAAGGGCCAAAATTCACCCAATTTATTTTGGAAGGCTACCCAAAACGTTTGACCCAAGTTAAACAATTTAAAGGCAATGCTACCAAATACAGATTGAGTGCATGTAAACTTCGGGGAATGTGATGAAAGAAATACAAGCTGAAATAAATCACTCTCTCTACTATTATTCTGACATTTCACATTCTTAAAATAAATTGGTGATCCTAACAGACCTAAGACAGGGAATTGTGAAAAACTGAGTTTAAATGTATTTGACTAAGGTGTATGTAAACTTCCGACTTCAACTGTATATACTAGGCGGTGTCAGAGGAAGGCCCAAAAACATGTCAAGACTCCAGTCACCGAAGTCATAGACTGTTCTCTCTGCTACCGCACTGCAGGCAGTACCGGAGCTCCAAGTATAGATCCAAAAGCCTCCTTAACAGCTTTTAAACCCAATCCCTAAGACTGCTTAACAAATAATCAAATGGCCACCCAGACTATTTACATTGTTTTTACACTGCTGCTACTCACTGTTTATTATCTATGCATAGTCACTTTACCCCTACCTACATGTACATATTACATCAATTAACCTGTACTCCCGCACATTGACTCGGTACCGGTACCCCCTGTATATAGCCTCGTTATTGTTACTTTTTCTTTTCTTTTTTACTTTAGTTTATTTAGTAAATATTTTCTTAACACCATTTCTTTAACTGCATTGTTGTTTAAGGGCTTGTAAGTAAGCATTTCACGGTAAGGTCTACACCTGTTGTATTTTCTGCGCATGTGACAAATAACATTTGATTTGATTTGATTGGAAGGGGTAGCACATTTAACGGCAGAGTAACACTATCACAAACATATTGTTGTGACTGACACCTCTGTCAAAAGATTGTTGTAGAGTTCCAACTTGAAAGGGTTATGTGATTTGGGGTAGCAGAGGTATTTCTGAGAGATGGGGAGGGAACAGTATGTCATGGGGATCAATTACTTTTGAGGGTCTCCTTTTGAAGCAGAGAGCAGTAGCGTTTAATGTGTGGAATGCGTGTGTTGCATGTGTTATGTTTACCTCAATAAAACCTTTTTTAAATGTTTTTATTTATAAAGCACTTTTTTATCAGCCGATGTCACTAAGTGCTATACAGAAACCCAGCCTAAAACCCCAAACAGCAAGCCATGCAGATGTAGAAAAACTCCTAGAAAGGCCAAAACCTAGGAAGAAACCTAGAGAGGAACCAGGCTCTGAGGGGTGGCCTGTCCTCTTCTGGCTGTGCCGGGTGAAGATTATAATAATTCATGGCCATTAAGGCCAGTTCTTTCTCCAAGATGTTCAAACGTTCATAGATGACCAGCAGGGTCAAATAATAATAATAATAATAATAATAATAATAATAATAATAATAATAGTGTTTGTAGAGGTGTGTGTGACTGTGTGTGTCTCTGTGTGAGAGAATGAGATGGCCAGTCCATTATAAGTTTGTGGAAGAGCAGCTGCATGCTGTCTCTGAGAGGATTGGGGGCCTAGTTTGGCTTTGTCCCCCTCTCTAAGCCTCCCATTTGCTATTGGTCTATAAAGGCCCAGGCCAGGGGTAGAGAGAGAGAGAGAGAGAGAGAATTATGGCTCTCTGCCTGGTTTCTGTACTAGGCCCAGCCACCTCTCCTCTCTTCTCCCACAGATCCGGCTTGACTCCCATTCACAACAGCTGCTGGCATTCAGTACTGCTACTGGTACCAGCTGCTGGGGGCTGGGTAGTGGGGAGAGAATGGATGGAATACATGGGCTGCTCATATCTGATAGGAAGTCAAAACTGGAAAGCTATAATGAAATCTAAGGCAGGCACATAATTATGTATAAAACACATCTAGCATTACGTCTGGGAGTAGCCTACATATTCATAATGGTTTAAAGCAGCTATCAGCAAAATGTAATAGGTTTAACTCTGGGTTATCTGCAGCAAGGGTTTTGTTTAGCCTATGTAAATTGGCCTATTTGCATGTGCATGATAATGGTGAGGCAATTAGATTTTTGGCACCTTGCTGGAGAGATTTTAGCTGAGTATTTCTTGTATCTAGATTATGGAGCATATTTGCATACGAGGCGAACACATGCAAGTTTGGGCATCAAATCATTTGTACTCAATTTAATGGTCTTTAACCACTGACAGAATGATTGCTATTCTGGTATTTATTATGTCTAGACTTGTTTCTGTTTGGCTTCCTGAATATACAGCTGTTAATGAAAAATAGTTTTTCTCCTGTTTGAGTGTAAATGTACAATCTACCGTTTCCTGTCTGTCTGTCTCTGTCAGGACGGTGGCTGCAGAGGTCAGGAAGCACGTATCCAGAGAGTATGGCTCCCCTCAGCTCTCCAAGAAACGAGGAGCACACCAACCTGTAAGTCAGTGTGTTTAGGCTTTTGTGTCTTTGTTTTTAAGTATATCACCATATCTTTGGTCAAAGATGAGGATGGAATTTGTATGGCTAAGTTGAATTTACTTCTTTGGAAACAAACAACTTCTTAAGGAGGTTATCAACCACTTCTGAGGATGTCATCTATTTGTGCATAATAAGGCTATCTCCGCAGTGCTCTTACTGAAGTGGAGCCAGTGTCTATGTCTATGTATATGTATAAGAGGTTGTCAAAATTAGGTGACATGAAGGCTTAATCACTCATATTATCCATCTCTTTTCTTGGCTCACTATCTCAGTGTGGCCTGTAGCTTGTGTGGTCCTGGTGGAATAGATGAGGTATTTGAATATAATGCTTCTCCAGGGCTGCGTTCGCTACATAAAAAAGGTTCAGTTGAACGGAAACGGTGCTGTTCTGAACAACCTGTTGAAGAACGGGGAGGGGTTGAGTTGTGTGTTCAAAATACACGCTGCCCTTTAAATATGTGACTCATTGCTTCAAGACACACCCCGGCACACCCACCGAACGGAGCAAACGTATCTTGTCTGTACAAGAATGTTTTGGGAAAACGCGTGGTTCAGTACGAACTGTTCCGCAAACGTTCAAGCGAACTGAACACACCCCAGGTATTGATTGTTAAGTTGTGTTATTGATTGATTGGTTGTCAGGTGCCGCTGACAGAGTTGGTGGAGCCTTTGGACTTTGAGGAGTATGTGAGTAGCCACGCCCCTGGGGCGGAGCCTGGCCCCCTCAGACAGCTGATGGAGTTCCCCCCAGACGACCTGGAGCTCCTCCTGCAGGACAGAGAGTGTACTACACTGGAGCCCCCTCTGCCCGAGGAGGAGTGAGTCACACTAACACACACATACTATGTACATAATGTACAGTACACACACCAGTGTTTCCCCTAGCATTATGATCCCTTGTTTAGCTCTGTTACCACCTGCCTAAAAGAGTTGGGCTTCAATGGGTTTCAAATGGCAATTTTGGAGCCAGGGGCCTGGATGTTGCATTGAATTCCTTTGTGCCCCGCCTAGAAAATAATCTAGAGGGAAAGACTGACACACACATGCTCACTCACATAACTAGGACATCTTGACACACTTTACACAGCATTATAATGCTACTGGACAGGCAGAACACCATGTACCTTTCCTATGCCTTTGTAATATTTATGTCATACTATATAATTAATTTGTTTTTTCTACAGCACATTTGACCCAAGAGTGAGGGATGCCTTGGGTGTCTACACAGATGACTGGTTGATCATTCAGAGGAAGTGAGTCTCTCTATCATGTGTCCCATGCCTCCCTCTTTTCCATTCCTTTATCCACATTGATTTACAATAGATTTGTTTGCATTAGTGGCCATGATATACATTATCTCTGTGATTACAAATGAGGATAATATATTTTGTCATGTCTATAGGTATCAGCGTTACAGTACAACCCACACCCCCCACAACTCTGAGCGCCAGAGGGAGAGGCAGCGAGGGCTGGTTAAGCAGACCTTTGAACTGGATGAGGCTGCGGCCGCTGACCGCCAGGACGACCAAGACGATGCTAAGCGGCGGTCAGTCTCTCTGGATGACACGCCCCGGGGTAGCTGGGCCTCCAGTATCTTTGACCTGAAGAACTCGTCGCCGGATGCCCTGCTGCCCTCAGTGCTAGAGCGCACGGCTGCAGAGGACATGGACCGCCGCAACGCTGAGGCCCGCCTACAGGGGCGCCACCCTGACCTGCTGGGGCTTTTCCCTCCTCCCGACGAGGTCTGTCCCAAATAATATTAATATTATCTATACACTATTCAGACCAGTTGTCTGTCAGCATGAGTTGCTAAAGCGCTAGCCGACTTTCTAGTGTAGAATGATATAGCTATAACGATAAATAGCTATAATGATATAGCTAAAGCTCAGAAACTATATTAGAAAGTGAATATTATTTTTAATTACATGTAGATTCTATTGCTAAAAATCAGGGCAGTTCCACAATAGACATTGAAGCACATCTATGAAATGGATGTACAATACCAAGGCCTACACCTCAGCCATGTGACCATCTGTTTGCATTTCTTGCCTCATTTTTAACAAAATGTTGCAATTGCGATTTGACTTGTGATTTAGAGCAAAACACTTGGGTGAACTGTTGGAATCATGGAAATAGAATGATTATTCTAATTCTATAGTTAGGATATGTGTTTGACATGACGACAAATGAAAATGCCAGGGAGGAGTTATTGTGACAGGGTAGGAACCAAAGTGTTGATACAGTACATTCAGAAAGTATTCAGACCCCTTGACTTTTTCCAGATTTTGTTACGTTGCAGCTTTATTCTAAAATGTATTAAATTGTTTTTTCCCCTCATCAATCTACACATAATACCCCATAATGACAAAGTAAAAACTGTTTTTTAATTTTTTTTGCAGATAAAAATATATAAAACTGAAATGTCACATTCACATAAGTATTCAGACCCTTTACTCAGTACTTTGTTGAAGCACCTTTGGCAGCGATTACAGCTTCAAGTCTTCTTGGGTATGACGCTACAAGCTTGGCACACCTGTATTCTCTGCATATCCTCTGCATATCCTATCAAGCTCTGTCAGGTTGGATTGGGAGCAGAGATGTTCGATTGGGTTCAAGTCCGGGCTCTGGCTGGGCCACTCAAGGACATTCAGAGACTTGTCCAGAAGCCACTCTTGCATTGTCTTGGCTGTGTGCTTAGTGTTGTTGTTCTTTTGGAAGGTTTTCATCAAGGTTCTCTCAGTAATTTGCTTCGTTCGTCTTTCCCTCAACCCTGATTAGTCTCCCAGTCCCTGCCACTGAAAAACATTCCCACAGCATGATGCTGCCACCACCATGCTTCACCGTAGGGATGATGCCAGGTTTCCTCCAGACGCTTGGCATTCAGGCCAAAGAGTTCAATCTTGGTTTCATCAGACCAGAGAATCTTGTTTCTCATGGTCTGAGAGTCCTTTAGGTGCCAACTCCAAGCAAGCTGTCTTGTGCCTTTATACTGTGGAATGGCTTCCGTCTGGTCACTCTACCATAAAGGCCTGATTGGTGGAGTGCTGCAGAGATGATTGGCCTTCTGGAAGGTTCTACCATCTCCACAGAGGAACTCTGGAGCTCTGTCAGTGACCATCATCATTTAATCCATTTTAGAATAAGGCTGTAACATAACACAATTTGGAAAAAGGGAAGGGGTGTAAATATTTTCCAAATAAACAAAGTGTTTCCTAGGGGACCCTATAAACGTTGGATACATTAAATGTTTTCTCTTCGCTACTTCATGTATCTAAAATATTAATGCTTCACGTATTCCTCTTTGATTTAGAAAAAACATGCTTAATTAGGTCTAAACCGTTACTGTTATTATCAGGCTGACTAGCTAGTTATGTTTGCTCTGACTCAGTACATTTATTAGCTAGCTAGCCAGCTAACTAGTGATTAGCATTAGCGGCTAACACGATT
Organism: Thymallus thymallus; assembly: GCA_023634145.1. Classification (NCBI taxonomy): domain Eukaryota; kingdom Metazoa; phylum Chordata; class Actinopteri; order Salmoniformes; family Salmonidae; genus Thymallus; species Thymallus thymallus. Next base: position 25,410,876 of record CM042397.1, read on the forward strand.
TAGGCCCAACTTGCTAAGAAAAGACAAACTAGCCGTTTGCAGATGTAAGAAACACAAACCAATAGTGTAATTATGGAACGCTAGTGGATTTATATTAAAAAGCAAAGTGGACCACATCGTTGTCATCACCATTGTTGCATGTGCTGCATTGACCATGCAAAGTGTCTCGTGGTCGGGGAACAACAAATGCGCTCCTTGAGTGACAGGGGGCGTGGCTAGCTCTGTGTGGAAAGCGGCATGGAGAGGGAGAGAGATGGCTCAAGTAACGGAATGAACTATAAAAATGGACGTTACACACAGCATATCACATTTAACAAACCAAATATTAGAAGGTAAAGTAAAAGCCCAAACCGGTCCGTGCATCAATTCCTGTATATGTTATCCAGCCCTACTTGACTTTCTCCTTCTCTCTCCCTCTATTGTTATGTCTGTGTACACACTACTGCAGTGTCTGTGACAACGTTGCCATGGTGTCTGGCTGTGTAAATGTTACTGTGGTGTTTGTGTTCTCACCGCTGTGTGTGTGTGTGTGTTGTCTCTGACAGGATGAGGCTGTGGAGAGATGTTCAGTCCCAGAGGTCCCCAAAGAACACTGTGGTCAGAGGATCATGGTCAAGTGTCTGTCCCTCAAGTGAGTGTCCATCTGTCTGTCCTTATCGTTCCTAAAATTATCGTTGGCTTTCGCTTATTCCCTTTTCACACTAATGAACAGTGCTGAGACACGATTCAGGTCTGCACAATAGTGTGAAAAGGGTTTTGGTCACTTCATTTAGGCACTTATGAATTTATAAATCATATTGATTTCTCATCGAAACACACATTGTGCTTTGTGTACCCCCTACAGATTTGAAATAGAAATTGAGCCAATATTTGGGACTCTCGCTCTCTATGATGTCAAGGAAAAGAAAAAGGTACCCATGAGTTATCCAGAAAGTTCTAGACTATATACATATGCAGCAGGTTTATTTTTGAATGATCATATTGTGCTAAAGTCATGCTGAGCTCATGCTATGACTGATTACATTTATTCTAGAACTCACTATGTCAAGGTATTAATTCAAAACTTAATTAATCTCCCTCCCTCCCTCAGATCTCAGAGGACTTCCACTTTGACCTGAACTCCGATCAGATGAAGGGCTTGCTGCGTCCCCACACACCCCACACAGCCATCTCTACCCTGGCCCGCTCAGCCATCTTCTCCATCACATACCCCTCGGCAGACATCTTCCTGGTCATCAAGGTACTGGACATATGGCCACCAGGGGGGGTACATATAGAGAGTCCAGAGACGGCTCTATGTTACATAACAAACTACTGACTCTCTGTAGGACACACAGTTTTTCTTGGTCTGGTCACATGTTCAGGAGAAAACCCCTAGTCATGTCCATATGAACTGTTAAATAGAAAATAATAAATCCACCTAACACAATGTTTTTTAGGTGTGAACTGAATGAACTACACAGCAAATTATCCACTGTTAAATCAACACTGAGAGTGTTAAATTGAACACTCTTCCAGTGTCTATACGGGTCCACACCTTTCAGTGTGAAATTAACACTTTTTTTAATGTAAAGCTTTATTTGCATATTTGCCAGTGTTCCTTGCCTTTCAAGTGAATTGTAGAGTTACCACCCATGACTGTATTTGTTAGTGACAGAGACATGGCTGTTCATTCAGTTATTTAAGACAAGACAACACATATTTCATTAGCCTTATTTTAAGGGCCTAGTTTTACCCTAATACAGTGGCCCGCAAGTCATGGTTTACAGGCCACATCAGGTCTACAAGTCAAATTGTATTTTTTTTTTTTTTATAATATAAAACATACACATACTAACAACAGCATACAGACGCATACAAACATCAACAACATCACACCTGCCCACACCCACCTGCATGATCTCAAACTGTTTCTCTTCTGTCGCCCAAGCACTTTAAACATTTAGATAATAAAGCATTTTACCTTTTCATTGTGTTAACGATGGAGGATTGGTTGATTTCCAGTTAAGTATAATTTTTTTCAAGATGATTAACGAGAAAAGTATCGTCCAACCCATCGGGTATCTCAATGCACCCTCATATGCCATGTCTTGAAATATGCAGACAGACAGATTCAAAGTAAATTTACATTCTTCTGACAGCCAACTTTCTAACTCCGCCCACAACGCCCAGACTTTATAACATTCACAGAAGACATGGGTTATTATTGAGTCATTGTTAGTTTTACACTTAAGACATGACACTGCTGTTGTATTGTAAAATTTGTGAATTTTGTCTCTTGTATAATTAGTTTATACTGTATTAAGTGTACATTTTGTTAGTTATGTTCCAACATTCCCTCCATCTTCTGAAAAGCTATCCAAGGATTGTATTTTTAAGGAGTGATATTGGTTCTTGTAGAACATGTTTCATTTTCTTCTATATTGATATAGTGTTCTTAACTATGAAGTTGTTAAAGATGCACTATGCAGAAATTGGTCCACCATTTCCTGTTTTCAAAAATTGGAATAGTTTAAATTGATGTGCCAAAACAAGCAAGTATAATGTAGAGAATCATTGTACCATCTAAACTGCTGTGAAATATATTTTCCATAACCAAACATTTTATTTTCAGCTGTTTGAAGCTGGTGTGCAAAATCGAAATTAAAAAGATACAAAAATGAAATTTAAGAACAGTAAGCCTAGAAATAACGCACATAGAACAGATCTGCCGCATCTTAGACTTGCTTTCAATGAGAATGACATCTAACATATTTCTATGTGAATTTGGTCAGGTCGCTCAAAAAGTTACATATTGCAGCTTTAATGTTAGCTTTATCCTTTTGAAAATAGACATGAAAAGATTCAGGTGATGAGCATGCGCATCTTCAATATTACCCATTTTTCCTCTTTAGTGCAGTTAACTATATGTCGCATATGGCGACTTGATACAATTCTAAGTCTGGAAGGTTAAAACCAACCTCAGAAGATTCTAAAACTTGTATTTGTAAGTCAAATTATGCTGGCTTGCAATGTGGTGTAATTTCCATTGGAATCAAGCCAGAGTGGAGATATCCAACATTTTTCGATTCGTTTGTTTTACCCACAACCTGCAATCAGGAGGACTAAGATGTGAGACTACTACCTAAACCATCTAAACTAGAACAACCATGTCAGTAACGGGTGCAATAAGTCCAACTAACAGATTGGATTAGTTTAGAAAAATGTATGTTGTTCATCTTTGTATAGCATACGACTAATTCATCAATCAATCAATCAATCAAACAAACAATTCTAAAAATCTACCTGCAATAGAACACTGGTTATTAACACCAACACTGGTTATTAACACCAACACTGGTTATTAACACCAACACTGGTTATTAACACCAACACTGGTTATTAACACCAACACTGGGGTTCTTACAGAGTTAATTTAACTCCTGAATCAACCCTAGATATGTAACACAGAAAAATCTACACAAGGTAACAATGACCAATTTGCTGTGTAAACTGCATTTCAGCAGACCATCCCAGACAAATCAGTGGAATATCCTTCAGCCACCAGAACAATTCATGCCAAGTGTCTTTGCAATACCTTATCATGGCTGCTTTATATCACTTATTTACTTTAGTTCTGTGAGCTTTGCCACATGAAGTGCAGTGACCTATTTGTCTTTAACTAGTGAATGTGAAATTAGTTATTCGGAAGATGCATCCAATATTTGCATTTCATATATTGCTTTAGAAACGTGTGTGCTTGCACCATTAGGAAATAATGGTCAGGTCAGCAATGTTCACTGTTACACATGTCTTGTCTCTATGTACATGTTTTGTGTGTGTGTGTGTGTGTGTGTGTGTGTGTGTGTTTTAGCTGGAGAAAGTCCTTCAGCAGGGAGACATAGGCGAATCCTGCGAACCCTACATGGTCATGAAAGAGTCGGACTCATCAAAGGTAACAGTAAGTTCATAGTATCTATCTTCTATTGGTCTTTTCTTTGCATGTGTACATGCCTGCATGGGGTCATGCACATGGGACTCTGTCCAGTTGTGTAGCCATCAGCATTTCTCAATTCTGTCCAGTCAGACAACTGCAATATTTGCAATTCTCTATTCTGAAGATCAATGTCCAACACACTCTAAAACATTATATAAATATTACAGTATCACCTTGCAAAGACCTTTTCTCAAGGTCATTGATAGAACAAGCTCCCATCCAGGTTTACGGTCCCCACCAGTCAGTCTGTCTCTCTCTGTTTAGCACAAGGAGAAACTGGAGAAGCTGCGTCTGCAGGCAGAGATGTCATGTAGCAGGCTGGGGAGATACAGGATGCCCTTCGCCTGGACAGCCATCCACCTGGTCAACATCGTCAGCAGTGTGGGTGGGCTGGACCGCTCTGACCCTGACTCTGACTCTGGTACTTCTGACTTCTACCAAATGCCCCCCGGTTTAATCACAGTTACACATATACAGATTCTCTCTTAATATACACGTGGAAATACATGTTTTGTTGTTGAATAGTGGATGTAACAAGTGTCATCATTATTTCATAACTATGTAATAGTTATTTAATCTCTAAATGGATGACTTGTCTTTTTGTCAGAGCGGAAGGGAACATGGAACGAGAGAAAGAAGAAAGGGTTTGAGCGGATGAGTGTAGGAGAGGACATGTGTAACTTTGCCACCTTCCGTCCAGCCACTCTCACAGTCACCAACTTCTTCAAACAGGTCAGTCAGAATGTTGTGTGTTTGTGCTACCCAGGTGTACAGTACCTATCATAAGTATTCACCCCTCCTGGATTAAATTTTTTTTATTGATTATGTAAGTATTCACGCCCTTCGTTATGTCAAGCATAAATAAGTTTAGGAGTAAAATGTGCTTTACAAATCTTTTATAAGCTGCATGGACCCATCTGTGTGCCATAATAGGGGTTAACATGAGTTTTGACTACCATATCTCTGTACACCACACATACAATTATATGTAAGGTTCCTTAGTCGCGTAGTGAATGTCAAGCACAGATTCAACCACAAAGACCAGGGAGCATTTCCAATACCTCGCAAAGAAGGATGGGTAAAAAAAAAAAAGCTAAAAAAACACACTGAATATCCCTTTGAGCATGGTGAAGCTATTAAATACACTTTGGTGTATCCACCCAGTCACTACAAAGATACAGGCATCCTTCCTAACTGAGTTGTCGGAGAGGAAGGAAACCACTCATGGTTTTCACTGAGGCCAATTGTGATTTTAAAACAGTAAAGAGTTTAATGACTTGTTAGCCAACATCTTGTACTATCCCTTTACATCTCATGGAAAATGTATGGCAAGACATTAAAAAAGTGCTCTCTAGCAATGATCAACATTCAATTTGACAGAGCTTGAAGAAATTGGAAAATAATAATGTGCAAATATTGCACAATTCAGATGTGCAAAGCTCTTAGAGACTTACTCAAAAAGACTCTCAGCTGTAATTGCTGCCAAAGGTGTTTCTAACATGTATTGACTCAGGGGGCTGAATACTGATTTAATCAAGATATATTATTAATAAAATCGTATAAAAATAAAAATGATCTTCCACTACACAGTATTTTGTGTAGATCTTTGACAAAAAATAAATTAAATGTAATCCCACTTTGTAACAATACAATTTGAAGAAATCCAAGGAGTAAGAATACTTGTTATAGGCACTATAACCTGTCTCAGCAAGATTTGTGTCTGTGCCAATATACTATGATCTCTGAGTATCTATAGGAGGGGGACAGGCTGAGTGATGAAGACCTCTACAAGTTTCTGGCTGACATGCGCAGACCGTCCTCTGTCCTACGCAGACTGAGACCTGTCACAGGTGCCTACTATAGTGTCTCCTCAGCACACACATATATGTTTATATACAGCGGGTGAAATAAGTATTGAACACGTCACCATTTTTCTCAGTAAATATATTTCCAAAGGTGCTATTGACATGACATTTTCACCAGATGTTGGTAACAACCCAAGTAATCCATACATACAAAGAAACCAAAACAAATAAGTTCAGAAATTAAGTTATGTGTAACAATGCGAAATGACACAGGGAAAAAGTATTGAACACACTTACTGATATATTTTGGCCCATTCTTTCACACAAACAGTCTTCAAATCTTGAAGGTTCCGTGGGCCTCTTCTATGAATCTTGATCTTCAGTTCTTTCCATAGATTTTCAATGGTATTTAAGTCAGGTGATTGGCTGGCCCTTTCTAGCAGCTTTATTTTCTTTCTTTGAAACCAATTGAGAGTTTCCTTGGCTGTGTGTTTGGGATCATTGTCTTGCTGAAATGTCCACCCTCGTTTCATCTTCATCATCCTGGTAGATGGCAGCAGATTTTTGTCAAGAATGTCTCTGTAAATTTGCCCATTCATCCTTCCTTCAATTATGTGAAGTTTGCCAGTACCATTTGCTGAAAAGCAGCCCCACACCATGATGTTCCCACCTCCAAACTTCACTGTTGGTATGGTGTTTTTAGGGTGATGTGCAGTGCCATTTCTCCTCCAAACATGGTGTGTATTATGACATCCAAACAGTTAAATTTTGCTCTCATCTGACCACACTATATTCTCCCAGTATTTCACTGGCTTTTCCAAATGTTGTGCAGCAAACTTTAAACGAGCTTCAACATGCTTTTTTTTTCAGCAATGGAGTCTTGCGTGGTGAGCGTGCATACAGGCCATGGCGGTGGAGTGCATTACTTACTGTTTTCTTTGAGACGACAGTACCTGCTAATTACAGGTCTTTTTGAAGCTCTCCACAAGTGGTCCTTGGATCTTGGACAACTCTTCTGATTATTCTTTTCACTCCTCTGTCAGAAATTTTGCGAGGAGCACCTGGTCGAGGCAAATTTATGGTGAAATGATTGTCTTTCCACTTCCGTATTATGGCCCCAACAGTGCTCACTGGAACATTCAGAAGCTTAGAAATGTGCCTATAACCAATGCCATCATTATGTTTTGCAACAATTAAGTTGCGAAGGTCTTGAGACAGCTCTTTGTTTTTACCCATCATGAGATGTGTCTTGTGTGACACCTTGGCAATGAGACCTTTTTGTAGGCCATCAGTTGGGACTGAACCAGCTGATATTAATTTGCACTGACAGGGGGCTGGATTGCTTTTTAATTACTGATAGTTTTCAGCTGTTGTCTTGGCTTTCCATGCCTTTTTGCACCTCCCTTTCTTCATGTGTTCAATCATTTTTCCCTGTGTCATTTCACATTATTACGCATAACTTAATTTCTGAACTTATTTGTTTTGGTTTCTTTGTATGTATGGATTACTTGGGTTGTTACCAACATCTGGTGAAAATGTCATGTCAATAGCGCCTTTGAAAATATATTTACTGAGAAAAATGGTGACGTGTTCAATACTTATTTCACCTGGAGTATAATCACCTGCACTAATTCTATAGGCTGAATAGAGAATATATTTTATGTTCACAAGTGTAACATTGTTTTTCTCTCTTCCTGCTCCTTCTGTCTCTAGCCCAGTTGAAGATAGACATCTCGCCAGCCCCAGACTCTCCTCACTACTGCTTATCTCCTGAGCTGCTCCATGTCAAACCCTACCCTGACCTGAGGGTGCGCCCCACCAAGGAGGTGCTGGAGTTCCCTGCCCGCTACGTCTACACGCCTCACACCACCTACAGGTCAGTCTACACGCCTCACACCACCTACAGGTCAGTCTACACGCCTCACACCACCTACATGTCATTCTACACGCCTCACACCACCTACAGGTCAGTCTACACGCCTCACACAACCTACAGGTCAGTCTACACGCCTCATACAACCTACAGGTCAGTCTACACGCCTCACACAACCTACAGGTCAGTCTACACGCCTCACACAACCTACAGGTCAGTCTACACGCCTCACACAATCTACAGGTCAGTCTACACGCCTCACATCACCGACAGGTCAGTCTACACGCCTCACACCACCTACAGGTCAGTCTACACGCCTCACATCAGCTACAGGTCAGTCTACAGGCCTCACACTACCTACAGGTTAGTCTACACGCCTCACACCACCTACAGGTCAGTCTACACGCCTCACACCACGTACAGGTCAGTCTACATGCCTCACATCACCTACAGGTCAGTCTACACGCCTCACATCACTTACAGGTTAGTCTACACGCCTCACACAACCTACAGGTCAGTCTACACGCCTCACACAACCTACAGGCCAGTCTACACATCTCACATAATGCATAATGCTCACGCCACCTACAGATCAGTAGACTCTCATACACTGTCATAGATCATACATAGATAGATTTTACGTGTCTTATGCTGCATAAACACCACAGCACAGAAATTATATTTTCATATTTTTATTTGCACACAAAATATACAATATGACAGTAGCAAGAATTCATTTGAATTAAAATAAAGAACAAGAACATGTACAATCAATGGCTCATTTTAAACACAATTAAATGTATTCAGAAATATAATACAGTGGTATAAATATATAACAAGTTATTGTAATTCAGTTTATTGCTATGGACATTTTTGTGATGTGTGAATTATGCTTGCATGAGTAGACAAGGTACTTATGCACCAGTGTAAAGTCAGGGAGTGTAGAAGCTACTTGTATTAAGATTCAGTGAAACCATCAGGTGATGTTACGAAGGACTGGCTATCTCCTGGCTTCACTCTGAAATAAAAACAAAGCAAACTTAGTCAAACACAGCGTCCATCACTACATCAATTTAGCATTTTTCAAACTATGTTCAGCTATTATACCCACCAGTTTCTGTAGCTTGGTCAACTGTTGGTTCTGACTCTCAATGCTCTGTTTTTGAAACTGGGTCCATGTTAGCAGGCCCTCCAGAACACTGGAGTGTTTTAATGCCCTATCCTGAAAACACACACACATATGGATTTATGAATGGAATATAACATTTTGAGTGTGTTGCCATTGGATTGTTTGGCATAATCTGTATGTGATTGAGAAGTGTACTGTACCTTTAATTCTTGTATGCTTTTGGGGGGGTAGTTCTGTAGGTATGTCTCCAGGTTGGTCACCTTGGTCCTAAGCTCCCCCTCCGCCTGCTCCACCTGGGCCAGCTTGCCCTTGGCCGTCTCAGCCTCTGACTGCAGCCCAGCCATCTGGCCCTTGGAAAAGAGCATCTGACTTTAAATCCTCTCCCTCCCACTGATCTCAGACCAGATGCCCAAATTGCCTTGGCCTCAACATACACTGGCTGTCTAATGTCATTCTCACACTCCCTCTGTTCTCAGAACCCTAGGATCTATATTGAGTTAACAAAACAAATATGTACATGTGTTTGTGTTGAAAAGCTAGATAGTTGAGTGCTCAGTTTCATGGCAGTTATTGGCGCATTCAGACACATAGCCAATGGTGTCTGTTCAGCTGCTCTCTCCCTGTCGGAGCCCAGAGGAATAGAGCTTATTTGACTGACTGGGATTTGAAATCCACAAATGTATCATCATTTTATCATCATCATGCTTATCCTTCTCAAACACATCTACCAATTGATGACACTGTCAGAGTTAGTTTGAGGTGTCTGACTGGGTGTGTTTTCTCCAGTAAATTATATTATACTGAATAAAAAGCCTCTGCACACTTCAGTATTTTATTTGGCAAGTTATCAGTCACAGTAGTCCTTCGTCAGAGCATGACGAGTATGTTTCCTCACCTGTATCAGTCCTAGCATCTGTCTCATCTGTCTTTCCTGCTCTGCAGCCTGGCCTGCCTCCTGGCTCAGCCTCTCCAGCCTCTCTTCATGTCTCCTCAGCGACTTCTCGATCCGCGCAAACTTGGCATCGGTGCTGTCGTAGACGTGGTGGAGGGTCTCACTGAACTGCAGCACGCCGTACATCAGCACGTTCATGTCATCAATGGGGGCAGCCTGGTTGTTTTTCTGGGCTTTCCGGACGGGGCTAGCTGGGATGCCCGTTAAACACATGGCCATACACAGCAGACAGAGTAGTGTGGCCCACATCCTGACCTGAGGACAGAGGCTATATAGAGAGACTTTATCAATTCGAAATCTTGTGAGAATTGCCAAGTGCCCCTTCCAATGCCTATGCCTGTTTGTCTTTGCTAAGGGTGTTACTCCTCAGTTGTCGTTAAAGTGGAACCCCAGGTTCAGTTTCTCAGCTGTATGTATAAGTGCCTCAGGTCTGTAGTACCTTTGTCATCTCATATCGGATATCAGTAATGATACGTCTCTTTTATATTGGGTGTTCAAAATGACTGTGAAACATTAGCTCAGCCGTGGTCCAATCAGGGAGCAGCTCTGTGGCCTTAGTCAGGCTGACCTTGGCATTCATCCCATCCTCCGGAGTTACTCTGTTGGGCCTCCAGGTGTCAAATACACATGACCTACATTAACATCAGCTGAGCCTCTGTCTGTCCTCATAGATATGGACCAGGGCCCGGTTGCATAAAACATCAAGTTATTTTTCCTCATCTTTCCTTTCTTGAATGTAGGAGTTATATTTTACCATCTCCCAAAATAAATGCTCTTTGACAAGACCTTCAGCCCGTGAATCAGGTCTTCTCCATGGTAACTCCATGGAGACGTTTTCTGCCATAAATGCTTTCAAACTACCGTAAAACCCCTTAAGTACCCTTAAGTGTATGCCCTTACCTAGGGAAAACGTTTGAGGGGCTCTATGCAACGCCCTTAAACAATTATCTTAGGTAAGGGAAAATTATTCCTTAAGGTAAATCCTGACCAATCCTGACCAATATCATGTCACACTGCTCTGTGTTGTTTGTGAGTGTGTGAGTACTAGATAGATTAGCAATGTTCTTGATAAGTAAATTCAATTTGTGATTGGAATATACTGGTATGCTTGGATGTTATATTTCACATGTTTGACTTGGACAGGAGTGGAAGGTCACTCTCACCCTGCTAGGTCCCACATGCTTCCTCGAAACACATGGTTTCTCTCTTCCCATCCTTCTCACTTATAGGCCTATTTGATTTGCTATAAAACTGCTATAATTAACTAATAATACTACGCTCTAATTTACGCAAAATATTCAGTTTTTGTGCCAGAAATGTGGTAAGTTGTCACATGCCAGATATAATTGATTTGACCATGCATGCTCCCTGGTGCGTGCATTATTTAGTAGGGAGGATATGTTGGCAGGCAGCCGCAGCGTGTAGGCCAGCTGAGCTGAAACAAGAGTGTAATGACCCCTCTGTGCCTTTCGGGGTGTATGAGGGAACTCAAATTCACTGCTTCTTCTTTCTTCTCCCTCATCTTGTCCTCCTCCTCCTCTCCACTTCCAGGAACCTGCTGTATATCTACCCCCAGAGCCTGAACTTCAGCAGTCGGCAGGGCTCAGTCAGGAACATTGCTGTCAAGGTGCAGTTCATGGCAGGAGAGGATCCCAGTCTGGCCATGCCGGTGAGTGATTGGCCTGCTTCACCAGTCCACCAATCACAACCGGAAACCTCTACAGAGTTGTAACACAGTGCTCTCAGGACAATGGCATCCCCCTCACAAAAAAAGCCCACAAGATTAGGTCACTCTACAAGAATGTCTAGTGTGTTTAACTGAGTTGGGGGTAGGTAACCCTAATCTCTGGTTTTTGGAAACAGCCAACCTTTTTGATGATTAAAACAAACTGAAGGAGGGATTTTACTGGTTAATTAACTTCCTGTCTGAAAGCTGTGGTGTTGTCTCAGTGCAGTGGATTCTTAATCCGATTGGAGCCTTTAGGACACACCCTAATCTAATCTGGGACCCTGGCAATAATGTCCTAATCCATTGAAGGAACCCTGTGGAGACTTCTAAACAACAATTGGACATATTCCCAGTCCATACTAATTAATGATGTTTAGAAACAAGCTAATTATAGGTTCCCTAATTTGAAAGACTTCCAACTGTAATGTTAAAGAACCATAGGTGACATGTTATTTACATAGGGGTTCTGAGAAGGATTCTGGTAAATTCCTTTATGGACATACACTGAGTGTACAAAACATTAGGCCATGACAGACTGACCAGGTGAATCCAAGTGGGAGCTATGATCCCTTATTGATGCCACTTGTTAAATCTACTTAAATCAGTGTAGATGAAGGGGAGGAGACGGGTTAAATAATTATTTTAAGCCTTGAGACAATTCAGACATGGATTGTGTGTGTGTGCCATTCAGAGGGTGAATGCGCAAGACAAAAGTTTGAATTGTCTTTTGAACATAGTATAGTAGTAGGTGCCAGGCGCACTGGTTTGAGTGTGTCAAGAACTGCAACACTGCTGGGTTTTTCACGCTGTACTTTTTACCTTGTGAATCAAGAATGGTCAGAGGGCAAAAGGGGGTGCAACTCATTGTTAGGAAGGTGTTCCTAATTTTTTAATAAAACACATGGGGTGCCTTATCACTGTGAAGACGACATCTGCTGGTCACGTTGAGAGACACAGAGCCCCCTGCTGGTCAAGAAAGGGCATAGATCCAATGAAAACTGTCTCCTCTCATCATAACAGGTGATCTTTGGGAAGTCCAGCTGTGCCGAGTTCTTTACAGAGTCTTATTCACCCGTCATCTACCATGACAAGTAAGACCCCTTTCCATTCCTCTCCTTTCCTACTACAATCCTCTCGTCCTCTCATTGTCTCTTCCTCTCCTCCCCTACCCTCTCTTGCCTATCTCACCCCCCCTCCCCCCCTCAGGTCTCCAGAGTTCTATGAGGAGGTGAAGATGAAGATTCCGGCCAACCTGACAGACAACCACCACCTCCTGTTCACCTTCTACCACATCAGCTGTCAGACCAAACAGAACACGCCCCTGGAGACCACCGTGGGATATACCGTGAGTACCCTTGACTAGGACCCAGAGGTTTTTCCACTCACCTGACCAGGGAAAACTATGGACCCAAGTTAGGGTGCTGCCCTACCCATTACATACCTCAGTTACAAGTTAATACTATTTAGGCCTTTGAGACACTAACAGTATCATCAGTGGTTAGCTGTGCTGTTTCTTTATGCATGTGTGATGTAATAATGTGCATTCAATTGTCTGTGTCCACAGTGGATTCCTCTGATGCAACATGGCCGCCTACGGACCGGTTCCTTCAGTCTGCCAGTCTCTGTGGAGAAACCACCACCCAGCTACTCTGTTCTCACCCCTGACGTAAGTGTGTGTGCGTGCCTGTGTGGGCACATGCATGCTTAGTTCTCATGAACTCATTAGTTTGTCTGCTTAGTGTGTGTGTGTGGCTGAGTTTTGATGTAGGTTATGTGTGTGTATTGCAGGTGCAGCTCCCAGGCATGAAGTGGGTGGATAATCACAAGCAGGTGTTCAATGTGGAGGTGACAGCTGCCTCCTCAGTTCACACTCAGGTAACTCTCTCTCTCTCTCTCTCTCTCTCTCTCTCTCTCTCCTATCTTTCTCTCTCTCGCTCTCTCTCCTATCTTTCTCTCTCTCATATACTCAAGTCAATGGGATTGTAAATTAAATGAATACCCCCCCAATATGTTACTTTGTCTGTTAGGACCCCCACCTGGATAAGTTCTTCACCCTGTGTTACGTTCTCGAGGAGTACTCGTTCCCGTTCCGTCTGAAGGACTGTATCATCAGTGAGGCCAACGTGGAGGGGGAGCTGAAGGCAAGCATTGCCGGGCTGCGGGGGGCGCTACTCGACACCTGCGTCCGCTTTCTCCACCAGCTGCTCTCCAAACTCATCCTGCTCATCGTCCACCCGCCCGTCATCGCAGGACAGATCGGTTAGTGGCTTTGCGACTTTACAGCCGGCGGCCATCTTAGATTGATTCACCCCTCATCTCCCTTTCAAGATCCTCATCTCTCCAACAGAAACTCTCCTGGTCAAATATTTCTTCCAGAGCTATGCTTGATTGAGCTTGCCTTGTACAATGGAACAAATTGAACAGTCCCAAAAGTTCAAACCCAGGTGTGGTCTCTGCCTCTTTTTCCCATTCCCATCTCTCAGTGAACCTGGGCCGTGCAGCTTTCGAGGCCATGTCCCTGCTGGTCAACCAGATCCATAAGAACCTGGAGGGGAACCAGGACCAGCACGGCAGGAACAACCTGCTGGCCTCCTACATCCACTATTGCTTCCACCTGCCCACGGCTGAGCCTGCCATGCCCCCTACTGGTGAGGAATGGAACAGCAGACCCATGCTCAGGCACTGAAGAGTCACTATATCACCACACCAGCTGTTATGATGTAGTCCCAATACTTTCAAGGAAGAGTATTTTAGTCTTTCCATTTCTATGATCTGCTTGGGTGTGATTCATTTAACCTTGTGGGTGGAGAATTCTCACTCAACTACTATAAAGAGCATAAGTGTGTCTTTTGGTAACAGTGTCCTCCTCTTCTCCCTGACCCAGGGGGTGCAACCCCGGCCTATGAGCTGCCCATCCAGTACGCCACATTGTCCAGGGCAACGGCCCGCCCCAGCACTCTGCACCTGGCCCGCTCCAAGAGCATCAGTAACTCCAACCCTGACCTGGCCAGCACCCCCACGTCACCTGACGAGGAGGTGCAGAGGATCATCGGCAGCAAGGTCAGTGCCACCTCCAATACAAATCCAATGGTATTGAATTCTCTCATTGGCTCCTCTCCTGTAATACAGACATCTTAGACACTGCATCTGTCCTGTCTTGGTTCTGTAAATACAACATGTTCTGTTTGTCCTCTAGTTGGAGAAGTAAAGGCACTGTGTGACAAACTCCTGAATATGTTATCTGTGTGCTTATGATAGTGTTGCTGCCTCTTCCAACTTTGACACTTTCTCAAATGGTGGTTAAATGGTTTTCTGGCTGTTTAAATGTACGCTGAATGTCTGTCTTATGTGTTTCCTGTGAACAAACATACAATCAGACTCCCCTTGTCCTCCTGTAGTGATGCTCCAGTGTAGTACCTTGATGCATGCCTGTGGTTGCAGAGATTCCTGTCTGTCTGTGCCAATGGTTGGTTGATTCCGTCGCTGTTGTCAGTTATGCAATTTTGTGCTGTGCCTATGTCTGTTTGTTCCTCTGTGTTCTACCCCTCGCTATTCCCCTCCTCTCTTCCTTCCTTCTCCTCCCTCTCTAATTTGACCCTTGTCTCCACCCCTCCCCCTCCCACCCTCTCTAACCTTCCCTCGCTCCCCCCTGGCCTGTGGCTGCCTGTGTGGTGGCTGATGTGATATGATGTTCAGAGGATAGACCGCTCTCACTCCTGGGTAAACTCTGCTTATGCCCCCGGGGGCTCCAGAGCTGTGCTACGCCGGAACCCCAACTTCAGCTGTGAGCTCAAGCAGGTGCCAACAACCCTCCTTCCCTACCTTCAACTACCTACTTACCCCCTCCACCATGGTTGCCGGTTCATTCAGTAAAGAGAATTGTTCAGAATGTTGCAGATAGAAATATAATGACTAGAGCATACATGATTCCCTATTCTACATGAGACAATGATTTCTGTTCTACCCGATACATTTCTATCTGAGCATTCTGTAACCTTTCAGCCTCCAGACCAAATCCCATGTTCACCCCATACCCCACAACACCCTCCTTGCTGCCCCTCCCTCCTCCACTCATATGTGGCTGCTGAACTGTGTCTGTCTGGTCCATTTTGTCAGCTGTCTGACTGTCATTGGTCTGTTCCTTTTCACCTACTTTGCTTAGCTTGGCTCGGCCTCATATTCATAATCATGCCTTTCACTAGGATCACATTTCATCCTGTCAACTGCATGGAACATCTGAACTTCAACTGGCACTAACATCTTTTCTATCCAAGCTAGTCATTGAGTCCAGGGAGACCTCTAGCCATCCATCACATTAGTTATATTTTTCCACCATACTCACTCCTGCTCTTTGTCCTCATCACCGTGTTTCCATCGCTCCACTACTCTGTCAGGCAAGTGATCGTAGCTGCAATCGCATGTCTGCCTTTGTGGACAGCGCTACCTTCTGTTCAGCTCCAACAAGACAGATTGCCAAGAAGGTACCGTTGCCATACACTGTCTAAAACACTATATTAACACCTTGTCCATCCTCATCCATTCTCTATGTGTAGAACACTCACACAGTTAGATGTTTATCAGTTCATACTGTGTGTGTGTGTGTGTGTGTGTGTGTGTGTGTGTGTGTGTGTGTGTGTGTGTGTGTGAGAGAAGTAATTGTTTAATGCATCAGCTTTTGAGTGTTGACAAAGTCATCAAAGCCAGGTATGAGTAAAGTTTGTTATCTGGGATGTTAGCTCAGTATTTTTACCTGGGTATTACAGCTAGAGTTTCCTGCGTTAGCCTCTGTGGCTAACCATGGTGTACTGCAGCTCTGCCTGTGTTCTTCTCTGTGCCTGTTTACTTCCTGGTGTAGTTGCTCCATGAGGAGCTGGCTCTACAGTGGGTGGTGAGCACCAGCACAGTGAGGGAGGCAGCACTGCAACAGGCCTGGTTCTTCTTCCAACTCATGGTACGTATCTGAATGATGATGACGATGAGGATGACGGTTGCGTCTGTATGACATCTTTCATGAGATCTTTGTATAATTTTTTTCTTTGTATTTACTCACTCGTTATCACACCATTATGGGTTTCCGTAAATCAAATAACGGTCATATTTCTCATTCAGATGAAAGCGTTAAGGAATATGATGTTTTACAAAGCCAGTGCCCTCTCCTCCTCTCCCAGACGAAGAGTATGTCCCACCACCTGTTCCTGTCTTCCCGGATAGACCTTCCCAGACGCCAGCGCTTCCCAGACCGCTTTGTGGGCGACATCGCTGCTCTAGTGGGTGCTATCAGTGCTGATGTAGCAGGCCGATACCACAAGGTACAGTGGCCACAACCAAAGGGCCATTAGAACAGAATTGCAGAACATAGGAGTCAAAGTATCCCGCTCCTTCACTTTTCTATAATCACTGACAATCTCTCCCTCCCTCTCACTCACTCTCCCTCACTCCCTCTCTCTCAGGATGTGGAGCTTGTGGAGAGGTTGAACAGCAGTCTGGCCTTCTTCCTGAATGACCTGCTGTCTCTCATGGACCGTGGCTTTGTCTTCAACCTCATCCGATCCTACTACAAACAGGTACATACACACACACACACACACACAGGTCTTGTCATCTCTCCAACGATAAACAGACACTCACCCACTCTCAGACAGTGAGTATCTGGTTCTACTACTAACAGGCACGTACAAACATGCATACATACAGACAGTGTCACTATTCTCCCACAATATAAGCCAGTATTTACACCCACTGTCAGTCATCAATGGAGTCATCACAAATGACAGACAAATACACATGACATCATCTGCTTTTACTGCAACCAGTCCCTGAATACATTGACAGTCTTACACATATCTGAACCATATGTCTCTCTCTCTGTCTCCCTCTCTCTGTGTGTCTGTCTCTCTGTGTCTGTCTGTCTGTCTGTCTGTCTGTCTGTCTGTCTGTCTGTCTGTCTGTCTGTCTGTCTGTCTGTCTGTCTGTCTGTCTGTCTGTCTGTCTGTCTGTCTGTCTGTCTGTCTGTCTGTCTGTCTGTCTGTCTGTCTGTCTGTCTGTCTGTCTGTCTGTCTGTCTGTCTGTCTGTCTGTCTGTCTGTCTGTCTGTCTGTCTGTCTGTCTGTCTGTCTGTCTGTCTGTCTGTGTGTGTGTGTGTGTGTCTGTCAGATTGCCAACAAGTTCCACACAGCCCAGAACCCCAGCTCTCTGACAGCTCTGAGAATGGACTTCACCCGCATCGTGTGCAGCCATGAACACTACGTCACACTCAACCTACCATGCTCCACCCTCAGCCCCCCTGCCTCGCCCTCCCCCTCCACCTCCTCCACCACCTCCCAGGTAACTCCACTGGGCTGGAGGCTCCATTCACTACTATCCAACACAATGATCTTGACCAAGGGCCAACTTTGTATTCCGCTGACATCTGTAGTAAGAAACAGTTGAGCAGTGTATACTCTTAGCCACAAATTGACTGTCTCCCTTACTCTTGCTAGAAAGTCCTTCTCTCACCATCCCTCCCTCCCTCTCTCAGGGTTCAGCGTTTTCCAGTATGCACCAGGACCAGGGCGTGGCCAGTATGTTTGAGCTCTCTGTCCCCTTCAGACAGCAACACTTCCTGTCTGGCCTGTTGCTGACTGAGCTATCACTCATCCTGGAACCTGATGGGGAGGGGTGAGGAAGCATCTCACACACAAGCAGACACACACACACACACATAAGCAGACACACACGGCACATACTAACTTATTCACTCTTCCCCAGGGTGTTTTTCCTGCATAAGAAGGCCATCAGTGCAGTTCACGCTCTGATGTGCGGTCATGATGCGGATCCTCGCTACACAGACCCCCAGGTGCGAGCCCACATCGCCCAACTCTACCTGCCCCTCATCCCCATCGTCATGGACACCCTGCCCCAGCTCCACGACTTCACAGGTGAGAAGGACACACTGTAGGTCGGGTCGGCAGGGGTTGTTTCCTTTAGAAAATCTGTTCACAAGTATTACTACAAATAAAAAAAGAGACGTCTCAATGTAATCAAGGTATGAAATGATAGTTATTGGACTAGTTGTGGTAAAATTGCAGTGTTCAATTTATTATCATTATGTTGCGCCCCCCAACCAATCGGCCTGTGGTTTAATCTAGTTGTCTACCCCTGAAGTAGGTTAACCAGTATCTAGTTGTCTACCCCTGATGTAGGTTAACCAGTATCTAGTTGTCTACCCCTGATGTAGGTTAACCAGTATCTAGTTGTCTACCCCTGATGTAGGTTAACCAGTATCTAGTTGTCTACCCCTGATGTAGGTTAACCAGTATCTAGTTGTCTACCCCTGATGTAGGTTAACCAGTATCATCATACTCTTCTCTGAACATTGCGTTGTGTTTAAACCCTCATTGGAGGTCGGAGATTGCATGCTAGTTTGTTATTCTGGCTTAGGTTGATAGAATCAACATTATGTCTTGTTCCTGTGTTTGTCAGACACCTCTCCCGCCCGGGGCCGCCACGCCTCCGCTATGCAAGACGACAGGGACCCAGACAATGGAAGCATCAGTCAGTCTGTCGCCATGGCAATCGCCGGCTCCCCGCTGCCGCATGCCAAAGCCCCCAACTTCACCATGCCTACGGTGGTGAGTAGTGACATGCCATCAGCCCCCTTCTGAGGTGTCGGAGCTTACTGCCTCAGGCTTTCATATCTCAGGCATTTTTAGTAACTACAGTAATCCTGGTAACGATTGAACTTATTTCCCTCCCACTGTTATTGAGATCCTTTGTAGTACACTTCCTCACTAAGCTACAGTACCAGCATGGGGCAAATCCACACCACCATGCCTTTCTTCCAATTACACCCTCCATACTGAACTACCCCTCGCTACCTGTAGATGGCTCCCTGCTCATGAGCTCTGACAGTCTTTCTCATCCACATAGTTGTAAAGTGACATAGTTGTAAAGTGACATAGTTGTAAAGTGACATAGTTGGTACGTGACATAGTTGGTACGTGACATAGTTGGTACGTGACATAGTTGGTACGTGACATAGTTGGTACGTGACATAGTTGGTACGTGACATAGTTGGTACGTGACATTGTTTGAACGTGACATAGTTTGAACGTGACATAGTTGGTACGTGACATCAGGAAAAAGTCCTAGCCCTAATGTATGTGTTAATCTCTCTCCCAGACGGGTCGTCAGTGCAGCTCTCTGTCAGCGGAGTGCAGTAGGACTCTGCTGGTGTCTTTCCTGTGGGTTCTGAAGAACGCAGATGCTGCTCTGCTGGAGAGCTGGGTGTCAGACCTCTCTGTGCTGCAGATCAACAGGCTGCTAGACCTGCTGCACCTCTCGGTGTCCTGCTTCGAGTACAAGGCAGGCACCCTTCTGTCCCCCTTCACTGAGCATACATCTATACCTCTCATCCTTCACATGTTACCCCTGTTTGACTCTCAGACCAGAAGACCTCCTATTATAACTATTCTGTTCCATCTCTGATTGGTTGTCCCAGGGGAAGAAGGCTCTGGAGCGTATCAACAGCCTGACATTTAAGAAGTCTCAGGACATGAAGGCTCGTCTAGAGGAGGCTATACTGGGAACCATCGGAGCCCGGCAGGAGATGGTCCGCCGCTGTAGAGGTACCAGCATCGGATGGGCCATCATAGTTTGAGATTTTCTAAATGCAATGTTTCTTTGTGGTTGTTACAAGTGTCCATATGTTTCGTTTTTGTTCAGAGCGGAGTCCATATGGCAATGAGAATGTCAGATGGAGGAAGAACGTCACTCACTGGAGACAGAACACAGACCGAGTCGATAAGTAGGTCTCCACCATATGCACAGACTAATGCCAAAGTAGACAAATTACTTGATAAAACATGTCATCAACAGTCTGTACAGTATTTGTGTAGGCACAATGTATATAGTGAAGTTTGTGTGTGTTTGAGTGATAGTAAACCCTGTCTCCTTGCAGAACTAAGGCGGAGACGGAGCAGGAGTCAGTGGTGGATGGAAACCTGGCCACTGAAGCCTCTCTGGTCGTCCTGGACACACTGGAGATCATAGTGAAGACGGTGCTGGTGTCAGAGCTGAAGGAGAGTGTTTTGGGCGGGGTGTTGAGAGTCATCCTCCACAGCATGGCGGGAAGTCAGAGTGCCCGCTTCCTGCAACACTGTTTCACTACACAGAGGGGACTGGTCTTCAAGGTGTGTGTGCGTTTGTGCGTGCGCATGTTGGTTACATGTCTTTGTGTGTGTTTTAAGTGTAGTGTGTCCTGTGTGTGTGTAGTTCCCAGAGATGCTGTTTGAGGAGGACACAGAGCTGTGTGCTGACCTGTGTCTGCGTCTGCTTCGCCACTGCAGCAGTAGTGTCGGCTCTGTCCGGAGTCAAGCCTCCGCCTCCCTCTACCTGCTCATGAGGCAGAACTTTGAGATCGGCAACGTGAGTCTCACTCATACAGAAGCTTGGAAAGCCAAACTGAATTCACACTCCGTTTAACTGTTATGAAGTGAAACAATAGTGAAACGAAGCGGGAATTCAGTTTGGATTTCCAGGCTAAGATCTTCCCACAATAATACAAATCAAATCAAGTATATTTGTCATATGCACAGGATACACATGGTGTATACATTACAATGAAATGCTTACTTGCAGGTTCACCTCTCAACAATGCGACAACAATAAGAATAGAATTAAAGATGTTTCCAATTCAGTCTCAACACCATCAACTGACATGTTGTGTAATTCTCTATTGGTCAAATCCCTTCTGTATTCTTGAGTATTGACTCATCCTCCCTCTCTGGTGTAGAACTTTGCTCGGGTGAAGATGCAGGTGACCATGTCCCTGTCCTCCCTGGTGGGGACATCTCAGAACTTTAACGAGGAGCACCTCCGACGCTCCCTAAAAACCATCCTGACCTACGCAGAGGAGGACCTGGAGCTTCGGGACTCCTCGTTCCCAGAACAGGTCCAGGATCTGGTATTCAACCTGCACATGATTCTGACTGACACAGTCAAGATGAAGGAGCACCAGCAGGACCCTGAGATGCTCATTGATCTCATGTACAGGTATTACACATACAACAGCTGTCTCATCTGAACAACCACTTTCTCTCAAACATTCCCATTCCAACACATTCACATCTACAAACAAATCTGTAAACATACAACTGAGTAAAGAGAAATTAGCTATGTACCGCCCTGATTTTCTGTCTTTCTCCCTTCCCACCTCCTCCCCCCCCCCCCCCCCCCTCAGGATTGCTAAGGGCTACCAGAACTCCCCTGACCTGCGCCTGACGTGGCTGCAGAACATGGCAGGGAAGCACTCAGAGAGAGGGAACCACGCGGAAGCAGCCCACTGCCTGGTGCACAGCGCAGCCTTGGTGGCAGAGTACCTCAACATGCTGGAGGACTGCCGCTACCTGCCCATTGGCTGTGTCACCTTCCAGGTCAGGAGTGTGTGTGCGTTTCTGTGAGTGTTTTTATGTCCATTATAGTACACCTAAAAACCTTTAGCGGAGTCTTTTTCTAACTGCTATGTTCCTTAACTGCTCTAGCACATCTCATCTAACGTTCTGGAGGAGTCGGCTGTGTCTGATGACATCCTGTCCCCAGAGGAGGAGGGTATCTGTGCGGGGAAGTACTTCAGCGAGTTGGGCCTGGTGGGGCTCCTGGAGCAAGCTGCAACCTCCTTCCACATGGTATTATTCAGACTTTTTTTTTTTTTTACATTGAGATTTCCTTAAATACATGATAAACAATTTTTTAATCTCTCACTGTCCTCTCGCTGTTTCATACTGTATCTCTCCTGCAGGCTTCCATGTATGAGGCCATCAACGAGGTGTGTAAGATCCTACTCCCAGTCCACGAGGCAAACAGAGACTTCAAGAAGCTGGCCACTGTCCACGGAAAGCTGCAGGACGCCTTTAACAAAGTCTACAACCAGAGTTCTGGATGGGAGGTATAGCCAATTAAATATGCTGTTTGTTTGTGTAAATTAACCGACATTGAGTTTATATGCATTTAAACAATCATAATTTCTTTCTCTTTCCTGTTGTTTCCCTGCCTTTCCTGTCCTTTCCCTGCCTTTCCTGTCCTTTCTGGATGATGTTTCCTAACTGGTGAGTGAAATGTTATAAAACTCGTCCCCACAATTATTCTAACAACAGTATTGCAATGCATTCACACTTTCACACACTTAACCAATACATAGTTGTGTAAGACAGTTGCACAAGATTGACTGGATCCAACTCTCCTGGGTGTCTTTACTGGTTGCTGTGGTAGCATATGATTTCAATGTTTTAACCACAGCTCTAAATTAACATTTTTCATTTGGTAGCACTGGTGTTCCCAACTTAAAAAATGTAGGCGCACCAGAAAATATGCTTTTTAAAATTGATTTAGATACAGCCTAAACTAATTCTAGTTACTTCTGAAGAACATGTTGTGTCCTAGAAACTAATATGTAACCCTGTAAATACATGTGTTTATTATAAAAAGCAAAAATGTTGATACATATACCTGTCATTTGTGGAATAGTAGGTTTCTACATTATGTGAAAGCACAATTTTCAGATTGAGATACATTGCCTTGAAAATTGTACACTGTCTCTTTAAGAGCGTCAGGTTTGATGAGGACATGCAAGACATCTTGGTAATATGGGTCAGATCTTTTGAACTGTTAGAAATAAGCATTTGTCGCTGTATTAATAGTGCAAGCATGATACTAACAAATCTGTGCTTGGGAAAAATGGTACAGCGAAGCCTTACCATTTAAACAATTATTATTGAAAGAATTATCATATAGATTTATTTATTTTTGCGCCGCTCCCAAATTAAAAGCTAAATATTTTGTTGCATATGGTCGCACTTTAGAGCCTTGGTTGTAACATGTCAATTTAGGACAGCTTAGACTAAGTGACTCTGAAAGTAATCTCCGTATTCTGTTTTCTTATTCTCCCCTCTCTGTCTTCCATCCCCTCTCTATAGTGTGTAGAGGATGTTTGGGACCTACTTCCGGGTGGGCTTCTACGGCTGTCGCTTTGGGGACCTGGATGAACAGGAGTTTGTGTACAAGGAGCCCTCCATCACCAAGCTGGCTGAGATCTCCCACAGACTAGAGGTACGGTCCGAGGAGGAGGACGATGGTGATAATAATAATTTATAGAGCAGTTTATGAAACTCATTGCAGAGTTGTGCAATAGATGGATAGATAGATAGATAGGTACTTTATTGATCCCCCGGGGGGGAAATTTCATATCAATTTCATCAGCTTATAAACGTGTGTTTATAAGCTGATACCAGCCTTTTGAGTATCTCTCATCTACATCTTGTTCAGGAGTTCTATGCTGAGCGGTTTGGGGACGATGTGGTGGAGATTATCAAGGACTCCAACCATGTGGACAAGAACAAGCTGGACCCCAATAAGGTAAAAGGCCCAAAGTCTCTCAGAAAGAGAAATTACTGAAAGTTTGGGTTGGGGTTTTTACATGTTGACGTGAGGTTTGACCTGTAGTGCTTATCTATGTGTTGTATATCTATGTCTATCAGGCCTACCTCCAGATCACCTACGTGGAGCCCTTCTTCGACACATACGAGCTGAAAGAGAGGATCACCTACTTCGACAAGAACTACAACCTGCGCACCTTCATGTACTGCACCCCCTTCACCCTGGACGGGCACGCCCACGGGGACCTGCACGAGCAGTACAAACGCAAGTCCATCCTCACCACGTCCCACGCCTTCCCCTACATCAAGACACGCATCAACATCATCCACAAAGAGGAGGTGGGTCACTATACATGTAGAACTGTAGTGTGAAACATGGTGAGCACTGTGAACAGTGAAAGATGGATTGGATTTATATTTAGCAGTGATTTTCCAGGTGCTCAAAGAGCTTTCGCACTAGCTTAATCCACTAGTAGTGAAGCAGTGCTCATGATCATGTTGCTGTCCCCTCTCCTCTCCAGATCGTCCTGGTGCCCATGGAGGTGGCTATAGAGGACATGCAGAAGAAGACCCAGGAGCTGGCCTTCGCCACCCACCAGGAGCCTGCCGACGCCAAGATGCTGCAGATGGTGCTGCAAGGCTCTGTGGGCACCACTGTCAACCAGGTACTGTGTGTGTGTTGTGTAATATCCCTTTGTGTGTTTGACATGCTGGAGCGTGTATGTAACCGTCTCTCTCGCTCTCTCTCTCATGAAGGGCCCTCTGGAAGTGGCTCAGGTCTTTCTCTCTGACGTTCCTGATGACCCCAAGCTCTACCGTCATCACAACAAACTGCGCCTCTGCTTTAAAGACTTCAATAAGAGGTGATGACACCTTACAAAGCCTGTTCTTGGACAATACAGTCTGACACACACACACACGCATGCACACACACAGTTCAATAACCCAGTGAACAGACTGACTCTCTCTCTGTGTGTGTGTGTGTGTGTGTGTGTGTGTGTGTGTGTGTGTGTGTTCCTTCCTCTCCTGCAGGTGTGAGGATGCCCTGAGGAAGAACAAGACTCTTATTGGTCCAGACCAGAAAGAGTACCACAAGGAAATGGAGAGGAACTACAATAAGCTCAAAGAGTCTCTGGGACCGCTCATCAACCACAAGATCCCCCAGCTCTACAGAACGCTGCCGGCTACAGGGCTTCAGCCTACTACACAAAGGTTACAACAAACTGGGTTCACACACTTATGAACATGCACTGACACACACACACTCATAATACACAGAACTACTGCACACACACACACACACACACACAATATGAGTGCATCAAGCTGTACAGAGCACTGACATCTACAGTCTACATAATAGTAACTCGACACCGTACTCTTCCACACAGACAGAATCTAACACACGCTGTGAGCTAATCCATTTGAACACACCACTGCCAGCTTCTGCTTTTAAAAACACTGTAGGAACTCGACACTTTACATGCGCGTAGTCACACAAAAATGCATCCCGCCCCACTGAGTACCACTAGTAGTACCACTTCATCCACACAAAATGCAGCTGCTGCTTTAATAATCTCAGCACATTTCTTTAGGAAAATGTCAGCACATTGTTGTTTGGTTTTGACTGGGTCTTTTTGGAGCCAGCTGTGTGTCTTATGTGAGTGTTAGAGTGCTGGAGGATTTCTAATCACAACCAGATACACCACAGCGACACCTGCCAGAACAGAAAATTACATACACCACACCAGCAATCAAAAGGCTACTTCATCCACACATTTCAAAACCCTCGTCCAGATAGCAACATTTCATCTGTCTTGTGTCTCTTTGTCTTCACAGAAACTCCTTCAGTAGGTCCAGTCTCCACAGGGGGGACTGTTGAAGCACAGCAGACCTCCGCAACAGAGAAGAAACATAGACACTCTTGATTTCAACGGGTCTGTCTGTCTCCCCCACCCCCTTCACACACCAACTGTCTATCCTAAACACACTCACACACACACACCATCCTCCTCCGTCTCCCAAGCTTGTTATTCCAAACCCCCCCCCCCCCCCCCGGTGTCACGCTATACCACCTCTCTCCCGCTTCACTCACTTGTTTCTTGTCTTCCTATCCTGCTCTGCTCTTCCTCCCCCCATCCTCTCTGTCTCTCACACTCCTATAGGAAAAGCTCCCTCTGTTTATACTGGAAGTTTATCTGCACTGTAAACATTTGGACCATGTCTCTCTCTCCTGGGCATTTGCAGAGACCAACTTTCAGGAGGAGTCTCTCTGCATTGAGGAGGACCCAGAATGATCCCTCTCCCTCTCTGTTCATCTCCGCTCAGTTTAATTGTAGCTTTTCCAGACCTGGAGAGTCCAAACAACTCCTAGGCGCTTCCTTAATTGTGTGTTTGTTTTGGTCCGCGTTTGAATGTGTGCGCTTGGAAGTTTGTGTTTGAGTGTGTCTTGCCCCGACTGCACAGGATCTAGGCTTCTTTCCATTTGCTTGTGTATGTGTCATGTTTGCTGTGGAAGGGCCTGGGTAGTTACACTGTGGGGTTTAGCAGACTTGTTCGCTGTGTTTCGTGGCCTTAGTGAATTTGTGTGTGATTTTTGGGGGGGACCAGTTGCTGCCAGACGTAGTCATTAAATGTTCCCAGTGAGTCGTTCTGTATCCAGCCATCCTCATACCAAATAACCAACATTCTTTCACTACTGACTTGTCCCTTTCATATACCCTGTATCAGGACAGGAATTCATTATGAAGAAGTATGACATTTTGATCATTAGAGGCCCCACTGCTCTAGATGAACATACAATGGACACATTGTAGGTTAGAGAGAAGATGTGGCTTTGGGAAGAGAGGGAGCGTTTAAAAATGGTCTCAGGTGACACTGTGAAATTGTATTTTTACTGCACTGACCAAAAACACTGTCGCATCACTGATGTTCTCTCACTCTCTCTTACTCTCACATACACACAACTATGACCTGACGTAGATATGCAGTAGACCACACATGGTCATTATTACCAATGATGTTTCATGCCCTGAACTGTTCTCCTGCCTGGTTGTGATGTCCTGACAAACACTCCACATGTTCTGTAGTTCATCCATACCCTGTGGTTGGTGAAAACGTATAATGTAGGTCTTTATAACTACTGTATTGGACCGTGTCTCCTTTATTGTATTGCACTATACTGTATTCACACTGCTGCACCTACATACCACTGTCTGTAACTACTGTATTTCCTCTGTTTATTGTATTTTCACAAGGCTTGTCTAAAACTGCATTTTTACCGGGTAGGAAAAGAACAACGGTTGTTATTTATTCACTCATTGAGTTTTTTTGTACTGCTTTGTATTAAAATGTTCTCTCAATCTTAAGAGGTCAGCTTTTAATCTTATCAGTGTGCTTTTATCAGTGCTGATGAATATATATTTATGTAACCAGTGGCGATTTTAGCATGTAAATCTTGGTGGGGCAAACTAATAAAAATGTTTTAGGTGCATGCCAGCAAAGCCACTACACAACACAACACAACACTAAACAATACTGTACATTAATTGGACTATAACGGTGAAAAACAGTGCCCACAAACTGTTAGGGCCTACATAAAGCTGTCCCAACAGTAGTCCCAACACCTTACCACTGTTAAACCTGGCTGTCAGCGGAGCCTTGTCTGGCAGATAAACAATTAATGTTTATCCTTTTAAGCTTGGAAAAGAGACCCTTGAACCCAGATTTGGACTACACAGCCACTCCACTGAATAGCAGGCTAGTGATTGCTTTACAATGCTTGCAGTTGGCCACAGATTCCCTCCAAACCACTCATTGTTGAATTTGCGATTTACAACTTGTGTAATGTTTCTGTCCAATGGCCGATGAGCAACGATTCATTTTATCTGTAGTTTATCTTCATATGACAAGGATTGAAAAGGATTTGCCAGTAGATTGTCGACTTGATTCATGATGATGACTGCTTGCTTGCTAGCTAAGATTTTGAAAGTATGATGTTGACATGATCAGTCCAATCAAAGCTACTGTAGATATGTGATTTAATGTACTTTTATCTGTGGCCAATGAACTTGAGCCTTCTTGCATGGGCAATTTGAGCTTTCCCCACGTTGATGTAGTGTCCCCATGAGTGACAGAACACTGAGCCAATCACTGCCAACTAGAGAACATTACCAACCCCTACCCTCCTGCATTTTGGAGCTGCCATACTCAAGAAAAACAAAAAGGAGACTATGTTTGTATGCAGCTTTATAAACTATTATTTATTTATTTTACATTGTTTGCAAACTTATGTGACATGTATTAAGGCCAAAATAACATTAAAAACAGGAACACAAAATCGGCTCTGCCCCACCTGCCGAGAATGACGAGCCGCAACTGTATATAACCTTGAGAGGGTTAATCATTCTAGACACATGGATTCACTACCCTGGGAATATGAGTCTCAGGACTCGATTTAGACAGCAGGGGAAATATTAAACACCTTCGTTTATTAATTGATAGGCTATAGGCGTATATTATATTGTGTTAATAATGCAGATGGGTATGTAATTTAGAAGTGTATCGACATATGGCATAGTATTGCTTTGTTTAAACAATTATGTAGAGGACAAAGAGGTGTAACATTCAATATCGAGTGGATTATGAATAGGCTATGGCGGGGTTATCCTGGAACAGTTGAAAGGGTATAGTCTGGCTCTCAGGACGCATCTTTGCAGCCTTGAACCACCCTAATTATTGGCCAGACTATGCAGAGCGGACCCTCAGATCTCTATTTGATCCAGATTTCGGCTCAAGCCGGAGTACGCGCCCCTTTCTGTTATTTTTCACAATTCATTTCCTGTGCCGACGTGCCTCACACCGTAGCAATAATGTTTGTATGCCAGAGTAAACGCCCACCATATGGATGTAGTGTGCGTTATTGATATGTAACACGCTATACAGTACCACTTCAATAAAAAACACACTTTTTAGCATTTATCAATCAGTAGTGATATAGCTGTTGTGTATCCATTCTCTGTAAAACAGTAACCACATATTTACGTCCCTCAATCGACTATGTAGTGTTCTGTAAGACACTAATAAAGGTTAAATTAAATAAATAAATACGGGTATATTCCAGGGGAGACTAACGTATGACGTCATGTTACGGGAATCATACTCTCCATACAGTCACCAATAAAAAAAATGGAAAGAAAGAGCAATGCTGATGGACTTTATCTCATACTCTTGCATTAGGATATATTTATTTGTCACACACTGAGCCCTTAGTCATACGATTCTCTTATTCGAACGCTGAGATTTTACCATTTTGAATGAATATGCAGAGATGTCTGAATGGAATGGGGCTTCTAGCCTAAGGTACTAGTCCGGTCTAAAGGCGCTCCTGGCTCTTTAAGAGCGGAGGGAGGGGGTTCTGAACCGCTTGGCTGCGGTGTTTTTGTCTCCATGTCAGTGAGCGCTCCTGGCCGAAGACGTCTGAACGGATTTATAAGGATAGGTAAGGACAACAGCTTTTTGATAAGATTATATATTCTTAATTCCCTTCAGTCTGTCTTAACATTTTCTCAATTAATAAGTCCAAAATGTTGTCTTGCATAACATTTCCTTTGTCCTATTCATTCCCCGGTTTCTCTCTTACTTCGAGAAGTAACGGGTCTCTTATTGCCAATTCTCCACCTATTTAACTGAGTTATGTTCGTATGAATTGGTGTGCACTTTTCCCTAAATATTTCTATAAGTATGAATGGCCTAATGAGTGGTTTTGTTGTCGTATATAGTAGGCTATTTGGCTGAGCATCATTGGCGATAATGCGCTCATCGAGGGAGCGTACACAATGCATTGGGTACTAGCGCGTGTGTTATCCCTGAGAGGTTTTGTGATATTAGGTAATGTTGGCTGAATTTTATTGATGGCTGAGAAAGCTGTCTCACTTTTTCACTGAGGATATTATTCAAATTGGAGAGAAGCTTTGGTTGATATTTGCGTTCTGGAACAATTTGGAAACTTGCCACCCTAGCTTTTTAGGCTAAGCTTTAACTAAAATGTGTTTCGATTAGGTTCTTTCTTCAATCAAAGGTACTTTTGAAGATGAATTACAGAGAACTTTAAGATTATTCCCTCATTAAAAGAAAACCCCGTGATTGCCGTGACTCCAGGGAGAGGGTGGGTCCTTCTATTCTTCCACTTTTCATTAGCCTACTTCCAGATGTTCATCACTTTCTCATTGTCGCTCTGCCCTCAACTTTGGTCTGGATTAACCACCCGTCTGTCTCAAAAGCTATAGGGCCTAAGAGAGGGATGCCTCAACAAAAAGTAGAATTAATTCTATAGGTTTTTCCTCCTCTCTAGAAGAAGCAGTGTCTTGAATAACATTTAACGCCTGTATGCCTAATAGCCTACTAATGATTTTCACGGGTTGTCTATTGGGTCATTATTTTTATTTAACTAGGCAAGTCAGTTAAGAACAAATTCTTATTTACAATGACGGCCTACACCGACCAAACTCGGACGACGCTGGGCCAATTGTGCGCCGCCCTATGGGACTCCCAGGCCGGTTGTGATACAGTCTGGATTTGAACCAGGTTGTCTGTAGTGACGCCTCTAGAACTGAGATGCAGT
Source organism: Thymallus thymallus (assembly GCA_023634145.1). NCBI lineage: Eukaryota > Metazoa > Chordata > Actinopteri > Salmoniformes > Salmonidae > Thymallus > Thymallus thymallus. The sequence goes on from CM042397.1 coordinate 25,441,371, forward strand.
GTCTTAGACCACTGCGCCACTTATTAAACTGTTGAACTTTGAAGAAGATGGACTCAACCCCAGTGTCCTTTTGTGGGAATAGGCTACAGTCTAGATAGGCCCATATCATTTTATGGGGTCCTTTGAGCAATCATTGGTCACTTGATATCAGTCTAGTTTCACATAGACTAGGCCCACTTATAGGTGACCAACACAGGTCTCCATAGGTGTCCTAGAATTTAAGGTGCCCAGTTGGAGTTATCCCGTGCTCCTGCCAGCAATAGTGGGGATGGAATGCGTAGCCAGCTGTCTCACCGTCCAGGACCACATTCCCGATTACAACGTTTGGCGCTGTAGTGAAATTCCAAATGGAGGAATTCAAGGTTATAAAGCCCATTTGTAGCGGTGGACCACACGCTGGGCATTTAATCCTAATGGAATTACGCCCTGAACCTGCATGAGGCTGCATGTCTCTTATTGTCTGGATTTATTAGAATTTGCGGACAGGTCACAGCGGGACAGACTGTCCCCTTGCTGAGACCCCTCTGTTCACCTGAAACCATGGATACACACATGAGCAATTAATTTTGAGTTGCCTATCACTTTTAATCAGATTGTGGAATATCATTACAGACACTCTGTGAGTTAATACATGTAGGCCTTCAAGTTGTATTTCACTCTGTGCTATTTTACAGTTCATGTCCTCTTGTGGAGTCTGGACACTAGTCCTATCACATCAGTCAATGAACAATTGTTACTGATTCAGTGAGCAGAAAGCCTTCTACTTCTGCACAGAAAGGCATGTTATACTTTAGTATTACACTACTGCTACAGAATGTGTAATAGGCTACAGCTCAAATACACACACATTGGATATAATGTGTAGTTTTATGCAAATTTCACACAAACATCATTTTCTTGTTTTGTTGGGAAAATGGATCTCAGTTTCCGCAAGTTATCATCAAACTCTCCATCAGTATTAATAACTGTTTTGGTGAAGCCTCTAGGCTATAGTGCCTTGCTTATGACTGTGCCAATCGGTCATTGCTGTGGAGAGGTGCAGATGTATTTAGTTTTAGCAGGGGATGTTTACATAGCTCTGATATTAGAATGGGGCCAGATTGGGGGATTTGGCTGTTGAGGGTTAATACCCCTACTTATTTATCCAGACCTACAGGCAGAGACCAATCCTATAATGTTTTCAGTCAACATATGCCTTGGTCATGCATGTAGAGTCCTAGGGAGCATAACATCATTATCTGTGGACTAATCTGTGGAGTAACGCTTCTTAATACATTAATCGTTCCAGTTTTTCTATTTACTGACTTGCAATAACCTCCCAATGCCTTGTGGTGTGTGTGTGTATACCTGCCATGTCTATAGGTTTGGTTCAAGTTCTGCTTGATGTCATCTAATTTGAGTCAGTCAGGAAACAACCAATGAGGATCCCAGTGAACAGACCACTTAGACAAATCAACAGTGCTTCAGTGGTTGACTACTTCCTTCCATTGCCCCACTGTGCTGCATGTGACCACTACTAACTCACTCCACTGACCTGAAGTTTTAACCCCAACTGCTGTGAGTCTCACCAGCTTTCTCCTGCCTGACCGGACTAACAGCTCTGCTCTGGTCTTCGTCTCTGTCTCCCCTTGAACAGAACCTAACCCAAATCATTCCAGAACATCTCTGGCCTCCATCAATACTAATCCCTCTACCTCCCGCTCTTCACAGGAATTCTCTCTCCCTCCCTCTCTTTCTCCTCTAACTCTCTCTCTCTAACTCTCTCTCTAACTCTCTCTCTAACTCTCTCTCTAACTCTCTCTCTAACTCTCTCTCTAACTCTCTCTCTAACTCTCTCTCTAATGTGCATGCTTGTTCTTCTTGTGTTTCTGTTGTAATTCCTGTCCCTGGGCCCCACCCTTGGCCAGGCAGTTTCCTTTTGGAGGGGTCAACACAATGACCAATGGCAGCTGTGATGCTGATGTTTATTCTTCTGCTGTTCCAGAAGTAATGTGAGCAGGCAGGGCTGAGGCCAGGCCAAGCAGTAAGGCCACTCCCTGGCTGTATGGGCCAGACAATTTCTGCAGCATGCTTTTTCTTCATGCCCTACCCCTCCTTAATGTTAAAAACAGTCAACCTATTTGCTTTCAGTAACAGGGCATGGGCTACACAGCTTGGACAGTGGCCGTGGTGTCTCAGCACTGGCTGGGTTAAGGCTTCACTGACATTTTCAACCTCTCCCTGACCCAGTCTGTAATACCTACATGTTTCAAGCAGCCGACCATAGTCCATGTGCCCAAGAGCGCCAAGGTAACCTGTCTAAATGACTATAGCCCAGTAACACTCACATCTGTAGCCATTAAATGCTTTGAAAGAGAATGAGGTTCATTGACTACAGCTCAGTGTTCAAAACACCATAGTGCCCTCCAAGCTGATCACTAAGCTAAGGACCCTGGGACTGAACACCTCCCTCTGCAACTGGATCATGGACTTCCTGACGGACCGTCCCCAGGTGGTGAGGGTAAGCAACACATCCACCCCGCTGACCCTCAACACGGGGGCCCTACAGAGGTGTGTGATTAGTACTCTCCTGTACACCCTGTTCACCTACGACTGTGTGGCCGGCATGACTCCAATACCATCATTAAGTTTTCAGTCTACATGACGTGGTAGGCCTGATCACGGACGACTACAGGAAACAGAGGGCCGAGCACACCCCCATTCACATCGACAGGGCTGCAGTTGGAGCAGGTCAAGAGCTTCAAGTTCCTCAGTGTCCACATCACTAAGGATCTATCATGGTCCAAATACACCAACACAGAGAGCTTTTCTCTCTGCTACCGCACTGCAAGCGGTACCGATGCACCAAGTCTGGAAACAATAGAACCCTGAACAGCTTCTACCAGCTTCTTCAAGCCATAAGACTGCTAAATAGTTAGTTAAATGGCCTCCCGAGTGGCGCAACTGTTTAAGGCACTGCATCGCAGTGCAAGCTGCGTCACTACAGATCCTGGTTCGATACCGGGCTGTATCACAGCCGGCCATGACCGGGAGAGCCATGAGGCGATGCACAATTTGGCCCAGCATCGTCCGGGTCAGGGGAGGGTTTGGCCAACCGGGATGTCCTTGTCACATCGCGCTGTAGCAACTCCTGTGGCAGGCACATGCACGCTGACACGGTCGCCAGGTGTACGGTGTTTCCTCCGACACATTGGTGCAACTGACTTCCGGGTTAAGCGTGCATTGTGTAGATAGATAGGTACTTTATTTATCCCCCAGGGGGGAAATTTCATAAACACCATAGTGCCCTCCAAGCTGATCACTAAGCTAAGGACCCTGGGACTGAACACCTCCCTCTGCAAGAAGCAGTGCAGCTTAGCGGGGTTGTGTTTCGGAGGAAGCAAGGCTCTCGACCTTTGCCTCTCCCGAGTCCGTATGGGTGTTGCAGCGATGGGACAAGACTGTAACTACCAATTGGATATGACAAAATTGGGGAGGAAAGGGGGTCAAAAAGAAATAAGAAACACAATTTTTTTTAATGCTAATCAAATAACTACCCGGACAATCTGCATTGACCCTTTTTGCACTAACTTTTATTGACTCATCACATACGCTGCTGCTACTGTTTATTATCTATCCTGTTGCCTAGTCACTGTATTCCTAGTTATATGAACATATCTACCTCAATTACCTCGTACCCCTGCCCATGGACTCAGTACTGGTACCATGTGTATACAGCCAAGTTATCGTTATTCATTGTGTATTTATTATTACTTTTATTATTACGTGTTTTACTTTTCTATTATCTCTTTCCTTTCTCGCCCATAAGTATTGATTTCACTGTTCATCTACACCTGTTGTTTACGAAGCTTTTGAAAAATAACATTTTATTTATTTTAATTGAAAAATTGGATTTGACTTCACAGTTCCTAGTTCAAACCCACTATTAGTCATTCAGATGCACATCACCCTCATAGTAATTTGTTATACCCTGTTCATATGAGAGCATCTGATGCACAACATTTGTTCTAAAAAGAGTGGTTTACTTGTAAAGTAACCACATGCTGATAAATGGCTACCATCTTTGCCATTTATGAGTATAGACCAGTAATTCATTGGTCAATTAATAATTCATAACCGGTTGGCTAAAATAAGCCTTCTGTTAGAATTAGAGTTAGGGTCACATATAGCAGCCCACAGCAGATGCAAAAGCAGAAAGAACAATGAAGGTTTCTCTTCCTGCAAATGATGCAACACCAGCATGATGTAGGTATGTATTTATTGGTTTCTAAAAGAGTTTTCATAATAGTTCCTATTTTCCCATGTATTGTTCAAGTTTTTTTTACATAGTATTATACACATTGGACTGAGGTCAGTCATAAGTAGCCTACAGTAGGTACTGCCTCTGTGTTGTGTTTCTATTGTGAGTCAATTTTATCCTTTAACCAGTAGTGGAATGTTCAAAATATGATCGTAATCTTACAGGCGTAACCAGTTCAGATGAAACGTAATTCACCATTGGTCAAGAGTTCATCTAAACCCTCTTTAATGCCTGTGATGTCTGCCCTGTTTTGGCAAGAGCAGAGGACACAACGTGTGGCCGCTGGGAGTTTCAATGAATCATACTGGTATATTCTAAATCTCAGAACAGTCATGGTGTTCTCATTCTAGAAGTTTCCATCTAAAAGTCCTTCTCCTCTCCCTCCCTCCTTTCTCCCCCCCACTCCAGTCTCGCCCCTCTTGTTGTTCACTCACACCCCCACCCCTTTCTTTTCTCTGTCTTTCACTAACATACTGTACCTCCACTCTCCTCCTCTCTCTTTACTTTGCTCCCTCCTTCTTTCTCCCTCTCCCTCTCCCTCTCCTTGTTACTTTTTCTCCTGGGCTTGGAGGAAGTGACTGGGTTGTTTCTGGGTCCTGAGGGAATACAGAGATGGAGCTGCTTTTCCTGTAACCCTTTCTTCATCAGACCTCAGGCAATCACACAATAAGCTATTTTAATGGCACATCAATTATACTGTATATATCCTTTATAATTTACAGTGAGAAAGTGTTGCACATGATGTGCCCTCTTCCAGTCTGGGGTCTAGTGTTGAGGGGTTGTGGTGTTGAGTACCTTTGCATGTTGATTTTATCTTTTGAGTGGGTGTACTGTATGTATGTTGTCGTCTCACTGCTGCTGTTGAAAGGTTACTACTGTCGTGGTGGATTTGGTACTCACCACTATAATTTCCCAGCGTGTTTAGATGGAAGATGAGAACATAGTTACTGTATGCCCTCCATATTTGTTTATTCAGAGCTTATACCTGAAACAATGAACTGCAATGATTCAGCTGTGTTTGTGGATCAGTGGGAGTCCCATGGGCTCAAAGGATCCTGGAGTGTATGTGCACGTGCATCTGTGCCCGCGTGTGTGTATGTGTGTTTTCAGCTGTGTGATGACAGGGTAGCTGGTGCAGACGTGGGAGTGTGTGTTAACATATCTCTTCAGAACTGTTTGACTCGTTCACAAAAACAAGAATCTACACAAAAGTTTGCATAGCCTACCTCCTAACACTGGGCACTACATAGGCATTGGTATACTGTATTTTAGTTTTGATTTATAGTCTGTATAGACTAGTTATTACACTGTTATTATACTATATTGTGATATTTACTGATGCTTTCTAGTAAGATAGAATCATGTACACAGACTTTCCAGACATTGGTCGCTTATCATCACTGGCCCTGCCTGTTTGTATTTCCGCTCTCTGACAGTGTCTGGATCCACAACAGGGCCTCAGACACCATTACGTTTGTTTTGGGGCTTATTTTCTTGGCTGTAACAGTCTCTCTCTCTCTCTCTGCCCCTCTCTCTCTCTCTCTCTCTCTGCCCCTCCTAGCTCTATATTAGAACCAGCTGTGGAACTAGGTTCTGAATGAATGGCTCTTTGTGATTTGGCTGCCGTTCCTCTACAAGGCTCTATTTCGCTCTCTCTCCTTCCCTCCCTCTGTCTCATGACAAAAGTATTCAACAATGGACTGAGTGAGATAAAAGTTCATAATGTGACATTCTAAAAATGTAAATCACTGACGTCATTTGGCCACAACTCCACAATTAAAGGTCCCAGACTTTGCAGTGAAAGCCAAGGTATGAGAACAAAAAAAGAGCCTTTATTATCACGCACCTTATCTCCTGGAACTTGCATTCATTTGTCACAGGACGAATCTTAAATCACATGAATTTGCAGATAGGGAATATTGGCTGTATTCCTTGCAAATCACACATAAGTATAGCTAATGTCGCAGAGATGCCTTTGCAAGATATTGGGGTGTTCCTGTGAAACCAGAGGGGTGTGTTACATGGCACTGGGTTCAGGAGTGTGAGTCACGAAGTGCCTGAAAACTGAAAACATTGCTCAATGTCATGGCAGGGAGGTTCCCAGCCCCAGCCAGCTTTGGGTTGATTAGCCACACAGCAGTCTGTGTTGTTGGAGTTCAGACTCAGAGGGATGAGAAGGTTTCTAAAGGCACTAGCTGCATCTACTCATGAGTTTGATTGGCATGTTGTAGTGAGATGAAAATGAGTTTTTTTCATGTGAGGAGCTGTCACTGAGGCGGTGGAATGTATTTCTGAGGTTGGTTTTCCAATGCAGACCTGGGTGGTTTAGTGTTACAGTAACCAGTCCTTGGTAACCTGCCTAAACATAGAATAATCCCTGATTTTTAAGAGAGGCCTGTTTGTAGCCCTCTGGAGAGGCTGGGATGGACCTGTTAGAGTTGTCATGGACGTTTGGAGATGTGATGGCTGGTTAAAGATTCACCTGGTACCTCAATGATCTGCTTCATTTGGAGCTTGCTTGCATTTATCCCTAGTTTATTTTGTGGGTCTTTCTGGTCTCTATTGCAGTAGGATTTTGAAATGGATGTTATGATTTCTTAATATAAATGTTAATATCTTTCCATTATTTTCCTCCATGCTGTCCTCAGGTTCTGGCCGTGAGAAAGAGGGAAGAGAAAAACAAGAGGAGAGAAGAGAAGCCAGTGTGAGGAGATTGGGGAGGAGGAGGAGAGACCATCCCTGCAGCACTCTGAGCAGCTGGTATGGAGCATAAAATAAATCCCTCTTTTCCTAATTCATAAACCATTCCCATTCCCAACCTTGTGCAGAATAGCAATCACACAAAAGGTTTCTATTTAAGACTTGGGTGGAAAATTCCATAAAGATTTTCTCTGGGTAGTGGAACCATGGTATTTCTTACTTTGCTATAAGCACAGCTTAATCCCTTGTTGTGGCAATTAAAATGAAGTGAAACTGTGAATAAAGACAATGTGTTGGGTATACAGTCAGGTCCAAAAGGATTGGCACCCTTGATAAAGATGAAATATATAATACAAATACTGAGATATATTGTATGCTCAAAAAAATTGGGAAATTATATGATTTTATACTAATACAATTCCTCAGAGAAAGAGCAATTTTTCTCAAAAAGATAGGGGTCAAAATGATTGGCACCCATTTTCAATACCTCACCTTGCGAGGATAACGACACTGAGCCGTAAAAAAATATATGTTTTGTTGGAGAACACATTGGGAGCAAAATAGCCCCATCAATGATCCACCACCATATTTTACAGTAGGTATGGGGTTCTTTGCTACATATAGATCTTTCTTTAGATGTAAAACCCAGCACTGGTGGGCGTGGCCAAAGAGCTCTATTTTCATGTCATTTGACCATAGCACCGGTTCCAATCCAAGTGCCAGTTGTTTGGAATGGCCAACAGTGACTGCCAGAGGATCTCAGACTGCATCCTGGCTCGTAGGGAGATAAAATATCTGAGATTTAGGATTGGGCTAAACCAAGTCTAGCCTTAAAGGAAAAATCCACCCAAAACCACTAATTCCTATAATTTACAGTGTTAAAAAACACTAATATGTGATTAAAATATATTTTTTGTGAAGAAAATGTTTAATTTTGTCATTATAATAAGGTTGGTAGCAACATGAAGTGTGAAAATCATTTTGGAAATCTGTTGCATCTAAAGTCGACTACAAAACCCACAATGCAATGCTCTCTCTATGGGCTGGCTGGCTAGCTATCTAGCTAGGTAGCTAGCTAGCCACCCTTGCCAGCATTGGCAGAAAGTGGAGGATTCTGGTTTTTTAGGGATACAGTCAGAGCCAAATTCTGCTTAGGGGCCCTCATACCTGACCTGTGAGCCATGTAAACCATTTGCCATTGCCACACAGTCACACCTGACACCCCAGTGCTCCCACTACAATCCTCCTCCTTTAAAACAGTTTGCTTCATCTGTCTGTCTAAGAATAAGTAGACCTATACAGAACAGAATGAGGTATAAACAAACAATATTTATTGAATATAATATTTTCTACAGAATCTCAAGATAAGTGAATATTAACATTAACATAAATAAGACACCTCTGGTTGTGCTAGTACTGGCTCAGGCTGCCTGTACTTCACCTGGGTCTGTGTTAGTACTTGCTGAAGACGGCTGTATTGGGTCTGTTAGTATTTGCTGAAGCCAGCTGTACTGGGTCTGTGTTAGTACTTGCTGAAGCTGCCAGTATTGGGTCTGTGTTAGTATTCGCTGAAGCCGGCTGTACTGGCTGAGGCTGGATGTTGATCAACTGAGTCTGTGCTTGTACTGGCTGATGATCCAGCATCTCCTCTACTGGAGGAGCATAGCACCTGTAAATTATAGATAACAATACTATTATTAATTTTATCAGCTGCATCAGGCCCATTCAAACTGTCTCCCACAGATTTCCTTTTATACATTTTCAAATATAAAATACTATTCATACTATGGCTTGGCTGAATACTTGATGGTTATTATTTACTGAGAGATGTGTATCCATATTGCCCAGTATGCCCAGCTAATCAACATTTTAAATTCAATATATAAATCAATAGTCAATGTCAATCCATTGCTTTCCATCTTGCATTAGTCCAGAGTTGTAACTAAACCTTGACTGAGAGACTAGATAATCATTGTCTTGTTTTAAAATTATGTGCGTGTATGAGGAATGCCATCACGCCCATATATTGTCTGGACTGGTGCCCACAGAGGTTGCTGCTGGAAAGCGCGAGTTTCATTTCGTGCACGCGCATATGAACGCATGTTCACGCGCGACGCGGTTATCTTTTCTGAGCTGCAGTTTATAAACACCGTTGCCCGTTGGCGTTTATCAAACGTAATAAATAGTTGTATTTCACTCTTACTTTTGTCAGGCACAAAGTCACAGAACACAGCCCTGGAAATGGCTGGCAAGCAAGCAAGACACAGACAGACCAATAGATGCATTGCCCAGCTAGGTTAGCACGACAGACAGACTAGAGAGAGATGCACTGTAAGCTAGCACATCAACTTAACGCTACTGTTATTTGCTGACATCAAACTTGGAGAGGAGAGAACACAAGATTACCTGATTGCTGTTCCCGCAATTCACTCTCATGGTGTTTTTTTTTTCTCTCTTTTTGTGACCATTAGGATAGTTCAGCTTTATACTCTCATCAGTTGTAAACATTGACACCCACTTTGACACGAGGGGAGGCGGGGCCCTTGCGTAATTTGCGGGGTCCTACACAACTTGCGTAGTGAGCGTATAGGGCCGCCCGGCTCTGGATACAGTATTTTCAACCTAACTTCTGTTTCCCCTGAAAAACAGAAGTGGGAACGCCGCTCAGGTGTCTTTCTGTGCCTGTGTTTCTAGCTAGCAAATGCCAAAGTCAATATCACCATGTGAAGTAGCTAGTTAGCTGTAAAATCGCCTACACAAACTGCACTGTCAATTTAAGAGTCTACAATTTCACCATGTTCAACTTGCAGATCGATGTACCTTTCAGAGTGGAGTCTGACATTCGCAACGGCACCATGCAATGGACCCTGGACTAAAGAGGCAGAAAGATTGCAGAAATGTGGGGGGTGCTTTGTTATATTACACATTTCTGGAGGTAGGAATATCTCAGAAATATGACCAATGGCTCATTCGAGAGAAGACAACGTCCTGCGTTATGACATTGACATGTATGTTTGACGTTTTCGCAATCTAAACGTCATTTTCCTATTAACTTCCAGTGTAGTGAGAGCGCTGGTCACAATGCTACGTCATAACAGCTGTATTTTTGCCTGCGTGAACGGCAAGAGATCAAATAAACATGAAATTACCCCAGGAATCGATTGATTGATTGCTCAGAGATGCCTCACACATTTAGATAGAACATTCTAAATGTGTGAATCGTTCCTTTAAACGTGATTAATACATTATTTTTTTTAAATCTGAAAGTGACTGGTAGCTGAAATAGGTGTGATATTGGATACATTTTCTGGTGCTTGTTAAAATCCGAGCTGCAGCATTTTGAACTAACTGTAGACAATGGAGTGATTTATTTACATTTATACAAAGAGTTACTGTAATCTAGGCATGAGGAAATTAAATCATATATAACTTTCTCCAGATCAGTGACTGAAATAAAATACTTGACTAACATTTTTCTTAGATGATAAAAGCTGGACCACCTTCTTTACATGCAGCTCGAGGTTAAAGGTCAGGGTCAAAGAATACACTAAGGTTTCTGGCCATAGGCTTTACATTGGTGGACAAATGGCCAAGGTTATTTACAATCTGGGTTCTAGCAAGGTGGGGGTCAAATAAAACACCCTCTGATTTCTTATGATTGAGCTGGAGAAAATTGTCAGACATCCAACATTTGATGTCAGCAAGACACTTGTGAAGGGTAACTACGCTAGCTTGGTCAATGGGTCTGATTGGTAAATAAAGCTTTGTGTCATCTGAATGTTATTAATGCGGATGATGTCACCAAGGGGAAGCATATATAGGGGCAAAGCCGGAGATTCCCCCAACCTATCCAGCTGGTCATCACTGATGTTATGATCAATAGTATCAAACTTGGCACTGAGATCCAAAATTACTTTACCCAGTACCAGGATATTTTGGCCTAAAAACTGGTTGCCTCTGCCTGGAGGCTGAAACTTGGCCGCAAGTGGATCTTCCAGCAAAACAATAACCCCAAGCACACATCGAAAGCCACAAAGAAATGGTTAATTGACCACAAAATCAACATTTTGCAATGGCCATCTCACCCATTGAAAACCTGTGTTTTGAGTTGAAGAGGGCAGTCCATCAGAGCAGATGAAGGATCTGGAAACATTTGTTATGGAAGAATGGTTTAAGACCCCTTCAATGTGTTCTCCGATCTCATAAAACATTTTAGAAAAAGACTCAGTGCCAATATCCTCGCAAGGTGAGGTATTGAAAGCAATTGAAAACAGGGGTGCCAATAATGTTGACCCCTCTCTTTCTCTGAGCATTTGTATTAGTATAAAATATAATATAAAAATAAATATAATAAAATAAACACCTGCATACAATATAACTCAGTATTTGTATTATTTATTTTATTCAGTATTTTTTGCTCATCTTTATCAAAGGTGCCAATAATTTTGGACCTGACTGAAGTTGAAGAACTAGCCTTGAGAGTTTTCTCCCAGAACTAAACTTCTGTATCTTACCTACTAACCATGGTGGTCACCCTCTGATCACAAAGATATGTGCATTGTATATGTGTGGTAAGAAGTGTGATATGTAGTTTTTATACAGGTGAGGCATCTCTGTAGCTTTTAATACTAACAATGTAGTGGTATATTAGCACATTCTGAAACAGCTTTGATGTATCAATGTAGCAACAAGTCACAATGATTAAAAGTAGCAAAGCAGCAATCACGTATCCAACAGGAGTCTCAGAGACATCCTATTTTGTGCTTGAAGGATCTGAGTTTTTCTCCCCTTGATTTCTAATCTTAATAGTCGGAGTGGGGACCCTGGAGGCGGGCAATGTTAACTTCTGCTGGTCTGGAATGTGGGGAGGAGGGGAGGGGGACATCAGTCTGGGGCAATGCATTCCTCCTGGAGGAAGGTAGAGAATGGCTGGAGGAGGAGGCTAAGGTCTGGGTCTAGGAGTGTATCACTGAAAAATGGTTGGCTGGCTGTGCTGGTGCTGCTGAGGATGAGTGGGGGGTACACTGGACTATGTTCACTGTTATCTCAATGGAACACTGTTTACAGCCAAGAGAGAGAGGGAGTTAGATACTTCTGCACTGTTGGAGCTAGGAACACAAGCATTTCGCTACACCCGCAATAACCTTTGCTAAATATGTGTATGTGACCAATAACATTTTATTTGATTCAATTTTTTAGTAAGGTCACCCACATACATGATGGAGCACACAGACACATGCTTACGGGTGGGCATGCACGTACACACACATGCACGGACGCTCACACACACACACACACACACGTACGTATATGTGCACACACACACAAACACCCATTGAGGCACTGTTGCAGAGGCAGAATGTTTGGGGGAGGGGAGGAATTGGACCACCAGGCAAAGCATTAAAAGGAGAGAGAGAAGAGAGCGGACCGTAACAGAGTACGTGTTCTCTTGATGTGAGTAGGAAAAGAAAGGAATATTAAACAAAACTGAGATTTAGGATGAGAAGGACAAAGAGAGAGAATCAGCGTGTAGAGAGGAGAGGACAGGTTTGGCCGTCATCATTGCTGAGGGCTGGGATGTTTGTCACGCTGTGTAGCTGAACTGAACACTAATTATATCTCATCAAACTGTCCCCCTGTCAACAAGACCTCCACCTTCCTGTTCTCTCTCAATGACACGCACACACACATACACACAAACACACACACGCCGCCCTCCTGTTCTTTCTCACAGACATCTGACACACTCACATTCCATATTTCAGATACGCTCACATAAGCATTTATACTGTACTCATACCAGGCAATACGCATTACACAACACATCTAAGAAGGAATTAGATTTTTTGCAACTACTTTAATACTAACACTGCATGTCCTGCCGTCATTTTGCAGAGTCCACATTTGATCTTATCAACGTTTCTTTGATCATATAAAATTGTTTACATTCTTCTTTGTGTGTGTGTGTGGTGGGGGTGGGTTCTTGTGGGCACGTGTGCGTGTGTGTTTGCATGGGCGTGCATGTGTGTGTGTTTGGCCATATCAGTGTGAGAAAGACAGAGATAGGGAGAGCTACAGTATACAGAGATATTCAGGCTTAAAAAAATACCAAGTCAATTTAGTCAATGTTTCCAAGTGTCCTACTTTCCCTGAAATGGGCAAGAGCATAAACAGGCACTGACGAGAGTCATGAGATTAGAGAGAGGATGAGGATGAGCGAGGAGAGAGACAGAAATTGAATTGAGCAGAGAGAGACTAATTTATTTCTGCTGGAACAGAACAGAAAACTGTGCATGAACATGAAGTATGCCCTAAGAACAAAATCAATTCAGGTCCAAACCTTTGATGTCTGTTTTACAGATTCAGCTGGTGAGGCTCCAGTGGCTAATGCAATAGATGTAATGCTGAAACAGTTCATCCCCAGTTCCCACAAATGAATGACCTAGAAAGTTAATATTTAGCAGCCGCGGAGACACACAGAATCAGAGACCCCGTCGTTGTGGGCAGTATGTCATCGCTGGCAGCTTGCCACAGGCGGACAGAAACTGCAAAGTTTGTCAGAAAAATGGCTTGGTCATCACTGTTAACTTCCAAACAAAGATGCTAGTACGCCAATAGCAAGACATCTAGTAGGCTAATAGCAAGAAGATTCACAACAACATGAAATATGCATGGGATTTCTTAGTGTCGATTCCAATGTGCATTTGGTCATTGTTTTGATTGTGTTTATTGTGGTGAATGTACCATCCTGTGTTGAGTGTATGGGAGCAAGAGGAGAGGGAAGGGGGATGGGAGGATGGGGAGAGACAGTGGTCAGCTGAAATCTCTTTTATCGTCAGCTGACAAGTAGAGGGGGAGAGAAACGATGAAAGAGGAGGGAGGAACAGAGGGAACAGAGAGGGGGAAAGAAACAGAAAAAGAGTGGGAGAGAAGGAAAGGGTGAGTGTCTGTAAACCCTAAATCGAGAACCTCTGTTAGCGTTCACAAATGATTCCTAATAAGGCTGTAACGGGCAGCCTCCAACCTCTCTCTCCTGGAATAAGCTGCCAGGAAACTTTCCCCTTCTAACTCTTCTCCTCCTCGGAATATTAAAACCAGAAACAAACAAAAGATGTACTATCAAGCAAAAAGAAACACAGAAAATAAGCACACAGAAAAGCAGAGAAATGGCAAATTGATTGAGGCTAAATATCACAGAGATATTCTTAGGGACATAAACAAGATGTTAGATATAGCCAACCCACCATATGACCATCCTACAGTACGACCAATTAAACTCTCAGGCCACCCCAACAAAGAAGCAGTGAGAAAGAGAGACTCTTCAACTACAAGGGTTGTCATTGTGACCCTACACTCTTGGAAAAAAGGGTTCCAAAAGGGTTCTTCGGCTGTCCCCATAGGAGAACCCTTTTTGGATCCAGGTAAAACCCTTTTTGGTTCCAGGTAGAATCATTTTCGGTTCCAGGTATAACCCTTTTGGGTTCCATGTAGAACCCTCTGTGGAAAGGGTTCTACCTGGAATGAAAAGCGTTCAACCTGTAGCCAAATAGGGTTCTTCAAAGGGTTTCCCTATGGGGACAGTTGAAGAACCCTTTAAGGTTCTATATATCATATTTTTTTCAAGAGTGTACTCACTAGCCTTTCCCCTGTTGGTCTATCTATGGTATGCCCTCCTTTGTGTATAATGTATTGACAACCATCTTGCAATGGGTTGCTCCATTAGGAGTAGTTCTTCTGGCTGGGTTGTGGAAGTGTTTGATAGGTTTGTATTAATGCGTCTTTCTCTCCCCTAGGTGAGGTTTTGTGAGTAAACGTGTGACATCATGGCTCAGGTGCTGCACATGGACCCCAGCTTCCCAGGAGGTATGATCCTAACTTTACTCTTTCTATTTCTTAACATCATAATACTGAATCATCTCCCACAAACTATCATGTGAGTGGATAATCTATTTCTCATGTACACTCTTAGAAGAAAAGGTGCTGTGTAGAACCTAAAAGGGTTCTACAGCTGTCCCCATAGGAGAACCCTTTGAGGAACCCTTTTTGGTTCCAGGTAGAACCCTTTTGGTTCCAGATAGAACCTTATTGGGTTCCACGTAGAACCCTTTCCCCAGAGGGTTCTACATGGAACCCAAAATACTTCTATATGAAACCTCAAAGGGTTCCTCAAAGGGTTCTCCTATGGGGACAGCTGAAGAACCCTTTTGGAACCCTTATTTCTAAGAGTGTAGGGACTTGTTTCCCAGACACAGATCAGATTTCCATTGGGCATACTTTTTAGTCCAGGATTTAACTTAATCAGCCTTGGCCTAAAGTGTTTAACATCCAAAATAACTTAGATCAACCTAAGGACTTTAGATATCTTCAATCCATCAAGGTCTGGCTATAACCTACTACTTTATTTATCCAACTTTGTTTTTACCTAATTTGTGTAACTACTATTAGAGTACATACCCAAACACTCAGTATCCCCAAGAGATAATGCTATTTTCTGAAGTCTGAGTCCGAGATTAGACGGCAGATTTCCGCTTGTTTTAACTCTATTTCCTGTTCACTGCAGGGAAGCTTACCCCGTCCGCTCCCCCCTCCCTGCACGGGAAGGAGCAGGAGGCGCCCTACTCTGTGGAGACCCCCTACGGCTACCGTCTGGACTTGGACTTCCTCAAGTATGTCAACGACATTGAGAAGGGCAACACCATCAAGAAAGTGCCCGTCCAACGCCGGCCCCGCTACGGGTCTCTCCCCCGGGGGTACGGCTATACAGGCTCCTGGTGGACCTCCACAGAGTCCCTGTGCTCCAACACCAGCCAGGATAGCCGCCAATCATCCTTCTCCTACTGCGCCCCGGGCTACCACCCACACAGCTCCCACTCCCAGAGGCCCAACTTCAGCACGGCCCGGGTGGAGAAGACCCTGCTGGACGCCCGCAGGAAGTTGGAGGAAGAGAAAGAAGGGGTCCCCAGGAGGTTCTCCAGCACATTGGGTAGTATGCACAACAGCATGGCCGGATCCACCACCTCCCTGAGCAGCGCCCACAGCTACAACCGCACCCATGGAGGAGGAACGGGCTCCTTCACCCCCATGAGCTCCGGCTTGTCCACGCCCGTGTCGCCCACCCCGGCCCACCTGCAGCATGTGAGAGAGCAGATGGCGGTGGCTCTCAGGAAGATCCGAGAGCTGGAGGAGCAGGTGAAGACCATCCCTGTGCTCCAGGTAAAGATCTCTGTGCTGCAGGAGGAGAAGAGGCAGCTAAGCGTTCAGCTGAAGAGCCAGAAGTTCCTGGGACACACCCTTGGCTTCGGTAGAGCGGGCCGGCCCCGAGGGGAGCTCTACATCGACATCCCAGAGGAGGAGGTGAGCTCTGGAGCTGGAGCCACCACCAGGGTTGCAGCAGGGCCTCTGTTCCCCACCACCCCCACTACCCCCGAGGGCTCCAGGCCGCAGGCAGACTCAGGCTGTGAGATCGAGGATACAGTGATTGTGGGTGGAGCGCGGCCGGCTGGACGGAGGGAGGTGCGTACCATTGGGGTGGGACCAGAGGAGGCGAGGGCCAGCCAGCAGGTGGATGTGGGCATTGAGGTGCAGGACCTGGGGCTGGTGCCGGAGACAGAGGCCCTGAAGAGCCATGTGGGCCAGCTGGAGGGCCAGCTGAAGAGGACGATGCAGGAGCTGCAGGCTGCCCAGCAGCAGGTCCAAGTAGCTCAGAGGGAGAGGCAGGCTCAGGCTCACCAGGCAGCCCAGGCTCCTCAGGCAAACCACTCGGTCAGGGCCACCAGTCTGAGCTGGCAGGAGCAGCAGGGACGCAGCCTGCAGACGGTAGTCAGCTTTACCCAGCAGCCCCATCAGCAGACACAGAGAACTGTGGGAATCCAGGTGTACACATTGGCGCAACCAGCCACTGTGGTGGGGGTGGGCACGTTGCTCCGAGCAGAGGGGTGCAGCTCCGCCTCCCTCCCTTTAGGTGGTACAGTCATGGAGGGAACCCACAGAGGACATGCACAGGCCCTGGGCCCAGAGGGTAGGTCTGACTTCAGTGATAAGTTCCAAGTGATATCAAATTAAATGAGGTAGGTTTAAATGGTGCAGGTGGTTAAGAGCGTTAGGCCGGTAACTGAAAGGTCACTGGTTCGAATCCCTGAGTCGACTAGGTAAAACATCTGTATGTGCTCCTGAGCAAGGCACTTAACTCTAGTTGTTCCTGTCCAAATGTTTTCAATAACAATGAGTTGTTTGGTTGAGTTTTCTTTGATTGTTGATCCCTTCCATCTTTTGTCCTCTTCCTTTCCGTTCCTCCAGATGCACCTGTTGAGCTGCCCATTGCCATCTCCTCCAAACAGGTCCGAGAGGTCCTAAGAAGTGAGCTGTCCACCTCTGTGCCTGTCACTAATCCTGCCATCGCCATTGATACCATTGGTAATCAGATGGCTTTACTGCATCTGAACGAAGGAGAGACACCACAGCACACTGCCATAAAAACCGTCCAGTCTCAAGAAGACCTATCAAAGCCAGGTAACTATGGACCATTAGTACAACTCCTTACCTTAACCCTCCAGCCAACTGTCCCTAACATAACATAACATAACATTGGGGCAACATTGGGTGTTCTCTCTAGCTGCAGCAGCCTCTCCCCAGACCGCCCTGAGGTCCATTATGAAACGTAAGGCAGAGGGAGAACCTGGCTCTCCATCCACCAAGAAGAACCTGCAGTTCATTGGAGTCAATGGAGGGTATGTGTGTTATTGATAGTGTATGAAATTGTTTATGTGTAAAAGTGTATTCATGTTTCACTACAGAGATTGTGAGTCGATGTGTGTGATAGATGAGTTCCCCCCATCCTGTCCTGCAGGTATGAGTCCACCTCCTCAGACGACAGTAGCAGTGAGAGTTCAGAGGAGAGTGATGCCAGTGAATACCATGAGACCACAGATAAACTACCAGCAGCAGCTGACTCTGTAGCAGGACAGCACCAGCAAGCAGCAGCAGTCCCAGTCTCCTCCACAAAGGTAGAGCAGGCCACCCCACTCCCAGCCACTACCGTCCAACCACCAGCCTGCGAACCTGCCTCTGAGCGGAGCACCAGCCAATCAGCAGCCATAAGCATCGGACAACAGCATGTAGCCACCTTATCACCAGCCTTGAACACTGCTGTGCAGCAATGTGCCTCTCAGCCACCAGCCTCTGACTCCGCCCTCACTGAGAGTACCTACCCGTCTCCAGCCAATGACTGTGTCCGTCAGGAGAGTATTGTCCAATCATCTGTCCCAGACCCTATCCCTCAAGAGAGTACCTCCATAAATACTAGCACTGAACCCACAACACCTGAGCAGTGCACCGTCCAATCAGCAGCTACCTGTTCTGCACCCCCCAAGCCACCCAGATGCCAACTAGAATCCACTAACCCGGAAGTAAAGCAGGGTGTCACCCAATCAAATACCACTGATGTCACTGTTCAGCTAGATGCCATCAAATCACAAACTACTGACCTCGCCCCCCAGCATGGGGCCATGCAATCGTCAGCCACTGAACAAAGCTCCCAGCAGAGGATAGTCCAATCATCAGCCTCGACGCCAGCACCTGAAAACCCCCCAAGTGCTACTGCATCAGCCAATCGAGAAACCAGGTAAACCAGTATAACCACTTTAAAACCAACATCTGTAGATTTGTTATTCCATCAATGATCTCAGGTGCAGTTTGCTGTGTTTTCTTTCATCTCTGTCAGACTGGAGTTGAGTGAGAGCCTGATGGCGTCTCTCCATGCCCTGCAGAAAGCCCTGGGTGAACCAAATGCTTTCAGCCAGCAAGGAGCGGTATGCTATTCTCTTTTACTCTGTCCACCATGCCAGTTTAGATGACTTTATATGAAATGGCAAGTCACAGATTGTCACTTTCTACATGATTGTGTTCATGTAACCGACTCAGATCTCCTGCACTTTACAATACTGGGTTATCCCATTAAGCTAAAGCTGTTAGGACTACATTCATATGTGTATCATAAACCGGTGTGAGTTACTATCTGCTTGTTAGTCTGACCAGTCCTATCTGCTTGTTAGTTTGAGACCAGTCTCTGTGTTTCCCTCCCCAGAGGACAGCCTACACCACGGTGCTCCAGGAGTGGCTGCGTGTGTCTTGTCACAAGGCAGCTGACACTGCCGTGGTCAGGGCCTATATGGACACCTTCTCCTCCATTTCCCCACAGCTGCTGAAGTTTGTGGTCAATATGGCCGACGGCAACGGCAACACGGCCCTGCACTACACCGTCTCCCACTCCAACTTCCCTGTGGTCAAGCTGCTGCTGGACACTGGTGAGTGACTGGGGGATGTGTGTGTTTACAGACAGAGAATGGTGGTTTGCTTTTATGGTGGGCAAGTAAGTGTTTGGTTTGTTTGTACAGTACATGGATCAGCACAGTATGAATGTATGTCTAACACAGACGTGTAGTCTGCCACAGGGCCATAGATACAATTGACTGTATGTATAACCTTTATGTACTGCAAGACTGTTAGTGGAATGGTTTAGGAATATCAATCCCATAATAAACCTGTCCTGCTCTCTCTCTTCCTGTTAGGCCTGTGCAACGCTGACAAGCAAAACAAGGCAGGCTACACAGCCATCATGTTGACAGCTCTGGCTGCCTTCCACTCTGACAGTGACCTTCACACTGTCCTGCAGCTGCTACGCACAGGAGACGTTAACGCCAAAGCCAGCCAGGTACACTATGCCCCCTGCTGGACAGCAGGCCTCCCTGCACACAGCCAAGCTAAGGCAGACCAATGAGGTTCCTCCCAAGCCCCAGACAAAATGGCTATTTCAGCTACTTCAGTTGGCTCCTTTACGTATATGTTGTTGATAGCTCCACATTGTATCTATGTTCTGTTATGTTGGGCCAGGACATGTGTTTTCTTGCCTCCAATGGTTTTGTAATTTTGAGTAAGAAAAGCTGAATTTGTGTGTCCGGCCAGCTCTTATAACTACTGCCTGGAGTTTTTCCAGGTTAGAAGGTCACATTGTCAGGAGACGGGTAAAACTTGTGGCCCTCCTAACGGGTAACTGTTGTGTGTTAGGCGGGTCAGACGGCGTTGATGCTGGCAGTGAGTCACGGGCGAGGGGACATGGTACGGGCGCTGCTCTCCTGCGGGGCACAGGTCAACATTCGCGACGACGACGGCTCCACGGCACTCATGTGTGCCTGCGAGCACGGCCACGTCGACATCGTTCGTCAGCTGCTGTCTGTGCCAGGCTGTGATGTCACCCTCACTGATAACGTGAGTCAACAAAATCTACTCCCAAGCTTCAAGGATTTTTCCCAGCCCATTTTCACTACTATCTAACAGTGTCTGTGAGTCTGTGTCCCATATCTATACAGTGTCTGTGAGTCTGTCTCCCATGTCTATACAGTGTCTGTGAGTCTGTGTCCCATGTCTATACAGTGTCTGTGAGTCTGTCTCCCATGTCTATACAGTGTCTGTGAGTCTGTCTCCCATGTCTATACAGTGTCTGTCAGTCTGTGTCCCGTGTCTGAGTGTGCCCCATGTATATACAGTGTCTGTGAGTCTGTCTCCCATGTCTATACAGTGTCTATGAGTCTCTCTCCCATGTCTATACGGTGTCTATGAGTCTCTCTCCCATGTCTATACAGTGTCTATGAGTCTGTCTCCCATGTCTATACAGTGTCTATGAGTCTCTCTCCCATGTCTATACAGTGCCTGTGACTGTTTGTTGTTTTACTTTCTCCTCTGTCTTTGTGTCTCTCTCCGTGCACCAGCTCTGTGCACCAGCTCAGTGCACCAGCTCCCAAACCTGTCTCTCATCCTTCCCTCAGCCTGACCTACTTTGTCTTGCCTTTCTCGCCCTCTCTCTGCCAACCAACCTCTGGTCATTATCCATCTCTCTCTCCACTAGGATGGCAGTTCAGCCCTGTCCATAGCCCTGGAGGCCAGTCAGAATGACATCGCTGTGCTTCTCTATGCTCACCTAAACTTTGCCAAGCCTCCTTCCCCTGTAAGTGTTTCCATACACATTTGATCAAAAACAACACACACTCACATACACTTGTGGGTGCATCAGGTGATCATTTACAATATTGTTTTACCCTCTCAAGGTGTCACCAAAGTCTCCTCTTTTGGGATCCTCTCCTCCCTCTGGTGAAACAAAGTGACCACACTGTTAGATACCTTTGGTGAATTTAGCAGCACCTCTTCAACCAGCTCCTCAACCATTCCACCACAAGTGTTGATATCTGTGTATAGTTGTGTGTGTTCATGTGTGTGTGAGTCTGTCTGTGTGTATTTGTGTGTGAGAGAGTGATTGTAATTGTCTCTTTCCCCTTCTCTCAATCTTTTCTCTCTGTATGTAATGTACGCATGTTGGCATGAAACCTAGCACTTGACACAATCCTAATGCATCTTTTCTTTAAACAAAAAGGAATGAATTGTGATGCTATTATAGCAATAATACTCACATATAGTTCTTTATGCACAAGAGTCTGTTTTTTTGTTACAGTGTTGGTTGAAATCAAACTCAGAAAATATTCACATTACAGAATAAACTATTCCCATTGTAATAACTCAACACACAAACCCAACTCAGCAATAATCCCACTACCATTAATTTTGTGTTTTTTATTGCCACTAGATAAGCAAGATTTTATTACTTTACTGTAGTTCATTATTGTGGCTTATTTTTTGTTCATATGCTTTTGTTACTTATTACTGTACAAGCAATATATTTCATTCTATATATCATTGATAATTGATCAGTTGCAGTGACACAGTAGGAATATGTTGTGTCTCATCACAACCTTTTATGGAATGCCGAAACTCACCCATATCACTGTAAAATGATTAATTCACCCATATCATTGTAAAATGATTAATTCACCCATATCACTGTAAAATGATTAATTCACCCATATCACTGTAAAATGATTAATTCACCCATATCATTCTAAAACTACAAAATCACTTGTTTCATTCTAAAATACACATATCTCTCTGAAGTGTCCTTTATCGAATGTATCAGTCAGCTGATTGGTGCTAAAACAATTCTGATACAGGACTCCAGTTTAATTCAGTACAATAGATCAAGATTTCTACACAACCTTTATTTACGCTAGAGTATTTTTGATAGTCTTTTTATTCAATCCAAATTTCAGTAGTGTTCACATAGATAACAGTATGGATCTCCAACACTGTTAACAGATGACACATTTTACACACAACATTGATACTTTAGATGTCAGACGCCTAGCTGTGACTAGGTTTAAAGCACCCTTATCAGGATACTGTTGTTTTAAATTATGGTCTTACTGGCTAACTTCCAACCACATTTTAGTTGTGGTAACAGTTAACAATTTATCCAGAATTTGTATCCAAAGATGTTTCCCTCATAACCCCTCTTTTGTTACACTGTATGTTGTGATGATCAGTTTGAGGGTAAAGATAATAATATGTATTGACCAGGCAGATAATTCTCAATAAAATATTTGGTGGCAGCAACATTATCGTTGAGGTCAACAGTTGTAATGTTCATGAGAAGGCAACTATAAATGGTAGCTACTCTAACTATCCAATAAAGGTACTACATTTCTGAAATGAAAAATTGTTTATTTTCTTGAATAAAGGTTTTATGAGTGGTTTTACTGAGGGAAGGAGTGACGTGGGGTGGTTGGGTACTGACTATGGTGTGTAAGGTGGTAGGCAAGGTGAACCCTTTTTGGATTGGTTGGTAACTAGAAAGTGACATAATGGACTATGGATCTATTGAAGAATTTGCATTGTAATATAGGTATATCAAAATGATAATAATATATGCCATTATTCCACAGTAGTAGTGATGCATAAAATTATTTAAAAAAATAAAAGTCCAAAATACAAAAATACACAGAGTATACCAAACATTAGAGACACCTTCCTAATATTGAGTTGCCTCACCCTCTGAATGCCACACATACACAATTAATGTCTCAATTTTCTCAAGGCTTAAAAATCCTTCTTTAACCTGTCTCTTCCCCTTCATCTACACTGATTGAAGTGGATTTAACAAGGGGCATCAATAAGGGATCAGAGCGTTGAGCTGGATTCACCTGGTCAGTCTATGTCATTTAAAGAGCAGGTGTTCTTAATCTTTTGTATTCTCATTGGTGTCTCAATTTGTATTTATCTTTTTACATACCCCCCCACCTTTAATATAGGATTTCTGACCAATTGGATTTTATAACGTTTTATATTTGTTTAACTTTTTTTTTTTTTTATACATTTATATTTGTATTACTTGTTCACAACTATAGCTTCACCTACTAGCACATTTGTTCTTTTGTTTTTCGCCTAATGTAAAATGCTCAGTTTGTATTTTTCCCTATTTGGATTTATTGGTTTTTGGAAGAAAATAATAAATAAGCCTTGATAGTAAATCGTCTCCGTGTGTGTTTCTAGTAACAGTAGAAACTGGACCAATTTATAATATATTCCAAGACAATGTACCCTTACGTAGGCTATTAGCCTAATCCGTTAAACTAACAATTATAATCATAATAATAAAAGTAGGCTATTAGCCTACTCCGCAGTGAGTATTGTAGTGGACCTTGCACGCAATTCACCTTTGGCAAGGAGTTTGAATAGTGCATTTCTAGAACCAGTTAATTGTGCTTGATTTGACCGACACAGCGCCCTGTTGCATTTAGTGTAGTCGTTGATTTATTGGGCACGCCGCGCACGCTGTTATATCTGTAGCAAACCAGCAGAGGACACTGGGAGACTGTATTTGTGGTGGAGACCAAACTATTGTTTCCCCCAATTTCCCTCAAAAACAACGAAAACAAAACCATCAAAAAATACTTCTACTTTGGCAAATAACCCAAATCCACTGCCCAATGCAATGCTTGTGCTAGCTATAAACCCCTTCTCAAAATAATATCGCCTGCTGCCATGCCATCAACATTATAAACACTTGAATCTAGTCTATTAATCATTACCTCGTGCATTTCTAGTTGTATGTGACACATAGGCCTATTGTAAACTAAAGTTGTAAAGTTGATAACATGTTATTCTTGATTTAGCTATGGCACAGAAGAAGAATCAATCATATTTTACATTTTGACACAGTTGACTCCATTGATTGATTGATTGGTTTTGATTGATTTGCTGGTCTATTGATATGTCGATTTTTTAAAAGTTCTGAAATTATTAAATGTACCTTCATCGTGACACAAAAATGTTAAATAAATAAGTGAAAAGGTAACGCATTGATGAAATGTAGATTGTATGGCCAATGTATGCCCCATGTATGGCCCAAAAAGTGAAAATGTGCTCATGTATGCTGTTATTAGCCAATTGACCTTAAACAAGGAAAGTGACTCTTATGTCATAGGGCATACTATCATGGAAAGACTAGCTGAATCAAAGTGCATACATACAGTAGCGACCCGTCATTCAGGGCAGGTGGGACACAGAGCCCCACATTTTTAACTAATAGTGCCTATCATTAGAAGTGACCATCCAAGAAGGCTCAAGCTCATTGGCCTCAAATCACGTAGCTTTGATTGGACTGATCATGTCAACATCATACTTTCAAAATCTTAGCTAGCAGTCATCATCATGAATCAAGTCGACAATCTACTGGCAAATCATTTTTAATCCTTGTCACATGAAGAGAAATAATGAAGAGAAATTATAGGTAAAACATATCGGTGCTCATCGGCCAGTGAGTGGTTTGGAAGGAATCAGTGACAGTGGCAAACTGCAAGCATTGCAAAGCAATCACTAGCCTGCTATTCAGTGGAGTGGTTGTGTGGTCTCAAATCTGTGAATGAGGGGCTCTTTTCCAAGTTAAAAATTATAAACATTCAACATTGGCCATGCTGTCAACGAAGCATGATTTGTGCCATGCTCAAAACAACTGTTAACTCGGAACTGCGAAAACTTGACTTCAGTGAGTTCAAGACAACTGGGAAGTCAGGAATAAACAAGCTCCGACTGGGAAAATAAGTTTTCTAGAGGTACGACCTGAAGATCAATGACGTCAATATGAAAAACCTGTCTGTGTCCTTGAGCAAGGCACTTAAACCTAATTTGCTCCAGACCCTGTAGGTAGGCCTTTTTTTTTGTTCTTAACTGACTTGCCTAGTTAAATAAAAGTTAAATAAATATATATTGCCCCCTTATGCCATAGTTTGTACATCTCAATTGTCATTAGAAACCATATTTGTTTAAGCAAGTCAGCCATATCAGCTATGTTTTTTAAAAAGGCAGTAAATGAGGCTAAATGAACAGGTGTAGCAATGGTAAGATGTTGGGACTGCTGTTGGGACAGCTTTATGTAGGCCCTAACAGATTGTGGGCACTGTTTGTCACCGTCATAATGCAAAAATGTCCGGAAATCGGAAATTTCCATCCCCAACTACAATATTTCCCGTCAAGATAGAACTGCCAAAGGTGGCGGAGTTGCAATCTACTGCAGAGATAACCTGCAGAGTTCTGTCATACTGTCCAGGTCTGTGCCCAAACAGTTTGAGCTTCTACTCTTAAAAATCCACCTTTCCAGAAATAAGTCTCTCACTGTTGCCACCTGTTACAGACCCCCCTCAGCCCCCAGCTGTGCCCTGAACTCCATATGTGAATTGATTGCCCCCCATCTATCTTCAGAGTTTGTACTGTTAGGTGACTTAAACTGGGATATGCTTAACACCCCGGCTGTCCTTCAATCTAAGATAGATGCCCTCAATCTCACACAAATTATCAAGGAACCCACCAGGTACAACCCAAAATCCGTAAACATGGGTACCATCATTGCCCTCCAAATACACCTCCTCTGTTTTCAACCAGGATCTCAGCGATCACTGCCTCATCGCCTGCGTTCGCAATGGGTCAGCGGTCAAACGACCACCCCTTATCACTGTCAAACGCTCCCTAAAACACTTTTGCGAGCAGGCCTTTCTATTCGATCTGGCCCAGGTATCCTGGAAGGATATTGACCTCATCCCGTCAGTAGAGGACGCCTGGTTGTTCTTTAAAAGTGCTTTCCTCACCATCCTAAATAAGCATGCCCCTTTAAAAAACGTAGAACTAAGAACAGATATAGCCCTTGGTTCATCACAGACTTGACTGCACTAGACCAACACAAAAACATCCTGTGGCGCACTGCATTAGCATCGAATAGCCCCCGAGATATGCAGCTATTCAGGGAAGTCAGGAACAAGTACACACAGTCAGTTAGAAAAGCAAAGGCCAGCTTTTTCAAACAGAAATTTGCTTCCTGTAGTACTAACTCCAAAAAGTTCTGGGACACTGTAAAGTCCATGGAGAATAAGAGCATCTCCTCCCAGTTGCCCACTGCATTGAGGCTCAGAAACACTGTCACCACCGATAAATCCACGATTATCGAAAATTTCAATAAGCATTTTGCTACGGCTGGCCATGCTTTCCACCTGGCTACCCCTACCCCGGCCGACAGCTCTGTGCCCCCGGCAGCTACTTGCCCAAGCCCCCCCCCGCTTCTCCTTCACCCAAATCCAGACGGATGATGTTCTGAAAGAGCTGCTAAATCTGGACCCCTACAAATCTGCTGGGCTAGACAATCTGGACCCTCTCTTTCTGAAATTATCAGCCAAAATTGTTGCAACACCTATCACTAGCCTGTTCAACCTCTCTTTCGTATCGTCTGAGATCCCTAGAGATTGGAAAGCTGCCGCGGTCATCCCCCTCTTCAAAGGGGGAGACACTCTAGACCCAAACTGTTATAGACCTATATCCATCCTGCCCTGCCTTTCTAAAGTCTTCGAAAGCCAAGTTAACAAACAGATAACTGACCACTTCGAATCCCACCGTACCTTCTCTGCTATGCAATCTGGTTTCCGAGCTGGTCATGGGTGCACCTCAGCTACGCTCAAGGTACTGAACGATATCATAATCGCCATCGATAAAAGACAGTACTGTGCAGCCGTCTTCATCGACCTGGCCAAGGCTTTCGACTCTGTCAATCACTGCATTCTTATTGGCAGACTCAACAGCCTTGATTTCTCAAGTGACTGCCTTGCCTGGTTCTCCAACTACTTCGCAGACAGAGTTCAGTGTGTCAAATCGGAGGGCCTGTTGTCCGATCCTCTGGCAGTTTCTATGGGGGTGCCACAGGGTTCAATTCTTGGGCCAACCCTTTTCTCTATATACATCAACGATGTCGCTCTCGCTGCTGGTGACTCTTTGATCCATCTCTACGCAGACGACACCATTCTGTATACGTCTGGCCCCTCTTTGGACACTGTGTTTCCTAACCTTCAAACAAGCTTCAATGCCATACAACACTCCTTTCGTGGCCTCCAACTGCTCTTAAATGCTAGTAAAACCAAATGCATGCTTTTCTATCGAACGCTGCCCGCACCTGCCCACCGGACTATCATCACTACTCTCGACGGGTCCGACTTAGAATACGTGGACACCTACAAATACCTAGGCGTCTGGTTAGACTGTAAACTCAACTTCCAGACTCACATCAACCATCTCCAATCCAAAATTAAATCCTGAATTGGCTTCCTATTTCACAACAATACCTCCTTCACTCATGCTGCCAAACATGCCCTTGTAAAACTGACTATCCTACCTATCCTTGATTTCGGCGATGTCATTTACAAATTAGCCTCCAACACTCTGCTCAGCAAATTGGATGTAATCTATCACAGTGCCATCTGTTTTGTTACCAAAGCCCCATATACTACCCACCACTGCGACCTGTATGCTCTCGTTGGCTGGCCTTCATTATATATTCGTCGCCAAACCCACTGGCTCCAGGTCATCTATAAGTCTTTATTAGGTAAATCCCCGCCCTATCTCAGCTCACTGGTCACCATAGCAACACCCACCCGTAGCATGCGCTCCAGCAGGTATATCTCACTGGTCACCCCCAAAGCCAACACATCCTTTGGCCGCCATTCCTTCCAGTTCTCTGCTGCCAATGACTGGAACGAATTGCAAAAATCATTGAAGCTGGAGGTTCCTATCTCCCTCACTAACTTTAAGCGTCAGCTGTCAAAGCTGCTTATCGATCACTGCACCTGTACATAGCCCTTCTGTAAATAGCCCACACTACTACCTCATCCCCATATTTTTCGCTAATCTTGCACTCCAGTATCTCTATTTGCACATCATAATTTGCACATCCTTCATTCCTGTGTTAATGCTAATCAGTAATTTATATCACCACTATGGTCTATTTATTGTCCTACCTCCTAACCTTATTGCATTTTGCACTACATTTTGCACTCTGTATATAGATTTTCTATTGTGTTTTTGACTATGTTTGTTTACTGTGTAACTCTGTGTTGTTGTTTTTGTCGCACTGCTTTGCTTTGTCTTGGCCAGGTCGCAGTTGCAAATGAGAACTTGTTCTCAACTGACCTACCTGGTTAAATAAAGGTGAAATAAAATAAAAAATAAAAATTAATGTATTGTTTAGTGTTGTGTAGTGCCTTTGCTGGCATGCATCCCACTTTATTTATTTTTCGCCCCACCAAGATTTACATGCTAAAATCGCCACTGCATACATGTCATGTCAGTGCCACCCTAACTGAGCAACTAGGGTGGAACCAGAACACGGTGATAAAACTGACGCATGTTTCCTTTGAGATAAGCAGTGGCAGAGTGCCCCCCAACTTATTGTTAGAGCACCAAATTGTCAAAATATGATCTCATTGCTTGACACGTTGAAAGCCACATTAAACTCCTTTGCAATTGTGTGTTGGCTTTACATGAGAGGTTATTGACCTACTTCAACATTTTGTTAAATATACACCTTTTGGGAATGTATTTCAGTCTCACATTTTCCTGTGCAATTGTAGAGTAGACTAGTAAAACGTAAAAAGTAGGTCTAAACGTGCAATTTATACTAAATAAAAAGGTATATGATAACAACATTGATATGTCTATCCAAAACGTTCATGAACTCTATAGAAGACAAGGGTTTTACGTAGCTGCAGTGGGGTGGATCCTGCCTGAGGATGGACTTGGATCGATTTCAGACATGTAAAACATCTGTTGGTTGTCCTTTCATTTGCGTCGCAACCCTGCCATAATTTGAGCAGAGTGAATAATAAATTAAGTGACACATCACAGGCCTAGAAATAGCTGCATCTTTTTTGGGACTGGTGCTGGAAAAGCAAGCTGTCGCATGATGATGATGGCACGGACAATTGATTATTCAATTTGGCAATGTTGTATTTTTATGTCTCTATCAAATAAACACATTATTAACCTTCAGAGCACTTCATTGTTTTTGGTAATCTAGGTCTAATCTTACAAATTGTAAAAGCGGAAACACAGTTTTGCATGATCCTTCACAGAAAACTCAAAATCCATGTCTATGCGTAACATGTACAGTGCATAAGGAAAGTATTTAGAACCCTTGACTTTTTCCACATTTTGTTACATTACAGCCTTATTCTAAAATAGTTTAAATAGTTTTTTCCCCTCATCAATCAACGCACAATACACAATAATGACAAAACAAAAACTGTTTTTAGAAATTTCTGCAAATGTATTAAAACTTAAACAACTGAAATATTACATTTACATAAGTATTCAGACCCTTTACTCAGTACTTTATTGAAGCGCCTTTGTCAGCGATTACAGCCTTGAGTCTTCTTGGGTATGACGCATTAAGCTTGGCACACCTGTGTTTGAGGAGTTTCTCCCATTCTTCTCTGCATATCCTATCAAGCTCTGTCAGGTTGGATGGGGAGCTTTGATGCACAGTTATTTTCAGGTCTCTCCAGAGATGTTCGATCTGGCCACTCAAGGACATTCAGAGACTTGTCCAGAAGCCACTCCTGCGTTGTCTTGGCTGTGTGCTTAGGGTCGTTATCCTGTTAGAAGGTGAACCTTTGCCCCATTCTGAGGTCCTGAGAGCTCTGGAACATGATTTCATCAAGGATCTGTCTGTACTTTGCACCATTCATCTTTCACTCGATCCTGACTAGTCTTCCAGTTCCTGCCACTAAAAAACATCCCCACAGCATGATGCTGCCACCACCACGCTGCACCATATGAATAATGCCAGATTTCTTCCAGACGTGACGCTTGGCATTCGGGTCAAAGAGTTCAAACTTGGTTTCATCTGACCAGAGAATCTTGTTTTTCATTGTTTGAGAGTCCTTTAGGTGCCTTTTGGCAAGCTCCAAGCGGGCTGTCATGTGCCTTTTACTGAGCAGTGGCTTTCTCCAGGTCACTCTGCCATAAAGGCCTGACTGGTGGAGTGCTGCAGAGATGGTTGTTCTTCTGGAAGGCTCAACCATTTCCAAAGAGGAACTCTGGAGCTCTGTCAGTGTGACCATCAAGTTTTTGCTCACCTCCCTGAACAAGGCCCTTCTCCCCCGATTGCTCAGTTTGGCCGGGTGGCCAGCTCTAGGAAGAGTCTTGGTGGTTCCAGACTTCTTCCATTTAAGAATGATGGAGGCCACTGTGTTCTTGAGGACCTTTTTTGGTATCCTTCCCCAGATCTATGCCTCGACACAATCATGTCTCGGAGCTCTACAGACAATTCCTTCGACCTCATGGCTTGGTTTTTTCTCTGACATGCACTGTCAACTGTGGGACCTTATATTAACAGGTGTGTTTCCAAATCCAAATCAGTCAAGTTGTAAAAACATCTCAAGGATGATCAATGGAAACAGGATGCACCTGAGCTCCATTTTGAGTCGCATAGTGAGTCTAATTTTTTTACTTGGTTTTGCTTTGACATTATGGGGTATTGTGTGTAGATTGATGAGGAAAATATTTTATTTAATCCATTTTAGAATAAGGCTATAACGTAACAAAATGTGGAAAAAGTCAAGGGGTCTGAATACTTTCCGAATGCACGTAGATGTCCTACTATAAGAACAAAATAATTGACAATGAATCAAGTAAAATGTTTGTTGTTGATTCTCTTGAAGCAAACATACAGACAGACAGGCAGACGGGTATAATCCCAAATATAGTTATTAGGATGATGTTTGGTAGCCTCATCATCAGTGAGATATCTCTAACTGGCGGAGCTGTACTTCAGCACCACCAAGTTCACCCTGACCATCTCTATGCTGCTCCCTGACCGATTAACGGAGCTGTCATTTCAGCACCACATATTCACAGTCTGAAATTACATTATTCAATGGATATTCAAAAGAAAATCCTTGTGTTGTCGTGGAATGGCCAAATGTTGACAAAGTGTACGCTTAAATTGTGACATAGGGTTTGACTCTCCGGACTATGTGTGCCAGTAGGCTTCAGCATTTACTCTAAATTAATTGGAGCAGGAATTTTGTGGATTGCTGCTATCATTCTGTTGAGAATGGGAGTTTTCTTGCCCAGGGACCCCCTCCCAGGCAAACCGGTGGCCCAGGGACCCTCATCATACATGTCTTATGATCAGGTGAATGATACACTATACAGTCGTATGCAAAAGTTTGGGCACCCCTGACAATTGCCATGATTTCCATTTATGTTTGGATGAGCAATTTCATTTTGATCTATCAAATAACTGATGGACACAGTAATATTTCAGTAGTGAAATTAGGTTTATTGGATTAACAGAAAATGTGCAATATGCATCAAAACGAAATTAGACAGGTGCATAAATTTGGGCACCCCAACAGAAAAATCACATCAATATTTAGTAGAGCCTCCTTTTGCTAAAATAACAGACTCTAGACACTTCCTATAGCCTCTAATGAGTGTCTGGAATCTGGATGGAGGTATTTTGGACCATTCCTCCTTACAAAACATCTCCAGTTCAGTTAGGTTTGATGGTTGCCGAGCATGGACTGCCCGCTTCAAATCATCCCACAGATTCTCAATGATATTCAGGTCTGGGGTCTGGGATGGCCATTCCAGAACATTGTACTTGTTCCTCTGCATAAATGCCCGCGTAGATTTTGAGCAGTGTTTTGGGTCGTTGTCTTGTTGAAATATCCAGTCCCGGCGTAACTTCAACTTTGTGACTGATTCTTCAACATTATTCCCAGGAATCTGCTGATATTGAGTGGAATCCATGCGACCCTCAACTTTAACAAGATTCCCAGTACCGGCACTGGCCACACAGCCCCACAGCATGATGGAACCCCCACCAACTTTTACTGTGGGTAGCAAGTGTTTT
This sequence comes from Thymallus thymallus, assembly GCA_023634145.1. Lineage (NCBI taxonomy): Eukaryota > Metazoa > Chordata > Actinopteri > Salmoniformes > Salmonidae > Thymallus > Thymallus thymallus. The sequence goes on from CM042397.1 coordinate 25,473,485, forward strand.
TCTTGGAACGCTGTGTTCTTTTGCCGCCATGCATTACGCCCCTTGTTATGACCAAATAACTCAATCTTTGTTTCATCAGTCCACAGCGCCTTATTCCAAAATGAAGCTGGCTTGTCCAAATGTGCGTTTGTGGCGTGTGTGCAGAAAAGGCTTCTTCCGCATCACTCTCCCATACAGCTTCTCCTTGTGCAAAGTGTGCTGAATTGTTGAACGATGCACAGTGACACCATCTGCAGCAAGATGATGTTGTAGGTCTTTGGAGGTGGTCTGTGGGCTGTTTTTGACCGTTCTCACCATCCTTCACCTTTGCCTCTCCGATATTTTACTTGGCCTGCCACTTCTGGCCTTAACAAGAACTGTGCCTGTGGTCTTCCATTTCCTCACTATGTTCCTCACAGTGGACACTGTCAGCTTACATCTCTGCAATAGCTTTTTGTAGCCTTCCCCTAAACCATAATGTTGAACAATCTTTGTTTTCAGGTCATTTGAGAGTTGTTTTGAGGCCCCCATGTTGCCACTCTTCAGAGGAGAGTCAAAGAGAACAACAACTTGCAATTGGCCACCTTAAATATCTTTTATCATGATTGGATGCACTTGTCTATGAAGTTCAAGGCTTAATGAGCTCACCAAACCATTTGTGTGTTCCAATTAATCAGTGCTAAGTAGTTACAGGTATTCAAATCAACAGAATGACAAGGGTGCCCAAATTTTTGCATAGCCTATTTTTCACATCTGTTTTAATTTCATACAACTTAATATTGCTACACTAAAAATCTTTGTCTGGACAATACCCCAGTACTCAGCTTTTATTCGAAAATGAATGGCATGCCACTGTGATCATTTTCTGTGACGACAGAGTAAATTATTATGCAGCCTCAGAGGGGTGCCCAAACTTTTGCATACGACTGTATATACAAAAGTACACCCCTTCAAATTAGTGGGTTTGGCTATTTCAGTCACACCCGTTGCTGATAGTTGTATAAAATCGAGCACACAGCCATGCAATCTACATAATCTCCATGGCAGGAGAACGGCCTTACTGAAGAGCTCAGTGACTTTCAACGTGACAAGTCAGTTCGTCAAATTTCTGCCCTGCTAGAGCTGTCCCGGTCAACTGTAAGTGTGTTATTGTGAAGTTGAAATGTCTAGGAGCAACAACGTCTCAGCTGCGATGTGGTAGGTCACACAAGCTGACAGAACGGGACCGCCGAGTGCTGAAGCACATAGTGCGTAAAAATCATCTGTCCTCGGTTGCAACACTCACTACCGAGTTCCAAATTTTCTCTGGAAGCAACGTCAGCACAATAAATATTTGTCGGGAGCTTCATGAAATGGGTTTCCATGGCCGAGTTGCCGCACACAAGCCTAAGATCACTAAGTGCAATGCCAAGTTCGGCTGGAGTGGTGTAAAGCTTGCTGCCATTGGACTCTGGAGCAGTGAAAATGCATTCTCTTGAGGGGTGAATCATGCTTCACCATCTGGCAGTCTGACGGACAAATTTGTGTTTGGCACATGCCAGGAGAACTCTACCTGACGAGTGCATAGTGCCAACTGTAAAGTTTGGTGGAGGAGGAATAATGGTCTGGGGCTGTTTTTCATGGTTCGGGCTAGGCCCCTTAGTTCCACTGAAGGGAAATCTAGCTGTATGCTACAGCATACAATAACAATCTAGACAATTCTGTGCTTCCAACTTTGTGGCAACAGTTTGGGGAAGGCCCTTTCCTGTTTCAGCATGACAATGCCCCTGTGCACAAAGTGAGGTCCATACAGAAATGGTTTGTCAAGATCGGTGTGGAAGAACTTGACTGGCCTGCACAGAGCCCTGACGTCAACCACATTGAACACCTTTGGGATGAATTGGAATGCCGACTGCGAGCCAGGATTAATCGCCCAACATCAGTGCCCGAACTCACTAATGCTCTTGTGACTGAATGGAAGCAGGTCCCTGCAGTAATGTTCCAACACCTAGTGGAAAGCCTTCCCAGAAGAGTGGCTGTTATTGCAGCAAAGGGGGGACCAACTCCATATTAATGCCCATGATTTTAGAATGAGATGTTCAATGATCTGGTATCCACATACTTTTGTTCATATAGTATAAATGGCGAGGAGAAGTAATCAACATTTTAAAATGAATATATCTATATATAATTTGTTTTTCATTATTTTGACCTTCCCGTTATAGTTAGAAAAGGAAGTGTAAACTCCAAACACATAGGTAACTCCAAACACCTTTTCGCTAATAGCAGCTGTTTAGCTGGTTAAACAAAGGTTAGCCATGTGTTGGCAAAAATGAATGTCCAAGTCAAGAAAGCTTGCCAGCAGCACTTGCCAGCAATAGCCTACTCGCAGGTGCTTTTTCAAAGCACAGGTCAGATACTCCAGTGAGTGTTATTGGCTCAATATTAGGAGTTGAGAAATAAAGTTGACATCATTAGAAAGAAGATATACTTCTCTTTCCTTCTGTATGTCACTCAAAATTCATTTATTTTGTTGTTGCTAGCGATATTCATAAAAACATTTAATTTCAAATAATAATAAAAAATCCACTAAAAGAAAGCAGACAGAAAAACGTTTGAATAACTCTGCCATACGCCCATAACTTATGTTATCTATACTTGGCTGTGTGCCATGAGTTGTAAACAACTAAGATGACACGCAATGATAAGAGATAACCAATGGGTCTCTTTTGGAGGTGGTTTCTGGGCAGCAGCATTGTGCTTGGGCAGATCAGACAATACATAAAAAGGGCCCCGAAACAGTTAACTCTATTGAGTTGGTTGCCAGCAAGTCAAGAAGTTGAAGCAACAATGAGTCTCTCTGCTAAAGACAAGGCAATTGTCAAGGCCTTTTTTGGCAAGGTTGCCGGCAGGGCCGAGGATGTTGGCAACGAGGCACTTTCCAGGTAATTACAATTATTGAATTATTAATACAAGTCATTGATCAATACAAGTATTTAAGACCTTTCAATTACTTGTGAATGGTTGACAATTCCATACCATAAAATTGGAACTTGCGCGTAAATGGGACTCCCTTTTTCCAATCCACATCAAGTAAAAAGAGTGGGGTTGTGTAGTACAACGATAAACATACCACACTTAACCAACGTATGTTTTCACCATCCCAGAACCCTGGTGGTGTACCCCCAGACCAAGACCTATTTCTCCCACTGGAAGGACCTGAGCCTCGGCTCTGCCCCGGTCAGGAAGCACGGTGGGACCGTCATGACGGGCGTCCTGTATGCCATTGAGAAGATTGACGACCTTAGTGCTGGTCTTCTCACCCTCAGCGAGCTGCACGCCTTCATGTTGAGAGTGGATCCTGCCAACTTCAAAGTGAGTAAATAGCTACAACTGTAATAGCTCCATGTATGCAGTTTAAAAACCCAATGGATTTCAATCTTCAGAAACATACTCATGAAATATGCTTCTAATAATGTTTGTGCTCTCTCTTCACATCCCCAGATCTTCAACCACAACATGCTGGTGGCGCTGGCCATGATGTTCCCTGATGACTTCACCCCTGAGGTGCACGTGGCTACGGACAAATTTCTGGCCCAGCTTGCCCTGGCTCTGTCTGAGAAGTACCGTTAGGAAAGATCTAGATTTTCACTTGACAATCTTTGAAGGGTGCCAATTGAAATGAAAACATGCAATAAATAAATCCTACGCATCAAATCTGAAACATTGTTGTCCTTGGTGATTATTGTAGGCTATATGTGTTTTAATGTTTAGTTACTTATAAAATAATTACACAAACATATCCACTAAACACAAAGTTGAAAACGTCCACTACTCCACTGTGGGTCCACATTGCCATCAATAGTAATAGCAATTATTATAGTAATAGGTAACCACCAGCACCTTCATTATCATCATTCCTTCCAGTTCGCTGCTGCCAATGACTGGAACGAATTGCAAAAATCATTGAAGCTAGAGGTTCCTATCTCCCTCAATAACTTTAAGCATCAGTTGTCAAAGCTGCTTATCGATCACTGCACCTGTATATAGCCCTTCTGTATATAGCCCACACTACTACCTCATCCCTATATTTATTTTTGTTTATTTCACTAATCTTGCACTCCAGTATCTCTATTTGCACATCAAAATTTGCACATCCTTCATTCCTGTGTTAATAATGATAATTCTGTAATTTATTTTACCACTATAGTCTATTTATTGTCCTACCTCCTAACCTTACTGCATTTTTGCACTACATTTTGCACTCTGTATATAGATTTTCTATTGTGTTTTTTTTTTGACTGTTTGTTTAATGTGTAACTCTGTGTTGTTTTTGTCGCACTGCTTTGCTTTGTCTTGGCCAGGTCGCAGTTGCAAATGAGAACTTGTTCTCAACTGACCTACCTGGTTAAATAAAGGTGAAATAAAAAAAAAAAAATCATCATCATCATCATCATTATTAGGATACCATTATTATATCACAATCATTATATGACCTTACATCCTTATATGATATAAGTCATTACTGTTTGTCTTCTGAAGGCCTAAATTACCAGTATTTAGACCAGGTTATTGTTTCATGAAATAATCAATAAGCCAGAAGCACTGGTCTAAGATCAGATTTCTCACCCAACCTTTACATGAGAATGTAAGGTGTTGCTACACATGAGACTGGCCCAGCTCTTATAGAAATAAATACAAGAGGTAATTTATAGATATAGGTTAGTTCGCACCATTTAATATTATACAATTTCATACACCAATCATTATTTAAATAATTGCTCAAACTTGCACATGCTTGAAAAAAACATAGACATACACATCTTGGTATCGTATTTTTAAGCCATATGATTAAATAAAAGGGTGTAATAAAAAAGTGTATTGTGAATGAAAACAAGCTTTATCATCATAAAATGTAGATTAATAAAAGGAAAATAAATTCTTACAAAAAGGAAAATTATTAAATACATGTTATTAGGCCTAAATAAAATAAAATAAAAGGCTGGCAAAATATTTTCTTTATCGGCTTTTTTCTTAATTTGACTTTCTGAAAACAAAAGTATTAATTATTTGGCTATTATTTGGCAGTCACAAGGGCGTTAAACTGTCCACATTTGCCCTAACGCCACTGAAATAATTTCAAATATGAATTGGTGATAAATAATGATGATCATTATTGAATGAGCATAAAGGTCACATGAGAACTATCATCACTGGCTTGTTGATTTGTACGTTTTGTTCGTTGTAATTTACAGTAGGCTATGAATGGGCTGGCGTGGTACTGCAATGAATTTCTACAACCATTGTTAACCCAGCCCACTCAAAACAGCTTTGGGTGTGGATACAAAACGCGTATATAAACTGTCCCTTCAGTAGCATGAACAGTCCATATCATCTTGAGTGATACCTCACAAACGTCAATATGGTTGAGTGGACAGACTTCGAGCGCAAAACAATCCAGAGCATCTTCGGGAAGATGGACTACGACGACGTGGGCCCCGCGGCTCTTTCCAGGTCTTTGTTCTTTTTCATACTTCCTTAAAAATAGGCCTAAAGTTACATTGAACATCGTGCATATTATATGATTAATTAAGTCACTCATAATGCCACTATTAACTTATAGGTGTCTGGTCGTGTACCCCTGGACCCAGAGGTATTTCGGTAACTTTGGAAACCTGTACAACGCAGCTGCCATCCAGGGAAACCCAATGGTCGCTGCTCATGGAAAGACGGTCCTGCACGGACTGGACCGGGCTGTCAAGAACATGGATGACATCAAGGCTACCTACGCCGAGCTTAGCGTGCTGCACTCTGAGAAACTGCACGTGGATCCCGACAACTTCAGGGTAAATTAGTTATCATTTTATACTTCACAAGGTAATATTCTACTTGCCTATATATTACAATAGTGTGGCACAATGCGTTTTCTTAAGTGTTCATCTTCTTTCTTTTGCAGCTGCTGGCTGACTGCCTGACTATTGTCGTTGCTGCGAGAATGGGTGCTGACTTCACCGCTGATGTCCAGGGCGCTTTCCAGAAGTTCCTGGCGGTCGTGGTGAGCTCCCTGGGCAGACAGTACCACTAGAGCGTTCGTTGCTTGCGTCAACAGAAACATAAACAACTTCCGGCGCCCTTCATTCAATGTATTAAAACAGCTGTATCGATTGTGAAAGCCAAATAAAGTGCTAAATCCCAAATATGCTTTTCATCGCTTTCATTATGTGTTCGTTTGTCAACATGTGTAGCCTACATATTTGTTTGTGGTTTATATAAGCCTAAAAGTTGTGGAACTTATTTATACTGGTACGCCGCCAAAGCACACAATTATCTGTCCAACCAAAAGCACGAATATTGTCATAAAGTACATTTCACACATATGAACTGGGAAAACAACTTTAAAATACAAATTCGGCCACGCTACAGAAAGCTATATCGGTCCGCTAATACAAGACTAGTAAAGGCCCAGCCTAAGGGTAGGTAACTTGTGGTTTCTTCCCTGTCTTCTCTCTGGCGAATCATAAATAACTGTAGGCTAAATGTGTGCACTGCTGAGGTCCGTTTAAGGCTTGACAAGTTAAGAACACCAGAACGTTAAAACAAATCTAAATGAACAGTGTCTGCATTGATATTCATAAAACTCCACCGACCTGCTCTTGCACAGTGGCACCCAGAACGATATGTGACCACTTGGTTACAGCGACGCCGAGGACACCAAAACCAGAGTGGCCACCGCAAAACCAAAGAGCTTGACCCTCTCTGGAAGTTGCTGTAGCTATTGGTTGAGACACAGCTTGGTAGGCTATGTCAGGGTGGGGAAATGAAATGTAAATTGGGGCAAGTTAGAAGTAATAATGCATTTAGGTTATAGTTTATTGAAATGAATGAATACACCACACCAACAGCTTGATTGTATGGCTGTTTTAAAACGAATTTCCTGCAATTCTACGTATTAATGATTTATGAGCACTACGTGGTCAATTGATGTATTGATTACATCTATGCAAATAGATTATTCATAGTTTACCCCTCTGTTTTATTTTATTCTGTAATAGGGTATATTGTAACCATGTGTCCAAGCTAATCAAATGAAAGTTTATTTAGTGCTGTCCTTTTCGAACCGTGAAGGGCGCTCCAATCGTTTACATAACACTCATGAATATATGTTGTCTACGTGCCTAATAGTCCTACTCATCACTTATTGTTACAAATAGAAGATTATCACTTCTCACAATGGTGCTGATTTAGTCAAGTTAAATCAAAGCTGAATCAATGTCTTGCAAGATCACATAATTATGAATTAGTATGTTACATAACAGAACCGAATATAATAGCATAGTATACCTATAGGCTAATGTTACTGTTACACCAAAAACACCTCCTCATTTCTAATGAGTTTTTAGGATGTTTAGCTGAAGCTGAATAGTCCATATATATGGCCAAACAAATTTATAAGGGCAGGCTGAGCCGATTACCTAATTTCAAGATGGCTGCTACCTACATTCCGGTTAGAGTTGTGGAGCAGAAGCGAAATAAACACAGAATACGTTGATGAACACAGAAAGCTGGGACACCACAGATCATCTAGTCATTATCTTATTTGTCTACCTGTGATCTACCGTTATTGATAACCAGCCCCGATATTCAAAATGTTTATTTTACACTATGTTTTTACACTTTTCACAAAACAGCAAACGTCTTACAAGGTAAGCTTCGATTTGTTCGATTATTCCTTAGGTTGGTAGGAACACATCTAGCCTATGTTATCTGATGATGTACGACTTAATGGCAACTTCGAATTCCACCAAGTGACTAGTTTGAAAAAAACACTTGGATATCCCCTGTATGTCCCCGAAACAATGTTTGAGAAAGGTTGGTGTTGTAGAAATTTAGTTTTATAGTGAAAAATAACTTTTAGGCACATCCAGTGTGCAAAAACAATTCAATTACCACATTCAGACACTTTGGAGAGGTTGAAAGGACACTTGAATGTACCCTGGATACCCCATAACACCACCACAATGTTTGAGTGAGGTTGATATGGTAGAAATTGTGTTTTTATACTGAACAAATAGCATTTAGGAATTGCAAATATGTAATATCACTGGAATTATCTCATTTACAGACATAAGCCACTTTGGAGACATTTGGGGACACTTGGAAACGTCCCGCAACCACACCTGACACCACGTACTAAAACATCTAGTCATTTCTAGTTGTTAGGCCTATAAATCCCTTTTTTTCCTGATATTGATTCAGGAAACAATTACGTAATTCACTTTTTTTTTTTTTACTTCATCATTTAACAAAATAGCACTACACCACTGCAAGTAAGGTCTGTAGTCGGTGGTGTCGTGTGTTCCCCGCTGCATGTGTTCCCCGCTGGCTTCATCCCTCTGAGCAGCAGCCAAAATTCAACAGTCCCGTGCTCATTAAGAACAGGGTAATAAAAGACCTTGAACAGCACCATGGACAACTCCGTTCACCCCGGAGACTTTGTGCCGCTATTTTGATCTGCCACTGACCACGTTTTAGCCTTCTTCTCCATTGGCATTGTGTCATAGCCTACACTTGGATTAGCCTACACTGGACTGGATTATATTTCTGCACCAGCATTGCAATCCAATTAATGTACGATTTATGCAATAAACTGATATATATTGCAGCGCTGTAAAAACCTTTTTGGACTGGGCTACAGAAAGCCATATCTGTCCGCTAACACGGGACTAGTAATGGCCTTGTGCACTACTTTTGTGAAAAAAATGTTTTGTCTGTGCTCTATTCCGTTTTTTTTACCCCCCCCCCCCCCCCCCCCCTAAAAAAAACTCCCTAGGCCGTGCTGATGACGATCATATCATAACATGATGCAGCCTCAACCATGCTTGAAAATACGAAGTGGTAATCAGTGATGTGTTGTGTTGGATTTGCCCCAAACGTAATGCTTTGTGTTCAAGTTTAGTTTATTTCCTTGCCCCATTTTTTGCAGTATTACTTAAGTGTCTTGTTACAAACAGGATGCATGTTTTGGAATATTTTTATTCTTTACAGGCTTCCTTCTCTTCACTCTGTCAATTAGGCATTGTGGAGTAAATACAGTGTTGTTGATTCATCCACAGTTTTCTCCTATCACAGCCATATCACAGCTCCCATAAACTGATCAGGAAGGATAGCTCTGTTCTGGGGATTAGCCTTGACACTCTAGAGGAGGTTGCGGAGAGACGGATCCTGGCCAAATGTGCAATACGTGCATTTATCTATAATTAAACCCTGCGCACTAAGGACTGTATTTTAAGGGAATTACTATTATTACCCTAAATTATATCATACTTAAAAAGCTAAATGTGTGTATATCTTCCTGTCATTTACTTGTACAGTTAATGTAACCATGCAAATATTCACTTACCTGTAAATGTAACTATTTTTACCTGTACAGTTAATTTAACCATGCAAAATATTCACTTACCTGTTAATTTAACCAGTCTGTATATTAAGTATATTAACGATCATTACCCTCAACTGGGAGGAGATGCTCTTATTCTCCATAGACTTAACAGTGTCAAATAACTTTTTGGAATTAGTACTACAGGATGCAAATTTCTGTTTGAAAAAGCTGGCCTTTGCTTTTCTAACTGACTGTGTATATTTGTTCCTGACTTCACTGAAAAGTTGCATATCGCGGGGGCTATTCGACGCTAATGCAGTGCACCACAGGATGTTTTTGTGTTGGTCAAGTGCAGTCAAGTCTGGGGTGAACCAAGAGCTGTATCTGTTCTTAGTTCTAAGTTTTTTGAAAGGGGCATGCTTATTTAGGATGGTGAGGAAAGCACTTTTAAAGAACAACCAGGCATCTGCTACTGACGGGATGAGGTCAATTTCCTTCCAGGATACCTGGGCATCATTTACATCATTTATGCAGCAGCATACAATACATTTTTGGACTCACCTTGTTGTGCTGTGCTCACTTGAACAGGAAGGTGGTGCGGCGGTCCTTCATGGGCAACTTTGTCATCAAACTTTGTCATCACAGTCTGGCAGTCTGGATTTATGGTACTTTCGAGACAACAGCCACTCCACTAAATAGCAGGCTAGTGATTGCTTTGCAATTATATATTTTTATTTTTAATCCCAGCCCCGCAGGAAGTCTTTTGCCTTTTGTTAGGCCGTCATTGTAAATAAGAATTTGTTCTTAACTGACTCGAGGTCGAGGCAAATTTATGGAGAAATGATTGTCTTTCCACTTCCGTATTATGGCCCCAACAGTGCTCACTGGAACATTCAGAAATGCGCCTATAACCAATGCCATCATTATGTTTTGCAACAATTATGTTGTGAATGTCTTGAGACAGCTCTTTGCTTTTACCCATCATGAGATGTGTCTTGTGTGATACCTTGGAAATGAGACCTTTTTGTAGGCCATCAGTTGGGACTGAACCAGCTGATATTAATTTGCACTGACAGGGGGCTGGAATGCTTTTTAATTACTGATAGTTTTCAGCTGTTGTCTTGGCTTTCCATGCCTTTTTGCACCTCCCTTTCTTCATGTGTTCAATACTTTTTCCCTGTGTCATTTCACAGTATTACACATAACTTAATTTATGAACTTATTTGTTTTGGTTTCTTTGTATGTATGGATTACTTGGGTTGTTACCAACATCTGGTGAAACTTTCATGTCAATAGCACCTTTGGAAATATATTTACTGAGAAAAATGGTGACGTGTTCAATACTTATTTCACCGCTGTATATATTTATATGTGTGTATTCCACTATAGAACATGTCTAGTGGTACTGTCTGCCCAGCGCAGAGACGACCACGGTCAGGAACTTTTGCCAGGCCGCTTGGACGTCCGGCATGAAGGCGCGCCCCATCTGGGAGGCCAGAACAATGGTGAGGCAGTCGCCCAGCAGCTGGGAAAAGGAAACGATTGAAATGTGTAATTTATTTGCAACAGCAGTATTCTATTGGATGTAAATCAATAAGGAAAAACGTATTGTTAATTTGTTTTAGGTACGCCCATTAGTACTCATATTACACGTCATTTCAACTCCAAAATCTTACCCTGAAGTTGTCGGATCCACATGCAGTTTCTCAGAGTGCAGAACGCTCAGCTCGGCGTATGTGTTCTTGATGTCATCCATATTCTACACAGCTCGCTCGAGGCCGTTCAGCACAGTGATGCCATGCTTGGCAACTTTTTTATTGCCCATGATAGCCGTTGCGCTGTTTAAGTCTCCAAAGGTTCCAAAGTACCTCTGAGTCCATGGATATACAACAAGACACCTGGAAAATACAAATTACATTATAAGATACATCAAATATATTAATCAATTGAAGAAAAACAAGACTAGAAAAATCTAACGATATATTAGCAATATATTTTATTTACTTGCATTATAAGCCGACCTTCTCAAAGCATGCGGTCCGACCACTTTGACGTTGATTTTGCCTCAGGTCTCTATGATGAGCTTCCGGTCTTCAACTGTCCAGTCAACCATTTTTATTTTATTTATTTTACCTTTATTTTACTAGGCAAGTCAGTTAAGAACAAATTCTTATTTTCAATGACGGCCTAGGAACAGTGGGTTAACTGCCTTGTTCAGGGGCAGAACGACAGATTTGTACCTTGTCAGCTCGGGGATTCGATCCAGCAACCTTTTGGTTACGGGCCCAACACTCTAACCACTGGGCTACCTGCCGCCCCAACCATGCCCGGCACTGGGACGTTTTCATTTATATTTAATCCCTCCGCCCCAGTGAACCAATCAAACTTGGGGGATTCATGCCAAAAACGACATCAAAGGTCCTCAAAACGTTAATGGCATAATGCTTAACGGGCAGCCAGCTGGTCTTATCGAGCAACGCCATACCATAGTTTGTCCAAATGCCCAAACGGTAACTGAGGTCGATTTATGGAAAAGTTTCACAACGGCAATATGTGGCTGTTTTAATTAGTACCTTACTTCGAAATTATAAAAGCACTATCAAGACGTAAACTGTAGTTAACACTAGTTTTATGTTATTCAGTGGTAGCTTCGTGAATTTAAAGATTTAAAGATGGGACAATACCTCCCAGACACTGCAAAATGTGGTAGAAATAAAGAAATTGACTTTCTTGAAAGGGACCGAGCTAAAGGGCTATTTATCAGTGGAAGTATAGGCACAAGTTTTATCTTGCCATTCTGAATGAGTTCCACCCTTTGCGTAAAAGCTCAAATTGGTTGCCTTGTTCTGATAAGCCATTAGAAACGCCCTTTTCTTGGCAACAACCATCTCCATACGTTGAATGTATTGGGCAACATGGTATTAACTGATAAGTAAATCATTTTTTGATATTAATTAATTGCGGGGTCAGGATTTGAAATCAATTTATTCACTTTAGTCAATCTAAATCAGTCTCTCATATAATGGCATAAAATATAATTCCAATTATTAACCATTGCGCACGATCATTATGCATCAAATAAAAAAGAAATATACCAAATGAATCCTCTGTCATAAATTGGCCCCATAAGCCTGTCCCCAAATAGGGCCAAATAAATAACTACACCATTGGTAAAAAAAAAAAAAAGTAAAATGTATTTTACTAATTAGACGTAATACGTCGCAAAGTAGATTTTTTAAAATTAAATTCTCTCCATTCATGTAATTTTACGCAAAAGCCCTTCTAAAGATTGTAGCCAAATAATTACGTTTATTTAGTGATCTAGATGTAACGCTAGGTTATTAGAGATCTGAAAAGTCATGTGCCTCCTAACCTCGTGAACTTTCTCCACAACCTACTTATTACTTTATTTACGACCTAGCAACGAGGTTAGACAAGTAATTTAATCATTTAGAAAAGTTTTTAATGGGACTATACAGGATCTTTCCAGATATTGTTTTTAGATACTTTTTATATTGGTTCACTTAGGCTACTACTTTTGAGCAAAAAACGTGATGAACTCATATTCGATAATTATTATGTTATCCAAGTAAATGGGTAAACTTATATTGTTCTTTTTTTTTACACAATCTGCCAATACCAAAATAAGATATTTTACCAAACTGGGTTATTATCATCGTTAGAGCTTTCTTATGATGTACCTTTAATAGCCGCGTTGGCTCTTGAAAACAGATCCAGACCACTCACCTTTCAAAAAGTGTTCTTCAAAGGGTTCTCTCATGGGGACAGCCGAAGAACCCTTTTTTTCTAAGAGTGTAGGTGGCAATTTCTCTCTAGGAGCTAATCCGTCGTGATTATTCTTGTGGAATAATTCGAATGTTAAGGTAAGAGTAAACTGATCCTAAAGCAGCGCTGCTTTGGATCATACCAGTATCGACGCGCTTAGCGAAAATTCTATATGTGCTTGTTTGTGAAACAGCAAACACTTAAAACGTTGGCTCATAAACAACAATCTGGTAGGATCATCGTAATGCTTAAGTTTCATCGCATTTGGGAAACGAGCCCCTTTCATCTCAATTTGTAAGTGTCTTGAACATGTTAAACATTACAATATTGTTCAACTTCTTATCTATGAAAATTGGCAATAATCCAAAAAAAAATTAAATTGGGGGGGTACGTTCAAGTTGGCACGCATCTTGGAGGTGGGTCTGGGGTGTGCCTTGCGGCTTGTTTAATATAAAAAGCGTTCGTTTGTAACAGCTCATCACTGAACTTTTCCTTCAGCATCCTCTCTAAAGACAACAATGAGTCTCACCGCTAAGGACAAGGCAGTGGTCAGGGCCTTCTGGGCCAAGGTGTCCGGCAAGGCGGAGGACATCGGATGCGATGCTCTTTCTAGGTAATGGAATTATCTAACTGCTATCCTATTGTTGTTTTAGAATAGAGAATTTGGTTTTAGCTAACCTTAAATCGCGACATGTTTTTTCCTCCCGTGCAGAATGCTGGTGGTGTACCCCCAGACCAAGACCTACTTCTCCCACTGGAAGGACCTGAGCCCCGGCTCTGCCCCGGTCAGGAAGCATGGTAGGACCGTCATGGGAGGCGTCGGTGAAGCCGTGGCCAAGATCGATGACCTCACCGCAGGTCTCCTCACCCTCAGCGAGCTGCACGCCTTCCAGCTGCGTATAGATCCAGCCAACTTCAAGGTGAGGACAGTATAATAGTTGTTTTATGTTGACACCAAATCAAATGCATTTGTAACATTTCAGTAGGCTAAGTTTTATGATAAAATAGACAACATTAAAGATGCATACAAACTAATAATTGTTTTCCTCTTGTAGATCCTGTCCCACAACATATTGGTGGTGCTGGCCATTATGTTCCCCACTGACTTCACACCAGAGGTGCATGTGTCTGTGGACAAGTTCCTGGCCGCCCTGGCCCTGGCTCTGGCCGAAAAATACAGATAAACTGTGTGCCTCCTAGAAGCTGTGAGCAGAGAAGGCATCATTAGACCAGACATTCGGCAGCATGTGCTCAACGCTCTGTCTTGTTCTAAATTATTAATAAATGTTCAAACGCACATAACTACCTTATCTGGTCTTTACTTTGGTTTTTAATGACTCGTGTTGTAGCGCCTGGACATGATATGATGAAATACGTTGCTATTTGCAAGGCTGAAATAACTAGCCTATTTCTCAAAATCTTGACGAAATGCAAAAACGTATTCATAAAGAAAATTGAGACAATGCAAAACATTGCTGCATGTCCATCAGCAGTCTTCTAAGAAGTTTGCCTTAAAGGTTTCGTAGCTAGCCTAAAACGATAAAAGGTGTAACGAGTACAAATACCGGCAGTAGCCTATAGATTATTCAAATAGCACTCTTCGAACTTGCTATTGAAAAACAAGATTGAACAAACAATTTGAGATATAAACACATAAACATCGAAAAAAGGATCTGATAGACTGGCAACATATTAGTTGTTATTATTGTTATTATTATATAAGCAGATATTGTCTATAAATTCAATTTCCTAAATACATCTAAAACTTAAAACATAGCCTAATGATTTTGATTTAGTGATCCTGCTATATTAATTTATTTTATAAATCAATGGGGTTCAGTTTCCATAAAATGTCAACAGTTAAATGTCGAATTTTCAACTATTCAAAATGAAATATACAGTATATATTTTTTAATTGCTTAAGAATATTGGTTGATTCATTAATTTATTCATCACTCTATTATTAATGAGAAGTTAGCAGTAAAAGTTTAAAAAGTCAAAATAAACAATTCGAGAAGGGGAACAAAATCGAAATAGTAGCCTATAAATGAATAAAATGGCTAGCTTATAACTTGCTATTGATAAACAATATTGAATAAACTATTTGACATAGGACCACATATATAAAAATAATTTGATTTAAAAATAGATATATTAGATCATTAGGCTAATTTAAGCCTAGTGGTTTTGCTGTACATGCTATAATTGTAACATATTATTATGATAAGTTTTCATAAAATGTGAAAAGTTACATGTTGCATTTATACATTATGTAAAATGAAATACACAGCCAGTATATCTTGTTTAATTTCTTAAGATTATTGGTTGATTCATTAGTTGATTGAATAATCTATTATTAATGAGTTGAATAGATTATGGTCATGGTTCCCAAGATGGCCATGACAGGAGGTGCCTCTGATAAATGTATTTTGTAATTTATAGGGTTCTATTGACCAGTTGATTCATTATTATTCATAAATAATAAATCATAATAATAATAAAATATATGCCATTTTGATCTGGATAAACTCTCGACCACTCAACAATTACTTGCCACACTAATACATCAATTTAACATTGAATAACAGATATGTTCTGAAAAGTTCTGTTGAACTGTTATGAATTTTATGATTGTGTGTGTTTGAACAGGAATTAATCATTGCAGTCCTGATCTCATTTGGCATTGTGTAAATTCGGCACCATTAAACACAAGGTTGTATTGGTTCATTCATGCACAACTAATGTAACAGTATGGAATATTTTTATTATTTGCAAAATATTTGTATATATTGCATATATATTGTATATATATTATCTATATCGGATTAACAAGGTGGCAATATTTACACACTTAGTCTACCATATGTGCCACCATATTGATGTTCATGCAAGAACAATAAGGCACAGATAAAAATATTCATTTGTGAAAGATTTTATTTGCTTTAGTAGAATGAACAACATGTGCCTCTAAACAAATGATCAGCGCTTGTTGGTCCTCTGATGGTCTTCCGTCCCTGAGTGGAGCTCTAGTGGTACTGTCTGCCCAGGGAGCTCACCACGACCGCCAGGAACTTCTGGAAAGCGCCCTGGACATCAGCGGTGAAGTCAGCACCCATTCTCGCAGCAACGACAATAGTCAGGCAGTCAGCCAGCAGCTGCAAAACAAAGGAGAAGATGGACACGTAAGAAAACGCATTCTGCCACACTATTGTAATAGATAGTCAAGTAGAATGTGACCTTGTCAAGTATAAAATGATAACTAATTTACCCTGAAGTTGTCGGGATCCACGTGCAGTTTCTCGGAGTGCAGCACACTCAGCTCAGCGTAGGTAGCCTTGATGTCATCCATGTTCTTGACAGCCCGGTCCAGTCCGTGCAGGACGGTCTTTCCGTGAGCGGCGACCATTGGGTTTCCCTGGATGGCAGCTGCGTTGTACAGGTTTCCAAAGTTACCGAAATACCTCTGGGTCCAGGGGTACACGACCAGACACCTGTAGAAATAATAAACAGTCAATAATTACACAAACGTGATATCTGCATAAACACAACTTACGGAAATCAATGAATGTGTCATTTTGGTATAGCCTACCTGGAAAGAGCCGCGGGGCCAACGTCATCGTAGTCCATCTTTCCGAAGATGCTTTGAATGGTGGCGCGCTCAAAGTCTGTCCACTCAACCATGTTGCTAGCTGTTGAAGTTTCTGTCACAGAGGCTAAGGAATCATATACACTTGGTCTTCGTTTGAGCAGCGTTTTTAAAAGGATCGGAACGCTCCTCCCTAAAGACAGCGATGGGTGGGGACTTGGTAAGGGGCTGTATAAACCAAGAGTCACAGATTTTACTGAGATAATAATGTGAAGGTTTACTGTTTGCCATAAATGTTACCATATTAGGTTATATAACAATTATTACATTGACATTATTTGAAATATTAACAAAAATAAGTCAAAAATATTGGCGAAATATACAATTCTGAACACATGCAAATAAATGTTTAATATGCCTACTGTCTGAAGTTATAGGCCTATTGCACCTTTATTATATTTGGTGGGGATTCAATGACTTTGTCTGACGAAACATTTTTCAACTATCTCTGTGTATGCCTATAGTCAGATATTACTGACATATAACTAGGATATTAATATATTAATAAGATATATTACATAATTGTTATCCTTGTAATAAATGTCCAAACAAATTAATTGATATTTCAGCTCTATGTTCATTCTGTGCTAGTAAGGTCGAAACCATTTAATATTCATTTTTATAATTGCACTATTCCAATCTATTTTGGAATAATGCATCTCTACTGTCAACTTTGAACTTTTTCATATTTCACGCCTGCTCCCGCTCTCCCTCCCTGGCGCTCGAGGGCGCCAGAATGCCCATCACTTTGTTGATTGCCCACAGTATATCTGTCTGTTCCAATGTGGTGTTCCGGACTTGTTCAATAATTGTGTTTTGTATTCCTGTTCCGACGCTGTTCCCGTTATGTTTAATGTCTGTCACGCATTAAACCTTCACTCCCTGTGCCTGCTTTTCATCTCCTGCGTCGGTCCTTACAATTACTGAATACGGGCTTTTATGATACAAGCAATTTAGCCATTGACAATACAATTAGACTTTTCTCTTTCTTGGGTAAAGACAATAAAGCCAGAGTGATAAATATGTAAATAAACTGATATTTAATTATTTTGTATTGAATTAAAATATTTATATGACTGACTCCCTTGTGAAAACTACCAGTATTTAAAAGCTCTCAACACATCTCTAATACTAAATAACTTTGTAGACTTCAATGACTGTGATAATCATGTATATATATATATTTTCCATATTTTATTATCCATCTCTAACCTGTCTGTCTTATGTTTGATATTGTGTGTTGCTCACAAGTTGCTAACAATGTCTTTGTAAGTGGAATATTGTACCAACGTGTGTTTTTGTCCAGTAAAACAAGCAAATAAATAACTTGTGAAGAATTGTGCCAATTGAAGATTTACAAAAGGCATGTGGTATCTTGTGTATCTTGGAGGTGGGTCTGCAATGGGTGGGGCTCGCGGCTAATATAAAAAGCCTTCCTTTGTAAGAGCTCATCACTGAACTTTTACTTCAGCATCGTCTTTAACGACAGCCATGAGTCTCACTGTTAAGGACAAGGCAATGGTTCGGGCCTTCTGGGCCAAGGTGTCCGGCAAGGCGGAGGACATCGGCTGCGATGCTCTGTCTAGGTAGTAGTTATCTTGCTGCTAATCTTAGAGCTATTTTTGAAGTATAAATGTAGACTATTGAATGTTAGCGTTCCATCTTTCTTGACATGTATTTTTCTTCCCGTGCAGGACGCTGGTGGTGTACCCCCAGACCAAGACCTACTTCTCCCACTGGAAGGACCTGAGCCCCGGCTCTGCCCAAGTCAGGAAGCACGGTGGGACCGTCATGGGAGGCATCAGTTTAGCTGTGGCCAGCATCGACGACCTCACCACAGGTCTCCTCACCCTCAGCGAGCTGCATGCCTTCCAGCTGCGTATAGATCCCGCCAACTTCAAGGTCAGGACAGTCACAGCATTATTTATAATAATTTGTTTACCTTTGACACAAAATCAAAATGTATAGTTAAAATGCATTCAAAACATATCGGGAACTCTTTACAGTAAAATGGACAACATAACGTATTAAATAAAATAGGCCATTAAAACATGTAGAGTACTCATTTGCATTCCTTTCGTCCTATAGATCCTGTCCCACAACATCTTGGTGGTGCTGGCTATCTTGTTCCCCGATGAATTCAGCCCTGAAGCGCATGTGGCCATGGACAAGTTCCTGGCCGCGGTGGGCCGGTCTCTGTCTGAGAAGTACCGATAAGCTGTGGGCAGAAGGCATCAGAACAAACTGATTGCAGCATTGATCAGCAATGTGCTGATCTCTGTATTGATCTAAAATACAATAAAATGTCCAAAAACACATAATAACGTTGTTTGGTCTTTACTTTGGTTTTTAATGAGTCGTGTTGTAGAGCACAGGACCTGATATAATGAAATACGTTGCCGTTTGCAAGGCTGAAAGCTATTCATAAAGAAAATGGAGACTATATGCAAAAATATTGCCACAAAAATGTTTCTTTAGAGAAGTTAGTAAAAGTTTAAAAAGTAAAAAAAAAAAAATCGCGATGTGGAACAAAGTGAAATAGTAGCCTATTGATTAATACAATAGAACTTGCTATTGTTAAACAAGATTGAACAAACTATTTGACATAGGACCACATAAACAAAATATTTATGGATTTGATATATGAAAATAATATATATAATCAGGTTAATTAAGGACTCAAATATTATGAATGGATTGATATTATTAATTAATGACATGTTCTAAACTCTATAAACATAAAAACGTATCAAACGTGTAGAACATAGCCTAATGGTTTTGCTGATCACGCTATAATTGTAACATATTATTAATGTATATTATTAAACCAATGTAGTTAAGTTTTCCTAAAATGTTGCATTTATAAATTATGTAAAATGAAATACACAGCCAGTATATCTTGTTTAATTTCTTAAGATTATTGGTTGATTCATTTTTTTAATAATCTATTGTTTTTCACTTGAATAGATTCCTATCTGAACACTTTTCGTAAAATTATAATTGTTCCAAAGTTGGCAAGGACAGGTGCCTCTGATAATGTATTTTATATGGTTCTTTTGACTAATTAATGTATTGTTATTAATAAATGAAAATGTATCTTATGTTGATCTGGTTAAAGAAATAATCCTTATTTGAAACAATAACAAAGCAGTCGCGATCAATTTTAGTAAAAAGCTGAGGGATGGGCCTGGAGAAATGTAACCACTCTCAAATTATAGACAGAGCTATTGATGGAAGGACTGACCATCCATGATATCAAAGTATAGTTTTAACCATGTTTTGAGGCTATAAAGTGTTTGTTTACATTTACTTTGTTTACAAACAAGAGTAAAACAATCTTAGGCCTATATTTTGGGTTCCGATGGGGTACGGCAGTTTAACTGCGCTCATGAGGCATTCACAAGTTATATTATTCAATAATCAATGGTTATATATTAATAATTCCAAAAATCGATGTAGCATTTAAGCAGTCTAGGTTTAAACTCACTCAGCAATTCCTTGCCACACTAATACATTAACCTAACATTGAATACCAGATCTGTTCTGAAAAGTTCCGTTGAACTTTTATGAATTTTATGATTGTGTGTGTTTGAACAGGAATTAATCATTGCAGTCCTGATCTCATTTGGCATTGTATAAATTCGGCACCATTCAACACAAGGTTGTATTGGTTCATTCATGCACAGCTAATGTAACAGTATGGTTAATTGGAAAATATTTTAATGATTTGCAAAATATTTGTATATATTGCATATATATTGTATATATATTATCTATATCGGATTAACAAGGTGGCAATATTTACACACTTAGTCTACCATATGTGCCACCATATTGATGTTCATGCAAGAACAATAAGGCACATATAAAAATATTCATTTGCGAAAGATTTTATTTGCTTTAGTAGAATGAACAACATGTGCCTCTAAACAAATGATCAGCGCTTGTTGGTCCTCTGATGGTCTTCCGTCCCTGAGTGGAGCTCTAGTGGTACTGTCTGCCCAGGGAGCTCACCACGACCGCCAGGAACTTCTGGAAAGCGCCCTGGACATCAGCGGTGAAGTCAGCACCCATTCTTGCGGCAACAACAATAGTCAGGCAGTCAGCCAGCAGCTGCAAAACAAAGGAGAAGATGGACACGTAAGAAAACGCATTCTGCCACACTATTGTAATAGATAGAAGTAGAATGTGACCTTCTGAAGTATACAATTATAACTAATTTACCCTGAAGTTGTCGGGATCCACGTGCAATTTCTCAGAGTGCAGCACGCTAAGCTCAGCGTAGGTAGCCTTGATGTCATCCATGTTCTTGACAGCCCGGTCCAGTCCGTGCAGGACGGTCTTTCCATGAGCGGCGACCTTTGGGTTTCCCTGGATGGCAGCGGCGTTGTACAGGTTTCCGAAGTTACCGAAATACCTCTGGGTCCAGGGGTACACGACCAGACACCTGTAGAAATAATAAACAGTCAATAATTACGCAAACTTGATATATGCGTACACACAATTTACGGACATAATTAATTTTGTCGTTTGGAGTTGTCCATTACGCGTAAATTACACACGTGTCAAATAAGAACTTAACATGAAAAGCGTTATAAGAAGCGAAAATGAATCTGATAACAACATTACTATTTCCAATAATTTGTAGGCAACAGTGTTTAAGGCACCATAACACTGACATTTAATAGGGTATAAAAGGTATCCTACCTGGAAAGAGCCGCGGGGCCAACGTCATCATAGTCCATCTTCGAGAAGATGCTCTGGATTGTGGCGCGCTCAAAATCTGTCCACTCAACCATGTTGCTGGCTATGAAGTTGCTTTGACAGGGTTCTTAATGGAGATTAAGGAATCCTATGCACTTGTACTTTGTTTGACCAACGTTTTTAAAGTAGCCTATCGGAACACTCCTCCCTTAAAACAGCGATGGGTGGGGTCATGGTAGTGGGCTGTACATTTTACTGATATAATATAACGTGAATGGAAAGGTTTACTTTTGACCATATACACTCATGGCCAAAATTATTGGCACCCATTTTTTTTTCTTTTTAACTTTGCATTGTTGGGAAAGGGCTCGTAAGTAAGCATTTCACGGTAAAGTCTACACCTGTTGTATTCTGCGCATGTGAAAAATACAATTTGTATCAAATAAATAAGGTAGCGACACTGAGCCTTTTTCAAAAATGAGATTAATGAGATTGGAAAATCTGTGATTGGAAAACCTGTGATCTTAGACCATTCCTCCATCTATAATATTTCCAGATCATTGATATCCTTCATATGCTCTTATGAGGTTGTCTTGCTGGAAGATCCACTGTCAGACTCCTGGCAGAGGCAACCAGGTTTTTGGCTAAAATGTCCTCGTACTTGGTACAGTTCATAATGCCTTTGACCTTAACAAGGGCCCCAGGACCAGTGAAAGCAAAATAGCCCCATAACATCAAAGACCCACCACCTTATTCTACAGTATATCCACCACTTGAGTGCGTAGCCAAAGAGCTCATAGCACCTGTTCCAATCCAAGTGACAATGCTATTTATGAAACTCCCTGCAGTGCTATGGTCAGATGACATGGAAATATAGCTCTTTGGCCACGCACACCAGTGGTGGATTTGGAGTGGAAAAACGGGAGCATATGTAGAACATTACCTCATACTGTACATACCTATTGTAAAATATGATGGTGGATCTTAAGGTCAATGACATCATGTATAAGTACAAGGGTGCCAATAATTTAAAAAATACATTTGACAATAATATATTTTTTACACTAAATTATACATAAATGTATCAACAAAAGGGAAATATTCAAGTATATAGAATCACATGCAAATAAATGTATAGCAGGCATATTGCACATGGTGATCCAATGACCTTGTCTGAGAAACATTTTTTAACTATAGTTAAAAAGATATATCGCTGGGTATTTGTCAGGCATTGGTGCCTATTGGAAATGAACAATGAACAACATTCCCTTGAATATGATTTGCAATTGACGCTTTGTTTTAATCTTCCTCTTAACTCATAGCAACATATCGTCATAGACCCACACACTGGTATGGAGGATTTGGAGTTGGGTATATTCTCTTCCATTATTGATTGTGCCTACGGGTATTTACGAATATTCTCATTTCAATAAAGTTAGAGGCTACTAAAATAAGTGCGTGGGCAAATGCGAACGGACAATAAGGACCCTCAATAGCCAATACGCCACGTTTCAAATTTCTCATAGGCCTACTAAGTTCCATATCAGTAGAGTTGGAAAATGGTCAGAAATATGTACAATACAGCCACGCATCAAGGCGAAATTAAGTCTTCCTGTTACAAATCTACTAGCACCCTCTGCTGTTACTATATGGCACTTTCTTTTTATTGGGTGCAGTTGTATGAATTCCCCCCTCATTTAAATCTTCAGCAGAGGGCACTCTCAACCTTTCAGCCCATTGGCGTCACCAGAGGCACACTCAGAGACAGACAGACAGACAGACAGACAGACAGACAGACAGACAGACAGAGGACGCATCTTTATATCTGTGCCATTACAGCGTCTGTGACAGCATAGGCAGCGCCATTGAGGCTTCAATCTGTAGGAATGCCCACCCAGTTGACCACTTTGACTAGGACTACTTTAAAATGACAGAAGCATGGTGGAAGCCTAGACCAGGACTCAGGAGGGTAAATTACTTGTTGTTTTGTTGTCGGTAGCAAGCTACCAATATAATCTCTCTTTTACCGGAGGCAGTGTTGTTCAGCTCAGTACAATTTGGTGATGGATTCGGCCATAACAGGGCTTGCTAGAACCACTACAAGCCAAGCTAAGCTAGCTAGCTGTATTCTTTGCTATACCTAAAATGTACTGTAGTCTAATGTTAACTAGTGCTTCTCAATATGAGCAAAACTAGATAAATGTTTTGATGAAGGTGGAGAGTAAATTAATAACTTTGGCTTGATGATATTAGTCTTGGAGTAACTATACCTGTGTGTTGTAGCTACAGTTGAAGTTTACATACACCTTAGCCAAAAACATTTAAACTCAGTTTTTCACAATTCCTGACATTTAATCCTAGTAAAAAATCCCTGTTTTAGGTCAGTTAGGATCACCACATTATTTTAAGAATGTGAAATATCAGAATAATATTAGTGAGAATGATTTATTTCAGCTTTTATTTCTTTCATCACATTCCCAGTGGGTCAGAAGTTTACATACACTCAATAAGTATTTGGTAGCAATGCCATTAAATTGTTTAACTTGGGTCAAACGTTTTGGGTAGCCTTCCACAAGCTTCCCACAATAAGTTGGGTGAATTGTGGCCCATTCCTTCTGACAGTTCTGGTGTAACTGAGACCGGTTTGTAGGCCTCAACTGTACATATCTCCGTGGCATACTACATAATTTATGCAGCAGCAATCAATACATTTTTGGACTCACCTTGTTGTGCTAGCTCACTTGAAGAGGAAGGTGGCGCTGCAGTTAGTGGGAAAATGTTGTCATTAAAGTCTGGCATTCGCTGGATTTATGGTACTTTCAAGACAGCTGGGAACTCTGAAAAAAACAAGATTGAATCACGATGACGTCATTGATCTTCAGGACAGGACGACTGCACCGTATTGAGGGGAGGATGGATGGGGCCATGTATCGCGAGATCTTGGCCAACAACCTCCTTCCCTCAGTAAGAGCATTGAAGATGGGTCTTGGCTGGGTCTTCCAGCATGACAATGACCCGAAACACACAGCCAGGGCAACTAAGGAGTGGCTCCGTAAGAAGCATCTCAAGGTCCTGGAGTGGCCTAGCCAGTCTCCAGACCTGAACCTAATAGAAAATCTTTGGAGGGAGCTGAAAGTCCGTATTTCCCAGCGACAGCCCCGAAACCTGAAGGATCTGTATGGAGGAGTGGGCCAAAATCCCTGCTGCAGTGTGTGCAAACCTGGTCAAGAACTACAGGAAAAGTATGATCTCTGTAATTGCAAACAAAGGATTCTGTACCAAATATTAAGTTCTGCTTTTCTGATGTATCAAATACTTATGTCATGCAATAAAATGCAAATTAATTACAAGATCTCGCGATACATGGCCCCATCCATCCTCCCCTCAATACGGTGCAGTCGTCCTGTCCCCTTTGCAGAAAAGCATCCCCAAAGAATGATGTTTCCACCTCCATGCTTCACGGTTGGGATGGTGTTCTTGGGGTTGTACTCATCCTTCTTCTTCCTCCAAACACGGCGAGTGGAGATTAGACCAAAAAGCTCTATTTTTTTCTCATCAGACCACATGACCTTCTCCCATTCCTCCTCTGGATCTTCCAGATGGTCATTGGCAAACTTCAGACGGGCCTGGACATGCGCTGGCTTGAGCAGGGGGACCTTGCGTGCGCTGCAGGATTTTAATCCATGACGGCGTAGTGTGTTACCAATGGTTTTCTTTGAGACTGTGGTCCCAGCTCTCTTCAGGTCATTTACCAGGTCCTGCCGTGTAGTTCTGGGCTGATCCCTCACCTTCCTCATGATCATTGATGCCCCACGAGGTGAGATCTTGCATGGTGCCCCAGACCGAGGGAGATTGACCGTCATCTTGAACTTCTTCCATTTTCTAATAATTGCACCAACAGTTGTTGCCTTCTCACCAAGCTGCTTGCCTATTGTCCTGTAGCCCATCGCAGCCTTGTGCAGGTCTACAATTTTATCCCTGATGTCCTTACACAGCTCTCTGGTCTTGGCCATTGTGGAGAGGTTGGAGTCTGTTTGATTGAGTGTGTGGACAGGTGTCTTTTATACAGGTAACAAGTTCAAACAGGTGCAGTTAATACAGGTAATGAGTGGAGAACAGGATGGCTTCTTAAAGAAAAACTAACAGGTCTGTGAGAGCCGGAATTCTTCCTGGTTGGTAGGTGATCAAATACTTATGTCATGCAATAAAATGCAAATTAATTATTTAAAAATCATACAATGTGATTTTCTGATTTTTTGTTTTAGATTCCGTCTCTCACAGTTGAAGTGTACCTATGATGAAAATTACAGACCTCTACATGCTTTGTAACCTGCAAAATCGGCAGTGTATCAAATACTTGTTCTCCCCACTGTATATATATGTTAATACAGTTATCTCGGTTTTCATTTGAAGCATACTTTTATCCTTCAGTTGTTTGTAACAATTGCAGACTTTGTTTTTGTAGTCAACTTTGTTCTGATGATATCGCAGTCATAGTCAGACATCTTCTGTAATTGAAGTGACGCGGAAGGGCATAAAATCATCTAACCATGCACTTTGGCACTATGAGTGGTCTGGATTACTTGTAAATGAGCAAAGGTTTTTAAGAGCCACATTACTAACGAGGACTCTGGTAAACGACTCAGCTACTAAAGACAAGAAGGTTCTAGCGATGATCTTAACTCTACAGAATCGTGTCCCGCCCTTGGGACGGTTGAGCTAACGTGCGCTAATGTGATTAGCATGATTAACATAAACATATCATATATGGGCAGAAAACTTAAATTCTTGTTAATCTAACTGCAATGTCCAATTTTCAGTAGCTATTACAGTGAAATAATACCAAGCTATTGTTTGAGGAGAGTGCACAGTTATGTAATTGAAAATGTATCAATAAACCAATAAGGCACATATGGGTAGACTTGATACAACATTTTTAACAGTAATGCAATGGTTCATTGGATCAGTCTAAAACCTTTCACATACACTGCTGTCATCTAGTGGCCAAAATCGAAATTGTGTCTGGACTCCTAAGTAATATTATGGCATTTCTCTTGCATTTCAAAGATAACATGACAAAATAAAATGAAAAAAAACAAACATGTTTTTTTCTTTGTATTATCTTTTTCCAGATCTAATGTGTTATATTCTCCTACATTCATTTCCACAAACTTCAAAGTGTTTCCTTTCAAATGGTATCAAGAATATGCGTATCATTGCTTCAGGTCCTGAGCTACAGGCAGTTGTCATTTTAAGCGAAGATTTGAAAAAAAAGAGTTGTTAAGGCTTTGACGGGTCTAGGAAATGAGGACCTGCGACTTATATGTATTGTAAATAGTTTACTAAAGTATTCTGCATTGTACTTGTTTACTTTATTTGATTACTAGCCATATAGCGGCTTAGCTCCACTTCCCTCATCTAAATAGGGCATAGCCTAAATATTGATGTTAAAGATTTTGTTGTGGAACTGTCCCCCAAATTGCACCCCCCTTCTAAAAAAAACACTTTGTGTAAATGCAAATACAATAGTTTGTTTAAATGACTTTATTTTCAGTCAGGCAGGGATGTCAGACCATAATTGTCAGGGAGAGACACAGATTCAGTTGCAGGCAACAGTGTTTATTTTGCTCTCAAATGAGCCCAGGAAAAAAATAACAGGAACACAAAAGAAAAGAGGAAGTCCAAATAAATGTCCTCTGGGCCAGGAGAGTACTTCTCAAAAGAAACAAATTATAGCGTCATCCGACGCAGTGTCCGAGTTACACTGAGTTCCCTGGGGACGGTGATGAGCAGACAGAGAGGGTCTGAGGTGGTACATCCAAGTCCCAACAGAGAAAACACCTGGGCAGGCAGACTAGGAAACCAGGCCTGGCAGGACGAGAGGGAAACAGTGGAAGCAGGACAAAAATCAAAATGCCAAAACAAAAACAAAACAACACTTGGAGTCTGAAGAAGAACAGCAAGACAAGGCAAGGATAAGTAGGTCACAGGAAAAGCATACTCACAACAACGGTCTGACAAAAGACTTCTTCTTCTTCTTCTTCCTTTTTGTTTGGCGAATCGCATCGATTTCGTGCATTACCGCCACCTACTGTGAACTTGATCCAGAGACTCTAACATCTACCCATTCCTCATCCCACTATATTAAAACATTATGTGCTACAGCCAGCGCTGCGTGTTCAGCTCCTCTGGCTCAAAACAATTAATTCAAATTTAAATTAACAAAAAAAAAATAATACAAATATATCTATATATACACAAAAAAAAAATACAACCACCCTTTCAAATCCTATTAATTAAACCTGTATTCTCCAAATATTTAAATAAAGCTTCTCTTTTATCATTTTCCTGTTCTTGTTTTAATATGTTTCTCAAAGTTATATCAGTCTCCTCTTTCCTCCGAATCTCTTCAAATAATTTCTCTCTATCCTCTTTATATCTTTCACAATACATGATAACATGTTCTACTGTTTCATTTTCTCCACACCATTCACAGAGTCCTGTCAGATGCTTAGACATTAATTTCAATGTTTTATTAAGTCCTGTATGTCCTATTCTAAGTCTTGATAAAATGTTTTCCTCCCTTCTACTTCCACCTGTGTACCTCTTTTTCCCCACTTTTGGTTGGATTGCATACATATGTCTACCCTTACTTCCTGTTTCCCACATTTGTTGCCATCTTTGATTTATTTGTTTTTTAATTATAGCTTTAATTTCATCTATACTATGTGTTATTTCCATTTCTATTCTATCCTCCTGCAATGCTTGTTTTGCCATTTTATCTGCTGCCTCATTCCCTTTTACCCCAACATGAGCTGGTACCCACATGAATATCACCCTCACTCTTTCCTGCTGTAACATATATAATTCTTGTAATATCTCCACTACTAAGTCCTGTCTAGTGTCTGACTGTTGTGCTTCAATGCACTTAAGAGCTGAACTGGAGTCTGAACATATTACCACCTCCTTTAATCCTGCCTCATTTATCCATCTCAATGCCATCATTATTGCAATTAACTCCCCTGAAAAAACTGATAATTTATCTGATATCCTTATTTTTCTGGATATCTGTAGTTTTGGAACTACAAACGCTACCCCTACATGTTCATTTTCTGGATTTTTTGATGCATCTGTAAATACTTGTATATTCTGCCCATAATTTAACCATAAGTATTCCCTTACTTGGATTTCCTCTATTTCACTCTGACCTTCTTTCTGCCTGTTTTCTAGCATCCTTAAATCAACTGACGCCTGTGGCAAAATCCACAAAGGGACAGCTTGTAACACCACTCTTGGAGTAATTCTTAACTCTTTAATATCCAACTCTTTTACTAAATCACCAATCACCCATCCAAAACTATTACATTTCCTTTTTCCATACTCCCAACACTGCTCTAATACCCTTAAAGTAGGATGAGATTTGTCCTGTCCCATAAGATTTGCCCAATATACTGCATTTAACTGTTGTCTTCTTAATTTGAGAGGCATGTCTCCTACTTCTACCTGCAACGCTGAAACAGGTGACGAAGGGTAAGCTCCACAACAAATCCTTAATGCCTTTGCTTGAATTCGCTCTAGTTTGTCCAAGTGAGTCTTTGCCGCTGATCCATATACTATGCTTCCATAATCTATTACTGATCTAATTAACGTTATATAAATAGTTTTCAGTGCCAGCCTATCTGCCCCCCAGACTTGCCCAGACACACATCTCATTATATTCAACACTCTTTTACACTTATCTTCCATCTTCTCAATATGCCCTTTCCATGTGAGTCTGCTGTCTAACCATATTCCAAGAAACCTTATTTTGGATACCCGTTCTAGATTGAGATTATACAACTTTAATTTCATTTCATCATCAATTCTTTTATTAGTGAAAAAGATTACCTGAGTTTTTTCCACTGAGAATTTAAATCCCCACTTAAATGACCATTCCTCAACTTGTTTTAAAGCATTTTGCATTCTCCTCACAACATACTTTATATTCCCCCCTCTGAACCACAGAGCTCCATCATCTGCAAACAAAGATCTACAAATATTTTTATCCACCCTCTTAAATACATCATTTATCATGATTATAAAAAGCAATGGACTAATGACACTCCCCTGAGGAGTGCCATTCTCTATCATACCTTTTGATGATATGCACTCTCCCACTCTTACCTTAATTGATCTATCTTCCAGAAATTCTTTGATCCAATTATACATTCTCCCTCCTACCCCCATACTTTCCAATTTCAGTAGCAATCCTTCTCTCCATACCATATCGTATGCCTTTTCAATGTCAAAAAACACTGCTATCACAATCTCTTTATTAATCAACGCCTTTCTAATATCTGACTCCAAGCAAACTACTGGGTCCATCGTTCCTCGCCCCCCCCTAAATCCACTCTGATTTATAGATAACTTCTTCTCTTTTTCCAAATAATACCTTAACCTGTCTGTAATCATTTTTTCCATTATTTTACATACATGTGAGGTAAGTGCTATTGGTCTATAATTTGTTGGAATACTATGATCCTTCCCTGGCTTCCTTATGGGAATTACTATTGCCTCTTTCCAGCTCTTAGGTAACACTCCTTCCATCCATATCCTGTTTACAAACTCCAATATTACACCCAATGCCTTTTCATTTAAACTTTTTATCATACTATAGCTTACTCCATCTTGCCCAGTTGCAGATTCTTTCACTCTTTTTAATGCTCTCTTCAATTCTGCCATTTCAAATGGAACATCTAATACACTGTCCAAAACTTCCCTTCTGTTTTCCACTGTCGGATTTCTTTTTAATATCTCTTCTCTTATTCTCTTTCTCTCTTCACACAAGTTTCTGGAAGAGTTAACCTTAATAAACTCATCTCGAAACATTATTGCCTTCTCTTCATCTGTTACTGCTAACTCCTTTCCCATTTTGAGCACTGGTAAATCAAATTCCTTACTTATTCCTCTCATTTTCTTAATCATATTCCATATCTCTTCTACTGGAGTACTTCGCCCTATTTCATTACAGAATGATCTCCAAAACTCCCTTTTTGTCTTTCTTACCACTCTCCTTACCACTGCTTGAGTCACCTTATATTTAACTAAATTTTGAAAATTGTGAGTTCTCTTCAATTTCCTAAATTCTTTCCTTTTATTTCTTATGGCTTCATTGCACTCTTCATTCCACCAAGGAACCATTTTGGACTTCCTAATTCCTTTACCCTTTGGGATACATTTCTCAGCTGCCCCTTTAATTATTGCAATGATCCTATCATTTAAAGCCTCTATACTATTTCCTTCTGTTCTATCCACCCTACTCAATTCCTCCTCACTTTTTCTCATAAATTCTGCCCAGTTAGCCTTTTCATATATCCATCTCCCTGTAGCTCCCTTCTTTATCCCTTCTCTTCTTCCACTCCCTATCACAGTGATTACTAGCGGGTAATGATCGCTACCCATAGTGCAATTCTTCAAAATTTCCCATTCCGTTATTCCTCCTAACACTCCTGATACCAATGTTAAATCTAATGCCGACTCTACCCCAGAAGAGACATTTATCCTCGTTCCGCCCCCATCATTGAGACAAACTAATTCTCTCACATCTATGAACTCTTCTACTACCTGTCCATTTATATCCACTACTTTCCCACCCCACAGTGTATTATGTGCATTAAAATCTCCGCACCAGATAACTCTTTCATCATCTTGTCCTTCAATTTTTTTCCAATTCATTCAATCCTAATCTCTTGCATGGGTTATACAAATGTATTATCACATACTTCTTCCCTTGTTCCCATACTTCAACCACTACATACTCACTTGTTTTCCCTATTCCTACTTTCCTATATGGAATGCCTACTTTAATAAAAGTCACACATCCTCCTCCATTACCTTCTTCTCTATCCCTTCTCACTGCAGAATATCCTTTCAGTACAAATTCAAGTCCAGATTTAAGCCAAGATTCCTGTATACAAATCACATCCGGTTTCTCTTTCATTTGGTTAACATATCCTTTGAACTCCAAGCCATTAGCCAACAGGCTCCTTGCATTCCACTGCAATATTATTATCATCCATATTGTTGACCAACCCATGTTTCCTGACTTTGCTGAGACTCCAAAGTTAGACCATCTCTAACATTCTCCCATGTGAGTCCTTTTACACCTAGAAATCTTTCCGCTGCCTTTACGATTATTTGAATCTTCTCTGTTCTTTTATCCGTTTGAGCTGTACAATTAATAACTTCTGCCATAAACAACACAAAATTCTTCTTGCTTACCACTAACACCTCTTCCCTGACCGTCCCTTCTTCCACCCTTATTTAATCTCTCGGCTTACTTACATTCTGCCCCTCTTTGTCATCTTCTATCTTCTCCTTGCTCTTTCGTTCCACTTGTTTCACTGCTTCAGCATATGTCATATTATTTTTATTCTTCTCATTCTGAACTTCTTCTGCTTTCTTCCTTACTGCGCAGCCCCCATATGCAACATTGTGCGCACCCCCACAGTTGCAGCACTTTATCTCCCATATTCATGTTCACCTCCACATCTCGCACATCTCTTTTTTGCCTTGCACACTTTTGCGATATGTCCATATCTTTGGCAATTATAGCATCTCAATGGCGCCTTCACATAAGCTCTTACTGGAAAACTTATATATCCAATTCTAACCCTCTCTGGTAACATTTCCTCTTCAAACTGTAACATCACTGATAAACTATCCACTCTACTTCCATCTTTGTTTATTTTCAATCGTCTGACTCCTCCTACTTTCCCTCCCTCAATATTTTCCTTTAACTCTTCCACTGATACCTCTAACGGAACTCCAGAAATTACTCCACTTACCCACTTCTTTTCACCTACTGGCTTGCAACTCACTACCTCTTGTTTACACACCTTTTTGACTTTCATTATTTTTCCCCTTTGCTCCTCATTAACACATATTATCAACAATGCTCCATCCTGCAATACCTTTGCACTTTTTATCTCCCCTATCAACCTTTTTAACTCTTTCGTCAAAGCTATGGGACTCACCCCTATCATTCCTTGACCCTCTTTAAACCTAACTATTAATTTAAACTCATCCCTTCTCCTTTCTATCCACTCTTCTTCTCCACTTTCCCCTGAATTACTTGCTGTCCCTTCTTTATTTTTCTTTTTCCTTTTCCTTGTCCCTACCATTGTGAAAGCTCTCCTCTCCTCTACATTTTCCCCACCTACCTCCATACCATCTCCTTCTCCTTCCTCTGAATCCTCTATGCATTCCTTTGTCTCTGGATCAGTCACATTCTTTTTTAGTCGAGATTTAGTCATCGTTCTCTCTCTCAACGTAAAAATCCCGTTGATTGATTTTGTTGTTTGTTTAATTTCAAACTCCGCGCCGCGTTTTTCCCGTCTCTCCCGTCTCACTTCCCCACTCAAGCCCTGACAAAAGACTGAACACAAGAAGACCTAAAATAGGGGAGGTAATGAGGGATTAATTGACAGCAGGTGTGAAGAGAACAAGGATAGTTAAGGATAACGAGTGGGAGGGGAGACACTACAATGACAGCGGAGCACATGGCCAGCTGTCAAAACAAGGCACATGTGCTCAAAAAACACAAAACACAGCAGATCAGACGGAGGTCAAGACAATAATAACTTCTCTGGGGTGCATTTAGAAGTACCGACTGCCCATGGCTGCGACAACCACTTTCATGAATTTCTGCCATGTTGCCTGGATTTCAGGAGTGAAAGCGGCTCTGAATTTGGCAGCAATGACAATTGTGAGGACGTCAGCCAACACCTGTACGGTATATAAAAAACAAAGAAGGAAGATGTTAACTAAGAACGAAATAACGCTGAGTCCAGGGGTAGATGATCAGTACTCTGTCATTGCAAGAACAGATAGATAGATAGATAGATAGATAGATAGATAGATAGATAGATAGATAGATAGATAGATAGATAGATAGATAGATAGATAGATAGATAGATAGATAGATAGATAGATAGATAGATAGATCTTTCTTTCTTTCTTTTTTAGATCATATGTGAATTATTATCAATTGCATTAAATCATATACCTAATTAATACTCTAACACAGTAGTGGACTGGCCACCTGGAGCACCGGAAGAATTCCTGGTGGGCTGGTCAACAGGGCCGGCCCATGGCATAGGCAGAATAGGCAAATGCTAGGGTCGCCCAAATGAGTGAAGATTTGTATTTATTTATTTTATTTAATTATTATTATTTTTATTTTTTTTACTAATACTATTTTAATACTATTAATTCGAAATAGTGCAAAAAAGCGAAAGCCCCCACAACAACATAACTTCAAAGCTTATGTGTTGCCCGCAGCGTCACCCTTACCTGATTGTGGGGAATGGGCGAGTTCAGTTATCTGAAGTGTTGAGTGACACTGAACGTGAAACATGATAAATTAGCATCAATAGCCTACTTCAAACGATGTCAAAAAGACCAAAGCCCAAAAAGACCAAAGCTCAGGGAAGAAAAAGAAGAAGACAAGAGGAGGAAAAACGGGATAAGGACAGAGTTAATGTGATGTGATAAATGAATAGTTTATCTAATTGCATAGTAGTTACTGTTGGAGCAGTGTTACTACTAGTAGGCTGGACAATAGAAAGAGTCAAAATTCACCCATGGCTGAAAAACAGCAAAAGAACGTTGGCTAAGCTGGAACATTAGCGCGAGCCCATAACAAATGAATGGAATTGATCGTTCGCAGAGGCTGTTTTGACTGGAGTGAGGTTTAGAATTCAATTTCGCCTAAACGGCACAAAAAAATGTATCGATTTTTATTTGACCACTACAATCTGTTTGTCGGATAAAACTGGACAAAAACAACTTCTGTAGAAAGTAAACATCCGCACCTCGATGGGGTCAACTGTGCATATGTCTGCGTAATGAGGAAGTAGGGAAGAAATTAAAACTTCTGACTATTTCTGGTCTAGTGATTGATGACAACCGAGCTCGCTGCCCAGACTTACATAATTACAAAGAGGAGACTCTCCTGATTAAAATGGTTCCCGACTCAAACAAAACTAAATATACACATTGTGAGATATTTGGCGAAAAATACAAACTTAGCTATACTTCCCTATAGGAAACAATGGGACGACCTCAGACCTTCTGTCAGACCTTCTGTCTGATAAGGGACCTCCATTTTTTATGGGAATAATCATAGAATTACATATATAATTGGAGCCTATTTCTTCCTATTCACTAAAATAAGTGGTACGCCTACCTGTTTGATAAACACAATTTGTTTTTAGGTTATGAAATGGACAAGTAGCCAGCAGTTGAACTTACATTTTTCTGCCTCGGTAGAGCGTCTGTCTGGGTGAAAATGTTACTTTTTAAAGTGCCATGCTTAGATTCATAAGGATGTCTAAGATTTAATTATTTGCACACAGCATTGTAAACAATACACTGGTTTGTTGTTGGAGAAATTTGGCCTATGACTTGGGCTGCTATTATGTTCTGTTCCTCCGACTTTTTGCTGAGATATAAATTGGCCAAACCTATTGGCGGGGTGAGGGGGCATATTTTTGTCTTGCCTAGGGCGGCAGAAGGTCCAGGGCCGGCCCTGGTCTACTTACTTGTGATGATTTGATAATGACATAACAACTGCTGCATTGGACCTTTAAACACATTCATTGAGTAACACAATCCATTTAAAAGATGATTTGTGAGCTTTACTTAATAGTCGCATTGATAGATGCGCGATATCTTGAGGGAAACTGATGCAGGGCTTTATTCAAACGGTGTTAAACAGCATATGAATTGAAATACTCTGATGCGTAATATTTTTCCCCGGATGTTAGGCTATGCCTGCGCCTAACCTGGGCATAACAACAAGGGCGCGCAACAAATGCCAGAGAGACTATCCCACTAGTAGCCTAGGCCTACCAAGCTACATCTCAACACATTTAAAAAAGAATACACGTTTGTACGAAATAGTAAAACGTTTTCATTTAGCTTCAGAGATGCGCAAAGATACTTTATTACTACAAAATAAAATACAAATCCTAAATACCAATGCATCAAAATAAACTACAAAATGCTGCGGTGCCGAAAGGGGTTTGAAAGAAAGTCGAGGCCCCATACTTCCAGAATGAGAGTGAGTGTAAAGTATTGTATGGATTGGAGTTGGTTAATGTGAATCTGGAAGGAGAGTTTACAGTCTAACCAGACGTCTAGGTATTTGTAGGTGTCCACGTATTCTAAGTCAGACCCGTCGAGAGTAGTGATGATAGTCTGGTGGGCGGGTGCGGGCAGCGTTCGATTGAAAAGCATGCATTTAGTTGTACTAGCGTTTAAGAGCAGTTGGAGGCCACGGAAGGAGTGTTGTATGGCATTGAAGCTTGTTTGAAGGTTCGTTTTTTTTAAACCTTTATTTTACTAGGCAAGTCAGTTATGAACAAATTCTTATTTACAATGACGGCCTAGGAACAGTGGGTTAACTGCCTTGTTCAGGGGCAGAACGACAGATTTTGACCTTGTCAGCTGGGGGATTGATCCCCTCTAACCACTAGGCTACCTGCCGCCCCAGTTAACACAGTGTCCAAAGAGGGGCCAGATGTATACAGAATGGTGTCTTCTGCGTAGAGATGGATCAGAGAGTCACCAGCAGCGAGAGCGACATCGTTGATGTATATAGAGAAAAGGGTTGGCCCAAGAATTGAACCCTGTGGCACCCCCATAGAGACTGCCAGAGGACGGACAATAGGCCCTCCGATTTGACACACTGAACTCTGTCTGAGAAGTAGTTGGAGAACCAGGCAAGGCAGTCACTTGAGAAACCAAGGCTGTTGAGGCTGCCAATAAGAATGCGGTGATTGACAGAGTCGAAAGCCTTGGCCAGGTCGATGAAGACGGCTGCACAGTACTGTCTTCTATCGATGGCGGTTATGATATCGTTTAGTACCTTGAGCGTAGCTGAGGTGCACCCATGACCAGCTCGGAAACCAGATTGCATAGCAGAGAAGATACGGTGGGATTCGAAGTGGTCAGTGATCTGTTTATTAACTTGGCTTTCGAAGACTTTAGAAAGGCAGGGCAGGATGTATAGGTATGTAACAGTTTGGGTTTAGAGT
Organism: Thymallus thymallus; assembly: GCA_023634145.1. Taxonomy (NCBI): domain Eukaryota; kingdom Metazoa; phylum Chordata; class Actinopteri; order Salmoniformes; family Salmonidae; genus Thymallus; species Thymallus thymallus. Next base: position 25,510,038 of record CM042397.1, read on the forward strand.
GTCTCCCCCTTTGAAGAGGGGGATGACCGTGGCAGCTTTCCAATCTCTAGGGATCTCAGACGATACGAAAGAGAGGTTGAACAGGCTAGTAATAGGGGTTGCAACAATTTTGGCGGATAATTTTAGAAAGAAAGGGTCCAGATTGTCTAGCCCAGCAGATTTGTAGGGGTCCAGATTTAGCAGCTCTTTCAGAACATCAGCTGTCTGGATTTGGGTGAAGGAGAATGGGGGGGGGGGGGGGGGGGGCTTGGGCAGGTTGCTGCGGGGGTACAGAGCTGTTGGCCGGGGTAGGGGTAGCCAGGTGGAAAGCATGGCCAGCCGTAGCAAAATGCTTATTGATATTTTCGATTATCGTGAATTTATCGGTGGTGACAGTGTTTCCTAGCCTTAATGCAGTGGGCAACTGGGAGGAGATGCTATTATTCTCCATGGACTTTACAGTGTCCCAGAACTTTTTGGAATTAGTACTATTTAACTAGGCAAGTCAGTTATGAACAAATTCTTATTTACAATGTCGGCCTACTGGGGAACAGTGGGTTAACTGCCTTGTTCAGGGACAGAACGGCAGACTTTTACCTTGTCAGCTCGGGGATTCGATCCAGCAACCTTTCGGTTACTGGCCCCCTAACCACTAGGCTACCTGCCGCCCCAAAGTTAGCGTTATTATATTAGGCCCTTCAAGAAGATGTCAGATAATATACATCATTCATTTTGTTCCTTTTTGTAGCCTACGTTTTCATCTTCTGACTGAACTGTAACACAACACAATTAATTGTAAGCCTACCAGATTCGTTTGATTAATAAAGATTATTATTATTTATAAAACATTTCAGTGTAATCAAGCATATATTTCCAATAGGTTAATTCTAAAGTTGCAGCTACTTTTGCCAAAATAGGCAAATATTTCATTTATAGTTCATTGGCTATTTGAAATTGTTTAGATTACGACGCAAATTTCATTCTATATCCTAAATAACATTAAATAATTAAAGAGTAAGAACCGTTATTTTGGCATTTATGAAATATGAAGTTATAATTTCTATATTAGGCCCTTCGATACGATGTCATAGGGCTATGCTTCTAATAATATCCTTCATTAGGCCTAATTAACTTTTTTTTTTGTAGCCTTCGATTTAATCTTCTCACTGTACTGTAACATAATGCATTTAAAGCAATTGTACTAGATGCAACAGAGATGTCAATTTTTACAATTTGTCTGATTGATAAAGATATTAAAACGAATTATTATTTTTTTTTAAAATTCGTTGCATAAAACGAAATATTTCAGAGTAGCCTAATCGAGCATGTATTTCCAATAAAATATTCAAAAGATGCAGCTGCTTTTACCAAAATATATATAAAATATATTACATTGGTAAATTCAATTGTAGAAATCAAATCCACCTTTAAAGACCTGCATTCAATTGGAAAATATTTATTCAAGGTGAAATATTTCACATTTGTATGTATCTATGATATGCCTACTCTGGGGTTCAATTGAAGTTGGATATGATTCCCAATTAAAAGGTTGATTGGATCGATAAAAACAAGTCAGAGAGGAAGACCGAGGTCATGCGAGGACATGGGTACACACCTAACTGCAAATATTGCAGGACATTCCTGCTTATCATATTTAATGTCCTGAAATTAATAATTGAAATTGGGCGGGACGGGTCTGAATACCCTGATAAAAAAGGAAGGCATAATTTTGTCGTAGATAAGAAACTGTGAGAAATTGTAGGATGGAATTAGCTGTAAAAAAAAATTAAGTGATTGCATCTCTAAATTTTTTCCTTTGAATAGCCTTATACACTGCAATGAAGGAAATGTAATCTTCGGAAGAGTTTTGCCATAACCTTGCTTTTATTCTTGCATCAGTTGGATCAATTAAAACTGTTTAGCTGTGATCATGCGAATTTTGGAAATCTAGATAAAACTGTATGGGCCTATTTATATATCACTTCAGATATTAGGATCTAACCTACAGACTTTATTACGTAACAACTAATAAATTAACATTTACTGTCGTTTTGAACAGATAAATGATTTGAATTTATACCATCAAGTTCGAGAGCTGAAGCTCTCACTTGGCCAATACTAAACTTTGCGAGATCTTTATCTTGTTGCAAAACGGGAGAACAAACACTGACAACATGGCTGAATGGACAGATGCCGAGAAGAGCACCATCAGTGCTGTGTGGGGAAAATTAGATATCAATGAAGTCGGACCACTGGCCCTGGGAAGGTAGGCCATGGCTTCAGCCTCATTCAAATATATAATTAAATTTAGCGTATAGCGGAGATGATCATGAGTACTTGTAACACTATTATACTTGTCCTGTTATCTTATCATGAATTATACTTGTCCTGTTATCTTATCATGAATATTCATATTGTTACGTTTGAATGGAGCATGTTAGAGTATTAATTAGGTATATGACTGAATTGCAATTGATAATAATGCACATATGTATGTATTCTTGCAATGACAGAGTTCTGATCGTTTACCCCTGGACTCAGCGTTATTTCGTCTCTTTCGGATATGTGTCCACTCCTGCAGCAATCATGGGCAACCCCAAAGTTGCTGCTCACGGCAAGGTCGTGTGTGGAGCTCTGGATAAAGCTGTGAAGAACATGGGCAACATCTTGGCCACATACAAGTCACTGAGCGAGACCCACGCCATCAAACTCTTCATCGACCCTAATGGTTACTTCCAGCAGGATAACGCACCATGTCACAAAGCTCACATAATCTCAAACTGGTTTCTTGAACATGACCATGAGTTCACTGTACTCAAATGGCCTCCACAGTCACCAGATGTCAATCCAATAGAGCACCTTTGGGATGTGGTGGAACGGGAGATTCGCATCATGGATGTGCAGCCGACACCTCTGCAGCAACTACGTGATGCTATAATGTCAATATGGATACAAATCTCTGAGGAATGTTTTCAGCACCTTGTTGAATCTATGCCATGAAGAATTGAGGCAGTTCTGAAGGCAAAAGGGTAATGAATGGCCGGCGAGTGTAAGATCATCGCTAGAACCTTATTGTCTTTAGTAGCCGAGTCGTTTCCCAGAGGCCTCGTTAGTAACGTGGCTCTTTAACACGCTCATAAAAACCTTTGCACATCAACGAGTGATCCAAACCACTAATAGAGCAGCCAACGCGTCATTTCATCTATAGAAGATTTCTGCTAAACATGGAATCAAGATGTTTAGCCTGTCTGACTGTGACTGCGGATAACATCAGAACGAAGTTGACTACAAAAACAACGTTGCCGAAGTATCTGGTTAAAAGTATCCTTCAAATGAAAACCGAGATGACTGTATTAAAATATAGCCTACATACATGGGCATATAAAGGCTATTTTAATCATATTGAACTCAATGTCATGTTCAATCAATTAAGTTATATTTTGCCACTAGGCTACACTGTCTGAACTTTTTGCCTCAATGTGTTTCATGGTGTGACAACATATGCGCAATGATGTGCTCTATCTGTGATACAAAACAACAATATGTTAATAACATTGTTGTTGGTTATTTAGGCCTCTACTACATATTGGAATACAGTAGCGGCTTGCCCCAGCCGCCCCCATCAAAATTCCAGAGATTTACACATACAAAAATGATATAAAAATGAAATAAAAATAAAAAATAAAATAGATTACTCATACGATGTGCCGGCTGGTAGTAAGAGCCTCAGCATTTAATAAAAACTGTCTTTAATCGGTTAACTATTTAGTATTTTGTATGTTTTTCAATATGTTTCATGCGGTTTCATGGGCGAGGGACGCCGGACAAATGGATGTATATGTGAGTCCATAAATCTTAGGGCAGCATGTGACCTGAAGCTGGTCTCTAATTGGTTTCTTAAAGATCCTCCCCCGGGCGCAGGTCGCTGAATCCCTGGCGAATCAGAATTGGATACATGTTATTTTATCCAATCTGATTGGTTCTCGTCATCTGTCATTCAACTTTACGCTCTTGGCCACTACTGCGAGTGCGCGGGCAACACCGACACACCGAGTCCGCCTAAACCTTGCTAGGCTGATCACTTTCGTAGAGATAAATGGCAGCAGTTAAACCAAAGTGTCGGCACTGAAGTTTTGTGGACAACAACGGGGGTAAGAGACCTCAAACATCTATCTGAAAAATGCAAACGTCATGACAATAGCTGCAGCCATCTTGATAATAGCATGAAACTAACGTTTTTGGGCAGAGTTAGCATTGCTGAACAACTAGATGAAGGCTACAGGATTGGCATTAGAAGGCACAACGAAGAGCTGACAAAAGGTTCTCATTACCACACCCATGACCACAGCTGAAGCTGAGAGGTGCTTCTCAACCTTGAAAAGAATAAAAACTTTTCTCAGAAACACCATGACCCAGGAGAGGCTGAATGCACTGGCATTGCTGTCCATGGAAAAGAGACTTGTTATTGAGATGACTGACTTTAATCAGAGAGTCATTGAGAAATTTGCTGGCCAGAAAGAAAGGAGAGCAAAATGTATGTTCAAGTAGTCAACATGCTACTCTGTTGTTGCTGTTTGTTTTGTTTTTTTTGTTTTTTCTCATTCAGTTATATGTGTAAAAAGATAAAAGTGCAGACAGTTTTTTCTTTAATGCTTGAATTTATACTTTTATTTGTCTGTATAATAAAAATGTGTTATAAAAAAATAAAATAAAAAGTTGTCAACATGCTTTGTGGTACTGCATGCGCCCCCCCCAAAAAAAATAATTATCACCAGCCGTCACTGTTGGAATACCAACAAGCTCCTGAGATCTGCCTGGCAATCGTAGCCTTCTCTCCCTGATAATGAATTGCCTTCTTGAATTGTTGTCATTTTACATCTTGATGACATCTTACATATTATTCTCATGTTAAACAAGGCTGCTTGAGTCCTGATTGTTTCAAATAATTTATAAAAATATACAAAGATGTGTGTCCAAACTATAGGCTTTGACCTGAGTCTGACCCAAGATAGCAAGTAAGGTTGTTATGTTGCAGTCAAATGGTGGGAAAGTTCCCAAGATGGCCCCATTTCACTATAGTTCCATAAATGCCCTTGTGTGGTTATGTGGCCAGTTACAGCAGGGAAATCAATAATGCTATCCTGGAAAGTTCTCTTTTTTATTTTTACATATTTGGACAGATGGATATGTAGTCTTCACTCTCAGGCACATTCATTTGGGACTTTTTAATTTCAAGGTGTTTGCAAAGGTGGAGTAAAAATATAATTCAGTGTGAAATCCATAATTTTAATGAAATTACCTTAACCTGTCAGCCTATTTGCCTATTTGCTTCTCTATGGTCAGAGCCTGACAACCAATTAAATTAATTTGGGACAGGTCAGCTAATTTGTCCTGTTTAGCTTGCTTTTGCTAGCTAATTTGTCCTTGGATATAAACATTGGGTTGTTATTTTACCAGAAATGCACAAGGTCCTCTACTCTGACAATTAATCCACACATAAGACGGTCAACGGAATAGTTTCTAGTCATCTCTCCTCCTTCTTTCAGGCTTCTTTTTCTTCTTTGGGATTGTATATGGCGATTGGCTAACTAACTTTCATAACGTTCATTACCACAGCCGACCAGTTAAACTTTCAATCACCCACGTGGGTATATGTCCTAAACACCAAAGAGGAAATGGGAGAGGCAGGACTTGTAGCGCGTTCTGCGTTGCAAATACTGTAGAACCAACTTCTATTTTAGCGCCTGGCAATGCAGATGCTCGTTGGCGCCCACGAGCAGTGTGGGTACAATGACATGTATGTGTACATTTCTTTTGCAACGCTCATGCACGCGACGTGAGCGGTGTGGGCAGCGTGTTAGGCCTACTTGTTGCTAACATTTTGGTTTACGTTAGCTACTTCTGTGGCTTGAGACTGCTAGTGTTGGATAATTTGCCTAGGTATATATTCATTTACATTTTATTATGCATATGCAATATTAGAACATATTGCCTTATATTGTATATAAGCATGGAGCAGTGTCTGAGACAATAACCTTTTCTCAGTTCTATACAGACACTCCTAAGTCCTTGAAACAACCTGGTCTAGCTGACGGGTTGAAACTATGTATCATCTCCTTTGAGACCTGTGTGTGTGTGTCAATACTAAAGATTGTTTTGAGCGGTGCCTACAGAAACTTATCAGCCGGCCTTGCTCTTTAGCAATTTGGTTCTTTGGGAGTATGAGCAGCTGCAGTCCTGAGACTAAATCGTTTGGACTATTGCTAGGGTTTCGCTACTCAGTGCCAAAGGGGCGTAGACAACTCCACAATAGTGGAAGAAAGTCAGAAGGAGTGACTAATTTACATAACATGCATGCTAAATATTGTATAAGAGAAGTGTACTGAGGCTGGGAGAACAGGATGTTCTGCAGACCACCCTCAGACTATATTTATTCTGTAAATAAAGTCTATATTGATTTTACAAACTCTGAACGTGCCTTACTTTAAAGAAAAGAAGGGAAGATTTTCCACAACATAATTGGCGAGCTTGCCAGGAGTGGATTGGGACCAGACACGTACTGAGCCTTCGAAAAAGACGCTGGAACGAGCTGCACAAACAAACAACTGTTTAGAGGTAAGCACGTTCTTACCATAGTATAAAACGGTTGTGTGATTTTGAAGGCCAGGTACCGGAGGTCTCTCCAAATTGCGGGCTAAATTCTTATTATTGATTAAGAGCACAGAGCTTGTAAAAGGAAGTAAAAGCATGGATGTGTGTGTTGTTTAATGTATCTTGTCTACTATATGTAAATGCCTGCGAATACCAGAATAAGTAGGTCCCTTGTGACTATCGCTGTGGAGAATAAAAGTGTTATCTACAGGGCTGGATAGGCAAGGTAGAGTCTGTGGCTACCGCCGAATAGCATAGTTTTGCTAATTGGGTCTGAAACGGGCAGACTAGTGGGAGCCTACCGAAGTGCGTGTAGTCTCGCTGTAGGCCTACCGAAGTAATTTAGAATAGAAATAGAGAAATCCTGCGGCTACCGCTAAATAGCATGTTAAAGTATGTATTGCTAATTTAGGTCTGAACGGGCAGGTCCCTGTGGCTACCGCTACATTGAGCCGAATCACTGTAGGTCTGTACGAGCAGGTAGTGTCTGTGATACCGCTGTATCGATTCAGGGGAATCAATAGAGGACTGCTTGGACAGACGAAAATCCTGTATAATAACGTTCTTGTCTGTGTTGTGGAAGTGGATCAGAGAAGAAGGCCAGATTTACAAGTCGCTTAGGAAAGCGTAAATTGTTGTTGTATTGTTTAAAGTTTGTGGTTACCGCCGCACGATAGAGAAAGGTGTGGACTGCTCGGACAAACAAGATATTGTTTTGTAAAGACTGTACAGAAAGGAGACCTGTATTGAGAGTCTGTAGTTCATATTTGTATTGTGAAATCTGTGTTGTAAATTTGTGTTATTTGTCTTGTGTGACCGCAGTATAAACCGGTATTGTAAATGTGCATAATTTGTATTATAAAGCTGACAGTGTGATTCTGTGCTGTGGATTTTGTAGTTAGAGGGGTGTATTTAGAAGTTGTAGTTAAAGCTGTACATTTAGAATTATGATTTAGAGCTCATATTTAGAGTGATATTTACAGTTGTATACTTAGAATTGTGCATTTAAAGGGCTGTATTTAAAGGCTTGTATTAGAGGAGTTTTGTATTTAGGAGTTTTGTACTTTGAACTGGTACTGTGCACATTTAGAGGGTTGCACATAAGGAGGTATAATTAACGGTGTTACTTGGGGAGAGTCTAAAAGATTACTTGGGGAAGGTATGCAAGATAAAGGCCTGTGATTGCACTCCGGAGTGACAGGACGGTAAAAACTGACGAGTTTGTCCTGATTGTGTGTGGGACGGTAAACCAAACATTTGCTGCGATTAAACGTGGCATTGTTTCAATGATTATTGACTGTTGTATATTATTGTGAGGGACGGTAAACGAAAGGTTTGTCCCTGTGTGGTAATTACTGATTGTGTTGATTTATATATTGTTATGACCATTGATTATTGGCTGGATGATGGGATGAAAGTTCTGAATTATCTAGACACCGGTTAGATTTAACAAACTGACCTAGCTCCCCGGCACATAGACTATTGCAGCATAGATACTGGATGCTGAGACAGGGGGGGTCAGGAGACACTGTGGCCTCCTCCGACAATACCCCCGGACAGGGCCAACCAGGCAGGATATAACCTCACCCACTCTGCCAAAGCACAGCCCCTACACCAATAGAAGAATATCAACAACCACCAACTTACTACCCAGAGACAAGGCTGAGTATAGTCCACGAAAGATCCCCTCCACTGCACAAGCCCGAGGGGGCGACAAACCGGACAGGAAGTGACGCACCCCTCCTCGGGATGGCATGGAAAGCACCAGTAAGCCAGTGACTCAGCCCCCGTAATAGGGTCATAGACAGAGAACCCCAATGGAGAGATGGGAACCGGCCAGGCAGAGACAGCAAGGGTGGTTCGTCGCTCCAGAGCCTTGCCGTTCACCCTTGCACCCCTGGGCCAGACTACACTCAATCATAGGACATACTGAAGAGGTGAGTCTTCAGTAAAGACTTAAAGATTGAGACGGAGTCTGCGTCTCTCACAGGCAGACCATTCCATAAAAATTTAGCTCTCTAGGAGAAAGACCTGCCTCCAGCTGTTTGCTTAGAAATTCTAGGGACAATAAGGAGGCCTGTGTCTTGTGACCAGAGCGTACGTGTAGGTATGTACGGCAGGACCAAATCTGAGAGATAAGTAGGAGCAAGCCCATGTAATGCTTTGTAGGTTAGCAGTAAAACCTTGAAATCAGCCCTAGCCTTAACAGGAAGCCAGTTTAGAGAGGCTGGCACAGGAGTAATATGATCAAATCTTTTGATTCTAGTCAAGATTGTAGCAGCCGTGTTTAGCACTAATTGAAGTTTATTTAGTGCTTTATGCGGGTAGCCGGAGAGGAGAGCATTGCAGTAATCTAATCTAGAAATGGATTCGCTTTTCCGCATCATTTTTGGGCAAAACATTTGATTTTTGCAATGTTACGAAGATGGAAAAAAGCTATAATGCTGAGGTCCTTCACAGTTTTTTGGGGGACAACTGTACAACCATCAAGATTAATTGTCAGATACAAAAGCAGATCTCTTTGTTTCTTGTGACCTAGAACTAGAATCTCTGTTTTGTCATAATTTTAAAGTAAAACATTTGCCGCCATCCACTTCCTTTTGTCTGAAACACAGGCTTCCAGGGCAGGCAATTTTGGGGCATCACCATGTTTCATCGAAATGTACAGCTGTGTGTCGTCCGCATAGCAATGGAAGTTAACATTATGTTTCCGAATGACATCACCAAGAGGTAAAATATATAGTGAAAACAATAGTGGCCCTAAAACGGAACCTTGAGGAACACCGAAACTTACAATTGTTTTGTCAGAGGACAAACCATCCACGGAGACAAACTGATATTTCTCTGACAGATAAGATCTAAACCAGGCAAGAACTTGTCCGTGTAGATCAATTAAGGTTTCCAATCTCTCCAAAAGACTGTGATGGTCGATGGTGTCAAAAGCAGCACTAAGGTCTAAGAGCACGAGGACAGATGCAGAGCCTTGGTCTGACGCCATTAAAAGGTTGTTTACCACTTTCACGAGTACAGTCATAGTACTGCTATGATGGGGTCTAAAACCAGACTGAAGTGTTTTGTATACATTATTTGTCTTCAGGAAGGCAGTGAGTTGCTGCTCAACAGCTTTTTCTAAGATTTTTGAGAGAAATGGGAGATTCGATATAGGCTGATAGTTTTTTTTACATTTTCTGGGTCAAGGCTTGGCTTTTTCAAGAGTGGCTTTATTACTGCCACTTTTAGAGAGTTTGGTACACATCCGGTGGAGAGGGAGCCATTTATTATGTTCCAAAAATTAGAATATTATCTGCCACGAAGACAAGGTCTGATAGGAATTTAGAGAACTCGGTAAGGAACTCTTTATAAGGCCCAGGACGCCTGTAAATAGTAGCTATAAAAAGTGATTGAGTAGGCTGCATAGATTTCATGACTAGATGCTCAAAAGATGAAAACGCTGTCCTTTTTGGGGGGGTAAATTGAAATTTGCTATAGTAAATGTTAGCAACACCTCTGCCTTTGCGGGATGCGCGGGGGACATGGTCACTAGTGTAACCAGGAGGAGAGACCTCATTTAACACAGTAAATTCATCAGGCTTAAGCCATGTTTCAGTGAGGCCAATCACATCAAGATTATGATCAGCAGTGGCGGTTCTAGACAGATTTTACTAGGGGGGCCAAGGAGAGGCCAGTGTTTAACCAGAGGGGCGCATTAAAAAATGGCAACAAATAATATTTAAAGATTATAAACTTTACTTTACTTTAAAATCATACAAACATTTATTTTGTACAAGAGTGAGTGCAGGTGCAAAAGAGGTAGGCCCATAAAAAATGAAAAATACAGTACAGGGTACAAATACAGGGTGTCAATTCAATGTGAACAAAACTCCAGGGTACAACAAAGGGTACAACAATGTGCCATTTCCTATTTATGGAAGCACCACTACTGTGGACAGTTGAGTCCACACTTAAGTATTCGAATTGGCACAACAATGCTGGATCAATTGAATTGTAATAAAATATAGATACACTACACTACAGCAACAGGATATGGCGGTTGTGCTGTCTGGAAAAACGGTCCACAAAGCCTTGGCCCTTCTGGACTCTATGCTCAGGACACCAAGATCACTGAGTCTCTCATCAGTAGTGGTGGACCGCAGGAAGGTTTTTATCAGTTTCAGTGTGGAGAAACTGCGTTCGCAAGAGGCTGGGCTTACAGGAAGGGTTACTGCAATCTTGCACAGTCTAAAGAGCTCAAAGAAAACTTCCCTGTATGGCTCAATAAAACAAACCAGCTCAACTGTACTGCATGGCTTTTTTTATTTTTTTATTTTATTTTTTATTTCACCTTTATTTAACCAGGTAGGTCAGTTGAGAACAAGTTCTCATTTGCAACTGCGACCTGGCCAAGACAAAGCAAAGCAGTGTGACAAATAACAACACAGAGTTACACATTAAACAAACAGTCAAAAACACAATAGAAAAATCTATATACAGAGTGCAAAATGTAGTGCAAAAATGCAGTAAGGTTAAGAGGTAGAACAATAAATAGACTATAGTGGTGACATAAATTACAGAATTATCATTATTAACACAGGAATGAAAAATGTGCAAATTATGATGTGCAAATAGAGATACTGGAGTGCAAGATTAGTGAAAATAAACAAAAAATAAATATGGGGATGAGGTAGTAGTGTGGGCTATTTACAGAAGGGCTATATACAGGTGCAGCGATCGATAAGCAGCTTTGACAGCTGATGCTTAAAGTTATTGAGGGAGATAGGAACCTCTAGCTTCAATGATTTTTGCAATTCGTTCCAGTCATTGGCAGCAGCAAACTGGAAGGAATGGCGACCAAAGGAGGTGTTGGCTTTGGGGGTGACCAGTGAGATATACCTGCTGGAGCGCATGCTACGGGTGGGTGTTGCTATAGTGACCAGTGAGCTGAGATAGGGCGGGGATTTACCTAATAAAGACTTATAGATGACCTGGAGCCAGTGGGTTTGGCGACGAATATATAATGAAGGCCAGCCAACGAGAGCATACAGGTCGCAGTGGTGGGTAGTGTATGGGGCTTTGGTGACAAAACGGATGGCACTGTGATAGACTACATCCAATTTGCTAAGTAGAGTATTGGAGGCTAGTTTGTAAATGACATCGCCGAAATCAAGGATCGGTAGGATAGTCAGTTTTACAAGGGCATGTTTGGCAGCATGAGTGAAGGAGGCTTTATTGCGAAATAGGAAGCCAATTCTGGATTTAATTTTGGATTGGAGATGGTTGATGTGAGTCTGGAAGTTGAGTTTATAGTCTAACCAGATGCCTAGGTATTTGTAGGTGTCCACGTATTCTAATTCGGATCCGTCGAGAGTAGTGATGATAGTCCGGTGGGCGGGTGCTGGCAGCGTTCGATAGAAAAGCATACACTTAGTTTTACTAGCGTTTAAGAGCAGTTGGAGGCCACGGAAGGAGTGTTGTATGGCATTGAAGCTTGATTGAAGGTTAGTAAACACAGTATCCAAAGAGGGGCCAGATGTATACAGAATGGTGTCATCTGCGTAGAGATGGATCAGAGAGTCACCAGCAGCGAGAGCGACATCGTTGATGTATATAGAGAAAAGGGTTGGCCCAAGAATTGAACCCTGTGGCACCCCCATAGAGACTGCCAGAGGATCGGACAATAGGCCCTCCGATTTGACACACTGAACTCTGTCTGCAAAGTAGTTAGCGAACCAGGCAAGGCAGTCACTTGAGAAACCAAGGCTGTTGAGTCTGCCAATAAGAATGCAGTGATTGACAGAGTCGAAAGCCTTGGCCAGGTCGATGAAAACGGCTGCACAGTACTGTCTTTTATCGATGGCGGTTATGATATCGTTCAGTACCTTGAGCGTAGCCGAGGTGCACCCATGACCAGCTCGGAAACCAGATTGCATAGCAGAGAAGGTACGGTGGGATTCGAAGTGGTCAGTTATCTGTTTGTTAACTTGGCTTTCGAAAACTTTAGAAAGGCAGGGCAGGATGGATATTGGTCTATAACAGTTTGGGTCTAGAGTGTCTCCTCCTTTGAATAGGGGGATGACCGCGGCAGCTTTCCAATCTCTAGGGATCTCAGACGATACGAAAGAGAGGTTGAACAGGCTAGTGATAGGTGTTGCAACAATTTTGGCTGATAATTTCAGAAAGAGAGGGTCCAGATTATCTAGCCCAGCAGATTTGTAGGGGTCCAGACTTAGCAGCTCTTTCAGAACATCAGCCGTCTGGATTTGGGTGAAGTAGCTGCCGGGGGTGCAGAGCTGTTGGCCGGGGTAGGGGTAGCCAGGTGGAAAGCATGGCCAGCTGTAGCAAAATGCTTATTGAAATTTTCGATAATCGTGGATTTATCGGTGGTAACAGTGTTTCCGAGCCTCAATGCAGTGGGCAACTGGGAGGAGGTGCTCTTATTCTCCATGGACTTTACAGTGTCCCAGAACTTTTTGGAGTTAGTGCTACAGGAAGCAAATTTTTGTTTGAAAAAGCTGGCCTTTGCTTTTCTAACTGACTGTGTGTACTTGTTCCTGACTTCCCTGAATAGCTGCATATCGCGGGGGCTGTTCGATGCTAATGCAGTGCGCCACAGGATGTTTTTGTGTTGGTCTAGTGCAGTCAGGTCTGGGGTGAACCAAGGGCTATATCTATTCTTAGTTCTACGTTTTTTGAAAGGGGCATGCTTATTTAGGATGGTGAGGAACGCACTTTTAAAGAACAACCAGGCGTCCTCTACTGACGGGATGAGGTCAATATCCTTCCAGGATACCTGGGCCAGATCTAATAGAAAGGCCTGCTCGCAAAAGTGTTTTAGGGAGCGTTTGACCGTGATAAGGGGTGGTCGTTTGACCGCTGACCCATTGCGAATGCAGGCGATGAGGCAGTGATCGCTGAGATCCTGGTTGAAAACAGAGGAGGTGTATTTGGAGGGCAAGTTAGTCAGAATGACATCAATAATGGTACCCATGTTTACGGATTTTGGGTTGTACCTGGTGGGTTCCTTGATAATTTGTGTGAGATTGAGGGCATCTATCTTAGATTGAAGTACAGCCGGGGTGTTAAGCATATCCCAGTTTAAGTCACCTAACAGTACAAACTCTGAAGATAGATGGGGGGCAATCAATTCACATATGGAGTCCAGGGCACAGCTGGGGGCTGAGGGGGGTCTGTAACAGGCTGCAACAGTGAGAGACTTATTTCTGGAAAGGTGGATTTTTAAGAGTAGAAGCTCAAACTGTTTGGGCACAGACCTGGACAGTATGACAGAACTCTGCAGGTTATCTCTGCAGTAGATTTTAACTTCACCACTCTGTATTTTTCTGTCCAAAACTCTTAAATTGATGGAGCTCATGCCCTAAATCAATGTCTGCATTATACAAACGGCCAAATGAAAAAACATTGCTCTCCTTTAAAAAGGCATCACTCTGGGGGCTGAGAGACTGTATGCTTCTCATGAGCTCACAGTTGGTATTGGAGAAACGTCTGTTCAACTCATTGAGCATGCTGTCAATTACAGGATAGAAAAATGACGTGCGAAACAAATCTTTGTCAAGTTCTACCTCCCTCTGACCAACAGTGCTTAGTGTGCAGTAGCCACTGAGTCTAGAGCTCAGCATTTTCTGACGTTGCAGAATCACACTGCTCACAAATATTCAATGCTTCATCCCACAACTTATCAAAGAAAGACTCCTGGTATCTGGACTAAAGCATTTACTAAGTCAACAGCTCTTGACAGATCAACAGTTTGTGACTAACAAGTAGCTTTGTCTCCCCAAACAACTTACGCAGAGTAACAAGATGCACAACAAATTGTAGGTCAATTTGAGCCAGAAGACCTCGGGCCTCAACAGTTTTTTCACCATGACGTTCTTGAGCAATCTCTTGCAGTAGTCGTTTAAGGGCAGGTAGAGTGTTCATAATATTACGTAGGGCTAGAAATCGGCATGCCCAACGTGTGTCGCTTAAACATTGCAGCTCTCTTGTTCTGCCATACATTTCTCTTTGGAGAGACAGACATTTTGGGTGCACATATGAGGCAGAGGTAAAAATATAAAGACTCTGTAACAAAGAAAAAAAACTCCTGTTTCTGGGATACTTTTAACTACATCAACTAACACAAAATTGAGACAATGTGCACTACAATGGATGTAGAAGGCAAATTTAGCCTGTTCTTTGATCCTTGCCTGAACCCCTGAATGCTTACCGCTCATAACGGCAGCACCATCGTACGCTTGGCCTACGAGGTTATTTTTGTAGTTCAGGCCATAACGTTCCAGTAAGTGCACTATTTTTCCAGTAAGCCCTGCTGCATCTAACCTCTCTGCAGATTCAAAATGGAGAAAACTCTCCTTAATGGCCCCATTGTAATAGTACCTGAGTGTGAAAGAAATCTGTTCCCTTTTTGAAATATCCATTGTTTCATCTGCCATGATGCTAAAAACCTCACTGTTCTTCACTTCTTCTATGATTTCAGACCGAACCATCTCTGCCAAACAACCCAAAACCTCATTCTGGATGATCTGGCTTGTGTACTTTGCATTGTGAATGGAAGTTAATCTTTGTGCTATGTTTTGTGTAGCTGTAAGTAACAGCACTTCCCCAATCTTTGTCAAGAAGATCTGCTAGTGTTGCATCAGTTTTAACAGCTCTTTGATAATCCCTCCATGCTATCATTGCACACTTGTGTCGTTCAGACTTTGCATGTACTGAAAACCCTGCATCTCTCATAGTTGCTTTTTTCCAGTTTCTAAAACCAGGTGTTGAAACAAAAACAGTGTATGGGGCATTTGGTGTGCTAAAATGTCTACATGCATAGCAATATGTAGAGTCCATCATGACAGAATACTCAAGCCATGGATGAAGATTATACCAGTTTGGCCTGAAGCTCTGTCTTCTGTCCCCCATCAAAGTGGTTGGGAATATATTCAAGTTGGGCTGTACTGGTACATCATTCTTGGACTTGCTGATATCTGTAGAAAGATGTACAGTAAACATAGGGCACAACTACAACATTTATTTACTTATACATGTATATCTGCATGTATTTCAAAATGTAGGCCAAGTATTTATAATTGCACTGCTTTGCAAATAGTAAGAACCTTCTTCATCACAAACCTGATGGTGCAGTACTTGATCCACATGGATCCACTTTCTGTCCCTCTCTCTCTGTCCCTGTATGTTTTCTTCCTCCTCACCCTCTTCTTCATGCTCCTCACCCTCTGTAATGTCCCTCTCTGTATCAGAGCCCTCACGTTCATCACATGCCCTCTCTCCAATCTCCACTGACTCTCCCTCTTCCTGCTCCTCAACTCTCTCAATACCTTGATTTGTTTCTCTCCCTTTTTTGTTTATTGGGGCAAAAAAGGACGATATGTCCCTTCCTCGTTTCATGATAACTATTAGAAGAAGACAAAATGTAGGGGCATGTATTACCTTTCGTTTTCTAACCATCCCTCCCTATAAATTTATTTGTTATCGCAATGCAACAGCCAAGACGGATGAAGTTACGTGGTTAACATCACAACATTGTGTAGACCTAGCAAGGATACGGACATTTGGATATTCGCTTCTGCTTCGATGAGTTTGCTTAGATATGATTTTCTATGAAGTTTTTAAACATCTCGAGACCAGCTATTTACAGACTTGATTTCATTATCAGTGTGAGGAACAAAAGTAACACGGTTATGTGCAAGAACAACAAGCCACTTACGAGATGAAATCGTTTTGCTTACCTTCGACTCTTGCAAGAGGAGAAATGAATCGTAGCTCCTCTCTCCAAGAGTAGTTGTTGCTGAGCTCTCATTTACTGAGCAGCACCGCAGGCTACAGTGTTTGGGTGCGCCGCTCTAATCTACCCGTGTAGAACGTTGCGTCGCATCAGTTCCGCTTTTGGCGCTCGCGTGTAAAATCATAATAAATATTATTTTATTTTTTTTGGTCAGCGCTGGGGGGCCACAGGGGGGGGCCAGGGACATGTCAACAGAGGCACGGGCCTCCCTAGGCCTCCGTGTAGAACCGCCACTGATGATCAGTGATTAGTTGATTGACTATAACTGCCTTGGAAGTGAGGGATCTAACATGAATTAACCCTATTTTAAGAAGTGGGATATCACAACCTCTTTCAATAATGACAGGAATGGAGGAGGTCTTTATTCCAGTGAGATTACTAAAGCGAACACCGCCATGTTTAGGTTTGCGCCACCTAGATCGAGGCACAGACACGGTCTCAATGGGGGTAACTGAGCTGACTACACTGACTATGCTAGTGGCAGACTCCACTAACAGCAAATTGGCAAATTATGTTGGATAATTTTCCAAGGTATATATTAATTTACATTGAATTATACATATGCATTATTAGAACATATTCCCTTATTTTCCACAACACTAGCTTACAGTAAACGTACAGGAAGAGGCTCTGACAGGACGGATTCGTGCAGATAGGCTACGATGTGAATTTCTGATAAGTGAGAACAGAGAGAAAGAGAGTATTCACTACTATAGACTTTGGTTATAATCAAAGCTTTGTTAACCAATACGTTTTTATGTGAGGCTGCCAGGTAAGTTACAGTGTAACAGACGTTGCGAGCTAGCTAACGGTAACCTTAACGGTGTCTTTTAATTCAACATAAGTTATGTGGCGATGATATCTAACTAACATTGTAGTTTAATGTAGTTTTGCTAACTGTGCCAGGATATAAATGAGACAGATGACGCATCATGCACATATATTTTCATACTCAATTGCTTTCATTCAGTAGGCCATTGCAAAACAATTATCAGTAGGTCATGTGTAGAAAAGGTGACATAGTGTTGATCACAATGTCATTGTATTATCCTCAATTTCTCAACTGTAAGCTAGCAATATTAGATTTAAGAATCATCCAGCGATTATACACTGTTTACCAGGGGGCAGGGCTACCGACGTAAAGGCTAATCTAAAGATGGTGCTGACTAAAAATAAATGTGGCGAGTGTAGAGAATATAGAGATATTGTTATCCACGTCGGCACCAACGATGTTAGGATGAAACAGTCAGAGATCACCAAGCACAACATAGCTTCTGTGTGTAAATTAGCTAGAAAGATGTGTCGGCATCGAGTAATTGTCTCTGGCCCCCTCCCAGTTAGGGGGAGTGATGAGCTCTACAGCAGAGTCTCACAACTCAATCACTGGTTGAAAACTGTTTTTTGCCCCTCCCAAAGGATAGAATTTGTAGACAATTGGCCCTCTTTCTGGGACTCGCCCACGAACAGGACCAAGCCTGGCCTGCTGAGGAGTGACGGACTCCATCCTAGCTGGAGGGGTGCTCTTATTTTATCTATGAACATAGACGAGGCTCTAACTCCTCTAGCTCCATTATGAGATAGGGTGCAGGCCAGGGAGCAGGCTGTTAGCCAGCCTGCCAGTTTAGTGGAGTCTGCCACTAGCATAGTCAGTGTAGTCAGCTCAGTTAGCCCCATTGAGACCGTGTCTGTGCCTCGATCTAGGTTGCGCAAACCTAAACATGGCGGTGTTCGCTTTAGTAATCTCACTGGAATAAAGACCTCCTCCATTCCTGTCATTATTGAAAGAGGTTGTGATATCTCACTTCTTAAAATAGGGTTACTTAATGTTAGATCCCTCACTTCCAAGGCAGTTATAGTCAATGAACTAATCACTGATCATAATCTTGATGTGATTGGCCTGACTGAAACATGGCTTAAGCCTGATGAATTTACTGTGTTAAACGAGGCCTCTCCTCCTGGTTACACTAGTGACCATGTCCCCCGCGCATCCCGCAAAGGCGGAGGTGTTGCTAACATTTACGATAGCAAATTTCAATTTACCCCCCAAAAAAGGACAGCGTTTTCATCTTTTGAGCTTCTAGTCATGGAATCTAAGCAGCCTACTCAATCACTTTTTATAGCTACTGTTTACAGGCCTCCTGGGCCTTATACAGAGTTCCTTACTGAGTTCTCTGAATTCCTATCAGACCTTGTAGTCATGGCAGATAATATTCTAATTTTTGGTGACTTTAACATTCACATGGAAAAGTCCACAGATCCACTACAAAAGGCTTTCGGCGCCATCATCGACTCAGTGGGTTTTGACCAACATGTCTCCGGACCTACTCATTGCCACAATCATACACTGGATCTAGTTCTGTCCCGTGGAATAAATATTGTGGATCTAAATGTTTTTCCTCATAATCCTGGACTATCGGACCCCCATTTTATTTTGTTTGCAATCGCAACAAATAATCTGCTTAGACCCCAACCAAGGATCATCAAAAGCCGTGCTATAAATTCTCGGACAACCCAAAGATTCCTAGATGCCCTTCCAGACTCCATCCACCTATCCAAGGACGTCGGAGTACAAAAATCAGTTAACAATCAAACTGAGGATCTAAATTTAACCTTGCGTAATACTTTAGATGTAGTCGCACCCCTAAAAACAAAAAACATTTGCCAAAAGAAACTAGCTCCCTGGTACACAGAAAATACCCGAGCTCTGAAGCAAGCTTGCAGAAAGCTGGAACGGAAATGGCGCTCCACCAAACTGGAAGTCTTCCTACTAGCTTGGAAAGAAAGTACAGTGCAATATCGAAAAGTCCTCACTGCTGCTTGATCATCCTATTTTTCCAACCTAATTGAGGAGAATAAGAATAATCCTAAATTTCTATTTGATACTGTTGCAAAGCTAACTAAAAAGCAGCATTCCCCAAGAGAGGATGCCTTTCACTTCAGCAGCGATGAATTCATGAACTTCTTCAACGAAAAGATCTTTATCATTAGAAAGCAAATTACAGACTCCTTTTTGAATCTGCATATTTCCCCAAAGCTCAGCTGTCCTGAGTCTGCACAGAACTGCCAGGACCTGGGATCAATGGAGACACTCAAGTGTTTTAATCCTATATCTCTTGACACATTCATGAAAATTGTCATGGCCTCTAAACCTTCAACCTGCATACTGGGCCCTATTCCAACTAAACTACTGAAAGAGCTACTTCCTGTGCTCGGCCCTCCTATGCTGAACATAATAAATGGCTCCCTCTCCACCGGATGTGTACCAAACTCTCTAAAAGTGGCAGTAATAAAGCCGCTCTTGAAAAAGCCAAGCCTTGACCCAGAAAATGTAAAAAACTATCGGCCTATATCGAATCTCCCATTTCTCTCAAAAATCTTAGAAAAAGCTGTTGCGCAGCAACTCACTGCCTTCCTGAAGACAAATAATGTATACGAAACACTTCAGTCTGGTTTTAGACCCTATCATAGCACTGAGACTGAACTTGTGAAAGTGGTAAACAACCTTTTAATGGCGTCAGACCAGGGCTCTGCATCTGTCCTCGTGCTCTTAGACCTTAGTGCTGCTTTTGACACCATCGACCATCATATTCTTTTGGAGAGATTGGAAACCTTAATTGGTCTACACGGACAAGTTCTTGCCTGGTTTAGATCTTATTTGTCGGAGAGATATCAGTTTGTCTCCGTGGATGGTTTGTCCTCTAAATTCTGACAAAACAGAGATGCTAGTTCTAGGTCCCAAGAAACAAAGAGATCTGCTTTTGGATCTGACAATTAATCTTGATGGTTGTACAGTCGTCTCCCAAAAAACTGTGAAGGACCTTGGCATTACTCTGGACCCTGATCTCTCTTTTAATGAACATATCAAGAATATTTGAAGGATAGCTTTTTTCCATCTTCGTAACATTACAAAAATCAGACATTTTTTGTCCAAAAATGATGCTTCTAGATTAGATTACTGCAA
This sequence comes from Thymallus thymallus, assembly GCA_023634145.1. Taxonomy (NCBI): domain Eukaryota; kingdom Metazoa; phylum Chordata; class Actinopteri; order Salmoniformes; family Salmonidae; genus Thymallus; species Thymallus thymallus. The sequence goes on from CM042397.1 coordinate 25,530,434, forward strand.
TGCTCTACTCACCGGCTACCCGGATAAAGCACTAAATAAACTTCAATTAGTGCTAAACACGGCTGCTAGAATCCTGACTAGAACCAAAAGATTTGATCATATTACTCCTGTGCTAGCCTCTCTACACTGGCTTCCTGTTAAGGCTAGGGCTGATTTCAAGGTTTTACTGCTAACCTACAAAGCATTACATGGGCTTGCTCCTACTTATCTCTCAGATTTGGTCCTGCCGTACATACCTACATGTACGCTCCGGTCACAAGACGCAGGCCTCCTTATTGTCCCTAGAATCTCTAAGCAAACAGGTGGAGGAAGGGCTTTCTCCTATAGAGCTCCCCTATTGGTGTAGGGGCTGTGCTTGGCAGAGTGGGTGAGGTTATATCCTGCCTGGTTTGGCCCTGTCCGGGGGTATTGTCTGGGTATTGTCGGAGGGGGCCACAGTGTCTCCTGACCCCCCTGTCTCAGCCTCCAGTATCTATGCTGCAATAGTCTATGTGCCGGGGGGCTAGGGTCAGTTTGTTAAATCTGATGTTATTATCCAGTGTCTTGTGTGAATTTAAGTATGCTCCCTCTAATTCACTCTCTCTCCCACTCTATCTCCTCTCCCGGAGGACCTGAGCCTACCCGGAGGACCATGGTTCAGGACCACCTGTCCTGATGACTCCTAGCTGTCCCCAGTCCACCTGGTCGTGCTGCTGCACCGGTTTAAACTCCTCTGCCTGCGGTTATGGAACCCTGACCTGTTCATTGGACGTGCCACCCTGTCCCAGACCTGCTGTTTTCACCTCGCTCTCGCTCTATTGCACTGAAAAACCAAGTGACATTCACTGCTGATGTATTTACCTGCAACCTCCACAACTACTTTTATTATTATTTGACCCTGCTGGTCATCTATGAACATTTGAACATCTTGGAGAAAGAACTGGCCTTAATGGCCATAAATTGTTTTAATCTCCACCCGGCACAGCCAGAAGAGGACTGGCCACCCCTCAGAGCCTGGTTCCTCTCTAGGTTTCTTCCTAGGTTTTGCCTTTCTAGGGAGTTTTTCCTAGCCACCGTGCTTCTACATCTGCATTGCTTGCTGTTTGGGGTTTTAGGCTGGGTTTCTGTATAGCACTTTGTGACATCGGCTGATGTAAAAAGCGCTTTATAAATACATTTTGATTGATTTTTGATTGATTGATAGCTAACGACTAACGTTAGATGGATATACGGAAATTCTTCAAGAGAGGCAGTGCCAGCAGCTCTGCCGAAGGCCAATACGGTGAGAAATGAAAATTTCACCAGTTCAAACAAACAAATTAAAACTTAAACTGATTAATCACCTATTAAGCCTTGAGTTATTGTAAATACGAGTTTAATAACAATACATGTCAAAACACAGCAGACAAGAATGAGGGAAAGAAACTGGAGGCTGACAGGGCTGAGGGAGCATGTCTGATTAAGGTTAGTGAGTAGATGTTTAAGCTTTCAGTTACATTTGTACAGCATATGTCTTACTTTTGTTGGGCATAAATAAATAATGCTTTTTTATCAGATTTTATTGCTAATTATTTTTTAGTTTTTTAATTGTATTTAGCTTATTAGTTGAATTTAGTTTTGCCCCATTGTGGATGATACTGTTTAAGATGTTCCATGTGTCTGAATTATTGGGTAAATTTTGAGCAACAATTAACAAATATAAATATATTTTTCTAATGGTATAATATGACCTCTCTCTCTCTCGCTCTCAATTCAATTCAATTCAAGGGGCTTTATTGGCATGGGAAACATATGTTAACATTGCCAGAGCAAGTGAAGTAGATAATAAACAATAAAAATTAACAGTAAACATGACACAGTTCCAAAAGAATAAAGACATTTCAAATGTCATATTATGTTTTTATACCGTGTTATAACGATGTGCACATGTTTAAATTATAACAGGGTCACCTGTTGTGACCTGTTGTGACCTGTGGCAACAGGTCACAACAGGTCACATATCTGTGTGATCTGAGATAAATATGTGTCTCTAATATGGTCATAAATTTGTCAGGAGGCTAAAAAGTGCAGCTCAGTTTCCACCTCATTTTGTGGGCAGTGTGCACGTGTCCCTGTAACTCCTAAGGGTATTACCTCTCTCTCTCTCTCTCTCTCTCTCTGTGTCTCTCTCTCTCTCTGTCTCTCTCTCTCTCTCTCTCTCTCTCTGTGTCTCTCTCTCTCTCTGTCTCTCTCTCTCTCTGTCTCTCTCTCTCTCTCTCTCTCTGTGTCTCTCTCTCTCTGTGTCTCTCTCTCTCTCTGTCTCTCTCTCTCTCTCTTTCTGTGTCTCTCTGTGTCTCTCTCTCTCTCTGTCTCTCTGTCTCTCTCTCTCTGTGTCTCTCTGTGTTTCTCTCTCTCTCTCAAAATAAAATTCCAAAAGTATTTTGACTACATAGTACAGCCATTTGTGTGCATTTTGTTGGTGTTGGATGGATGGGGACAGAGTGGACTTTAATTTCTTTATTTGGATAGAATTTAAGTAATTTATATTAGATCAGTGTCTAACACAAACTATGAGACAGTTATACTTTTAGCCAATCTTGACCAAAAAGAACCGTATTTTGATAGATTTTACACCCGTTGTTACTCCAAAAACACATAATGAAAAGACGTTTTGGGGAGTATGGGGGGTGTTAGGCCACTGCTAGTAACAGGCATACCAGCTAAGATAGTTAGACAAGCTTGCAACTCTAACTTGATTGGTAGCCTGAAATGTCTTATTGGTAGATAGTTACGAGTTTTACATTTGGAATCCATCTTAGTTAGCTACACCAACTTCATACAATTGCTAAGTGGCTAGTTGTCTTTTTTATTCATTTTCTTATGACAAATATGAGGGGGCACCTGTCCCTGTGCCCCCTATGGGTATGACCCCTCTGAATGTGAGACAACGAAAATGACAAACAAACACCTCGGTATGAGTTTCAATTAGGTTTATTGTCAGTGTGTCAATATTGGAAGGACATTATGTTTGAGAAACACGGATGAACGTCTAATTCTGACGTGAGACTGTGAGAGATTGTAGCTGAACTCCCGTTTATCGGTACTTCTCAGCCAGGCCCAGACCCAGTTGCTGCAGGAACTTGTCCACGGACAAATGGACCTCGGGGGTGAATTCGACGGGGAAGTAGGCGGCAATGACCACAATCAGGTTGTGAGCCAAGAGCTGCGAACGAAAAGGGAAATCTTCACACAGGTAAAAACGTAGAAATTGTGTCTGTGTTCTTTTCAGTCTTATTCTCTTACCTTGAAGTTGGTGGGGTCCACCCTCAGCTTGGTGGCGTGCAGTTCACTGAGCTTGGACAAGAAACCAAAGAGATCGTCCATGTTGCCAACACATTCATCGATCTTATTCATGATGGTGATGCCGTGCTTCTTTACTGGAGCGGAACCGGGGGCCACGGAAGCCCAGTGGGAGAAGTAGGCCTTGGTCTGGGGGTAGACGTCGAGCATCCTGTCGTGGACATTAGAAATCAGGTGATTCAAAATTCATCTTAAATAATCATTCACATGGTAGGGGCTCCCGCCCATATTTTATCTGAATTAGGCAACCATAGCTTCCATATTATTGATTTAGGAGTTAGGTTTTAATAATTTGAATACATATTCCTAGTCTATAATTTATCATACATTGTTATGTAATTACCTGGAAAGAGACTGTTCTCCAATCTCATCGGATTTTGTGAGGACCTTGACCCAGATGGCCTTCACGTTGGCTTTGTCCTTGGCTGAGAGACTCATAGCTGTCTTGTCCGTTTATCCACTTAAATTAAGATGCTAAGAAAAGAAGCGTGTGAGTGTAGACTTCTTAGAGGCTGTTTTTATTGAGGCATGAGAGAAGGCACACCCTGATATAATCTCGGCTCCTCCTCTGATTGGGCATTTTTCCAAGACATGATTAATGTTTTTTATACGTTATGGAACTGAGCCAATTCGTGTAATGCCCAAAATATGACATTCGCACATAATAATTTCGTTTGTCAAAATGCTGTCATAACATTGTATGTATTTCTTTGATATAGATTGAATATCAAAGGGTTTTTGAAACACGTAATACATAAATATTGTATTTACATTTAAGGTTTAGTCGTAAGGTCAAATATTGCAGCACTCGTTGGTAAATATAGGCTATGTGATTCTGTACATAGTAATTCAACTACATTTTGCAGTTGCTTGGTGGTAGTTGAACTAAATTCAAATCTATGTCGTGTTTTCAGTAATTAATTACTTTTCTTGCCATGTAGCAGCTAACTACTGGAACTACAAACTACTTTATTTGCAAAAGAAAATAATGTACGGATGAAGTAGGCAAACTGACTTGCCAAGATAAATAAAGGTGAATTAAATACAAAAAGAAATGCAAAAAGTAGGCAATCATTTACTTTGTTTGGCATCAGACCTGCCTAATTCTCACTTGAAACATCGTTTGTGTGTTATTTGAAAAATACAAACTCTGTTAACATATTACCCCAAAGTGATATGACTTGCAATTTTATCCTACGACATTTCAGATTTACATATTATAATTTTTCACGAAGTAGTTTGGATAGTGAACTATTTCGTAGCTTAACTTCTTCCAGTGTGAAGTAATTGGTAGCTTGGTATACGATATTTTCAGAGTAGCTCCCCCAACACTGACAAATATTTGCAACATGATCAGATTGGCAACTAGCAACCAAATCAAGACGTGTTGTCCTATATCGAATTTGGCCTATATAGTCAATATTCACAGTTAACACATAAATACTGAGACAAATTATAGCCCTCATAATCGGAAATGTTTTTTTCTGTTTGCAAAGCGTAGCCTAGGCCTATCACAAAACATACTAAAAATATATAGGCTGCATGCATTGTATTTCAGAGGAATTCAACAAAAATATGTAGTTTCATTTAAATAAATAGGCTAATATCCAAGTTGTATCGTGTCCAGTTAGAACTTGTCATGTAATTCCCCTGATGAAGGTCTATAAAACGACTTTTCCCCAACTGACATTTCAATTAATCATTCAAAAAGACCAGAAATAAGGAACTATCAAATGGGTGGGGCCGTCTGAATATGAAGATAAAAAACATTTTGAGTCATGCTCTTTCTTTAATAGTTTACTCCCAATCTAGGGTTTTCATGTTTAAACGAGACCCTAAATATAAACTTACATCAATAATTTGCATTTTATAAAGATAATATTACTATTCAATGTCAATATTACAACGATGAATTAAAATAGAATGTAGGGCTAAATAAGCTTGTTTACTGAGATAATTGGCATTACAGTTCCGAACCCTCATTGGTTTGAATGCAGCGAATTATTATCTTGTATTATTTCGAATGTAACAATATGAATTGGTTGTATTAAGTAATATATAGAGTATGTAGACAACATTGACCAGAACAAGACTATGTCAATAACTACATTTTGACAAAAATGTGATGTGTTTATGAAGGCTAATCATGACTTGTTTATTCCATCTGTAATAACTTGAATTTGGCAATGCCTAAATGACCAAGCATTATCTTTAAAGGTGTGATGAAGTTGGCACAATGCCGATACGTGCCACACCCGAGGACCTTGCCCCCTCAAGATATTTGTCCAATCATTGTCTGTGTTCTGTTCAGGGCGGAGATACTGAGCATCAATAAATTGGACGTCGCAGGAAACAAAAAGCTCAGTGATCCTTTGGAAAATTTTGCAAGTACCAACGGAAATCAACAAACATAAGTCAACATGGTCGACTGGACAAAGGCTGAGCGAAGTGCCATCATAGACCTGTGGGGAAAGATCAGCGTGGATGAGATCGGACCCCAGGCCCTGGCCAGGTACATTCTTGTAATATTGATTTAGATATCATTAAATAATATCACGATAATAGTCTACCTAGGCTATTTAGCACTATTTGCGTAGTAGAAATCACGTTGTTCACCTTTGGTGCGATACCGACCTTATTTATTGTGAAGTATAATTGTAATGGCAGCCTGTTGTATTTCTTTTTAGACTTCTGATAGTGTCTCCATGGACTCAGAGGCACTTCAGCACTTTCGGCAACCTGTCCACACCCGCTGCCATCATGGGTAACCCCGCCGTGGCCAAGCACGGAAAGACCGTGATGCACGGACTAGACAGAGCTGTGCAGAACCTGGATGACATCAAGAACACCTATACTGCACTGAGTGTGATGCACTCGGAGAAACTGCACGTGGATCCCGACAACTTCAGGGTGGGTATTACACTTTAGGAAACAAAAACAAAATACAAACAAAATAAATAGTATTATGCATTAAATAGCGTTATGAGCCGATGTAAAGCTTACTCCAATATTTAATTATCCATGTGGTTATTTTACGGTCCCCTCTCCACAGCTCCTCGCCGACTGCATCACTGTGTGCGTGGCCGCCAAGCTCGGTCCCGCCGTTTTCAGTGCTGATACTCAGGAAGCGTTCCAGAAGTTCCTGGCTGTCGTTGTGTCCGCTCTCGGCAGACAGTACCACTAGAGCATCACTCGACAGCATCAATATGGAAGAGAGATGACACTCCAACTCCAGTATGTCAGGCTGGAAGCTGTGCCATAACTACACATATTGAAATAATAAAATATTTTAAAAGCATTTATCGTTTTGAAGTATTGTTTTTCGATGGAAAACGCTCTCCTGTAATTTTACTGATGGCAAATGGTTTCCAGTTAGGACTTCAGAGGGTTCAAATAAGCGATGTACTGTACATGTATAAGCCTAGCATACACATCTTCATCTTCAAAAATAAATGATTTCCTAAAGCGTGGACAGATTATCACATTTTATCCAGAGGGATTTACAGGACCAATTAGGGTTAATTGCCTTGCACAAGGGCACACACGACCTTTCGGTTACTGGGCCAACACTCTTAAGCGCTTAAGGTTTGCTAATTGTAAAATTAAAACTATATATATATTTAAATATGTATTTCCTTAGAATGACTGCAATCCACTGTCAACAAATGCTTTTAACCTTTTTGGACCTAAAAACCAATTTAAGTCAATCTTATTAGTAACATTTTAAATGTCATACCCGAATCATGCAAATTATTTCATATTCATATTTATATTCATTGAGTAGCCTAACACAATCCATTTAAAATATGATTTGGGAGCGTTCCTGATGCGCTGACAAATCGCACCATGCAGCTTGCCAAATGAGGGCAACTCATGCAGGGCTTTCTTCAAACAAATCCGGTGACGGTGAGTCAAATACATAATAGTGCTGCAAGAATTATTACATACATTTACGTAATCGCATCAAACCAAGTTTGCTGTGCAAAACTGCAGATGGATTGAAACTCTCATGGGAAATATTGTGCATCTCATGTTATGCCTGCGCGCGTAAACCTGCGCGTAAAACCAATCAGAAACAAGGCCGCACAAGAAAAGCCAGAGAGACTATCCCACTGGTACTAGCCTACATCTCACCAAATGTCACCTTATATAAAACAATACACGTTTGTACGAAATAATAAAACATTTTAACTTACAGACATATATACAGTGTGGAGAACAAGTATTTGATAAACTGCCGATTTTGCAGGTTTTCCTACTTACAAAGCATGTAGAGGTCTGTAATTTTTATCATAGGTACACTTCAACTGTGAGAGACGGAATCTTAAACAAAAATTGTTTGATCACCTACCAACCAGTAAGAATTCCGTCTCTCACAGACCTGTTAGTTTTTCTTTAAGAAGCCCTCCTGTTCTCCACTCATTACCTGTATTAACTGCAGACCTGCACAAGGCTGGGATGGGCTACAGGACAATAGGCAAGCAACTTGGTGAGAAGGCAACAACTGTTGGCGCAATTATTAGAAAATGGAAGAAGTTCAAGATGATGGTCAATCTCCCTCGGTCTGGGGCACCATGCAAGATCTCACCTCGTGGGGCATCAATGATCATGAGGAAGGTGAGGGATCATCCCAGAACTACACGGCAGGACCTGGTCAATGACCTGAAGAGAGCTGGGACCACAGTCTCAAATAAAACCATTAGTAACACACTACGCCGTCATGGATTAAAATCCTGCAGCGCACCAAGGTCCCCCTGCTCAAGCCAGCGCATGTCCAGGCCCGTCTGAAGTTTGCCAATGACCATCTGGATGATCCAGAGGAGGAATGGGAGAAGGTCATGTGGTCTGATGAGACAAAAATAGAGCTTTTTGGTCTAAACTCCCCTCGCCGTGTTTGGAGGAAGAAGAAGGATGAGTACAACCCCAAGAACACCATCCCAACCGTGAAGCATGGAGGTGGAAACATCATTCTTTGGGGATGCTTTTCTGCAAAGGGGACAGGACGACTGCACCGTATTGAGGGGAGGATGGATGGGGCCATGTATCGCGAGATCTTGGCCAACAACCTCCTTCCCTCAGTAAGAGCATTGAAGATGGGTCGTGGCTGGGTCTTCCAGCATGACAACGACCCGAAACACACAGCCAGGGCAAGTAAGGATTGGCTCCGTAAGAAGCATCTCAAGGTCCTGGAGTGGCCTAGCCAGTCTCCAGACCTGAACCCAATAGAAAATCTTTGGAGGGAGCTGAAAGTCCGTATTGCCCAGCGACAGCCCCGAAACCTGAAGGATCTGTATGGAGGAGTGGGCCAAAATCCCTGCTGCAGTGTGTGCAAACCTGGTCAAGAACTACAGGAAACGTATGATCTCTGTAATTGCAAACAAAGGTTTCTGTACCAAATTTTAAGTTCTGCTTTTCTGATGTATCAAATACTTATGTCATGCAATAAAATGCAAATGAATTTCTTAAAAATCATACAATGTGATTTTCTGGATTTTTGTTTTAGATTCCGTCTCTCACAGTTGAAGTGTACCTATGATAAAAATTACAGACTTCTACATGCTTTGTAAGTGGGAAAACATGCAAAATCGGCAGTGTATCAAATACTTGTTCTCCCCACTGTATGTTCAGAGATGGGCAAAGATAATTTAATGAAATGTACACTACCGTTCAAACGTTTTAGAACACCTACTTATTCAAGGTTTTTTCTTTATTTGTACTATTTTCTACATTGTAGAATAAAAGTGAAGACATCAAAACTATGAAATAACACATATGGAATCATATAGTACCCAAAAAAGTGTTAATCAAATCAAAATATATTTTAGATTCTTCAAAGAGCCACCCTTTGCCTTGATGACAGCTTTGTACACTCTTGGCATTCTCTCAACCAGCTTCACCTGGAATGCTTTTCCAAAAGTCTTGAAGGAGTTCACACATATGCTGAGGACTTGTTGGCTGCTTTTCCTTCACTCTGCGGTCCAACTCATCCCAAATCATCTCAATTGGGTTGGTGTCGGGTGATTGTGGAGGCCAGGTCATCTGATGCAGCACTCCATCACTCTCCTTCTTTGCCAAATAGCCCTTACACAGCCTGGAGGTGTGTTGAGTCATTGTCCTGTTGAAAAACAAATGATAGTCCCACTAAGCTCAAACCAGATGGGATGGCGTATCGCTGCAGAATGCTGTGGTAGCAATGCTGGTTAAGTGTCCCTTGAATTCTAAATCAATCACAGACAGTGTCAGCAGCAAAGCACCCCCACACCATAACACCTGCTCCTCCATGCTTTACGGTGGGAAATACACATGCGGAGATCATCCGTTCACCCACACCGGGTCTCACAAAGACACGGCAGTGGGAACCAAAAATCTCCAATTTGGACTCCAGACCAAAGACCAAATTTCCACCTGTATAATGTCCATTGCTCGTGCTTCTTGGCCCAAGCAGGTCTCTTCTTCTTATTGGTGTCCTTTAGTAGTGGTTTCTTTGCAGCAATTCGACCATGAAGGCCTGATTCACACAGTCTCCTCTGAACAGTTGATGTTGAGAGGTGTCTATTAATACATTTATTTGGACTGCAATTTCTGAGGAGGGTTAGTCTAATGAACGTATCTTCTGCAGCAGAGGTAATTATGGGTCTTCCATTGCAGTGGCATTCCTCATGAGAGCCAGTTTTATCATACACTTTATGATTTTTGAAGAAACTTTCTAAGTTCTTGACATTTTCCAGGTTGACTGACCTTCATGACTTAAAGTAAAGATGGACTGTCGTTTGTCTTTGCTTATTTTAGCTGTTCTTGCCATAATATGGACATGGTCTTTTACCAAAATAGGGCCATCTTCTGTATATCCCCCCTACCTTGTCACAAGACAACTGATTGGCTCAAACGCATTAAGAAGGAAATCAATTCCACAAGGTAACTTTTAAGAAGGCACAGCTGTTAATTGAAATGCATTCCAGGTGACTACCTCATGAAGTTGTTTGAGAGAATGCCAAGAGAATGCAAAGATGTCATCAAGGCTAAGGGTGGCTACTTTGAAGAATCTCAAATATTACAAATATTTTGATTTGTTTTTTGGTTACTACTTTATTCCATATGTGTTATTTCATAGTTTTGATGTCTTCACTATTATTCTACAATGTAGAAAATAGTACAAAATTAAGAAAAACCCTTGATTGAGTAGATATTCAAAGATTTTGACGGGTACTGCATATAAAAAAATATTTAAAAAATACCCTAAATACCACATATCAAAGATAAACTACAAAATTACGGAGTCAAATCAAATGTAATAAAGTTTAATTGAATGTATTTAGATAATCGAAATACAGAAAATACATTGGCAAACTTAGTTAGGCTATTAAACAACCAGTGACCCTTTGTTAACACGCTATAAACAGCGCCAATAGCCCAGACAATTGCCATGTGGACTATATTATTCTAAATTTGCCGCGCGAGTGTCAGAAAGGAGATATCGTCCCTTACAATGAGCTTGACGTAATCAGAGTTGCCAGTGGAGGCTCAAAGGGATTTAAAAGAAAGTCGAGGCACACTCTAAAAACATCTGGGTTAAAAACAATCCAATTAGGATACTCAAAAGTATCCTAATTTCAATATTTCAAATTCAGTGTGAAATATATATTATTAATCTCGAGGTTTTTATTGTGCCTATTCTGTCTCTAGTAGTATAGCCCATTCAGCAACTACTCCACATGCATCAAAATAAATGTTACACGTATTAGAGGCTATCCAAAGTTATGGAGAACAACCTACTGAGATAGCGCATGGTGGGGCTTTGTTTTATCATTTTTCATTCAATGTTTTTATAATGTGGGAATCTACTGTATTTAGCCTGTTGTAGTGCTAGCATTCAAATATGACCTTTATGGTGAAATGTGGTGGAATAAGGACGCAAACACAGAACAGAACTTAATTCATCGCGTTTATTTTTATTGTGACAACAACAGAGCAGGAAATGAACCCCAATTTATCTGTATTTGTCAGCCAGGGCAGCGGACAACGCTGCAAGGAATTTATCCACAGCAATGTGAACTTCGGGAGTGAAATCAGCAGGGAAGTGAACAGCCAGGGTCACAAGGATGTTGTGGGACAGAATCTGAAAAGTATATTTTAAAAGTTAATATTGACGGATTAAGCCAGCAACAGACTTAAATTCAAAAGTAATCAATATAAAGATAATAATTATCTCGGCGCAAACCTTGAAATTGCCAGGGTCAACGCGCAGCTTGAAGGCATGCAGATCGCTGAGAGCACTCAGTCCTCCGACAAGGTCGTCGATCACTCCGACAGCATTACCAATTGCACCCATGATGACGCTTCCATGCTTCTTGACTGGGGCAGAGCCGGGGCTCAGATCTGCCCAGTGGGAGAAGTAGGTCTTAGTCTGGGGATAGGCGGTCAGCATCCTGTAAAAGAGTTTGTATACCATTTTAGGCGTAATTAGATGCATTAACTTTGAAGCATTATGCGTATCGTAGCCTACTCCTCTCGTCGTCTGTCTACGACGTAATGAAATTAGTTGACTTATTGTATTTTACAATGCTTGGTCAGAGCAGGCAGTATACCGCTGTCAACAGGTTAAACACAACCATTCTCATAATACTTTTTTGAAGAAGGCTTACCTTCCCAAAGCCTCAGCGCCGACGACATCTGCCTTTCCACTAATCTTGCCCCAGAAGGTCTTGACCATAGTTTTGTCCTTGGCTGTCAGACTCATTTTGCTCCTTTTTGATTTACCTGTATAAAATCTACAAGAAATGAAACTAACAAGATGGACGGCCTATACAACTAGCTCCCTTTATATTACCGTATAGCGGCAGACACGCCCAGCTACTACGGTACACTCCCCCCTCCACTGAAACCATCTTGGTCAAAATCCAATAGTAAGAACAGTTATCTTGGCTTTTATCAAATGTATCTTTAAGATAGAATTTCTATATTAGGCCCTTCCATAAGATGGCAGAGGGCTATATTTGTAATAATATACACCCCCGGTCAAAAGATTGGACAAAGGACACAGTTCCACCGGTCTAATGTCCATTGCTCGTGTTTCTTGGCCCAAGCAAGTCTCTTATTCTTATTGGTGTCCTTTAGTAGTGGTTTCTTGGCAGCAATTCGACCATGAAGGCCTGATTCACACAGTCTCCTCTGAACAGTTGATGTTGAGATGTGTCTGTTACTTGAACTCTGTGAAGCATTTATTTGGGCTTCAATCTGAGGCTGGTAACTCTAATGAACTTGTCCTCTGCAGCAGAGGTAAGTCTGGATCTTTCATCATAGTGCTTGATGTTGCTAGACATTTTCTGGATTGACTGACCTTCATGTCTTAAAGTAATGATAGACTGTCATTTCTCGTTGCTTATTTGAGCTGTTCTTGCCATAATATGGACATATTATTATTTACCTAATAGGGCTATATTCTGTATACCACCCCTACCTTGTCATAACACAACTGATTGGCTCAAATGCATTAAGAAGGAAAGAAATTCAGCAAATTAAGTCAGCATGGCTCAATGTTGAACAGTATGCTGCGTTAGATCATGCCCAACCCAATTCGTGGAGAGCTATCCTCCAATAGGTTAACTTCATTGCTTTCCTAAACTACTCATATCACATACATTCAGTATAGAACCATCTTTCTAACTAATAATAATACTACTACTAATAATAATAATAATCCAGACTGTATCACAACCGGCTGTGATTGGGAGTCATACATTCAGTATAGAACCATCTTTCTAACCAATAATAGACAGCAGGTTTGGTTAAACCACATAGTTAATGTTAGTTAGCGTCATAGCTAGCTGACTCACCTAGCTTGTCTCATCAATAGACTGTTTTAATAACAGAATACCAAATAACTGCCTACTTCAATTTCAATATTCAAATCATAGCTAGTTGGTTAACTAGTTTCTCCACTAAAAAACTATCGAAATGATCTCTTAATTTTTGACAACCATCGTTCACCTTTCACCTTTCAATCCATGGTCAACAATCCAGTTAGAGAGCAATCAAGACGTGATTGGTCAAAAAAAAAGGACCAATTGCATTTCAGTAGACTGCTAGAGACTATGTTTATTGGATAGAATTTCCCCGTTCTAAAATTTTTGTGAACAGCTGCAAGAGAAAAATGTATTTTGGAGAGCAAACTGGAAAATTGGTGTGGGCAAGAGAAAAGACACCCGTGTAGGGATGCGGCGTATTTGTGAGAGTTACTGAGTCTTGACATGTATTAAGTATTTCTTTAGCCGAACAAAAATCTCTGCCGTCTAATCAATTTACTGCGTGCGGAAATGCAGTTCACACTAATCTAATAAAAATATGCGCCCAATACAACCTTACGTGACAAGCTCTTAACTGTGAGGGCTGGGTAGTGGTGAAGCCGCTACTCCCATCAGGGGGAGTGGATTGAGCCACAACCCAGTCCTCACTTCAGTGAGGGAGGATTAATGATCCCCAATCAGAGACAGCTGTCTAGTATTGTCTCTGATTGGGGAGAGTATTTAGCTGTCCTCCAAATCCACCTGTGTGTGGATCATTGTTTTGTTTCGAAGTCACCGTCTGAGTAAGTGTGTTGATGTTCACGTTTGTGCTTACATTTTTGTTTTGTATAGTTCGGACATAGGATAAGTTTATTTGTTAATAAATACAATGTCGAACTATCGCTACGCTGCGCCCTGGTCTGTCTCTTCACACGATCGTGACAGAATGGTCCACCACTACCAGACCAAGCAGCGTAACTGGAGAGAGAGAGAGAGAGAGAGAGGAGGTGCCGCCACGTTATGCGCGACGCGCGATACGGGGAAACGCCCGCCGACAACCCCAAGGGAATTTTGGGGGGGGGGCTATGGGGGTGGTCTGGCCGAGAGGAGGAGGCGCCAGTACCACTCTCCAGGTGGCATGATGATGAGGAGGAAGAGGAACAGGACTGGAAGGAGTTGGATGAGGAGGCGCGATACCGGGCTGGAGTATTCAGTAGGATCATGGAGCTGAGTAGGCAGAATAGGAAGGAGTGCGAGAGCGAGAATACGGAGCTGAGGGGAAAGAGGCCCATGAGGGGCATTCCCAATCCGGGTCGTTCGGGGCCAACCTTCCAAGCCGAGTCTCCAATGCACATCTCCAGTCCGGTACGTCCTGTGCCAGCTCCCAGCACTCGCCCTGAAGAGCGTGTCACCAGTCCGGTGCCATCTCTGCCGGATTCACGCACCAGGCCTCCAGGGTGCCTCTCCAGTCCGGTACACCCAGTACCGGCTCCCCACACTCGACCTCCAGTGAAGGTCTGCAACCCAGAACCTCCAGTGAAGGTCTGCAACCCAGAACCTCCAGTGAAGGTCTGCAACCCAGAACCTCCAGTGAAGGTCTGCAACCCAGAACCTCCAGTGAAGGTCTGCAACCCAGAACCTCCAGTGAAGGTCTGCAACCCAGAACCTCCAGTGAAGGTCTGCAACCCAGAACCTCCAGTGAAGGTCTGCAACCCAGAACCTCCAGTGAAGGTCTGCAACCCAGAACCTCCAGTGAAGGTCAGCAACCCAGAACCTCCAGTGAAGGTCAGCAACCCTGAGCCTCCAGCGAAGGTCTGCAACCCTGAGCCCCCGCTCCACCGGTGCCCAGTCCGGGGCCGGTCGTCTGCTTCGCTCCAGTGCCGGAGCAGTCCGCTCCACTGGGGTCCGAACCGGGGAAGGACATCAACCCCTCTCCAGAGTCGAGGGCTCCCACACCAGGGTCCAGACAGGACTTGGTGAATCGCGGGAGTACTGAGGGGGGAACCATCGCGCCGGGGTCCGGACCGGACCGGGTGTGCCACAGGGAGGTAGGAGGAGAGCAGCTGTCACTGCCTGCGTCACGCCTGAGGCCGGAACCGGAGCCCCCACCAGCAACCACCTCAGTACCCCGCCATTTCCCCTCCTGGTTTAGTGAACATTTTTTTTTGGGGGGGAGAGGGGGAGATCAAGTGCGGTCGGGAGCCCGCACCTTGGAGGGGGGGTACTGTGAGGGCTGGATAGTGGTGAAGCCGCTACTCCCATCAGGGGGAGTGGATTGAGCCACAACCCAGTCCTCACTTCAGTGAGGGAGGATTAATGATCCCCAATCAGAGACAGCTGTCTAGTATTGTCTCTGATTGGGGAGAGTATTTAGCTGTCCTCCAAATCCACCTGTGTGTGGATCATTGTTTTGTTTCGAAGTCACCGTCTGAGTAAGTGTGTTGATGTTCACGTTTGTTCTTACATTTTTGTTTTGTATAGTTCGGACATAGGATAAGTTTATTTGTTAATAAATACAATGTCGAACTATCGCTACGCTGCGCCCTGGTCTGTCTCTTCACACGATCGTGACATTAACCAACAATGCAGTTCAACAAATAGAGTTTAAGAAAAGGTTTACTAAATAAACTAAAGTAAAATATGAAAAAAAAAGTAACACAATAAAATTACATAAAAATAGAGGCTATAGCTGAAGCCGGAAGTTTACATACACCTTAGCCAAATACATTTAATCTATATTTCAGCTTTATCACATTCCCAGTGGGTCAGAAGTTTACATACACTCAATTAGTATTTGGTAGCAATGCCTTTAAATTGTTTAATTGAGTCAAACGTTTCGGGTAGCCTTCCACAAACTTCCCACAATAAGTTGGGAGAATTTTGGCCCATTCCTCCTGACAGAACTGGTTGAACTGAGTCAGGTTTGTAGGTCTCCTTGCTCGCACACACTTTTTCAGTTCTGCCCACAAATGTTCTATAGGATTGAGGTCAGGGCTTTGTGATGGCCATTCCAGTACTTTGACTTTGTTGTCCTTAAGCCATTTTGCCACAACTTTGGAAGTATGCTTGGGGTCATTGTCCATTTCGAAGACCCATTTGCGACCAAGCTTTAACTTTCTGACTGATGTCTTGAGATGTTGCTTCAATATATCCACATAATTTTCCTTCCTCATGATGCAATCTATTTTGTGAAGTGCACCAGGCCCTCCTGCAGCAAAGCACCCCCACAACATTATGCTGCCACCCCTGTGCTTCACGGTTGGGATGGTGTTCTTCGGCTTGCAAGCTTCCCCCCTTTTTCCCCCAAACATAATGAAGGTCATTATGGCCAAACAGTTCTATTTTTGTTTCATCAGACCAGAGGACATTTCTCCAAAAAGTATGATCTTTGTCCCCATGTGCAGTTGCAAACCGTAGTCTGGCTTTTTTATGGCGGTTTTGGAGCAGTGGCTTCTTCCTTGCTGAGTGGCCTTTAAGGATATGTTGATATAGGACTCGTTTTACTGTGGATACAGATACTTTTGTACCTGTTTCCTCCAGCATCTTCACAAGGACCTTTGCTGTTGTTCTGGGATTGATTTGCACTTTTCGCACCAACGTACGTTAATCTCTAGGAGACAGAACGCGTCTCCTTCCTGAGCGGTATGACGTTTGCGTGGTCCCATGGTGTTTATACTTGCGTACTATTGTTGGTACAGATGAACATGGTACCTTCAGGCATTTGGAAATTGCTCCCAAGAATGAACCAGACTTGTTTCTTTAGATTTTCCCATGATGTCGAGCAAAGAGGTGCTTAGGTAGGCCTTGAAATACGTCCACAGGTACACCTCCAATTGACTCAAATTATGTAAATTATGTAAATTAGCCTATCAGAAGCTTCTAAAGCCATGACATCATTTTCTGTAATTGTCCAAGCTGTTTAAAGACACAGTCAACTTAGTGTATGTAAACTTCTGACCAAGTGGAATTGTGATATAGTGAATTATAAATTAAATAATCTGTCTGTAAACAATTGTTGGAAGAATTACTTGTGTCATGCACAAAGTCCTAACCGACTTGCCAAAACTATAGTTTGTTAACATGAAATCTGTGGAGTGGTTGAAAAATTAGTTTTAATGACTTGAACTGTAGGTAGGGGTAGAGTGACTATGCATAGATAATAAAATGAGTAGCAGAAATGTAAAAACAAAAAGGGGGGAGGGGGGTGTCAATATAAATAGTCCAGGTGTTTATTTGATTAATTGTTCTGCAGTCATATAGCTTGGGGGTAGAAGCTGTTAAGGAGCCTTTTGGTCATAGACTTGGCGCTCCGGTACCGCTTGCCGTCCGGTAGCAGAGAGAACCGTTTATGACTTGAGTGACTGGAGTCTTCAACAATTTTTGGGGCCTTCCTCTGACACCGCCTAGTATACAGTATGTCCTGGATGACAGGAAGCTTGGCCCCAGTGATGTATTGGGCCGTACGCACTACCCTCTGTAGCGCCTTACGGTCAGATGCCGAGCAGTTGCCATACCAGGCAGTGATGCAACAGGTCAGGTTGCTCTGGATGGTGCAGCTGTAGAACCTTTTGAGGATCTGGGGACCCACGCCAAATATTTTCTGTCTCCTTAGGGGGGAAAGGTGTTGTGGTGCCCTCTTCACGACTGTCTTGGTGTGTTTAGACCATGATAGTTTGTTGGTGATGTGGACACCAAGGAACTTGAAACTCTTGACCAGCTCCACTACAGCCCTGTCGATGTTAATGGGGGCCTGTTCGTCCCTCCTTTTCCTGTAGTCCACAATCATCTCCTTTGCTCACATTGAGGGAAAGGTTGTTGTCTCTTGACTCAAGTGTTTACTCGCGCAATTATGTTAAATCTTGCTCACGCGAGCCATCTAGTGCTCGTTTGGCTTTTGGATCGGATTTGACAACATACGAGTTACGATAATACATCTATGATGCACACTATTTCTTATTTTGGGTCTTTGGAGGACCATTTGGGTCACGGGGGGGCGTTCAATGTCTTGTTTGGGGTCTCGAGATAACGTTTAAGAACCTCTGCACTATGCTTTCCAGTTGTATTAGCTTTACGAGATCATGCTGACTCTACAGTTGCATTGCTATTGAATGTGAAAAATAACAGTGATGATATTAATTGGTAAAATGAGAGTATTACAACAGGGTATTTGGTTGACTCGACCGATAATCTCAAATAGTTACGGTAATCTCCCATCCCACTAGCGGAACTATTTTGACCGTCTAACGTTAGATCACATATCAGTGTAACACACAACATTGGCAGGCAGTCACTGATGTGATGAGGTAGCAGGCACTGTTGAGCTAGAGTAGAGAAACACAACACATCTAGCAGATAACTGACTTATATGCGTATTAAAATATATTACCTAGTGTTGTTAAGTAGCTAATTAATGTACTTACCTAATGGTGCTGATCCGGGGATCAATAAAGTACCTATCATTTCTTAGCTAGCACAAGCTATTTAACGTTCGCTAACTAACGTTAGCTCGGAGCTAGCTTACTAGCTAGCTAAATTTAACAATTGTTGGAAAGTCTGGCAAGTTGTAGATAGGTTTCTTATAAGCATATAATTAGTTTATATTAAATATTCATTAACAAACAATTCGCTAACGCTACGTTACAATATGTACATTCATCCCTCTTCATTTGAGTTGCAAGGGGAGCGAACATCTATGTATAAACAGTCTGAAAATAGCTTCGACAAAAGTTGTGAAAAGACAAGCCCTATCAGTGTCATTTTGGTTACTTCGGGTAGCCGAGGGAACAAATTGCTCTTTAGGTACCCATTTCAAGGGGTTGCAGATTGCACATCATCACTCACGTGTAAGTAGTCATTTTTGTGTATGTGCGTTAGCTTGCTATCTGTGAAATGTCAGATTTGGTCAAAAATATTCTAATTGTATGTATTTTCCCAATAGCAAAACAGCGAAGTCCATATGCATTGAACACGACAGGAGATGTTCTTGAAGACCCAGATGGAGATTCAAGGTATTGGTCATCTTATTATGTCAGCCTACATAATGTTACCATCTTGCTGTAACCACCGTTTAGGCCTTCATCACGATGGGGAAATAAAGAACATCCATTTGAACTCTTCTCCTTATGTAGGGTTTTCAGTCATTACATTCACCTACATTTGGCTCGGTGTTTTAATGTTTAAAAATGTCAATAATTATCACTTTCTAAACGGTTTTTGAAACGTATGCTGATATGCCTTTCATGTCAGCGAGAAATAATCTTTCAAATAAAAACGTATGCTGATATCCTTTCATGTCAGCGAGAAATAATATTTCAAATAAAAACTTATGCTGATATGCCTTTCATGTCAGCGAGAAATAATCTTTCAAATAAAAACGTATGCTGATATGCCTTTCATGTCAGTGAGAAATAATCATACTTTAACAATTTTACACAAATCCATCCCAGTTGATGAACTACACTTCCTCACCCAGTTTACACACGTGTTCGGAGGACTCTAGATTGCCAATTTCCACAGGTGGCTGCTTATTGTCTTCCATAAACAAGCGCTGTAACATGGAGATATGGCAGTGTGGGAACACTAACCCTATAAAGGTGTGTAATCATTTCCCTTTCTTTAAAAAAATAAATAATTTCTCACTCATATGAAAGATATGTTACTTATGTTTCCAATACAGTACCACAGACAATGCATGTTAATGTTAAGAGCAAGCGTCGGGGCTCTCAACAAAACTCCTCCAGTCAGAAGATACTATCATCAATAGGTGCTAAAGTAGTTAGTGTTTATGAATTGGGTAGGGGACTATGTGACACTTTGCACCAATGTGACATGCATCATCATATTCATCATTCGTTTTGTTAAACCAGTCAAGTTTGGGATATGTTCAAATCAGAACAAAATTAGTCAACATTTGATTAAAACAATGGTGGCATGTGTGTTGGCTAGGGTCCTATTGGCTCTGGTTCACCCAAGAGGGCTAAGGTTGTATTTGTGGCCTCTTGGAAATATGTCTGTGATATTACAGCATAGGTTCATGGCAATACACCCCTTATCTGTTTGACTGATCATTTGGGTCCTGAAATATGTCTGAACAGATTTCAGGACCCATATTACATTTGTGGAATTTGTATTAATTTATTTAGTGAAAGTCACTATATGTATGTAAAATAAATCAATAGGCTACATGTGCTTTCTAACATTGTTACGTAAGTGCCTTTTGTTTAAGAATGTGGGCTTTTCAAATATTTGTGTTTTAATTTTCAGAGTGAATTGTGAGGAACGGTGACATTCAGACTAAGAAATGGCTGGCCTGCAAAATGGCGGCCACAAGATACTAAAAATTGTTTTATGAAAATGTCAGTGTGACTCATTTAATTTAAGAGCAATAATTTAACACAAATGGACATGCCCTACAATTGATAGTTACTCAAATAAAAGCAACCGCCCTATTTACATCAAGTTAGTTAGTACTATTTACCTATTTCAAACCATCTATGGTATTAACATGGTAATTACTCGAGTAACTTGTTGTTACTTAGTTATTGCTTTGGAGTTGCATTTTAATGGAGTTGAGTCCGCTAACAAAAAAAATTACTAATGTTGACTAATATGCAATTACAAATCAAATGCTAAATTACTTTGTAACAACATGTTCATAACATTGTCACTAGGTTAATTATAGTGTTTGTTCTCCGGTACAAGAGCAATGCATTGTGAAGCATTACAACATTTTCTGTAATCAAGTCTTTGGTATGAAAATGAGATCAATTTGATTTTAAATATTTATTAAAGTCACTCCCAAGGGGTAATCTTGTTTAGCTTTGTTTGTGACGTCCTTCTGTTATGCATTCTGTCCAATTGTCTGCAGCATTTTTGTCTTTTGTTTGCTTTTTCTTTTTTTATGGCCCTATTCCCATTTCAGAGAACAAACTCCACTAACTGATGAACAGTTGGTAGCAGGGTAAGACCAAATCATTCTCAAACCACCTTTCCTTTGTTTAGAACACCCCTGTCTTTATTCACTCCTTCCTTCCTGTTTTGTGTCTTGCATATATTTCCTGTGTGTGCGTGTGTACATATACTGTATATGCCTACGCCAAGCTTAATCTTTGAAATTCCTGTTGAATTATTGCAGAGCGAATTATTCACTGGTCAATCTGGGTAAATCCTGCATATCAATTAAGACTTGTTAAATGCTTGCTACACAACCAGTAACGTAGATTCTTCAGTTCATTTAGCATTGGAGTCCACTTCATCTAATGATATTTGATTGTTGGAAAATCAATTATGAATAGATACATAGACTTTTTCTACATGGCTAAGCCAAGAATAGCTATAATAATATTCTCACTTAGAACAAAAACATAGTCATTATTAAGATTGGATTAGATCTTCTCAGTTTTCTGGTGGAATAATACCACCTAATGATCATGATGATGATATCATTTTTATTTGATGATAGGTCCGGCCTGCAGCATGAGCATGAGTCTGTCACTTCCCCTTTACAAAGCCCTCACCTTCTCTGCCAGAGGGGGCTTATTCACTGTCTCTCCTCTCCAAGTACTATTTACACCAAACTGTAATCCATCAATCAGGTTGCAGGCTGATCCATGTGATTAACCCAACCCTCCTACCCATAGACACACTATGGCTACCATTATAGGTTGATGGACTAAATAATAAAACAAAGACCATGAAACCAAATGAGAGATAATTGTCACTTTCTCAGATGTCCTGTTGCTCTTCTCCCCCTTCCTGCTCTTCTCTCGGCTGGTTTACTTATGTCTTTTTCTCATCTCTTTCAAACAAGGTTCTCTGACATTATCCTCGCCACTATCTTGGCCACCAAGTCTGATATGTGTGGGAAGAAGTTTGAGCTGAAGATAGACAATGTGCGTTTCGTTGGGCACCCCACCCTCCTCCAGCATCCTCACACCATTCAGGTAAGATACTTTTTTGTGATGGCCTGAGCATAAATACCCGTTCACTGCAAAGATTCTCAGTCAGTCAGTCCAGCAGCACCATGAGATCTGAACAATGACTGTATATGAATGGATGGACAAAGCCATCGATCACGTGACACAATTAATTCCTTTATGAAGACTCAATAGCGTATTTGAAGCCAAGGAAGTGGGTTAAGATGGTGGCTAGCTCAGTGCTGCTCACTCTCATTGAATACCTCAAGTTGAAGGCCAACCAGGGTACTGCAGGCTGCCATTAGCGACTTAATTTACATTTTAGTCATTTAGCAGACGCTCTTATCCAGAACGACTTACAGGAGCAAATAGGGTTAAGTACCTTGCTCAAAGGCACATTGACAGATTTTTCACAGTCGGTTCGGGGATTGGAGCCAACAACCTTTTGGTTACTGGACCAATGCTCTTAACTTCTGATCCTTGTAACTTGTTCTCTGTGTGCAAATAAATAATCAGTTCAAGGACATACATCTAGTGTAATAGAAGCAATTATTGATACCATGCATGTCTTAGAATATTTTCATATATTTACATGAATATTGACCATAAAGATCAACATTTTCCCAATCAATATAACGAGGATCTAATTTTCTGCATACAATGCCTGCAGTACTGCAGTCAGCCTTGAACTTTGTGGCTTCAATGAGAGGGGGCAGTTGTTCTCCCCTCTGAAAGAGCAATTCTCCTTTGACTTCTAGTTCTACTCTGAGACTCTGAATTCAGGTCCCTGGCTCCATCTAGTGGAAGAAGTGCCTTACATCTCAGTGGTTTACAATAATTATTTGACAATTCACAGAAGTAACCCTAGCTGCATCCAGAAGGCAAAGTCAGTACAGGTGCTTCAAAGCTGGGACCGAGAGACTGAAAAACAGCTTCAATCTCAAGGACATCAGACTGGCCACTTAAAGAAATGAAACACTGGCCACTTTAATAATGTTTACAAATCTTGCATCACTCATCTCATATGTATATACTGTATTCTATACTATTCTACTGTATCTTAATCCAATGCCGCTCTGACATCGCTAGTCCATATATGTATATATTCTTAATTCATTCCCTACTTAGTTTTATGTGTATTTGGGTATACAGTCGTACAGAATGACACAAGTATTGGTCTCCACAAAGTTTGCTGCCTCAGTGTTGATGATGGCAATTTGCATATACTCCAGAATTTCATGAAGAGTGATCAGATTAATTGCAATTAATTGCAAAGTCCCTCTTTGCCATGAAAATGAACTTAATCCCCCCAAAACATTTCCACTGCATTTCAGCCCTGCCACAAAAGGACCAGCTGCCATCATGTCAGTGATTGTCTCGTTAACACAGGTGAGAGTGTTGACGAGGACAAGGCTGGAGATCACTCTGTCATGCTGATTGAGTCAGAATAACAGACTGGAAGCTTTAAAAGGAGGGTGGTACTTGAAATCATTGTTCTTCTTCTGTCAACCATGGTTACCTGCAAGGAAACACGTGCCGTCATCATTGCTTTGCACAAAAAGGGCTTCACAGGCAAGGATATTGCTGCTGGTAAGATTGCACCTAAATCAACCATTTATCGGATCATCAAGAACTTCAAGGAGAGAGGTTTAATTGTTGTGAAGAAGGCATCAGGGCGCCCAAGAAAGTCCAGCAAGCGCCAGGACCGTCTCCTAAAGTTGATTCAGCTGCGGGATCGGGGCACCACCAGTGCAGAGCTTGCTCAGGAATGGCAGCAGGCAGGTGTGAGTGCATCTGCACGCACAGTGAGGCAAAGACTTTTGGAGGATGGCCTGGTGTCAAGAAGTGCAGCAAAGAAGCCACTTCTCTCCAGGAAAAACATCAGGGACAGGCTGATATTCTGCAAAAGGTACAGGGATTGGACTGCTGAGGACTGGGGTAGAGTCATTTTCTCTGATGAATCCCCTTTCCGATTGTTTGGGCCATCCGGAAAACACCTTGTCCGGAGTAGACAAGGTGAGAGCTTCCACCAGTCCTGTGTCATGCCAACAGTAAAGCATCCTCAGACAATTCATGTGTGGGGTTGCTTCTCAGCCAAGGGAGTGGGCTCACTCACAATTTTGCCTAAGAACACAGCCATGAATTAAGAATGGTACCAACACATCCTCCGAGAGCAACTTCTCCCAACCATCCAAGAACAGTTTGGTGACGACCAATGCCTTTTCCAGCATGATGGAGCACCTTGCCATAAGGAAAAAGTGATAACTAAGTGGCTCGGGGAACAAAACATTTTGGGTCCATGGCCAGGAAACTCCCCAGACCTTAATTTTTTTTTTTTTTTTTTTATTTCACCTTTATTTAACCAGGTAGGTCAGTTGAGAACAAGTTCTCATTTGCAACTGCGACCTGGCCAAGACAAAGCAAAGCAGTGTGACAAATAACAACACAGAGTTACACATTAAACAAACAGTCAAAAACACAATATAAAAATCTATATACAGAGTGCAAAATGTAGTGCAAAAATGCAGTAAGGTTAAGAGGTAGAACAATAAATAGACTATAGTGGTGAAATAAATTACAGAATTATCATCATTAACACAGGAATGAAGGATGTGCAAATTATGATGTGCAAATAGAGGTACTGGTGTGCAAGATTAGTGAAAATAAACAAAAAATAAATATGGGGATGAGGTAGTAGTGTGGGCTATTTACAGAAGGGCTATATACAGGTGCAGTGATCGATAAGCAGCTTTGATAACTGATGCTTAAAGTTATTGAGGGAGATAGGAACCTCTAGCTTCAATGATTTTTGCAATTCGTTCCAGTCATTGGCAGCAGCGAACTGGAAGGAATGGCGGCCAAAGGAGGTGTTGGCTTTGGGGGTGACCAGTGAGATATACCTGCTGGAGCGCATGCTACGGGTGGGTGTTGCTATAGTGACCAGTGAGCTGAGATAGGGCGGGGATTTACCTAATAAAGACTTATAGATGACCTGGAGCCAGTGGGTTTGGCGACGAATATATAATGAAGGCCAGCCAACGAGAGCATACAGGTCGCAGTGGTGGGTAGTGTATGGGGCTTTGGTGACAAAACGGATGGCACTGTGATAGACTACATCCAATTTGCTAAGTAGAGTGTTGGAGGCTAGTTTGTAAATGACATCACCAAAATCAAGGATCGGTAGGATAGTCAGTTTTACAAGGGCATGTTTGGCAGCATGAGTGAAGGAGGCTTTGTTGCGGAATAGAAAGCCAATTCTGGATTTAATTTTGGATTGGAGATGGTTGATGTGAGTCTGGAAGTTGAGTTTATAGTCTAACCAGATGCCTAGGTATTTGTAGGTGTCCACGTATTCTAATTCGGACCCGTCGAGAGTAGTGATGATAGTCCGGTGGGCGGGTGCTGGCAGCGTACGATAGAAAAGCATGCACTTAGTTTTACTAGCGTTTAAGAGCAGTTGGAGGCCACGGAAGGAGTGTTGTATGGCATTGAAGCTTGATTGAAGGTTAGTAAACACAGTATCCAAAGAGGGGCCAGATGTATACAGAATGGTGTCGTCTGCGTAGAGATGGATCAGAGAGTCACCAGCAGCGAGAGCGACATCGTTGATGTATATAGAGAAAAGGGTTGGCCCAAGAATTGAACCCTGTGGCACCCCCATAGAGACTGCCAGAGGATCGGACAATAGTCCCTCCGATTTGACACACTGAACTCTGTCTGCAAAGTAGTTAGAGAACCAGGCAAGGCAGTCACTTGAGAAACCAAGGCTGTTGAGTCTGCCAATAAGAATGCGGTGATTGACAGAGTCGAAAGCCTTGGCCAGGTCGATGAAAATGGCTGCACAGTACTGTCTTTTATCGATGGCGGTTATGATATCGTTAATCCCATTGAGAACTTGTGGTCGATCCTCAAGAGGCGGGTGGACAAACAAAAACCCACAACTTCTGACAAACTCCATGCATTGATTATGCAAGAATGGCCTGCCATCAGTCAGGATGTGGCCCAGAAGTTAATTGACAGCATGCCAGGGCGGATTGCAGAGGTCTTAAAAAAGAAGGGTCAACGCTGCAAATATTGACTCTTTGCATAAACTGAATGTCATTGTCAATGAAAGCCTTTGACACTTATGGAATACTTGTAATTATACTTCAGTGTACGATAGTAACTACTGACATAAAGATCTAAGAACACTGAAGCAGCAAACTTTGTGGAGACCAATACTTGTGTCATTATCAAAGCTTTTGGCTATGACTGTATGTTGTGAAACTGTTAGATATTACTGCACTGTCGGAGCTAGAAGCACAAGCATTTCGCTACACCCCCATTAACATCTGCTAAACAAGTGTATGTGACCAATAAAAATGTATTTGAATTGAATGGTTGAATATAAGGGGGGGGTGGATCATTTGCAGTGAAGATTCTATAAAAATATTGAAATGTTTTTTAATGTAAATAAAACGTGTCTAACCTAAGTAGGTTTATGATAGGTACTATTCCATTCACTGGACTAGATGTAGCCTATTGGAGGGTTTAAATGAGTCCTGATGAACCAGATAACAAATTACTCAACTGGTGCAGTGAATCATTTTCCTCACGTAAAGACATGTATTTAATCCATGTGATTTGTATGCTGTTGATTGTATCCAACTGGCAATGTATCGTCAAAGTGTGATCCCCTAACAACAGTGCATGAGCTGTATGTTAGAGTCCTTTCAAAATGGCCTTTTTTAGAAATTATACCAGCAACTCATGAGCTCTCATAGAATGTTATTTCAAAGCTTAATTGAATACCTAGTGTAATAAACCAAGCTTTAAAAAGTGCAGTTATGTATTTTGGGAAATAAGATGTTGAAAATGCCAGTATAAAAGGCATTAATAATTATTCCTGCCTAGAGAGCTTTGTCACAGGACTAACGTTAATGTTTTCACTGTGTTATTTAGACATTGCAATACATACAATAGCAAGTATTACGATTTAAATAATGGTATGCGAAGCCAGCGACCATAGTAAGAATGATTTAGAACATCTTATATCTATTATATTTATTATCTATTATCTTATTTCTTTCTGTCCAGGTGTCCAAGACAGACCCCTCACCTAAGAGGGAGATGCCCACCATGATCCTGTTCAGTGTCGTGTTTGCTCTGAGGGTAAGAAAGTATTTAAAATTGTATTTTCCATAAATAACTTTCTTTCCTCTTGAATATATTTATTGTCTTGTCAATAATATTCCTCTTAATTTGATGAATAAGTGATAATACTCATGTTTGGATTAGCTAAATATTTTCCATATTATGTGCTTATTTTACAAACAACACATTAATTGGTGATAAATACATTTTCTCTATTAAATTAAATTAAATAAATCAGCTGGTAATTTGGGTGGGTGAGGCCAGGTCAGGGAGACTGCTTTCCCAGAAAGGGAGGGGCTCTTGGGGTGATAACATTCCAGCATGAGGTCTATCTGTGGTGGAAAGGAGGTTGAGAGCTGGGCGGGGGCAGTGGGCTCTGTTTAATCACTCTGCCCAGCATGGCACTACCCTCCCCTTGGCATGACTGCTGAGTCACTGGAGGCTGCCTAGCCCTACACAGCTGAGACTGGGCGGAATGTGCACAGTCATGTTCTAACCTCATATCTGCCCAGCAACCCACCCAGCCTGTCACGCGCTGGCATTTTCCACGTCACTGCGCCAAACATGACCATGCAGAAAATGATGTCTTGCCCTTTGACATGTTTGGTTTTTATTTTGAAATAGGCGTAATTTGTTTAAATGCACTATTGATTCATATTTCTTGTTATTTAGTGCTAGTTATGTCACTCAGCAATGTCGGTTCACCCAAAATGATTTAACTGCAAAAATAAAATGTATGTGTTGGTAAAATATCTGATTTGCATTTTTAATAGTATGCAAATGTTTTAAATTAGCAGTTTGGAACTAGGGCCCCTTTTACCACTCAAGAAAATATATTTTTAATAAAGTTATTATTGAACCTCTAAATGGATTATTGCTGGTTTGAAGTTACTTAGAGATGACGATATTTGGAAGTCAACATGTTTCGCAGTCAACAATGCTGCTAATACTCAGATCTAGTGACGTTAACAAACTGATATCTTGGGTTACTGACTCGCCTGACCATAGATTAACTTCTTGTTACAATTACAATGTAATCATTTAGTAGATGCTCACAATTTCAACCAATGTGTTATAACTATTACAGATTTATAATCATCTAATTAATAATAAACTGTTAATAAACCGTGTATAAGCAATTAAGAAATCTTTTTTAGTAGAAACAAATTTAAGGGATATTTTGCGATTTTTAAGGCCCTTTATCTACTTCCCCCATGAACTCGTGGATACCATTTTAATGTCTCTGGGTGCAGTTTGAAGGAAGTTGCTAACTAGCTCAAGTGCAATTGCTAACTAGTGTTAGCGCAATGACTGGAAGTCTGTGAACTTCCAGTCATTGCGCTAACGCTAGTAAGCATTGGCTCACAAAACTACCTTTTGCTTCCTTCATACTGGACACAGAGACATAAAAATGGTATCGATGAGTTCATCTGACTTTGGGGAAGTATATAATCTCGAAGTATCCCTTTAACCAAGTGTTGAAATGTGATCAGTGTTCCAGTAGCTTTGCTCCTTGGCTCGTTATTGAGCCAAGTGTCACATTATGCCTTCTCTCCGCCCTGGCGCCCCCTACAGGCCAACGCCGACCCGTCAGTCATCAGCTGCATGCACAACCTGTCCCGTCGCATCGCCATCGCCCTGCAGCACGAGGAGCGACGCTGCCAGTACATCACCAGAGAGGCCAAGCTGATGCTGGCCATGCAGGACGAGGTCACCACCATGACCGAGAGTGAGTCACAAACTACATTAGTCAAAACACACCACTCAGTGCTTGAGTCTAGTATCATGAAGTACCCACCATTAAGTACCATATACCATGAAGTACCTACTTTACTTTGATAGCATTTTACAGAACAATTCAGATATTTTCGTCTTCATATTGTCCCAAAGACGATGGGGATCAGAGGTGTTTGTCAAAGTCTTCACATGACATGGATTTACAATGTCATGGAGAAGTCAATGGCTGTATGTGACTCGATAGTGCGTCTTTTCGTTCTTAGCTGATGGCAGCCCTCAGTCACCGTTCAGACAAATCCTTCCTAAATGCAAGCTTGCCAGGGACTTGAAGGAGGCATATGACAGGTTTGTAAAAACACCCTACAAAATCATGTTTTTGTGGTTAGTTTCTTTGTTCTTACAATGCAGGCGTATTAATAGTCTGTGTTGTGTTTCTAGCCTGTGTACAACAGGGGTGGTGAGGCTCCATATCAACAACTGGCTGGAGGTGAGCTTCTGTTTGCCTCACAAGATCCACAGTGTAGGGGGCAACCACGTACCTCCAGAGGCCCTGGAGCGCAGCCTCAAGGCCATAAGGTGTGTATTTGTGTGAGTTTGTCCTTTGTGAGCTAATGAACACTGTGACGTGGTGGGTTACAAGTTGTAACTGACACCAGAACTTTGTAGGCTTTCATTGTATGTGGACATAGATAGATAGGTACTTTATTGATCCGCAAGGGGACATTTATTTGGTTGATCAAGGGGACATTTCTTTGGTTGATTTGGTTGATTTGGAAAGTTTTATTTTCAGTAATAATATACAGAGGCTGTGAGAGAACTCTTTGTGGTAACAGTTAGCTCTTGTGGCCTCCTTTTTAGTGGAACTATTAACTGCATCTGGTGAGCAGCTCCACCAAGAATGTTCTGTAGGCCACAGCGCCACCTAATGGCATTCTTTATTTACTTTTACTGCCTTTCACATACTAATGTTTCGTCAGACCAATGTTACAGCATCTTCATCTCAAAATACTACTACTGCCATTAGTAAAACATGCATTGAAACTTAAATATAAGCCATAATGATAGCTAGATATTATTTGTATTTTCCAAGAGAGAAATATGAGTACATTTCTAGCAATAAAGGAGCACTTAGTACATTTCTATACACTTTATTGACTATATAGAATGTAAAATATGATAATTAGTCATTAATTAGTCATGAGCTCTGTGTTAATTGTATGTGCTGTTGTCCCCAGGCCTTATCATGCTCTGCTGCTACTGGACAGTGAGAAGGCCCTGCTGGCCCAGCTGCCTCTGGACTGCTCTCCTGCTCTGGTGCGTCTCATCAAGACCTGCTCTGCAGTCAAGAACCTGCAGCAGCTGGCACAGGATGCAGACCTGAACCTGCTACAGGTTGGTAGGAGCACCTTGCATCAGTAAACAGTACACACTAAGACCACCAGACCTGTGTTCAAATACGTGTGTATTTGATTGTTTGTTATTTTAATACTTATTTTCTGTGTATTTTGAGTATTTTCAAATAATGTGGCTGAATAAAATACTTCTATTGAACTTCTATCTAAACAAAATGCTATAAATAAACTATTTGAAAGCATTTTCAAATACTAATTTCAAATACTATTTTTAAATGCCTGTATTTAAAAGCATGGGAGTGTATTTGTGTCAGTGTATTTGAATATTTTTAAATAAAGTGTATTTCCAAATACGTTCCAATATTCAACTACTTGTCTTTAAAAATAACATCTAAATACTTACTTCCAAATGTCTTTGAAAGTAATTGAAATACCCTAAATAGTATTTGAAGCCAGGTTTGGTTGACATCGGCCCACTTTTCAACAGGGGACTATAATTTATATTAAGTTGCTTAACACTAACATGCTGCAATATAAATAATTGCAGGTCATTACAAACTATCCTCAATGTCACCATAGCACTGGTAGCATAATGTTGCTGGTATCATACTGCCATCTAGTGGAGGAAATTCGTAATCTTCTTTCTCTTCAGTAACATCTATACAGATGGGTTCTGGCCATGCCCAATAATGCATTTTCACAGTTATATTTGTGTTTCTGTTCGCTGTGAGTGCAGATCTTCCAGATTGCCGCTCACCTAGTGTACTGGGGCAAAGCCATCATAGTGTATCCTCTGTGTGAGAACAATGTCTACATGCTGTCCCCACACGCCAACATCAGCCTGTGAGTATCTGTGTGTGTGTGTGTGTGTGTGTGTGTGTGTGTGTGTGTGTGATAGAGAGAGATTGTGTGTGTGTGTGTGTGTGTTTGAACAGCCTCGTGCTTCCTTTCTCTCCTCATTCCTGCCATGCCTCATTACCAGGGTGTGTGCTGAGAGGCGGCTCAACTAATGAACCAAACACGGTATTCAATCCATGCATTTTCTACCAACATAATAAGCTGTCATCATGAGCATGTTACTAATGTTACACTTTTACCAAATTATTGGCTGGTGAATCTATAACAAAAGGTGTTGTTAGTGATGTCATTATGTTAACACATTATTTGACAGCAAACATTCTTTTTGTTGACTGAATTAGATAGATTTTTTTGGGGCCACTCATGGTCCGTCTGTGTTCTGTACTGTAGGCTGAAAGGATTCTCTCCTGCTTGAACATTCGTAGCGGGTGCGGGTACAATATGAAGAAGTAACAAATCACCATGTCCTTCTTCTTGCATAGGTACTCTCCATTGGCTAAAGGGTTTGGCCAGCAGTTCCCGGGTCATGACCTGCCTTCAATGCTGGCCAAGTTCTCCCTGCCTCTCTCACTGTCTGAGTTTAGGAACCCACTGGATGCTTCTGTGCAGGAGGTAGGTCTATTAGGAAATACACAAGCTCATTTTGACTAAAAGATAGCTTCCCGAAAGCTACTCAGCATTTATTTAATTGATACCTCAGAAATGCTGATGTCTGAAGCAAAAATAACGTCTGGGCTCTCTCCCAGACCCGTCCCGGTTTGGCCAAGCTCTCTAAGTGAAGATGATAAATTATAGAAGACATCACATCAACTCCATCCTTTTCGACGTCCATTTTTCATGAGAACAGGACCAGAACACGTGGCTATTTCTTGGCTCTATTTTGGGCCAGGATGGAACCCTCTGGAGGTTTAGAAACATATCAAACATGTCTGTCTGAAACAGATGGGCCCAGTTACAGGGTGACTCTTCTTCCAGCTCTACTTGTTCTGCCTTTTTCTTTGAGCGGTATCTCTGACCCCGTTTGTCCCTGTTCCTTCCACCTACCCACCCCTCCCTTCCCACTCCCTCCTCCTCTCCTGCCCTCTTACCAGGCCCAGCTGATCCAGATGGTGGTGTGGATGCTCCAGCGGCGCCTGCTGATTCAGCTCCATACCTATGTGTGTCTGCTGGTGCCTCCCAGTGAGGAGGAGCCAGGTCTGCTGCGGGACGAGGAGCTCCTCCTGGTGGCCCGGGTGGGGGGCCGCAGCCTCAGTACGCCCAGCGCACTCAGCTTCGGATCCCCAAGTATGTGAACTTCCCCTTCAACCAGCTGTCTTGCACTTTGGGGGTGAAGTGTTGATGAAGTACGATCTATCCTTATGATAGAGGATGTCTTTATGTACTACTGTACCTAGTTAACCTGTTCAATACCTGTTCAAGAAGGTTACCTGTTCAATACCTGTTCAAGAAGGTTACCCTGCTACAATTGTGCCTATAGGCAGCTAATCATCAACCCCGGTCTGTCTTTCCTTCTCCTCCTCAATCAATGTCTGTCTCTCTCATTCTCTCTCTCTCTCTCTCTGTAGCCAGCAGTGATGACATGACCCTGACCAGTCCCAGTATGGATAACTCCAGTGCAGAGCTGCTTCCTGGGGGAGACTCTCCACTAAACAAGAGGATGACCGAGACGTTACTGGCCAGCCTGACAGAGCACGAGCGCCAGGTCATCCTCAACATCCCAGCTGCACAGAGCCCTGAAGATCTGCGCATGTTCGCCAGGTACAGTACGTCCCCTGCCCTTTACTTGTTGGCACCAAGGTGGACTACTGTATTTCAGTGGCTGTGACGTAATGGCGCCCTCTACTGTGTAACAGCCAGTATGACAGGTGGGCTTTGTCGTTTTGAAGGACCAGGGCTGGAGGCTCTTGTGAAAGGGAGGTATTAGTCAGTTGTACAACTGAATGCATTCAACTGAAATGTGTCTTCCACATTTAACCCAACCCCTCTGAATCAGAGAGGTGCGGGGGGCTGCCTTAATCGACATCCACATCTTCGGCGCCCGTATATCTTCAGAACAAACATAAATCTGTCAGCTTGATCTTGTGGGGAATTACAGGTTTTTTGTTCAAGGCTTTGAGAGAACATCTTTTTCTCATCCTGTCTTCATGTAAGAATATATGGGAAACAGAATGTGATTTTCAGTTGTGTAACAATTAGATATAGTTGAGCTGCAGAAGTAAGAAAAATCTTGAAGGAAAATGCCAAAGCAGTGAATCAATAGTGTTAACTGCATAGTGTGCAGGATGCACTAATGTGATTACTGGCTCTAAGAAGTGCTGCTTCATGCTAGATTTACTCAGAAATTAGACTAAAGCTAATTCTCCTAAGCCTGTGGTGTGATGTTCCTTCCATCTTTCCAGGCTGCTGCACTACTTCCGAGGGCACCATCACCTGGAGGAGATCATGTATAACGAAAACATGAGGCGCTCTCAGCTGAAGACCCTCTTTGACAAATTCAGAAGTGTTCTGGTGGTCACCAACCATGAGGACCCTGTCATCTCCCTCTTCCAGTCTCCTCTGGAGTAGAGAGCTCTGTCATGAGATTAAGGGCCCTTTCTGAAATACTGGACGGACAGAATGGTACGGACTGCTGCTGTACATTGTACAATGGCCTTATTATGGTGCTTGTTGCTTTCAGCCAACTGGAGAATATTGCAATTTGAGAGAAATCTATCTATGCACTGAAAAAGACAGATATTCTGCTCCGGCTACGGGGACTGTGAGTGAATGTATATAGCTTTTAGGTGATTTCATTTGTCTTATATGTTTTACGTTCAATGCCTTGTTTTCAATAATAAATTATTGAATAAACTGTGTGAAGAGCTGTAGTGATACCTATAAATTGGCCAGTTTAAACACTGTACTCGACTTGAACCTTTCCAATTAGAGGATTTGGGGGTTTTCTAAAAAGTGATAAATCATCTCAAACAAACATTGTAGGAAAACAACCCTAATGCTCATTCCAGGCTGGGGTGGGAGAGAATGAAAAGATTCCAAACATCAGGGACAAGCTGTTTTTGCTTTGAGAGGAGGAGCACGATGTTCCAAACATCTGTGAAATCAATGATTCCAAGAAAACTTCTCAAGCAAGAATGTTTATTAAAAAACAGGTTGAAGATTAAGAATGACTGGAATATAAATTCTAGTTGGTTTGATAGCAGGGAGGGTAGGCTAGATAAAATATTTTACAGATGTTTGGAATGCAGTATAATCATTTGTAGCATACAAGTATGGCAGATTCTAGATCTGTGGGATTTGTGTTTGTGCATCAATGTGGGGATCTAAGTAGAAATAATGATATTTATCCAGATTCCACTACATCTGTTTATTGAAATCAGAGTGCATTTTGCAATGATTTCCCCATAGCTAGAAAGAATTGCTGAAACGTTTTCACTTGCTCTAGCATCATCTGTAAAAACCTGGTTATAGTTAAGAAAAAACATCAATTAAGTATGTGCTCATCATGGTTTGATACAATTCCAAAATATCCCCATTTCGACTCTGTCCTATGTCACCATCACATACGTCCACTGAGGAGGAGGCAAAGTCTGATATCACAGTGTTGGCGAGTGAGTCTGTGTCTCTGCCTGTTTGTCCACTACACTCACACAGTGGTGCCCACGCAGATAGAAGCGCAGGGGTTTGGTGGCCCATTCCCCATGAGAGTCGATGCCGATCCGGGCTGCTGAGACCACATCCTTGAGGTCTGACTCCTGTGGTCCTATCTGGCGGTCCCTCTCCAGCCACACCTCTGGGTCAGAGGCTAGGTCTCTCCGGTCAAAGCAGTGTGGTATGTCCAGGGCCTGGCACAGCTTTGAGGGGCCATTGCATAGCTCCTTGTCCTTCAGGGGCTGGGCACCCTGCTTCCGCCTGGCTGTCCGCAGCTGCCTCATCAGAGGCAGGCTTTGTAGGGGCTCCAGAGCCCGCAGCAGCACGGCAGCACCCTCCCCTAGAGAGAACACACACAAGGCATGATAGTAAGGCTCCACTCTGTCTCCTTCCTTTGCCCTTTCTCCAGTGTGAATGAATGGAAACAGTTGGAGAAAAAACATTTCACAGGCGGCAAAACGAGCATCAGCATCTGTGGCCAAATATAACTATCGTCTAATGAAAGTAACATTGGGGAGCCTGGGAGGTACTGCACTATTTAGTCTCTAATGAGGTGATTTTCCTACAGATAAGGCCAACAGAATGTTAATTTTATTGCATGTGGTTTTAATGGTAGTTTGGTTTATTAATGGTGGTTTGTTCTACTGCCTTCAGGGTAAGCCTGTCTGTTGTACTGTTCTGTTATAAGGTCTTACCTTGACTGGAAACATTCATACAGAGGTAGATGCCGTAGATGGTGTATACATAGATGGTGCCAGGTTTCATAAACATCGCTGTGTTCCTCTCAGTGCATTTTCCCCCAGCAGAGTGAGAGGCTTTGTCCTCTCCTCCCAGGTAGGCCTCAGTCTCCACCACCCTCCCTCTCAACTCAGTGCCATCTGCACTCCGACGCACCAACACCTTGCAGCACAAACAAGAGAGACTTTCATGTGGGTAAGTCTTCAGAAGGAACTTGATCTATTGTCTCTGAAGAGAACTAGACTACATGTGTGTGGTCACAATACGCCCTGAAGATGGTGTATGTGTGCCAATGACTGTGCAAATGCTAGCTGGACTCCATTCAGTGTTGATACAGGAATACACAGACCACACACATTTTCCCATTATGTTTAGCTATATCATTTGATGGGGAATCCATTTTCTATTACATTACAGCTTACATTATTGACTGCTAAACGGCAAGGTCTCCCCTAACGAGGCCTTTGTGTGTGTGCTTGTTTTGAGCTGTGCCCTATAGACACTTATCGGACAGGAGAAGCTGCCCACGCACCTACTCCTCCAGTCGGTCTCACACCTTATCTGCCTGGTTTTCTGATAAAATGTGGCAACTGCAGAACACGGTGAAAGCACATCATGTCTAAAGATGCTTAGATCTTTTTATTGATAGGTCATTTTCCATGAGAATTTATAAAAAGCAGAGATTGTTCTAGACACTGCACAACTTTTGCTGAGCTACATTTTGCTGTTGTACTTATGAAATTTCCCCCCCCCGGGGGATCAATAAAGTACCTATCTATCTATCTACTCTGTATAAACATCTGCCATGCAATTGCATTACTAAAGCATTTTACTTATACTCAGAAGCCATTGTCTGTGTTCAAGTTTGTTTCAATATAAAATAAACATTGGCACTGAGCAAAGAACCCTCTACACATTCAACTCATCAGCCGAGGCCCTGAGACTCCACTGAGAAGGCATTTCATTTAGATGGAGCCGGGAAGAACAAACTAGGAGAACATTTGGTTAATGTGAGAAGAAAAATAAGTCATCTCCCATCAGTTTGGATCTCAGTCAGCACCAACTACTCAGAGAGTCAGAGGGTTTCTTTCAGTGCCGATGAAAGAAGTCACCATTAAGGAGAGCAATTATTTCAGCATTGAGCAAAGGACTGTTCACAAACCACACAGTGTTCTGAGGCAGTGTGTGCTGGAAGGCTGGTGGAATGCATGATCACACAGGGGAACCAAGCTTCTCTGACAATTAACAACCAGCCCGGAAGCCTTGCCACATGATAATGGCTTTCATACTTTTTATTACAGCCTTGCTGTAAACTGGTCCAGACATAGCTTAATTAAACACAAACATGCACAGGATTCAGGCACTGGAGGGCTTAAAAAGAAACAACGTGCAGAGGAGTCATGGCTAAGAT
This sequence comes from Thymallus thymallus, assembly GCA_023634145.1. Classification (NCBI taxonomy): domain Eukaryota; kingdom Metazoa; phylum Chordata; class Actinopteri; order Salmoniformes; family Salmonidae; genus Thymallus; species Thymallus thymallus. Next base: position 25,567,326 of record CM042397.1, read on the forward strand.
TATTAATAGTCACTCTGCATACACAAGTGCTTCCTGGCTTTGACATTTGCTGGTCGTTTGAATGCAAGCACAGTGCTTCTGTTCAGGATTTAAATAGATTACCTTTCCAACTCTTTGTTGCAACAATAATCCTTAGAGGTAACAACAGATAGTTACACAAGATATGTTTTGTGTATGCTGCCATCTTGTCTATTTCAAGTCTTCCCTCATTGATCGAGACTGGTGGGTGTCCACCCCAAGGTGCGGCATGTCATGACGACAGACTTCATGACATGCCACACCTTGGGGTGGACACCCACCAGTCTCGATCAATGAGAGAAGACTTGAAATATACAAGATGGCAGCATACAAAAAACGTATCTTGTTACATCACATTATCTGGTGTAACAATCTGTAGCTATATCAGAGGTAGAGGGTAGTGTACAATGAGCCCCTTCCCCATCATGAAGGCTGCCCTAGTCATAGGCCTATCTACTGTGTGATAATAATATAATCTGTATCTGATCAAGGGTTATTCAACAGCGGTTTGGGTTAGAATGAAGTCTGATTCTAAGGAACGTACCTTGCCCAGGAATGCTTTAGCCAAACTGATACAGGGCTGGTTGAAGAACTCTTCTCCAAGCCTTTGAGGGTCCCCCTCCTTGGAGAAGTACTGACTCTTCACTGTCCCTGGTTTGACATCATCAACATCACCACTCTCATGGTCATGGACGGTAGACCTCACATGTCTCAGTGACACGACCCTTTTTACTTGGTCCTCGGACTCAGGTACGGATATTTGCTTCCTCTTTCGTCCTGACATGCTATATTGCTTGATGTACATGAGCTTTTAATCGAATAAAAACAGCTACCTAGACAAATATACGTATAACTAACTATTTCATCTGTGACATAGCTTGCTAGCTAGATATGCATTTTTTTTTTTGCTATTCTAAGGCTAAAAACATTAGCTAGCTACTGGTAAATTAGTGTTTTGTTTTGTTGCAACGACGAACTAGGTTTGTTGAAACACATTTATGCTAGCCAGAACATACAGGCATATTCAGTATGCAACATCAACGTCAAATATCCGGCTTGGATTACTAGCTATCTCGCTTGGGATCCTGGGACTTCTGCTGCGTTAATAACTAAGTGTGAAGGTGGTAATTACCAGTTGTGAAGTCGGTTGGGTGCATTCACGTGCTTTGAACTTGTTGAGAAACGCCGATTGGCTAATGCCGAACAAGCTGTGACAAACATCGACTAAAAGTAGAGCTATCATGCTCGCAAATAAATTATATTGTTCAAAAACCACATTAACAGATTACAGATTTTTTTATAAATAATGTTTTGTTGTTGCATTTAACTGCCAAAAATGCCGTTATTGAGATAATTTCCTCAATATGTATCGGGTCTCAGAGATGGTAGATGAGTTTACCACTAGTATTCACCCTTCAACTGGATTTTTCCCAGATCCATGTGGTAAATACCACCTGCCCTCTTGGTTATGAACGCAGAATTCTCTTTTGATTCCTCTTAAAGTGACCAAACACATCAGATTAACAAATTAAATTTAAAAAATGGACTATTATAAATTGTTATTTAATTTATGTGAAGTAAATCATATGATTGAATGGTGGGGAAAAATGCTTTTTTTTCTCATTCTATTTCTTTATTTTATATTTATTTTTCTTACAGCAACACAAAATAAAATCACTATTTACTCTACCTTAGCTACATTTTACAAGTGGTTGTGCAATTAAACATTGTAAATATATGCTTATAGGCACAGCGGATCATAGTGACTTGACCTTGTAAACCTAGGATGATTGTTGAGTTTCCCTTCACAATTTCTCTTTTTTCACAGTGAATACTTTCCCACTGTGTTGCTTGGACTGCCAGCAAGACGTAAAGCAGGTGACTGGGGGGATGGATTCACAGTGACATCAGATTGGGTCAGATTCTATTTTATTAATATTTTGTCTTGGCCATGCCTGAATGAGAATATGTCTGTTAGCTGATCTTGATAAGGCAATGGTCTTTGTCTGGTTACGTTCATAACATTCATAGTTGTTGACCCATGCCAAAGTTATTTAAAACATGATTGTGGTTTGTTACACACATTCCATGGATATCACTTCACACACTTCACATTTAAAATAAAATGTCAACAAAATCATTTTTATTACACATGTCAGAGGCATGAAAAATTTGCGAATGGACTTGAACACGGATGGTAGCCTATAGCCTACGCTCCAAAATGTGTTTGAACCAGAACACTGACGTTTTGGCAAGGCAGAGATGAGTGGTTGATACCGAGACACGCACGGACAGCTGTGGACGCATAAATTATGGCCTAAATTTCATTATACTTCTTGGTGTCCTCACTGTTTGGAGGCTGGAAATATGTTGCAAGTGGATGAACGTGCGCGTGTAGAATAGTAAAGGAGCCCTTTGAAGTGATTGTTTGACAATCATATGAAAACATAATGACTGGTTGTGTTTATGCCACAATAAAAGGTAATACATTAAAAAATATAAAAGTAGAAATATTTATAAATAGGCCCACAGAGATCCTATTGAATTAATAGGGATTATATATCTAATTCTATGATTAGCCCCATAAAATGTTTTGGTGCAGGCATATGAGTTCCTGTACAGGGAAGAAAATGAATTCTACTTTCACCCTACCTCCCACTTTCAGAATTACTCTCTGAAACTGCCTGCAATAACAACAATTCTAGAAAATAGAAACAGCAGATGCATTGAGAAAGATGTGTTTTAGTATTATGAGCCAGGGTAACTTTCCACTCCCGTTTTGCAGAATGAGAGTGGGTCCCATGTTGGCCAGGTTTTCCTAACACTGTGTGATGGTTAGTAGCTCTGATGGGATTGACAGACTGTCATCAGCAGCAGCCAGACGTGCTCCCAGCTGCCTGATCTACCGCCTTCTCCTCCTACTCCCCAAAGACAGCCCACTCAGCTGCTCTGAACCAGCACAGGAACACAGGAGTAGAGGGGAACATAGTGGAGCCCCTGTCCCATTGTTCAGTGTCAGGCCCCTCTGAAGCCTTTCCAAGGCAGGCCTCTTGCACTTTGAATTGGTTGTAGTATGTTACCAAGCAACCGTCTGCCAGGATCAAGCTGGAGAAGAGGGAGAGAAGACCCAGAGCTGAAGCTGTTACTGCACCTCCTAGAAAACAAGTCAATTTAAACCAGCTGTCAGTCAACTGTCAGGCCTATCATCTGTATTGGGGCAGATAGACTGGGAGATGTGGAGATGTGTGGCCTTAAGGAATAGATTTATTTATGCTTGCCCATATCGTAGCTGATCAAATTATAGGTGATCTTGGACTAGCAGTGTATGTTCTTTATTGCATCTTTCCTCATATTCATACTGGCCTTTCTCTCTGGTTTTGGTCTGTTGCCACTCCTGAGAAAAGATCATACTGTATATTTCAATCGGAGAAATGCACGGCTGGGTGGTGATGTACTAACTGCTGATCTCTGCACCCCAGCAGTGCCTCCCTGTGTGGATCAGTCAGTCAGTCAAAGTTTTGGAGGCCTGCCAGAGACAGCAGTGTGCTTGTGGAGTGGTGGTCTTATGTGTAAGCATGGCATAAATAGGTGAAGGGCATGCAGGAAGTTGCCAGTGGGGGTAAGTTGATATCAGTAACTTAAGGATGGCATAAACATTCCCAGATCTAATATTTGCATGGCTCGTTTTTATGATGTCATGGCAGCTGTCCCGTAATACTTGTATCACTTGCTCTTGTGTGACCAAGTGATCTAATGGTCCAGAGTTAGAAGATCGGATTGTTTTTTATTGAAGATATCATCATTATCAAGAACTTTGATTTTATTACCTCTCAATAATTTGGGAATGTATACTGGGCAATTCCACGCTAATGGAATAAGAGAATGAGACTAATATTTTTCACTTTAAAAGTATGCCAAACAAAAAACATTGATTTGCAAAGTTAAACAAACCATACAACTCTATGCACAAGGACTGCTTTTTAACAATTTCCACTGCAAATTTAACAAAAACACACTTAATCGAACAGTGCAGATGTAGTTTTGTAACAGATTGAGGGTAAAATCAGACGTCTACGTTTCACAAGTTTGGACATCAAAGTACAGCACAGTAGAGTACAGTATAGCACAGTACAGTAGACTAGAGTAGAGTTCGGTACAGTACAGTAAAGTACAGTAAAGTACAGTGTAACACAGTAAATCATACTGTACTCTACTCTAGGGTGCTTTATTGTACTGTGCTGTGCTGTGCTGTGCTGTGCTGTTCAAACTTGTGAAACAGACATCTATGATTGGTTCAGATTTGGACACATCAAATTTCAACTACTTTTCAACGTCCATGGACATTTGGTGTCAGTTGATGGTCAGTGGGTGAGAGGGCTGCTTACAGTGAATGGTAAGAGCTGGGAGAGCTGACATTAACTGGAGAGAGAGAGAGAGAAGAGAGAGAGATGTAGGGAGGGGTTGTCCAGAATGTTTTCACACTCTTGCTTTAACCACCACGAGGCAGAAAGAAGAAAACAGTTATGAGCTGAACATAACAGTATGCCAGTAGAAGGGAGGACAGTAACAGGTGGCCCAACTATGGTTTGTTGGCCTGGAGGGTAGGAGTGTTGGGTCGGTAACCGAAAGGTTGGTGGATCGAATCCCAGAGCTGACAAGGTAAAAATATGTCGTTCTGCCCCTGAACAAGGTGTGGATGTCGATTTAAGACAGCCCCCCCACACCTCTCTGATTCAGGGGTTGGGTTAAATGCAGAAGACACATTTCAGTTGAATTCATTTAGTTGGACAACTGACTAGTATCCCCATTTCCTTTCCCTTTCCATTGTAGCCAATTCAGTTGCAGTCATTCTGTTATAGAAATTTTGGTCATTCTGTTACCGATTTGGCAACATAATGACATGCTTTAATCACTTAATAAATCATAAACAACTAATTGGTAGGTCTACCTTTACTTGTTACTTCATTGTCCTCCCTCCTCATGCGGGAGCAATATTAGAAGATATTTTTGGTAATGTTTTTGGTAACAGTGACAAGACACTAGGCAATATTTCTTAAACTTACACAAGGCAAATAATTTATGCAAAACTAAATATATATGTTGATGTTATTTTTCAGGGGTCTTTACTTCGACATTATTGTGTTTTATGTATTTCTAATACCTTTTAAGTCTTTTTGCTAGATTTTTCCTAAGACCCCTTTTCTATCGGTTTGACTAGAAATCAAAGCCTTTGCTTATTCCTAATACTTATGATGAAAGTGGTTGAAAAATGTATATACAGTGCATTCGAAAAGTATTCAGACCCATAGACTTTTTCTACTTTTTGTTACGTTACAGCTGTCAGGACTTGACTTTAACATTAATCTGAAGACTGTTATTTATCTAATTAACTAACTGTGCTTAATTGTTACCCGATTAAATTAATCATGTAACAATTAACTCATTAGGATCTGGGTCACCATGAGAGCAGTTCTTTAAGGAGTTACCATCTCCGAAATTAAACTCTAAAAGGTCTTTACCTATCACATCTATAAATAGTCAACTTATTAAACATAACCTCGTATCATATCGTCATTCTGAACAGTCGTAAGCTCCTTGCATCTGCAAAAACCAGAGCCTTACTTATGATTCAGTACCACACAAATTGGTTTAATTATTTATTTACTTGCTAATTAAATGGGAACACAGGATTAACAAAGACACTCTGCACCTGTTATTGACTGGAGATAATACGCTGAAAACAGTTCCCCAACGGAATGACAACAACATGGCTGCTTGTTAAAGAAAAGATTGAGAGAGAGAGAGAGACAGAGACACTTAACCTTGATACATTCAGAAACTACTCTCACCTACAGTAATCACCTACAGGGCTTCCAAGTTGACAACCTGGTTAGAATCCAGACTGTATCACAACCGGCCTTGATTGGGAATCCCATAGGCTGGTGCACAATTGGCCCAGTGACGTCCGAGTTTGGCCGGTGTAGGCCATCATTGTAAATAAGAATTTGTTCTTAACTGACTTGCCTAGTTAAATAAAGGTTCAATTGAAATCATGTACTTTGCACACGAACCGGTGCACACTTTAAGAAATAAATCAATAATGTATTTACGTGAAATGCCTGGGTTCGCCAGGGATCTCTAAGTGAACAGGGCAGCCTTGTAAAGGGGGGTTGGGCCTTTTCATGGCATGCTTGTAAGGCTCTGATTGTCAGAAATGGTCCCAACCAGTCTCCTACAGTTGTCCTTCTTCGTAGTTGTCCAATATCCGGTGACTCGTCAATGTAGCCCTAAACAGAACTACAGAGTTGATTTTCCTTCCATTCGCTCTTGAAGATGCTTCTTTGAAGATAGTCTAGCCAACCATATCGTTGGTTCCCCAGTGGTGATGAGAGTAGTGTAATATGATGGTTTGAGCAGAGTAGCAGGATGGTCCTACTTAAATTCGCTTTCAAAGATACTTTACTTAGGACAGCTAATCAGTCGTACCAGTGATTGTCCGGGAGGTGAGTTTATCTTCTTCACCTCGTGTTGAGATTCAAAGATGTGTTCTGGTCTGATGTGTTTTTTCTTAACCCATCATTTATACATTCTGCTCAAAAGGGGCGGTTCCGGCAGGCTGACACGCTTACTGACCTCACTTTGGGGCCACGATTACTCACTGTGCAAAGTTATGTAAAACAATTATCTCCTATAACTTCTCAAATCACATCCCTCTCTTAACAAAAATACTTTCCTAATTTTTCATATATTTAGTGGGTATACTTTCCAAGTTACAGTATTTACTTTATAACATTTTTAATGACATCACAAAGTAACAAACAAAATTACCTTTGTGTTCTATAGATCACCTCTGACCATTCCCCATGTTCTACGTTAGAAATATTGTTCCAGTATTCACTTTTGAACATGTTAGAGTTTCAGTGGGAAAAGTTGAAACAAAGAACATTCCTTTGGTGAATCTTGAGAGGGAGAGCCTCGACCTTCTCCCTTGATTTACAACAGGATGTGAGTTAATCTTCACTAGTTCTTTCCTTCCCCCTCTACGGGTAAGCAGGGGTCTGATTGAAGTTATTAATTGTAAACCTCATTTGACCTATTTGGATTCTAGTGGACAGTCATGACACAGCCTTATTCTAAAATTGATTAAATTGTTTTTTCCCTCATCAATCTACACTCAATACCCCATAATGACAAAGCAAAAACAGTTTTTTGCAAATGTATAAAAAAACATCAACTGAAATATCACATTTTATCACACCTTTATTTAACCAGGTAGGTCAGTTGAGAACAAGTTCTCATTTACAGCTGCGACCTGGCCAAGACAAAGCAAAGCAGTGTGACAAAAAAACACAGAGTTACACAGTAAACAAACGTACAGTCAATAACACAAAAGAAGATCTATATACAGAGTGCAAATGTAGTGCAAAATGCAGTAAGTTAGGAAGGTAGAACAATAAATAGGCCATAGTGGTGAGATAAATTACAGATTAGCATTAACACTGGAATGATGGATGTGCAAATTGTGATGTGCAAATAGAGATACTGGAGTGCAAAATTTGCGAAAATAATAAAATAAATATGGAGATGAGGTAGTAGGCTGGGCTATTTACAGAAGGGCTATATACAGGTGCAGTGATCGATAAGCAGCTTTGACAGCTGATGCTTAAAGTTAGTGAGGGAGATAGGAACCTCTAGCTTCAAGGATTTTTGCAATTCGTTCCAGTCATTGGCAGCAGAGAACTGGAAGGAATGGCGGCCAAAGGAGGTGTTGGCTTTGGGGGTGACCAGTGAGATATACCTGCTGGAGCGCATGCTACGGGTGGGTGTTGCTATGGTGACCAGCGAGCTGAGATAGGGCGGGGATTTACCTAATAAAGACTTATAGATGACCTGGAGCCAGTGGGTTTGGCGACGAATATGTAATGAGGGCCAGCCAACGAGAGCATACAGGTCGCAGTGGTGGGTAGTATATGGGGCTTTGGTAACAAAACGGATGGCACTGTGATAGATTAAATCCAATTTGCTGAGCAGAGTGTTGGAGGCTATTTTGTAAATGACAACGCTGAAGTCAAGGATCGGTAGGATAGTCAGTTTTACAAGGGCATGTTTGGCAGCATGAGTGAAGGAGGCTTTGTTGCGAAATAGGAAGCCGATTCTAGATTTAATTTTGGATTGGAGATGGTTAATGTGAGTCTGGAAGTTGAGTTTACAGTCTAACCAGATGCCTAGGTATTTGTAGGAGTCCACGTATTCTAAGTCGGACCCGTCGAGAGTAGTGATGATAGTCCGGTGGGCGGGTGCGGGCAGCGTTCGATAGAAAAGCATGCATTTAGTTTTACTAGCATTTAAGAGCAGTTGGAGGCCACGGAAGGAGTGTTGTATGGCATTGAAGCTTGTTTGAAGGTTAGTTAACACAGTGTCCAAAGAGGGGCCAGATGTATACAGAATGGTGTCATCTGCGTAGAGATGGATCAGAGAGTCACCTGCAGCGAGAGCGACATCGTTGATGTATATAGAGAAAAGGGTTGGCCCAAGAATTTAACCCTGTGGCACCCCCATAGGATCGGACAATAGGCCCTCCGATTTGACACACTGAACTCTGTCTGAGAAGTAGTTGGAGAACCAGGCAAGGCAGTCACTTGAGAAACCAAGGCTGTTGAGTCTGCCAATAAGAATGCGGTGATTGACAGAGTCGAAAGCCTTGAAGATGGCTGCACAGTACTGTCTTCTATCGATGCCGGTTATGATATTGTTCAGTACCTTGAGCGTAGCTGAGGTGCACCCATGACCAGCTCGGAAACCAGATTGCATAGCAGAGAAGGTACGGTGGGATTCGAAGTGGTCAGTTATCTGTTTGTTAACTTGGCTTTCGAAGACTTTAGAAAGGCAGGGCAGGATGGATATAGGTCTATAACAGTTTGGGTCCAGAGTGTCTCCCCCTTTGAAGAGGGGGATGACCGCGGCTGTGTGCTTAGGGTCTTTGTCCTGTTGGAAGGTGAACCTTCGCCCTAGTCTGAGGTCCTGAGCGCTCTGGAGCAGGTTTTAATCAAGGATTTCCCTGCACTTTGCTCTGTTCATCTTTCCCTCGATCCTGACTAGTCTCCCAGTCCCTGCCGCTGAAAAACATCCCCACAGCATGATGCTGCCACCACCATGCTTCACCGTAGGGATGGTGCCAGGTTTCCTCCAGACTCACTCTGGAGCTCTGTCAGAGTGACCATCGGGTTCTTGGTCACCTCCCTGACCAAGGCCCTTCTCTCCCGATTGTTCAGTTTGGCCGGGCGGCCAACTATAGGAAGAGTCTTGGTGGTTCTTAACTTCTTCCATTTAAGAATGATGGAGGCCACTGTGTTCTTGGGGACCTTCAATGCTGCAGACAGTTTTTGGTACCCTTCCCCAGATTTGTGCCTCGACACAATCCTATCTCGGAGCTCTACGGACAATTCCTTCGACCTCATGGCTTGGTTTCTGCTCTGACATGCACTGTCAACTTTGGGACCTTATATAGACAGGTGTGTGCCTTTCCAAAAACATGTCCATTCAATTGAATTTACCACAGGTGGATCCAATCAAGTTGTAGAAACATCTCAAGGATGATCAATGGAAACAGGATGCACCTGAGCTCAATTTTGAGTCTCATAGCAAATGGTCTGAATACATACGGTAAATAAGGTATTTCTGTTTTTTATTTTTAATACATTTGCAAAACTTTCTAAAAACCTGTTTTTGCTTTGTCATCATGGGGTATTGTGTGTAAATTGATGAGAAAAAAAGGGAAGGGGTGTAAAAACATGCCAAATGCATTGTATGCCTTAATTTCTTAAACACCTAGACTCACAGGTTTCATTTGACACCAACTTTCATATGCTCCTATGAACTTCACATGTTAGTGCTCATATTCTTTTTTTTTTTTACATGGAAATGCCCTACTTTTTTTGGAGAAAAGGGTAGCTTATCCAAAAACAACAGAGAGCGCAACCATTTTTGAGTACATAAATTCCTTGCCTTACTTGAGTACATTGACTACATCAATTCTGTGCAAATCATACCCTTCTATTCATTGAGAGCAGCATGTTGAAGTTATTGGAAGATCATGTGTGGCCACTGTGAAAACCAGGTGTCCTTTAATTCCTATTAGCAACAGGTCTGTGACTGACTGACTGATGGTGAGCCGAGGTGGGAGCCAGACACAAACCCCCAGGGCAGCTCTTGTAGTAGAGGCCAGGGATGGTTGGATGACTCTGTCACATATCTGATTTGATGGTCTGGCTGAGGACATTGTTGCCATGCTCTGGCTCTATCTGTTGGCTCGGTTAGCTGTGTTTCCTGTGACTGTCGGCAGTGTGGCTGGGCTGGGCAGGGCAGGGCCTAGCAGCTGATGAGTTAAATGGGCTAGTGGGCAGAGCTTGGCTGTCATTTTGTGTTCTGGCCTCCTTTCATCTCTGAGGCGAACACAGCTATGACAATGCTTCTTTGTAGGATAATGATGCACAGATGGATGGTCTCCGTACAACAACCAGATTGCATCAGCCAGCGCCAGGCAGCAAAGACTGTCTAAATATCTTATAGCACTGTGACTCATAGCCCCCTAATTACACTGGACAAAAATATAAATGCAACATGTAAAGTGTTGGTCCCATGTTTCATGAGCTGAAATAAAAGATCCATACGCACAAAAAGCTTATTTCTTTCAAATTTTGTGCAGATTTGTTAACATCCCTCCTAGTGAGCATTTCTCCTTTGCCAAGATCTACTTGAAAGGTGTGGCATATCAAGAAGCTGATTAAACAGCATGATCATTACACAGGTGCTCCTTGTGCTGGGGACAATAAAAGGCCACTCTAAAATGTGCAGTTTTGAGGAAGCGTGCAATTGGCATGTTGACTACAGGAATGTCCACCAGAGCTGTTGCCAGAGAATTTAATGTTAATTTCTCTACCATAAGCTGCTTCCAATGTTGTTTTAGAGAATTTGGCAGTGAAAAAGGTTTTGCTACGGTGTGTCCTACTGAACATGACCCAGGAGCAATTCACTCTGACCCATAAGTTACTCCTTATTTAGAAAAAGCATTTAGAAAATAATTTGCTTGATGTTTGTAAAAGATGTTTGGAAGTTGTCAATGCAGGAATCTCTTTAAGACAACATATTAACTGTGCTTTCACATGGTGCGATATGTAATGATTTACCTATTACATTTTGAAATAGACAGATGGCAACCCTCTCATGTTTCAGTGGAGCACCTGCTTGGCTTAGTGTGCTCAGTGTACCACACAAAGGAGAGGGAGCAAAGCCATACTGTTAGGGAGTAGTAAATCATGCATGCTTTTCATTATGCTTCCCCTCATGCCAAATGTATATTATCAAACAACACTGAACAAAAGTATAAATGCAACAGTTCCATGTTTCATGAGCTGAAATATAAGATCCCAGACATTTTTCATATGTACAAAAAGTGTATTTATCTCCAATTTTGTGCACAAATTTGTTTACATCCCTGTTAGTGAGCATTTCCCCTTGGCCAATATAATCCATCCTCCTGACAGGTGTGGCATATCATGAACCTAATTAAACACCATGATCATTACACAGGTGCACCTTGTGCTGGGGAAAGTAAAAGGCCACTCTAAAATGTGCAGTTATGTCACACAACACAATGCCACAGATGTCTCAAGTTTTGAGGGAGCGTGCAATTGGTATGCTGACTGCAGGAATGTCTACCAGAGCTGTTGCCAGAGAATTTACTGTTTATTTCTCTACAATAAGCCGTCTCCAACGTTGTTTTACAGAATTTGGCAGTACATCCAACCGGCCTCACAACCGCAGACCTTGTGTAACCACGCCAGCCCAGGACCTCCACATCCGGCTTCTTCACCTGCGGGATCTTCTGAGACCGGACACATGGCCAGCTGATAAAACTGTGCGTTTGCACAACTGAAGAATTGCTGGACAAACTGTCAGAAACCGTCTCAGGGAAGCTCATCTGCGTGCTCGTCATCCTCACCAGGGTCTTGACCTGACTGCAGTTCGGCGTCGTAACCGACTTAAGTAGGCAAATGCTCATATTGCTAAATTTTCGATGGCCACTGGCACACTGGAGAAGTGTGCTCTTCACTGATGTATCCTAGTTTCAACTGTACTAGGCAGATGGCAGACAGTGTGTATGGCATTGTGTGGTCCCCTACCTTTTTAAAAGGTATCTGTGACCAACAGATGCATATCTCTATTCCCAGTCATGTGAAATCCATAGATTCGGGCCTTATATTTCCTTATATGAACTGTAACTCTGTAAAATCTTTGAAATTGTTGCATGTTGCATTTATATTTTTGTTCAGTGTATTAAACCTCTGCACAGCAGCCCCATCATCACTCACATTTCTCTTTAAGGACAAACAACATTAATTAAACACTGTCATAACCCATTTAGAAGAGCAGAGAGCAGACAACTAACAGCACACAGACCTGAAGCCAACGTTAGACTCAAAGGAACTATGATGAAAATAGCTGCTGCAGCACCACACAATGTAAATAAATCATATCTAAACCCTAACATGAAGTTTTAAGGCAAGTAGTCACAACTTTAGAACACAGTATTTTCTGACACTGCCTCCTCTGTTTGCCTCACTGAACTTTTGCTAAATTTAACCTGATATCTCTGTCAGCTGACAAGCAGATCCAAGCGTTACTAATCAGAGGTTCCATAGTCCTGCGCTACTGTACTCTAGTTTTCCCTCCTCTCTCTCTCTCTCTCTCTCTCTCTCTCTCTCTCTGAATATTGTAAATCATAGAGTATTTAGTAGTTCCATTCAGTTACTAGTGGCTTAAAAGGTTTATTTTGCTTTAGTGGCAGGGAAATGGCATGCTTGCTGCTTCTTGGTTGGATAGGCTTGCATTTTTCAGATGACAAAAGGGCATTGGAACTGCAGCTGAGCGAATCAGTGCTTCGCAGAGACAAATGCTAGAAACATCTAATTGCATTCTTCAACATTCTCTTCCCTCTGCTCAAGCACTTGAGCAGTAATGTAGTTAGGCTTCTCTCCATTAAATAGGTAAATGGATTCTACATTGAAATGGTGGTGTCATGTTTTACTGAATGAAACTATAGTTGTCATACTGCCAAAAAAACGTTTGGATATCTTTCACAAATGCTGTTTGCTTAGGATCATAGTCTGTATTCGGCGTTTGAAGTGGTTATCCATAATGTTATTCATCAAACACAGAAGCAGTTGTGGCTGCCCAGGTGATATTGACACAGACTCTTATCTACAGCTACCTGTGTGTTTCAGTTGGCATCAGAATTTCCCTTCAGAACATTCCACGGATTCCAGCCCAGGTATTTTCTACAGCCCTCAATCACCTTTATCAACAATCCAGTCTTGAGTTGATCTTTCAGCTGTTAATGAAAAACAGTCACTGAGGTCTCTTGTTACTATTTGATGAGGAAGCCATATGCGAGGCCTTTGAATGATGGCAGAGCCTAATCTTTATCTGCCTCCTCTCTGTTTGATGGGATTCATATTTAATAGATAATCATGAATGTTTCTCGCGACTCCTTTCTTTTGTGGCGCAACAGAGGTGTCAGGTGCCCCGCAGGTGGGCGCTGATCCTCAGTTGGAGGGAGAGGCAGGATTACTGCTCCACATCTGCTGGAATTGTGCTCTGAGAGGCCCCTGGCAGGCTCTGCCTAACTGTCAGAAACACACTTGATCAGAAACATCTGTCCAACCTGCTCACATTTAGTCATTCAACTTTATGTGTGGTTCTCAAGAAAGCAGCCTATTCTGATCAAACTAGAGATACAGAATCTGGAATGTTGGAGGTATTTTCAGTTGGTAAAGAGGCTGAGTGTTTAACTGTCTGCATGTGGTTTTACAACTTTACTGTATGACTTAAATCAGGTTTATTGGTCTACCGTGCTCAATAACTACAAAATATGAGCATCCCCTCGCAAGCTTCTCAAACAATATTATAAGCAAAACACACAACCATCTGTTGCTCACAGACAATAGCAATTGTATATTTCATTGATTGAGCGAGCGAGGCCATAGTTTTAGGAGGATATTTTCACACAAAGAGGCCTTTCCCCCTGACCATTGATTTTTTTGGTGTAGCCTGATAACAGCGTCCTTGTCTCCAATCACACCTGCAGCCCTCCTGTTAAACAACAGCCATTAGGCCAGGCAGGCAGGTGGGGGAAGCAAGGCCGTCTGCAGCCCACAGTCTGCTGCTGCTCTGATCACAGCTAGGGAGTTAGAGGTCTACTCAACAATCACATTATGTTTGGTTTGTTCTTTATTTGATCCCTATGACTGATTTAGAGACCTCCCTCTGCTCTATTATCCAGCTGCTCAATGTGATAATGGGATGGACGGTTTTCTCCTTGATTCGTTGTTTGATCTGAATGCAACCTGCGGCTGCTTCGTTTGTATTCATGTCTATTATTAATGTGTTATCAACTGTGAGAATGTGCAATATTATAGGGTTGGAATTCAATATAAAAGTCAACTTTGCAGAGTATCACTGTATAGGGTAGTTGTTGAGATGTCTTAGTGGCCGCTGGTTTATGGGTTACAGGGTGTATGGAGGGCGAAAAAAAAAAAACCGGAGCAGAGGCTGTGAATTTACATTGAACATCAAGGCTACTCAAGGATGGTCAATAAGCTGTTCTGACAGTCTCTACCCCAAGTCTCTTTTCATGCTAGCTCCTCTTATATGTCAGTTTACATTATACCCTTTCCAGATCTTTTCACTCTTATGGAATAAACTATGTGGACATGCTGCTGCTATTCACTGTTTATTATCTATGCATAGTCACTTTACCCCTATCTACACTACCGTTCAAAAGTTTGGGGTCACTTAGAAATGTCCTTGTTTTCCATGAACACATACATGCAATGAGTTGCAAAATGAATAGGAAATATAGTCAAGATGTTGACAAGGTTATAAATAATGATTGTTAATTGTAATAATAATTGTGTCCTTCAAACTTTGCTTTCGTCAAAGAATCCTCCATTTGCAGTAATTACAGCCTTGCAGACATTTGGCATTCTAGCTGTCAATTTGTTGAGGTAATCTAAAGAGTTTTCACCCCATGCTTCCTGAAGCACCTCCCACAAGTTGGATTGGCTTGATGGGCACTTCTTACGTACCATACGGTCAAGCTGCTCCCACAACAGCTCAATAGGGTTGACATCCGGTGACTGTGCTGGCTACTCCATTATAGACAGAATACCAGCTGACTGCTTCTTCCCTATATAGTTATTGCATAGTTTGGAGCTGTGCTTTGGGTCATTGTCCTGTTGTTGGAGGAAATTGGCTCCAATTAAGCGCCGTCCACAGGGTATGGCATGGTGTTGCAAAATGGAGTGATAGCCTTCCTTCTTCTAGATCCCTTTTACCTTGTACAAATCTCCCACTTTACCACCACCAAAACACCCCCAGACCTTCACATTGCCTCCACCATGCTTGACAGATGGCGTATGCATTCTCTTGAACCGATCGCTGCCGCACCTGTCTGCCTGACTAGCATCCCTACTCTGGACGGGTCTGACTTAGAATACGTGGACACCTACAAATACCTAGGTGTCTGGTTAGACTGTTTACTCTCCTTCCAGACTCACAATAATCATCTCCAATCCAAAATAAAATCAGGAATCGGCTTCCTATTTCGCAACAAAGCCTCCTTCACTCATGCTGCCAAACATGCCCTCGTAAAAATGACTATCCTACCGATCCTTGATTTCGGCGATGTCATTTACAAAATAGCCTCCAACACTCTACTCAGCAAATTGGATGTAATCTATCACAGTGCCATCCGTTTTGTCACCAAAGCCCCATATACTACCCACCACTGTGACCTGTATGCTTTCGTTGGCTGACCCTCACTACATATTCGTCGCCAAACCCACTGGTTCCAGGTCGTCTATAAGTCCTTGCTAGGTAAATCCCTGCCTTATCGTAACGCACTGGTCATCATAGCAACACCCACCCATATTTCACTGGTCATCCCCAAAGCCAACACCTCCTTCCATTCCTTCCAGTTCACTCCTGCCAATGACTGGAACGCATTGTAAAAATCCTTGAAGCTGGAGATTCCTATCTCCCTCACTAACTTTAAGCATCTGCTGTCAGAGCTGCTTACTGATCACTGCATATAGCCCATTTGTAAATAGCCCACCCCAACTACCTCATCCCCATACTGTTATTTTTGCTCATTCGCACCCCAGTATCTCTGCCCGCACCAAAGGCATGTTTGCACATCATCATCTGCACATTTCACTCCAGTGTTAATGCTAAAATGTAACTATTTCACCACTATGGCCTATTTATTGTCCTTCCTCCCGAATCTAACTATATTTGCACACATTGTATATAGATTTTCTATAGTGTCATTGTCTGTACGTTTGTTTATACCATGTGTAACTCTGTGTTGTTTTTTGTTTTTTTATTGTCGCACTGCTTTGCTTTGTCTTGGCCAGGTCGCAGTTGTAAATGAGAACTAGTTCTCAACTGGCTTACCTGGTTAAATAAAGGAAAAAACTTTTTTTTTCCTAAAAAGCACTCCTCCAGCATATTGTCATTTGGTCTGCGTCTCACGAATGTTCTTCTTTTTGATCCGAACACCTCGAACTTAGATTTGTCTGTCCATAACACTTTTTTCCAATCTTCCTCTGTCCAGTGTCTGTGTTCTTTTGCCCATCTTAATCTTTTATTTTTATTGGCCTGTCTGAGATATGGCTTTTTCTTTGCAACTCTGCCTAGAAGGCCAGCATCCCGGAGTTGCTTCTTCAATATTTAATGAAGATGCCAGTTGAGGACTTGTGAGGCGTCTGTTTCTCAAACTAGACACTATAATGTACTTGTCCTCTTGCTCAGTTGTGCACTGTGGCCTCCCACTCCTCTTTCTATTCTGGTTAGAGCCAGTTTGCGCTGTTTTGTGAAGGGAGTAGTACACAGCGTTGTGTGAGATCTTCAGTTTCTTGGTAATTGCTCGCATGGAATAGCCTTCATTTCTCAGAACAAGAATAGACTGACGAGTTTTAGAAGAAAGTTATTTTTCTCTGGCCTTTTTGAGCCTGTAAACGAACCCACAAATGCTGATGCTCCAGATACTCAGCTAGTCTAAAGAAGGCCAGTTTTATTGCTTCTTTAACCAACACAACAGTTTTCAGCTGTGCTAACATAATTGCAAAAGGGTTTTCTAATGATCAATTAGCCTTTTAACATGATAAACTTGGATTAGCTAGCACAACGTTCCATTGGAACACAGGAGTGATGGTTGCTGATAATAGGCCTCTGTACGCCTATGTAGATATTCCATAAAAAATCAGCCGTTTCCAGCTACAGTAGTCATTTACAACATTAACAATGTCTACACTGTATTTCTGATCAATTTGATGTTATTTTAATGGACAAAAAATGCTTTTCTTTCAAAAACAAGGACATTTCTAAGTGACCCCAAACTTTTGAATGGTAGTGTACATGTACATATTATCTCAATTACCTTAACTAACCTGTACCGCCGCACATTGACTCTGTACCAGTACCCCCTGTATATACTGTAGCCTCGTTATTGTTGGGCACCCAAGTGGTGCAGTGGTCTAAGACACTGCATCTCAGTGCTAGGCGTCACTACAGACAACCTGGTCGAATCCGGACTGTATCACAACCAGCAGTGATTGGGAGTCCCATAGGGCGGCACACAACTGGCCCAGCATCGTTTGGCCGGTGTAGGCTGTTATTGTAAATAAGATTTTTTTCTTAACTGACTTGTCTAGTTAAATAAAGGTTAAATAAAATACATTTATGTATGTATATATATATATATATATATATATATATATATTTTTTTTATTCTTACTCTTATTTTTTTACTTTAGTTTATTTAGTAAATATTTTCTCAACTCTTATTTTTCTTAACTGCATTGTTGGTTAAGGGCTTGTAAGTAAGCATTTCACGGTAAAGTCTACAACTGTTCTATTCGGAGCATGTGACAAATATAATTGGATTTGAACCTTACAATGAGGTTATTCTAAAATAGAGTATAAAATGCACTGCAGTGAGTCACCCAAAACCCTAAAGAATTGTAGAAAAAAGCTTCATTATCGCAAAGCTCCAGTTGTACACTATAAGATTATGCAGTCAGTCTGTTGATGTTTATGCACAAGATTCATTGAAGCATTACATGGTCTCACTCTGTTGTTTTCCCTCAGTCTATTTGTTAAGCTTTAGATCCCTGGCGGAACTACCAGTCTGCTGTCTGGATGATATCTCAATGCAGCTTTGAAGATTGTCAGCCTGCCTGTCTCTCTGATGCCTCCACTCCTCCAGCCTGCTGTATGTATCCGTTTTCCCCACCTGAATGAGAATGACTTTAACCCATGCATGAACAATATCCTCACTGTACTGCTTGCGTAGCCCAGGAATTCTTGTCTCTCTCACTGCTTTAGGTTAACCTCAGAAATTATGATCCTTCCCCCACCTCTGTGGTTGGCTGACACAGGAAATAGTTGTGTTATCCATCTGACAGTGTTCTTTTAGTTAAACATGGCCTTTGCAGCTCAACCATTTTATCTGTGGGTGTTTGATGGAGCTTCAGCGGACCTGGAGTGCTCTTAGAGGTCTGGCGTCGGCTGTCTAATCGCTAGTTGCCTAAGCCCTGGCCTGGCCTCACCCCCTCCACACTTCCCCCTCTACTGACCCCTGGGAGAGTTCACCATTAATCACAGCTACTTCATGGTATATCAATCAGAGGCTCTCTACGCTTCCTCACAGGCCTTTAATGTATGTATTGAAGAGAGTTGTCTGTCGTTTGTATTTTACTTACTCAAAAGGTGTATCAGACCATATACATAGAAGGTTGGTCATTCAGTGGGAAAGAGGATACCTAGTCAGTTGCACAACTAAATGCATTCAACTGAAATGTGTTTTCCACATTTAACCCAAACCCTCTGAATCAGAGAGGGGCGGGGGTCTGTCTTAATCAACGTCCACGTCATCCGCCCCCGAAGAGTGGTTGTTGTTGGGGGTTAACTTCCTTGCTCAAGGACAGAACGGCAGATTTTTCCACCTTGCTGGCTCAGGGATTCAAACCAGCGACCTTTCGGTGTCTGGCCCAACGCTCTTAACCGCTAGGCTACCTGCCACTCCAATGCTACTAGAGGCTCAGAAGCATACAGTATGTTTGCACATATTTCTGACATTTTGTTCAGAACTGAACAACGGTTTTTTTTATAGGCGGAAAATGGCAGTAATTTTCAGTAGTCGTGCCACTTTCGAGGTGTTGCAATGTTTCAGCTGTGTGTGTCTTGTGGTCAGTTCTGGGAGCAGTGAGTCAGTGTTTTACAGGGGAGGCAAGACATTGCTAGGCAACCTGTTGCTTTTAATGAATAAGTGTCGACTTCAGCCAGGGACAGCCTCTTAGCTGCCAGACTCTCTGGTCAAGAGGGAGTGTTTGGATGGAGAAGTGGAGCCAGATAGCCATGAGGGAGGAGATCCCAGGCTGAGGTAACCCCTGCCAGGAGAGGAACCTGGGGCTCCTGTACCCAGCAGTCTCAATCTAGAGAAACCCACTAGGGCTGTCATCACCTCTGGATCCTCCTGCCCCCGTATCAGACTCCCCACTCTAAAGGCCCAGAGTGGATATGAGCTTTCACTGAGAACATAGTGGAATTGAATGGTCTTTACATTAGAACCAACAGACTTTGTTCCCTGAGGAGCACTTAGAAGCTCCAAACATCTATTCCTGGACAAAAACCTCCCTTGGATTGAATTAAAGAGCAGCGAGTACTTTGAATTTCAAATTGTTAATTTGAGCCACACTGTATTTGTAGGTGATTGTCTGCTACAGAATGTAAGTAGTTGACATGAAAAACAAACCCGACATGGTAACAGGGCAAAAACATGGCCTACATAAGAGTTTCAGCCATTCATGGAGGAAAATCGAAGTATCTCTATAAACAAATACATTCATGAGACAGCCTATAGGGAGGCTGTCAAAGACATGGCAGGGTGGTGCCAGGACAACCACCTCTCCCTCAACGTGATCAAGACAATTGGACTACAGTAAAAGGAGGGCCGAGCACACCCCCATTAACATCGACGGGGCTGTAGTGGAGCAGGTTGAGAGTCCACATCACCAACAAACTATCATGGTCCAAACAAACCAAGATAGTCGTGAAGAGGGCACGACAATGTCTATTCCCCCTCAGGAGACTGAAAAGATTTGGCATGATCCTCAGAAAGTTCTACAGCTGCACCATTGAGAGCATCCTGACTGGTTGCATCCTGACCTGGTATGACAACTGCTTGGCCTCTGACCGCAAGGCGCTACAGAGGGTAGTGCGTACGACCAAGTACATAATTGGGGCCGAGCTTCCTGCCATCCAGGACCTCTATACCAGGCGGTGTCAGAGGAAGGCCCTAAAAATTGCCAAAGACTCCAGTTACCCAAGTCATAGACTATTCTCTCTGCTACCGCGCGGTACCGTAGCGCCAAGTCTAGGTCAAAAAGGCTTCTTAACAGCTTCTACCCCCAAGCCATAAAACTGCTGAACAGTTAATCAAATGGCTACCTGGACTATGCGCATTGATTCACCCTTTTTACGCTGCTGCTAATCTCTGTTTATTATCTATGCATATTCACTTTACCCCTACCTACATGTGCGTACAGTGTTACCTCAATTACCTCGCCTAACCTGTACCCCCGCACATTGACTCAGTACCGGTACCCCCTTTATATAGCCTCGTTATTGTTATTTTATTGTTACTCTTATCTTTTTTTACTTTAGTTTATTTAGTAAATATTTTCTCAACTCTTATTTTTCTTAAAACTGCTTTGTTGGTTAAGGGCTTGTAATGATGTTTTTTTTTTTAATTTTTTTATCAGGACTGTAAAAAGAAGAAAGTACAAGACCAATTCAGTCTAAAACACTGGGTGTTCTTCTGCTTTTAATGTGTCTGTCTCAGGAGGATATGGCTGGCGTATGGGAACAGGGTCCGTGGGTTGGGAAAGGAAGGCACACGATGCTTGGAGAGTAGAGTGAGTAATCATGAAGACATGGCTGGAAAGTCGCAGAGGGCAGATATGGGAGGAATCTCAGGTACCTGAGGTGAGAATAATGGAATGTCACACATGTCATTGTGATATCTTTGTCTTAGCTATCTAATGCCTGCAGTGGAGTTGATTTCTTCTATCTTCATTTCAACTGTCTGTGAGACACCCTGCTCATATGTCCATCAATGCCTAACTAAAGCTTGAGAATACTTTATAACCTTACACAGTAGACAGTACAGATGGTTTTCTATACTATTATCTTGAGAATTCATTAGGCTGCAGTAGGTTATTATAGGACAGGCTACCTAAGCAAGTCATTTATGTATCTATTTTTAGAGGTGTCTAGCCACTTGTCCATGGAATTTAACAAACGCAGACATGACGGGCTTTGAGTTACATCAACTTCCAGGTTCAGTTATCTTAAAGGATGTGATGTGAAACAATATCACATGACTGCTCTCGCAACAGAGGCCCTTGAGACACTGGACAATGCATGTCTATGCAGTGTCATTCTGTCCTGATCTGTTATTCATTAACATGTTAGGACCACTGTTTTGTTTCAGTTTGTTTAATGCTTGAAACATGCTTTAGAAATAAAGTTATTATGACTGGGATATAAAGCACAGATATTGAACCGATCTGTTGAAATTATCATTCCCTTACTTTAACTACAAAAAAAGTAACCTACAAAGGCATAGACAGGGGTGTAATAACTTAGTAGGCTAATAACCATGTAATTACAGTCGACGCATGATAAACTATTTATTGATCAGGGTCCTATGATGTCATGTCATATAATTAGTGCCAAATCAGAGCGTACATTATTTGTTATGATCCTGTCTCTTTAATATTTTTAAACCTGGTCTCTTCTTGTTTAGTCACGCCCGTCAGCCGTTTAGCGCCGTGCGCGGCAGTGGCTTCCTATGTAAACCCATTGGCTGGTGAGTTTGACAGTCTTGTCCTCAAGGGCGGGGTTCGCAGTCCGTGAAACTGAATTACCGGCCGAAGAAAACTTACCCTGGTTGAGGCTTGCAGTGTGGGAATGCGCTTGACACTGCCTGTGAAAATAGGAGCCCAATACACATATCTGGGAATGTCTTAACGTTTTGAGGCTAGTTCCAGTATATGTAATAAGACTCTTGTTTGACTCGAAATACATTATTATTGTTCCTTGTCAGAATGAATTGACACCACATCACATTTCAATAACTGGGATCTGAAATCTATACAACCACATTTTTGCTCTACACCGGAAAACATCGGATTTGATTTCGATAAGGGTAAGTTGTTTTTTATTCTGCATGAATAGGCTGGGTTTAGAGTGCTAGCCTATATGGGATTTAATACATCAGAAATAGAATGTTAAGAAGACTATCCGGAATAAGCAATCTGTCCCTTCCTCTGTCGCGTGTGTGCACGGTTGTATGATCGATAGCCTACACCGGGATCGATAGCCTACTCACACGATCCAAAGGGAATGTATCGAACGAATTATACTATTTGATATTGGAACCTGTTTTTAATTGGCTGGTGCACATGCATTTGTGCGGTAGGTTGCAAAGATCTACGTCTATCGCAATACAATATAAGACCTTTCTTTCGTTTAGCATATTTGTGATTCTGAATGACAGCTTGTCTTCACCTCAATATCAGTGCTTCTATTCTATAAATGTTTGTCACTTCCGCGAGCGCCTATATGCTTCACGACAGTCACGCATGTTCATTTGTAGCATAGTAGCACGCCCGGTCTGTAAAGAAGCACAAAGCAAGGTATTACTATAGAATATGAGTGCTATTACGCAGGCTTACACCTTAAGTATTTTGGTAGGTGTTGAATGTAACAGTTCTCCCCTGATAATGTTTCTCCTGGAATAAGTGGGTTCAGGTGTTTTCTAAACAAAATCATTCCAATAAAGTTATTATGGCTGTACTCTTTCACCTTTAACGATTGTTCATGAAGACCATTCTCAATATTCTGTTATGAAAAGGTTATATTACTATTGATAGTTATTATTAAATAATTGATTGCTTGTTAACATTTTCATACATGTCATGAATGCAATGCCACTGTCTAGACTCCACAATATAGCATAGGCATCTGCCTCCACTGTGCTACCTGATCAATGGACACTGTACTACAGCCCCCTGTCTGCAACAGGAATGAGGGATGTACTACAGCCCCCTGTCTGCAACAGGAATGAGAGATGCATTCAAATGTGCTGAGTTATTTTGGCAAAGTGAGAGGAGCATCAGGCCAGGCAGACAGGCACATGGCCTGATGAAACATGATCTCATCCAGAGGACCATCATGAGGGCTGATGTCATGGCACAGATACAGCAGGCAGGGCCATGATGTGTGACAGTGACAGTGATGCTCATCCTCTTAACGTTGTGGGCTAGCCAGGCCTGTGTTGGTTAGTTGGTATGTGGGTGTAGCAAGGGGCTGCTGAGGGGGCACACTGGACTGCAGTCATGCCCACATGAGTCATGGTGCAGTCTATCTATCTATCTATCTATCTATCTATCTATCTATCTATCTATCTATCTATCTATCTATCTATCTATCTATCTATCTATCTATCTATCTATCTATCTATCTATCTATCTATCTATCTATCTATCTATCTATCTATCTATCTATCTATCTATCTATCTATATATATATATCTGTAAGCCTGGTTAAGTGTGCAACACCCACTCACTGTCTCTCCAAGTGTTGTGTTCACTTGGGTTATTGGGTTGAACCTGGCTCACCCTCAGGAGTCCTGTTTTGAACCTGCAGACTGTGCCAGACTTGTTTTCGGTCATGTTTTTAAAAATATATTTCAGTGAAGGACACTAGCATGTTAGCATGAATCCATCTCTATAGCTGTGTTTAAGGCCTGAATGACCTCATGATGATTCATTGAAAAGCTGACCACTCTTAAGATCCAGATGTGGATACTAGTCATCCACTCATGGCATTCTCTGCTGCTCCGTCCAGTCAATGAGTTGATGCCGCCTCTTGATATTAAAAAAAGGCATATTTCCTGGAATGATCGTCTTGTTTAACGTGGTCTCGCAGCGGAAATCAAAGACACTCTATTTAGTATGATATTTTACGATTTTGCAAAATGTACAATATGTTACGAATTCCAGTTTGTTGTGGCTAATGTTAGCTAGGTGGCTAATGCTAACGTTGGCTAGCTCTAGGGGTTAGGGGTTAAGGTTAGGAGTTAGGTTAAAGGGTTAAGGTTAGGGTTAGCTAAAAGGTTTAAGGTTAGGGTTAGTGTTAGCGAAAAGGGGTTAAGGTTAGGGGAAGGGTTAGCTAACATGCTAAGTAGTTGCAAAGTATATGAAAAGTAGTAAGTAGTTGCAAAGTTGCTAATTAGCTAAAATGCTAAAGTTGTCCGTGATGATATTCGAACATATAACCTTTGGGCCCACCTATCCACCGCCGACCAACAACCCTCCTTTCGTTTTTGCCTTAAGTAACTACTATCTTACTGTAACATATCATACTCAACGTTGACTATGTTACGTCTAGTCTATGAGACCAGTCTGTCTTGTTATGAAACTACATTGTTCTCTCCCATGGCCTTCAGTTATTTATTCTAGTCTCTCTCTCTCTCTCTCTCTCTCTCTCTCTCTCTCTCTCTCTCTCTCTCTCTCTCTCTCTCTCTCTCTCTCTCTCTCTCTTTCTTTCTTGTTCTCTCTTTGTGTGTGTGTGTGTGTGTGAGCACATGCTTCTCTAAATCACCCCAGGCTGCCTGCCGCGGCATCAAAAGGCCTTGCTACATCATGTGAGACCCATAGATTATAATCATGTAGTGATGGCTATGACATGCTATAATGCCATAGTGATGATGTAATAGCTGCTTCTTATTGCTCTCTTATTAGTCATTATAGTGTTAGTAAGCGTGGTGTTCTTGCTCAGCAGATCAGTTAAGAGTGTTCCCACTACCGCAGACAAATAGATGGTGCTTTACACGCATGGCAGGTATAGTTTCACTGAAGATTAATGGTTAGAGAAGAACAATTTACTGCCTATGCGCTCTATTTGATCTGGGCCCCATTGGTGCATGCTCAAGGCTTCAGGAATGGTTGATAAGCAAAAACAGACCACACTTTTCAGATGTTGAAAAAATAATTTGTCATGTCAATCTGCCAATCTATGAACCGTGGAGAATATGCCATGATTACGCTTTATGTGGAATACTTGTGAACAGGAAGATGTTTTCCTCATGATGTCAGACACTGAAAGCCTTTCTATACATGCAAGCAAATACACAAACCTTCACATTAGTTTCAAACAGTCACAATGAAAAATCCTCATCAAAACCAATCCCCCACCATTTTGTGTCGTGTGAGGAGTTGGCGTGGTCATGGAGGCTATTTGTTTGTATTTACAATCGTCCTCCCTCGGGTGTCTTGAGTTTGGCCATGTATGAATAAATGGTACATTGCTTTGGTCTGTGAGTTTCCTGTCAGTGTTCAGGCCTTGATTATGTGAGTCCCAGGAAAGCAGCCGTGAAGCAGCTAACTGTAACCCTCCCATTACATGTTGGAAGTGGCATGTAGGGCCTGTGCTGCAGAGGCTAGGCCCGGCCGACAGACAGGACTGCAAACTCCGTCAGATGTGATGTAACGCTGTAATGCTATTTCAGGTCTACCTCTGGTCTCCAAGGCTCTGTCTGCCAGCAAGCCATTCTGCCTGCTCCTCTCTCTCTCTTAGTCCCCATGTTAGCACCTCATCTATCAAGACTCAGCCATGGCCTATGTTGGGATCCACAGTCAGGAATCCCAAGAAACTCAAATACTCATGTTTCCTGTTATGACTACAGGGCATAATGTGAACTTCCTTTAACTGAATGTAGGGGTTAATATAGATTGGTTTATGTTATTATTTGTTTTAAGCTGATTTTAGGTGGGGCTTAGTCTGATAAGATCAAATTTAGGACATGATCCTTGCTGCGGGGGTTTTTATGGATTCCATTGGTTGTTGTTCTCGCTGGGTTGGTGTCTGGTCTGAGACTGGTTAACCCGGTGGCATGCATCATTCTCAGGACTGTGGGAATGTTGTGGGTGTTCCCACCCAGCAGACTAGAGCTCCAAGGAGGAGGAACTACGACTCTGTGTCTGTAGACAGTAACTGTAAGGGTGTTTTTCTTTTTCACAGATAACCCAATAAACCCTCCAAAATGGGTCCATAGGAAATTATTGTTCCATATCTGTTAGTGCAGGTCCTTACTTGTATAATATCTCATAACACACAATAAGTCAGAATCTCAGATCCTGCCATTCAAAAGAGATGAAATATTTTATGGTGATTTTTAATGGTGGCCTTGTGGACAGTTAGTGGAACTATTGTCAGTCTTGTTCTTTTCGACAGGAATCTTGAGTCCAGGACTAAAAATAACATATGCCACATTCAGCACTTTTTCTAGGAAGTGAGCGTTCTAACGTACACCCATTATTGCAAAATCCTCAAGAGAAATCTTTGTTCTTCAGTTTTCAGTTAGAGGCCATTAGCACAGGTCTCTCCTCTCAGACTGTCCACAGTGTTAGCTTACTACTCTCACTATCTCTTTAAAAGACTGAATGGCCAGACGGACACGAGGATTGGAGAGGGACAATTATAGTTACTATCCCAGGACTGTTACAGTTGAGAGCGCTTTTTTAAGTAGGGCGGCCTGCCTTCTCGGACGCTATCTTTGGCACAGCAAGCCGTCAGCCACGGGACGATTTTGTTCTTGAGCGGATGGTTAGGGGCCCGGAACATAATTGAAAATAATTTGTAGACTGCAAATTGACCGCAAGAAGCCCAAACAGATATAATGTTTGACTTTTTAAACCTTGCTTACATTTGTATACGATCACATACAGTGCCATCTGTAATTATTGGGACAGTGACACATTTTGTGTTGTTTTGGCTCTGAACTCCAGCACTTTGGGTTTGAAATGATACAATGACAATGAGTTTCACTATCGTGAATAATGAAATCATACCCCTAAGACATGCTAACCTCTCACCATTACAATGACAGGGGAGGTTAGCATTTTTACGGGGATATGATATTTGTGCATCTGTAAATTTCTCACTCATCATTATTCCTGATAGTGAAACTCATTGTCATTGTATCATTATTTCTATTGGACACCAAATAATCTGAAAAACAACCAAAACAAACTGCAAATGCAAGTTAGTAGAGTCACACGCTTGATGTAATCATTGCATGCTAAAAATATGGGACCAAATACTTAACCTTTGACTACCTTAATACACATATAAGTGAATTTGTCCCAATTTTTGTTCTCCTAAAATGGGGTTCCTCTAATTTCTATACTGTTCACCTGATATGGATGAATACCCTAATGTTAAAGCTGACAGTCTGGACTTTAACCTCATTCATTGTATCATTTCAAATCAAAAGTGCTGGAGTACAGAGCCAAAAGAAAAGAAAATGCTTCACTGTCCCAATAATTACAGAGTGTACTGTATTACTCTCTATTTTGCGTGGGAATACTTTTGAACAGATTTCCAAAATGAAGATCACTTGGAGCTGATTTG
Source organism: Thymallus thymallus (assembly GCA_023634145.1). Classification (NCBI taxonomy): domain Eukaryota; kingdom Metazoa; phylum Chordata; class Actinopteri; order Salmoniformes; family Salmonidae; genus Thymallus; species Thymallus thymallus. Next base: position 25,594,947 of record CM042397.1, read on the forward strand.
CTGGTGTTTTTACAGTCTTTTATGTCCAACAGCAAAAAAAAGTTGGGAAACCCTGCCCTAGGGACTGCGGATCCTCATTGTGTATCACAGCGGTAAACTCAAGTAGACCGTTCCCCTGCATGGAAGAGCACACAGAGTCATACACAGTAATATCTGGACAGTCTCAACCAACAGTCCCCACCACCACCTCCATCACATACCATGGGCCCAATTCACTCTCTAACAGAGATTCCAAGAAATTAGGGTGTGCGTTTGGATTGTCTCTGTGACTTGGCCTTGCCTGGCCCTATGGGAGGAGGTGGATCCAGGAATGACTAATGATAACTAACAGGGAGACCACTCGGATCACTCCGAGTGCACTTCACATTCTACTGAAACTTGAAGCACACTGCTACCCTTCTTGGACAGAAGGTTTGACATAAGGGTAAGGGACCACCGTGGTCCTTTACTTGCTCTAGAGGAGTGTGTGCCTTGGCTGTTCCACTTGTTAAAGCACTCTGACGTAGTGAAGTTGTCCAAGTGCTACAGCACAGAAAGGTACTGTAGTTGAACTATTCTGTTTGACTTGTGTTTTACAGGATGATGTCATAAGCAATTTCAGTAATTGTGACACAAGGATCTTAATTCTGGTTTTCCTCTCCATTAGTTTGCTCTCCTGTTCTTGTCTGCTGCCTGTGATACACTCCAGAGCCATGCCAACTCTTCCATCCATTGGCCAGTTGTCAGTGGTTGTGCTTGGCATTGCCTTGTGCCTGGAAGATGATGTAAAGCCTACCAGTGATGCCAGTGTTGCCACCCAGTTAATCACATCACACACTGCAATAATGAAGCCGTCTTCTGGTTGGGAGCACAGTAGTGAAGGACATTTGCATGTCGACTCTGATGAAAGAACTAGCATGTAGAACAGCGATTCAACAGAAAAATAAATACATTAATAGAGTCTATCAAATCAAATTGTATTTGTCACATGCGCCGAATACAACAGGCGTAGACCTTACAGTGAAATGCTTACTTACAAGCCCTTAACCAACAATGTTTTTTTAAGAAAAATAAGTGTTAAGTTCTTCAGTCTGAGGACGTAGCCCAGATTCAGTGAGTCACATTGGTTCTGCTGCTGTACGGGTTGACTAATGCACACTCAACACCACCACTATCTCCCACTACGTGGGAAGCTGGGATATGTGTCATCCCTTGTCCCCCTCTCTCTCCCCTGTCAAAACATTGAGCTCATCTTTGTGGAGCAGTTTGTGTTTTCCTCAATCTACCAATCTACAGGTTGAGGACTGAGGAGGCCTCCCCCCAGGATGTCTGCCCCAGCCCTAGCCCCAACCTTCCTGTGCCTCTGTTTGGGAGTTTCCACTACTCTCTGCGCAGCACAGCTGGCTGCAGCAGGCCCCTCCACCCCTCCTCTCTCTCCCCGACCCCTCAGACCTGAACCCTGGCTGGCCTCCCTTCTGATGATCCCCCAGGGCCAGCTTCACTTCCTCAAAGATGACTTGAGGATGGAGGATCCTATGGCACCTTGTTAGATTAGGGAATAAAACATAAAGATACAGGTGACGGACTTGTCTGAAGCAGGTCAGTCAAAGGTTATGTGTGTGGGAGTGGGGGATATTCCAGGGCATGGGAGAGCTGAGAGAATGGCCAAATGTGGCTCAATTTTTGTATCACTAAAACAGGGATGATTCACTTGTATTAGTCTTCTCTTCCTCTAATACGATGCACATATGAAATACTGAGTGATATGAAATACAGAGATAGCGTCTAAACCGTTTCGACATTGTCATTGTAATGTTTTTATCTTAATTTTCATGGTCTGTTGATGGTGCTCAGTAGACACTGAAAAGTGTGGTTATTTACAATGACTACCAACACTGGCCAAACCCGGACAACGCTGGGGGTTACAGCTGAAAGACCCTGTTTGTTGTGGTGCTGGTCAGGAAATCAATTCCTTCGATCTGCTTGTGTGTATTCTGCATGTTATTTCACATTTGTGTGCACATGTTTAATCAGAATCCACCCCTGTCTGCTAAACCAGTTGCGGTCACTTCCGGCCATGCAAGAATGTTCTTGGTTTGAGGAAGTGATACTGTGAAGAGAGCAGGCCTCTGGACTTCTCTATGGGATTCGAGAGGCCACAATCAGGACCTGACAGGAGTGTTTAGTTTTGTTGATCCCCAATTAGAGGCAGCTGCATTGCGTTGTCTCTAATTGGGGATTCTATTTAAGTTCATTGTTTTCCCACCTGCGTTGTGGTTTCTTGTGTGTGTTCTGTTTGTGCACATCGTGTTGCTGTCTTTTGTTTCCTGTTTATTGTCTTGACATAAAGATGTCTTCTTTCAACTTCCGCTCTGCGCCATGTTTCCTCTCCTCGCAACGTGACAAATACATATTTGACTTACAACTAACCCAATACGTATGACTCACAACAAACCCAATACATATTTAACTCACTCCAAACCCAATACATATTTAACTCACTCCAAACCCAATACATATTTGACTCACTCCAAACCCAATACATATTTGACTCACTCCAAACCCAATACATGTTTGACTCACTCCAAACCCAATACATATTTGACTCACTCCAAACCCAATACATATTTGACTCACTCCAAACCCAAAATGAGTGAAAGAGAAAATAGAGAATTGTTAATTAACCATAAATGTCAAGCAAACCTGTATGAAGGGATTATAAGAGGCTTTGAATCATATTGCATGCAGTGTATAATTCCCTTTGGAATAAAACTAATTAACAAGTAGTGAATGTTTTAACATAATATAAGTTTTAATAGTAAATGGATAACTTATGAATTCATGGATTATGAATGTCATTAAATTAACCTTTCAGTATATGCCTATGTTTTTAGGACGTAATGGTGAAGCTAATTGTCTCTGGCAGTTTGTCAGACCTGGGTTCAAATAGTATTCAAAGACAAATACTAAAGTTTAGTAAACAAATACTGTTTGGACCCATGTCTGTCAGGGTGGCAGTTGATCCCTCACCCCAGCAGGCAGACAGACAGACATAGGGTGGGTGTTCCTGCCAGTCTCTCCCTAGCCAGTTTATCAGGAGGTTTGACCTCAGTGGCTTTGATTGAAAAGCAAAGAGCTGATTTTGACAGGCCCAATGCCCATTCTCTCCCCTGGCTAAATCCGTGTGTAGTCTGGCTAATTCCTTTGTCCCAGAGCAACAGGCCACGCTTCGTCTGCTCTCCTCAATAGAGACAGCAGCTTTGATTTCATACTGCATGGAGATGGCCCATTCTGCTGCCCACCCACTCCCCAGTGCCAGAGGGGGCTGGCGGGAAAGGGCAGAGTGTCACGAACGTGGTGAGTGGCAGACCAAGACGCAGTGCTGAAGTAGTGTGACATGATTTATTTAAATCAACTGGCACAAAATAACAAACAATATAAACACGAACGTAACAAAGGTAGGCTAAACAGCACTAAACCAAAAACAATGATCCGCAAAAGACAGGTGAACTAAATATGGCCCCCAATTAGAGACAATACAAAGAAGCTGCCTCTAATTGGGGACCAACACAAAACCAGCACAGCTGAGGGCTCCAGCCTTGATGCTGGACTAGAAACTGGACTGGGCACCGGCGCAGTGGAAGGCTCCGGGCTGGGAAGGCGCACCGGAGGTGGGGCCGGCACAGGTTGCACCAGACTGGTGACACGCACTTCAGGGCAAGTGCAGGGAGCCGGCACAGGTCGTACCGGACTGGAGAGACGCACTGGAGATCGGATGCAGGAGGCTGGCACAGGGCATACTGGGCTGGAGCTGCGCACTGAAGGTCTGGTGCGGGAAGCGGACACAGGACGTACCGGATTGAAGAGGGGGGCTGGATATCCAGCGCGGGTGGTTGGCACACTACGACCTGGACTGAGGATGCACACTCCGGGCACCATTAACTCCAGCTCTGCCTCATCGTATATGTCCTCCTCCCCATGCTGCCGGCATTGCTCCAGCACTTCCAATAACCTCTCCTTTAAATACTCCTCCACCGACTTCGACCCCCAGTCGTGCTCAGGCTCCCCATAATCCCACGCGGATAGTGGTACCGGTGCGTCGTCCACTTGGCCCGACCCCCCCCCCCCCCCCCCCCCCCAAAAAAAAGTATTTGGGTTGCTTTGGGGCTGCTGTCCGGCCTGGACCACCTCGCCGTTGCCCCCTTTATCCGCAGTATATCACTCACCCCAGGTAAGCGCTGCTTGGTCCTATTTTGGTGGATCATTCTGTCACGAACGTGGTGATTTAATTAGTGTGTGTGTTGTTTCCGTGGCCGTGCACGGCGGACATTGTGGTGAAGCCTCCCAGACAGCAGTGTGTTTCCTGCTTTCTCATTCAGAGGTCTCTTCAGATCCTCCTCTCCTCTCCACTTCCTCCCAGCACGTCTTAAATGAGCAGTCATCTGACCTATCCATGCTGGTGGTCTCTCAGGGAGGATATGAGGTCACACAGTTAATTGCGTCTCTTTGTGAAGTATTTTTTACTTGTGAGTAATATGGTGGCGACAGGCCGTATCACCTCCAGAATACACTGCCTGAAGGACTTCATAACAAAATACGCTGTCTGTCCGATAGAGCTGGAGTCTGTCCACATTTACGTCCTCCTGACCATGATGGGGTTAAAGAACTCAGGGCACACAGAAAAGTAATCAGCTAAACACAGAATTTGCTGACGCCCCATTTTTGATCGATAAAGGAATGAATCCTTCATTCAGTCTGGTTTTCCCCTTCCTTCTCTCATGTTGAGGAGGAGTTTTGGATCAGTCTCCACAACAATGACCCTCCTTCAGCCCCATGCCCATCATCAGCCTGATGCCCAGCGCACAATGCAGCCTATTGTAGGCAGTAGCAATTCAGGCTGATATCATGCTGGAAACTATTTAGATGGGGATCACATGTTGTTTGGTCATGCTGCTGCTGAGAGTCCCCTCTTAGCTCAGTTGGCTAACAGGAAGGGCAGCTTCTGACTGCTTTCTACAGACAATAAGGTGCTTGTTTAGCTAGTTTGCGGATGCATCTGGCAGCCTCTACACAGGGGGTAGTAGTGGTGGAGAGACATTCTGCTTTGAATTCCTTTGTTTTGTTAAAGCTGTCCGGTCTCTCAAGAGGATGTAAATCCATACAGACACTTCTATTTCCAACGGCGAGAGGTCAAGAGGTCACTAAGTCAAATACTAATGTTATTGATCGACTGATTATGGAGAGAGAGAGAGGACTGTTTCAGATTTGCCTGCTGTGGCTCACACAGTGGTTTTGCTTGCCCTGTCAGGCTGGTTTTACAGCAATGTTTTGAATTTGTTAATCAGTAATGGAAAAAATAATATTATCTTATCTCTTGGCTGTCAACTGTCAGTGCAGAAAGCATAGAGACAGTATTTTATTCATACACATGTAATTACTGTGATTTTATTATGGAGTATAAAAATGTCAGGTTATTAAATATTGAGTAATGTTATTACTTGGATAACCCTTTGGTATTTTGAGTAGCAAGTTATGTTATTGTCGTTATGTAGGCTAACATTTAGTTTGACAGAAGATGGTGTCAGCATTGTTCTACTGTAGACGTTATCTTGTTAAACCACTCAACCTAAGTTAAACCAACCCAGCTTAAAAGGTTAATGTTGATAAATGGTCATGGTTCGATTAGTCCAATCACGCACCTCTCCTGTGTTGTTAACCTTTGACCCAGAACTCATGGTTCCCTTTAAAATGAGGTCATGTCCATTTAAGATGAGGTTACATCCTTGTGAGTGTCAAGCTCATGTTTATTTTATCATTCTTTACTCTGCTCTTTGTCCCCACAGCATTCCTACCTATGCCTGGGCTGTTAAATACTGGCTATTCATAGATATACCTGTTACACAGGCTACATGGAGTAGTTGTTGTCATGGTCACACCATGTCCTCCAGGCTGTAGTGGTCTGATGGGTGGATCTCTACTCCTACTCTCTGCCCAGGTGACAGGCCTCTCTGCGTGGGCACACTGGGTTGTCTGCTGGGGGAGATAAGGACAGTTTCCATGGGAAAAAGTACCGCCTGGGACTCTGGCATGATAGCAGCATTCTTAGGGACTACAGGCTAGGATAAAACACCCTCTCTATTCCCACCACATCTCAGAGTTGAGGAGGTTGTATGAGTGTGCGTGTGCTAAGAATCAGCTGATGTAATCACCGTCTATGCACAAGAAGATACTCTGTTAGATTGTGTTAAATCAAGTTACATTTACTTCTCTTAGAATAATACAAGGCATCTGGCATCTAGTGAGTTTAGACTCGTCTCTCTTTATATGAGATGTACAAACACTGGCATGTATCCAGACAAGATACAGATTTACAGTGAGGCTGGTTTTTCCACCAGAGTAAGGATATGCACTAACTATTTCAAGTGCTGCTCTGGGTTAGGAGTGGAGCTTCAGTTAGATGGGCACTTTAAAGAGTTGAGCTGAGAGGGGCACACTAAAGAGTTGAGCTGAGAGGGGCACACTAAAGAGTTGAGCTGAGAGGGGCACACTAAAGAGTTGAGCTGAGAGGGGCACTTTAAAGAGTTGTGCTGAGAGGGGCACACTAAAGAGTTGAGCTGAGAGGGGCACACTAAAGAGTTGAGCTGAGAGGGGCACACTAAAGAGTTGAGCTGAGAGGGGCACTTTAAAGAGTTGAGCTGAGAGGGGCACACTAAAGAGTTGAGCTGAGAGGGGCACACTAAAGAGTTGAGCTGAGAGGGGCACACTAAAGAGTTGAGCTGAGAGGGGCACACTAAAGAGTTGAGCTGAGAGGGGCACTTTAAAGAGTTGAGCTGAGAGGGGCACACTAAAGAGTTGAGCTGAGAGGGGCACTTTAAAGAGTTGAGCTGAGAGGGGCACACTAAAGAGTTGAGCTGAGAGGGGCACACTAAAGAGTTGAGCTGAGAGGGGCACTTTAAAGAGTTGAGCTGAGAGGGGCACACTAAAGAGTTGAGCTGAGAGGGGCACACTAAAGAGTTGAGCTGAGAGGGGCACACTAAAGAGTTGAGCTGAGAGGGGCACACTAAAGAGTTGAGCTGAGAGGGGCACTTTAAAGAGTTGAGCTGAGAGGGGCACTTTAAAGAGTTGAGCTGAGAGGGGCACACTAAAGAGTTGAGCTGAGAGGGGCACACTAAAGAGTTGAGCTGAGAGGGGCACACTAAAGAGTTGAGCTGAGAGGGGCACACTAAAGAGTTGAGCTGAGAGGGGCACTTTAAAGAGTTGTGCTGAGAGGGGCACTTTAAAGAGTTGAGCTGAGAGGGGCACACTAAAGAGTTGTGCTGAGAGGGGCACACTAAAGAGTTGTGCTGAGAGGGGCACACTAAAGAGTTGAGCTGAGAGGGGCACACTAAAGAGTTGTGCTGAGAGGGGCACACTAAAGAGAAAATAAGTAGTAAAGTGTACTACTGTAGTCAGAGAGTGCTATGGGCCAAGTGGTTCGCTCTCCATCTCTCTCTCTCTCTTTCTCTGCCTCTCTCGCTCTCTCTCTCTCTCTTTCTTTGCCTCTCTGTCTCTCTCTCTCTGTGTCTCTCTCTCTGTCTCTCTCTCTCTGTCTCTCTCTCTCTGTGTCTCTCTCTCTGTCTCTCTCTCTCTCTCTCTCTCTCTCTCTCTCTCGCTGTCTCTCTCTCTCTGTGTGTACCATGCCAGCTCCAATGGTAAATACACAGTGAATTATTCACAAGTAAGGGCTTAATAATTTATCCGTTGAATTATCCACCCTTGCAATAATATTTCTCCCCCTAAAGAAAAGTGGAAAAACCGTTTTGCCTGGGCAGAACTTACTCAACTTCAAGTTAACTGATTCAGTAGATGTGGCAATTCTGGGCTAATTCCTCTCCCTGATATAAAACACTCTTCACCCTTTTTCACATTGATTTCCAGAGGAAGATAAACTGTATGTATTGTTTTCTCAATGTATTCACTGGGATGTTGCCTGCTATACTTTGTTTCATTTTAAGTACCTATCTATCTATCTATCTATCTATCTATCTATCTATCTATCTATCTATCTATCTATCTATCTATCTATCTATCTATCTATCTATCTATCTATCTATCTATCTATCTATCTATCTATCTATCTATCTATCTATCTATCTATCTATCTATCTATCTATCTATCTATCTATCTATCTATCTATCTATCTATCTATCTATCTATCTATCTATCTATCTATCTATCTATCTATCTATCTATCTATCTATCTATCTATCTATCTATCTATCTAGAGTTCTCACACTGGCTGGCTGTTAAATATACTGTATATGAGGCTATTTGCAGAAGAGTGTTGAACTGCATAACATTGTCAATGTACATTACAGTGCACATCATACTGTGAAGTCACTAGTGAGATTTTAAAAGGATGCGTCCATCTTTTTGCCAGTTACAGTAGTAGCATTTGCTGTTGTATCATCCTACAGTACTTTCTACTGCCTTGATATCTAGGATGTCTGTCATTATATAAGCTAGTCTATAGTTTCATCTCCAGCAGGACATTGGCCATTGAGGTTCTATAAATAGACTGTATGCACCCAGAGCAACATCAGAGACCTACTTATCGTATCATACATAGTACCCCTGGCACTAGATCATAGTATACAGTTTGATCTGTTTGGACAGCAGTAACAGAGGTTTTCCCCATGCACGCTATGTAGCCCGTTCACACTCACTTTGGATTGAAAGCCACTCACTTTGAAGTGTTGACTTTGCACTGTAAAATCCCCCGTGGTGTGTGTGTGTATGAGCGTGCGTATCTGTGTTTTCCCGGACGGTAGGCCCGGGTGTTCGAGTGAGCAGACATGGGGAATGGGATGAGCTTCCACCAGACAGGCCTGTCATGCCAGTTCCCCCCTCCCCTGCGGCCTCTCCCGTCCTCCCCTCCCCAGCCATGACACTGGATCCTTAGGTCAGCTGCAAATGGTATTCCTGTTGTGTGTTTGTGTTTTAATGTCAGACGGGGATGGTTCAGGGTGACACATGTCACTGTGTCAGTTTGCCTTAGGCTAGACGCACACTGAATTTTAATGGTGTGGAGCGGGCCGGACACAGGGTGGCACCTTGGCCTCCGCTACCCTGGCCTGTGCTGGCCTGGTCTGCAGCTATGTGGAGTATTTCCTTCCATGTAAGAGGAGCATACCGCCAGGCCATACGCCCAGACTGAGGAGAGGAACCAGAGCTGGACACTCCTTCCTTTTCCCCTTAAAAACCTGGGTGAAAAACCCCTTGTCATCCCGGCGCCATGTTCATGGAAACCATGTGGTTTAGAGTCACACTGCTCTGTTAATCATCAGGGAGAAGGCATGAAGGAGCGAAAGAGGGAATGAGAAACAGAGACTAGAGTTGTGATTACACCCGTGGTTATATCACAGAGGAAACTCTGGTCTGCATCCAAACTCCGCTTCCACAATCAGCATGGTCACATGGTCTTGCTGTCTCTCCTCCAATCAGCATGGTCACCTGGTCCGTAGGCACCCAAACTAAGACACAGCGGCTTCGCAGGTCTGTCAGCTTCTTAATTGGTCTCGCTTGGTAATGGTGTGTGTGTGTGAGTGCTATATAAAGATCAAAAGCAGCACCCATGCTGCAATAAATGCCCAGATGGGCCAGGTGTTACACAACGCTGAGGCCGTTGTTATTAAGTGCAATTGATTCACAGTCTCTAGATCTCTCATCTAGGTCCATTGCCAGATCAGATGCTTGTTCTAATTGCTTAGCACAATCCTTATCCGTCCAAACACACTTGAAGGATGAGGTCTTGTTGGGCTCCTTGGCAATAATTACTTTGTGTGAGTGTTATTGCCTACGGTGCATGCAGATTGCAGCATAGTAGGCCTAGATAGATAGATAGATAGATAGATAGATAGATAGATAGATAGATAGATAGATAGATAGATAGATAGATAGATAGATAGATAGATAGATAGATAGATAGATAGATAGATAGATAGGTACTCACTCACTCCTCATAGTCATATGAGGAGTGAGATCAGTGTTTGGATAAGAGATTGAGCTGCTGAATGGCATATTTTCCTCCCATTGTTTCCTTTAGATCAGGTTTTGCTTTGCTTTCAACATGGAGTGAGGCAGGCAGCCTGCAGCCATGATGGATAGGCTGCATTGTGGTTAGTGAAAACTCCTGCATGGTGAATGTTACCAGGGAAAGCTCTGTTTTTATCCAGGTTTAAAGTATTTATGGTTCATATTCTGTTAGGTGAAAAGGGAACATTTGATATGCGTTACTAAAGCTAAGTCATTGTCTTATAGTTTTGCATAGTGTGTCTTGGGTCATGAGTAGGCAAGTGTATCGCTCAGTGAGAGAAAAGAGGGAATATAGAATTATACACCAAGAGAAAACCAAAATAAAGTGATTGAGGTTCAGCAACAGAGGAAGAGAGAAAGATAAAGATATATTCAGAGAAATGCTGGGGAAAGAGAGGAAGCGAGAGAGAATGAGAGAGCAAGAAACCAGAGCCTGGGCCAGGAAGTTCTGTTTCGCAGGAAGGAAGTGTCCAGCCTTCTCAGTACTCAGATGAATGAGGTCATCCATCATGGCGCCTGCCTCGGCCTGCACTCAAGCCTGCCTCTCTGCTTCTCTTCCTCTTCCCCCTACGCCCAGCCTGCCTCCCTCTGCCCAGCTGCCTTCATCTACCCAGCTTCCTCCTCAGCCTCAGCTCTGCCCCGCAGCCAGCTGCACTGTCTGGAGCTCTGTCACTTACAGTAAGACAGGTCCTTTTCCTGTGACTATCCACTCATAGGGCCTACTGTAGTGCAATGTATGGGGAATCGAGTGCCATTTGGGACACAGACGTACTATCCTGTACATTGAGCAGGGAGTGAGCAGCAGAGCACCAGGAAGCAGCAGGGAGGAAACCCCCCACCCAGCCCAGACACTGTGACTTTATGGTGAAATGATTGTCTTTCCACTTCCGTATTATGGCCCCAACAGTGCTCACTGGAACATTCAGAAGCTTAGAAATGCTCCTATAACCAATGCCATCATTATGTTATGCAACAATTAGGTTGCGAAGGTCTTGAGACAGCTCTTTGCTTTTACCCATCATGAGATGTGTCTTGTGTGACACCTTGGCAATGAGACCTTTATGTAGGCCATCAGTTGGGACTGAACCAGCTGATATTAATTTGCACTGACGGGGGCTGGATTGCTTTTTAATTACTGTTGTCTTGGCTTTCCATGCCTTTTTGAACCTCCCTTTCTTCATGTGTTCAATACTGTTTCCCTGTGTAATTTCACATCATTACACATAACTTAATTTCTGAACTTATTTGTTTTGGTTTCTTTGTATGTATGGATTACTTGGGTTGTTACCAACATCTGGTGAAAATGTCATGTCAATAGCGCCTTTGGAAATATATTTACTGAGAAAAATGGTGACATGTTCAATACTTATTTCACCCGCTGTAACTAGGTAGTGAGCATAGATCTAGAAGAGAATGAGCAGATGTACAGTGGGTATGCGGTTGAAATACAATGGATGTACACAGTTACAGCATCAGTATGAATATATCTAAATGCAGAGAGATGGACAGAGTGCAATGAAGTACAGTGCAGTTATTTTATGTACAGTTCAGAGATTGCTTGATGAGGTGTGCAGCATAGAGTGTCCTTTAGTGTCCATAGTCCTTTAGTCTCTATGGGCCAGATGGCCGATTTGGTGAGGGCCGCAGCCCAGGGGAAGAAAATGTTCAGGTGGCGGGAGGTTTTGGTCATGAGTGACTCAAACTGCCTGCTAGAGGTGCAATTTTGGAGTAGGGGGTGACCGGGGTCAGCGATGATCTTTCCTGCACACTTCCTTGCCCTGGAGGGCAGGTGACAGCCAATGACCCTCTCTGCAAAATGGACAATGCATTGCAGTTTGCCCTTGCAGCGGGCAGACGCAGATCCAAACCAGACGGCAACGGCGGAGGTGAGGAATGCGTAAAACCGGATCAGGATTGCCTGGGAGTTTTTTTTTATTTTTTTGAGATACATCCACTGGTGTGCCTTCTTGGTGACCGCTGTGAGGTTGTGGGAGATGATGTTCCCCAGGAATTTGAATGACTCAGCCATGCTAACAGCTGACCCGGCAATCTCGAGGGGGAGTGATGGTGGGGGGCTGTTCAACTGAAGATCATATGGAATGTTGCTATGGAATGTTTCAGTGACACAGCTTATTATGAATTCAGGTTATGTCCCTGGATGGAGGGCTTGGGAAACATACTGTACAAGATCCATTTGAGAAATGTATAATGTATCAGGTCTATTTCCAAATCGGGGCTGGCATTAGATGAGAGAGGCTGTGCTGACAAATGCATTCCTGTACACATGATACATGAAATTGAGTTGGTTTCTTGTATGGATCATGTTGTGATTTTCTGTCTTTATTTAAACGATCTTATGTCGAGGGGTGTATAGTATCAGGAAGTATGGGCTACCAGAGTTTAAACCAATAAAATGCAGATTTTTCTGTGGAACATTTGTTTCTGCTTAACAGGCATCAAAAGAGGGCTTTATTTAGAATGTGGATAACATGAGACAGGATGTGTCAATTAATGAAATGTTGTGAAATAGCAGCAGGAGAACTAAGTCCCCCCAACCCCTGCCCTCGCCCACCCAAAGCCCTTTCAGACAGGCAGCTGAAAGAGGCAGTGAAGGAGAAGCAGTCACATCTACAAAGCTCCATGCAGCCCCCAGCCCTCCTCGGCACTGTTTGTCTTCAAGCTTTACCTGTTACAGCTGGGCCCTCCATTGTCACAACTCACTGCCTCTCTATGCATGACTGGCACTCATTTACCAAGTCATTATATTAATAGGTGGCCTAAAAAACTCATCCAGAGAGAGAGAGAGAGAGAGAGAGAGAGAGAGAGAGAGAGAGAGAGAGAGAGAGAGAGAGAGAGGAGAGAGAGAGAGAGATGAGAGAGAGAGAGAGAGAGAGAGAGAGAGAGAGAGAGAGAGAGAGAGAGAGAGAGAGAGAGGAGAGAGAGAGAGAGAGAGAGAGAGAGAGAGAGAGAGAGAGAGAGAGAGAGAGAGAGAGAGAGAGAGAGAGAGAGAGAGAGAGAGAGATGAGAGAGAGAGAGAGGAGAGAGAGAGAGAGAGAGAGAGAGAGAGAGAGAGAGAGAGAGAGTGTGTGTGTTGCAAGGGTGGGAGTGGGTGTTTTCATTCTTCAGATGTGGATCTGGGAGTTAAAACTAATCGCCCACAGATTAAATCACGTTATCCTCATAGCCGTGGGAAATAGGGGTGCTGGCACCCCCTGAAAAATAACAAAAAGTATCAATAAAAAAAGCTATCCTTCTGCAGCGCCAGCGCGGGCAAAAAGATTTGTCTAGCACCACCCCCAAACTACCTCTGGTGGCTATGGTTAACCTTAAGAATGCTGATTGCAGTCAGACAGAGAGAGTAGTTATCATGGTGGGAAAAGTGTTGCTATCTCAAGGCATGAAACGTTCAGTTTTAACCTTTAGATAAGACATATAGGGTTCTATGCACATAGAATTGGCTTTATTGTCTCTTCGACTCAATTAATAATATTAAGCAGTAAAAAGCATTAATGTGATGGTATCAAATAAATGGTTGAGCGTTTTCAATCCTTTTTGTACTTGAATGTGAAATTAAACTATAAGGAATCAGGAGTCGGGGAAAACCATAATCCGGTGCCCTTGGATGGGGTCCAAAATGTAGAATTCAATCAACATAATTTCTCCTCAAGGATATCTCCACTGCTCAAGGACTTCCTCCCTATAAAGTCCAGTCAGTTTGCCTCTCAGACTGGGATGGAGGACCCCGAATCCTAGCTATTCCCTTGTCCTTCATGCAGGCCTAATGTACTGTACTCATTCATTATCCTGGTAAGAGGAGATGACTGCCGTGTTAAAGACTTCCACGTGGTAGCAGGCAGCCTGATCACTGCCATAACCATAGCCTGTGTCCATGCTGGGTGTCCTGGAGCCTACAGACCTAGTATCCAGCTGGCGGCTGCCATCCTCCCATCCTCTTCCCCAGACACAAGCCTCAGAACTCTGGCAAGTCAGCTGCCAAAACTGTGGGGAGAATCGGAGGTGCCAAAGCCCCCAGCCCCCAGTGTTACCTACAAACTTAGGGGACAGTGAAGCGTAGACTCAGCAGTAGACAGAGGCTGAGGCCCAGTTCAAACACACTACGGTCGCGGCTCCAGGGCCTGGAATCAAATGACACTGACTGTGGAAGACAATTAGGCTCCCATCCCTCGATACAATCTGCAGAACCAGGGCATATGCCTCTGCTGTGTTGGATCACTGAACACTAAGGTCCCTGGAGTTTGCAGTTAAAAGCAAATTATGGGAGCTGTAGCTTCAGGGCCGTCGGGCCATAGAAGAGAGTGTTTGTCTGTGTGGTTCTGGCAGCAATGTTGTAGTGGGTGTTTTGTACAAGCGCAAGAAGAAGATATTTCCCGTCGGGGATCAATAAAGTACCTATCTATCTATCAAAGACTGAAGACAGACAGTCTGAAGTTTCACTCCTCCAGGTGGTGGTTGCTAGATGGTGTAACATATCTTTACCTGGTCCATGACTCAGCCCAGTAGGAGACCAGGGGAGGCTGTCACTACTCCTTATACCCCCAGACAGAAAACCTACAGTTATGACGTGTACCGTCACTAGAAGTCTGAGCTCATATGGAGCTGAGTGACTGTGCTTTGAAATGTGTAACCTTGTTAGATTTTCTCTGCTCATCTCCCGAGTGGCGCGGGCTGAATCACAACCGGCCGTGATCGGGAGTCCCATAGGGCGGCGCGCAATTGGCCCAGCGTCGTCCGGGTTAGGGTAGGGTTTGGCCGGGGTAGGCCGTCATCGTAAATAAGAATTTGTACTTAACTGACTTGCCTAGTTAAATAAAGGTTGAATAAATAAATAAAATAAAAAATATTCCTCTACACAGAAAAACCTTGTTGTGAGTCTATGAGGGCGGTGTCCCCCTCTCTCCTCCCTCACACCCTAGGCTGGCCTGCTTTGTTCCCATCTGGCTCAGCTAACAGCTAATCCTGGCCAGTCATCACAGTCCAGAGCTCCTGATCAGACATAAAGGCTGGGGAGGTCGGGCAACATTCCACCACAGAGCCCCCTCACTACTCTGTGCAGTGGGGCAGAATGTCTCAGCATGGCGTCCATGGGTGAAGTGACCGACCTCTTGTTGGCTCTGTCTTCACAGTAGCTAGCTATTTACCACAAGCTTATGGACTTGTTCAGTACGCGCTCTCTGTGTCAGACCTGGGTTCAAATAGTATGTGTTTTCTTTCAAATAATTACTGAATTTGATTGAGCCTACATGGAGTGCCATATTGGCGGGGTTTGCACTTTTGGTACTATTCCCTTGGTTCCATTGCACCAGGCAAGCTCAATCAAACTCAGTTAAAGTATTTGACATAAAGCAAACACTACTTGAACCAAGGTTTGTTGTGTGTAGTAGACAATTTTCACACATGATAGGACAGGTCAGGATGGGACTGACTGCATGTGTGTCCTGCTTTGAACCTATGGTTCGAGAACAGCAATGATGACTTGGCTGACTGGGACCAGGCAGGTGTTACTAGCATAGTGTGGTTGACATCACCGTCTCTCCTCTCCTCTCTATCCCTGTACAGCGCATCCGGCCTGGGGTTTCACTCCTGCCTCCCTCCACTGACCTCCATTGTCAGCCCCGCTGGCTCTGTGGCGGGATTTATGTTTCACATGAACGCTTCCATCATCACTTGGGCTAAAACAGGAGCCTGCAGTGTGTTAAAATGCAACGCAAAGCAGATGTGCTTGACATTGCCATGGACTTTCCAAGGACCTAAAGCTCTGTCACCATAGAAGGGAATACGTGACCCTGTATGACTGTTGCCAGCCTGCTCATAGCCCTCTGATGCTGCTGAAATGAAAGCTCGTCTTGTGGGGCATTTGAGCAAAATAAGAGTCTGTGAAAGACAAATATCACGTGACAAGTGAGGAGAGTGTTTTTCCTCACATTCACAGGGTTTAATAATAGCTACTCTGGTGAGGAACTACCCAATGGCGCACATTGATTGTTTTTTCTCGGTGGAAAGCCGTCTTTTATTTACACATTCATGTATCTCACCGCGCAAACAATTTTTTCAATCTTCCCATGATGTACCTGAGGAGAATGTCGCAGAGCACTTTAAGAGTGCCACCCTGGTGTTTGTAGGACACAGTGTGATTTTACCATCATCAGCTGTGAGGAAAATAACAGAATACTACAGACCGAGATAAGTGAGACTGTGAGAGAACCCAAGCTGAAATAAAGGATTGGTGATAATGATGCTCTAGTGATGGGGAGGTTTCTCTGACGGAGGCCGGCGAGTTTCGCTGCACCACCTGCGGTCTCAAGGCTGCGTCATGGGAATACACAAGGAAAAGACCTAGCAATTTAGGCTCTCCCACAAATGCCTGGCCGGGGATAGGCCTAGAATACAGCAATATATAACGACAAGGTGGGATTAAGTTCAATTTAATCTCTGGCATTTAGGGATTAGTCCTTAGATCCATAAACGTTCCCACTCCTGCTGCACAAATATTTATTGCTTTGTTAAATGGTTCCGTGTGCTTCTTTCTGGGTAAGAGTAAACAGCTGTAGTCAGGTAATATCTCCATTTGGTGCTCTCTGTTTTTATAACTGGTTTTATGATAGCAGCTCAAACCCTGTCACATGGGGCGAATCAAGGCTTATTAGCACCATCTTGTGTAATGACTCTGCAACACAAGCTGTTATTGGGATGCTCTCAGGCTATCATTTACAAATTGTTGATTAGATTTAAACAAAACTCCTGAGGGAAGAAGAGGATGTGATTACACTTGTAGGATGGATGGGAATGTATCAATGTCATCTCTACCTTCATCTCACTCTTTCTCTCTCTCTTTCTCTCCTTGTAGGTGGGAGGCGTGGGGTGGGGTCGGGAGCATGGCTGAACCACGCCGTGAGAGCACCAGCAGCCTGCAGAGGAAGAAGCCTCCATGGCTCAAACTGGACATTCCCACTGCTCAGGTGTCTCTGGATGAGCCGCCCACCTTTGTTCAGGTACAGCACACACACTCTCTCTCTGTCTCTCTGTGTCTCTCTCTCTCTCTCTCTCTCTCTCTATCTATCTCCGTCTCTCTCTAACTATCTCCATATCTCTGTCTCTCTCTGTCTCTCTCTCTCCCTCTCCCTCTATCTCTCTCTCTCCCTCTCCCTCTATCTCTCTCTCTCTCTCTCTGCTTGTCTTTTCTTGTATCCCACACTACTTCTCTGGGTGTCTGTCTTCATTCTTTCCTCTGCTCTCTCATTGTCTCTCCCACGGTGTTGTGTTGTGATCTGTTGTAACTGGATATGAATCTCTGCATGCAATATGGCTCTCATTGTGTCAATATGGCTCTCACTTCATCTCTGTCTCTTTCCATGGATCCCCCCCCCCCCCACTACAGCCGGTGAAGCGTCAGGGTTTCCTCCGCAGTATCAGCATGCCAGTGGAGCCCTCCCACCTCCGGTCCCCGCCTCGCGACCTCTTTGACCCCCGCCGGCCTCCCCTGCTACGCCAGTCCTCCATCACACAGACCATCAAAAGGTAAGGGGAACATTGGTTGGTTAGATCTTGGTTGTGACATTGAATCGTACGCCCCCAATGTGATTTGGTTAGCTTTGGTGTTGAGCCGTGGGCCCAGTGAAAATATTTGGCAGAGTTCTTACGATTTGTCATGATGGTGTGAAATAAGCACGTTTTATCCAGATCTGTAAGTCATGTATGGCATGTTTTTGTCCAGTTCGTGTTACTGTAGGCTACTTGTGTGATGCCAGTAACAAGGCATGAGACCATGATGTCGGTTCCTCTCCCTGATTGCCCACCACTTCAGTTTGGCGGTTTGATTGCATATAGATTTTTACAATACTTGTGTATTTTGTCTGCAATTTATCTGGTTGAACTGAGGATAGTGGATATTCGACAGGACAGACAGGTATTTGTAAGGGTTTGTTTGTGGGTCTGCAGATGGGCTCATATTACAGTGTACAAAACTTGAAATAACTGTGTGGCTGGGATTGTGTGCATTGATTCTTCACAATCTGAATGAATGAGTTGGAAAACCCTCTGCATGACTGATTCTTTACCTGGCTAGTGTGTATGATTCTAATGCATGTTCTAACTTGATTTCCCTTTACAATTTCAATGCTTGAAAAGCTTTACTCCTTTTACACTACGACTGCCTTTATTGCTTTTCGAGATGCTGTTTCTTCACCATCTCTTCTTTTCTTCTCTCCTTCTCTTTCCTTCTCTTTCTTGCCCTTCCCTGTCCTCCTCCTCCACCTTTCACCTTTCTACCCTCTCCCCCGCCCCCCACCCCTTGCCCTTCTCCAGCAGCAGGAGGGTGCACTTTGATCGGATTAACACAGTGCCTGTTAAGGGTCAGCGGGCATCTCGCCGCGGCCCCAGGAAGCATCACTCTCTCTCCAGAACCCTGCTCAGGTACTGCAGGCAGAGGTCAGGGGTCAGACTGGGCTTACAGTTGACTGGCCAATGAGGACAGCACTTCCTGTCTGATTACATTAAAGTAACATACAGTTACCACAGCAACCATGGGGAGACAGAACATTGTGTGATGGATAACATATTGACACAGGTTTACCCCCCAATGTTTTTGTCCTAGGTTATGTTGTCTGGAGAGTACAAACAGTATGAAGTTCAGAACAGAGAGAATTATCAAGAGAGTGCAGGCTCTTTTTAAGATAGAATACATGTCTTCCATTACCTATAGCTATAAGCCTCTCTTCAGGGGTGCTGTTGTTTTCTCTCTCTCCTGTGCTATGACTGGTATTGTTATATGACTCACCTCATTGACACATCTGACTCACACTGAATTAGTCATAATAAAGGGGCCCACCACATTCCATTGTGGTCAGACCAAAGACTAAGCGGCAACAATGTCGCCTCAGACTTGATTAATATCTGTGTGAGTTAGGGACCATAGAATATGTCCACTGATATGATGTTACAGTCACTGAAAGACCATCAATGTATTTGACCGAGTCTTAAAATAACCTGAGCTGCTCTTTAAACTAAGCCATTGTGGTTAGTTTGTGTATAGTGGTAGGTTTGGGTTAGCATGGCCTTCTGTAGCACCTGATTAGATCAGGTGAGAGACAGAGAGAGAGAGAGAGAGAGAGAGAGAGAGAGAGAGAGAGAGAGAGAGAGAGAGAGAGAGAGAGTGGCAGAAGGAGAGAGAGAGAGAGAGAGAGCCAGAGGTAGAGAGAGAGCCAGAGGTAGAGAGAGAGCCAGAGGTAGAGAGAGAGCCAGAGGTAGAGGGAGAGAGAGCCAGAGGTAGAGAGAGTGAGAGCCAGAGGTAGAGAGAGAGAGAGCCAGAGGAAGAGAGAGAGAGAGCCAGAGGTAGAGAGAGAGAGAGCCAGAGGTAGAGAGAGAGAGAGCCAGAGGTAGAGAGAGAGAGAGCCAGAGGTAGAGAGAGAGAGAGCCAGAGGAAGAGAGAGAGAGAGCCAGAGGTAGAGAGAGAGAGAGCCAGAGGTAGAGAGAGAGAGAGCCAGAGGTAGAGAGAGAGAGAGCCAGAGGTAGAGAGAGAGAGAGCCAGAGGTAGAGAGAGAGAGAGCCAGAGGTAGAGAGAGAGAGAGCCAGAGGTAGAGAGAGAGAGAGCCAGAGGTAGAGAGACAGAGGTAGAGAGAGAGAGAGCCAGAGGTAGAGAGAGAGGTAGAGAGAGAGGTAGAGAGAGAGGTAGAGAGAGAGGTAGAGAGAGAGAGCGAGGCAGAGGTAGAGCCAGAGGTAGAGAGAGAGCGAGGCAGAGGTAGAGAGAGAGCGAGCCAGGCAGAGGTAGAGAGAGGTAGAGAGTAAGAGAGGCAGAGAGAGAGAGGGGGCAAAGGTTGAGAGAGAGAGAGGCAGCGTTAGAGAGAGAGAGGGGCAGAGAGAGACCGAGGTAGAGAGAAAGAGTGGCAGAAGTAGAGAGAGAGAGAGAGAGAGGCAAAGGGAGAGGGAGAGGAAGAGGCAGAGAGGCGCTCCAGATGTTCCATCAGGCAGAGGTCTATTTATAGCCTCAGAGGTCACGGATGGCAGGCAGGCTGGCACACTCTGATGACACGCCACGACTTGGAGGACAGGGCAGCTGGTCTGGAATGCCAGAGGTTCAGTCATGTCACTGACACACTGATAGAGATACTACATCCATCCACAATCCAGAGGAACACAGGACACAGTATTTCAAATGATCTGTCCATATTACCCAGAATAATCATTTTGATGCAACAGGTACAGTAAGCATTTAGAGGGCTACAATAACTATTGCTAGGGAGTAGGGCTTGGAATTGCCAGGGACCCCATGATACGATATTGTCATGAAATTTAGGAGCCGAGAAGATATGTATTGCGATTCTCACGATTCTATATGTATTGCAATTCGATACTGTGATTTTATTGTGTTTCGATGTTCCCAACATATTACTCACCATATGTCTTCTGCAGAGGGACAAGAGAGAGACATGATAAAAACGTTTTGATCAGTCATGGAAAATAAAAGTACTAAAAACAAATTGTCTCTCTATTTAAAAAGAAAATGGAGAACAAGCTATGAAGGAAAAATACTGGAGTCTTGGCGCAGGTACAGCAAACTAGCACAAAAATAATATTGCGATTGTCGATACGATATATCGTTAAAAAAATGTATCCCGATATGTAACTATCGATTTTTACGTCATCACTACTACCCTCTAGTAGAGATGAGGGAAGAAATCAATAGTTGCATATCGGGATATCATTTTTGACTATATATCGTATCGACTATCACAATATTATTGCACTAGTTGGCTGTGCCTGCGCCAAGACATTTTGTTTTCAGCACTTTTATTTCCATGACTGAGTGGAGAAAGTTCAGTCTTTACATTGATTCAAATGTTAATGACTTTATTACTGTGCTGTAATGCTGCAAAGGCAGGCCAAGTTATACAATATACACCAGACCCCTGAGAGAGAGAGTGTGTGCGTGTGTGTCTGGACTGGAACATGTCCGGGCTTATTCCCTCTCTCTGTGCCTGATGGCCTAATACTAGTGTAGTCAAGAACAATTAGTCATGTTTTCCTTTCTTGATAAGTGTCGGGTTATCAGTCCATTGCATGTTTTCCCACCACTCTTCCAGGGCTTTGAGGAGGGACATCTATCAACAGCTCCATATCTGGCAGGCCATATACTGACACACTCTATGCTAGATAGCTGGAGTTAACAGACTCCCTCTATGAGAGAAGTACTGCGGAACTAGTTGATCAGACTGAGAGTGTTCTGTGGGTGGGTTGGGGTTTGTGAGATGAGATGTGTGCTGCCCACGGACTGAGTGGCTGGTGTTTGTGGTGTCAGGGGCACAGCGGACTGGTTCGGGGTCAGTAAGGACGGCGATGCCACCCAGAAATGGCAGAGGAAGAGTCTGCGCCACTGCAGCCTTCGCTACGGCCGTCTGAAACCCCAGGTGATCCGGGAGATGGACCTGTCCAGTCAGGACAACATCTCTCTGACCAGCACCGAGACGCCCCCGCCCCTCTACGTGCCCTCCTCAGCACACACCTTTGGTATGCAGAAGGTATGGTACCTCTGGCATCTATATATTTGGTCTTTATACCTATAGTACTTTAGTACCTCAGTGAGGGTTTCATTGTGGATTTTGAAAACATATTTTTTGATGTATCGATATTTATCTTTCGTCTCCTGTGGTATCTCTACAGTATTTTTTCATTTTTTTAAATCTAGGTAGATTATTCTAACATAATCCAGAGTTTCACAATATAAACTCATTCCTAGCTAGCCCGTTCTTAACACTGCTGCCTGTCTCTGTCATCTTCAGATCGTGGACCCATTGGCTCGGGGGCGGGCGTTCCGTATGGTGGAGGAGGTGGACGGGTACAGCGTGCCCCAGACCCCCATCACCCCCGGTGCCGCCTCCCTCTGCTCCTTCACCTCCTCCCGCTCAGGCCTCAACCGCCTACCGCGACGTCGCAAGAGGGAGTCCGTCGCCAAGATGAGCTTCAGGGCAGCAGCAGCTCTGGTTAAGGTGAGCTTGCTGTGTGACAAGACATTCTATTGAAGGAAGGGATTTATTATTTTAGAGACTGTCAACTGCTAAAGCCCTCTACTATACTGTACACACAGATCCAAACCACACCCACCCAGTACCACTATGACCAAACTCTTCCCTTAATCGATAAGGTACCCTCCAATCAGTGAAACAGCATGGCCTGATCAGTTGTGTGGAATCAGTCAGCCCCCAGCGTTCTAGAACAACTATTTTCAAAAGGGCACATTCTGGTTTCTCTGTGTTGTGTCATTCAGTTTTGAGGTAGATCACAATATGTGTTGTGCTGCATGTACAATAGCAGCAATGCTGTGTTTAGGACTACTGTTATGAAAGAGCTTACCATTTTGGAAGTGCAAGAGTGACATGGAGGTATGAACAAACATGGGTACTCAAGCTGTGATATGCATGTGTTATAATTATGAGGTACTGTCACCAACGTTTCTGACATGCAAGAATACACTCGGCTCAATGTTAGAGTGTGTGTGTGTGTGTGTGTGCACTGTTTGCTTGCTGTATGGCGCTAGACAAAGCACTACAACCTGCTGTGCTAGGTGACAGCTTATAGTGTGTGTGTGTGTGTGTGTGTGTGTGTGTGTGTGTGTGTGTGTGTCTGTGTCTGTGTCTCAGGGGCGCTCCCTGCGGGAAAACACCACCCTGCGGCGGACCCAGAGACGCAGCTTCACCCCTGCCAGCTTCATGGAGGAGGATGTGGTGGACTTACCTGATGAGCTGGACACATCCTTCTTCGCCAGAGTAAGGACATGTCCTCATCTACTCTGTAGTTAGAAACTCATCTCAAGCCTCCATCTAAAAGAGAACATACAGCACCCTCTGGAGATCCAGACTTGCAGTCTAGGATAATGGCCTGTGATTGGCCGACCAGTTAGTGTGGGTTTTCATTACGGCCAGGAGTTTTTCCTAAACCATGTGTGAGCTGACCAGGGAAATCTCCTGTGCCTAGTTCCCACCCACTATAGCCAGGCCTGCTTTTCTTTTTAGTACTGTTCTCAGATCTGTCCTATCCCCTCCCAATCCATAACCCCCCCCCAGGACTTTTTGATGCAGGAGGAGTTGTCCACATACGCTGACGAGGTGTTTGAGTCTCCGTCGGAGGCAGCAATGATGGATATGGTGCAGGAGGAGGGCAGTAAGCTGGACGAGACGGAGCTGACCGGCAGCGCTCTGGACAAGAGTGAACTGGAGAGGAGCCACCTCATGCTGTGAGTCAGGCCCACTCATCATGAGTACACAGAAACAACAGATCTGAAATGTGTGTGTCTTTGCTTTCCTGTTGCCAATATCCAATAGTTCATCATACACTACCAGAGCATCTCAGTGAACCATTCAGTTGTGTTGACACAGTGTTTGGTTTAAAGAGAACCCACACTCTCCCCACTGGTGGTTCTGAGGTGGGTTCCTCTTTAAATTGTCATCACTGACATTACCCCTCATCCTCTCTGTCTCCTCTCCCCTCCCAGGCCTCTGGAGCGAGGGTGGCGTAAGGCCAAAGAGGGAACCCCGGGACCGCCCAAGGTGCCCTTGCGGCAGGAGGTGGTCAGTGTGAACGGACAGCGGCGGGGGCAGCGCATCGTTGTGCCTGTCAAGAAGCTGTTCGCTCGGGAGAAGAGGCCCTACGGGCTGGGCATGGTGGGAAAGCTCACCAACCGCACCTACCGCAAGCGCATCGACAGCTATGTGAAGAGGCAGATAGAGGACATGGATGACCATAGGTAATGCTCTCTAAGACCATGCTGAGGCTCAATGGGTCCAATATACGAGACCATTGGTGTAGAGTAGAGCACGTCTGTGTTAAAACCGTTGTTTACTAATATGGACATTGTGTTTCCATCAGACCTTTCTTTACGTACTGGATCACTGTTGTCCACTTGCTGATCACCATCCTGGCTGTCTGCATCTATGGCATCGCCCCCGTGGGCTTCTCCCAGCACGAGACGGTTGATTCTGTGAGTACCACCTCGTCAAATCAAACCAACGTTTATTGGTCGCGTACACAATTTAGCAGATGTTATAGTTGGTACAGTGAAGTGCTTGTGTTGCTAGCTCCTAACAGTGCAGTAAAATGTCAAACAAATAATCCAAAACTAAAATCAAGAAATGTCAAATGACAAATCATTCCAGCTTTACAATGGTCTTACAGTCGTTAGTATAGTATGACCGTCTATTAACAAATCATTCCAGCTTTACAATGGTCTTACAGTCGTTAGTATAGTATGACCGTCTATTAACAAATCATTCCAGCTTTACAATGGTCTTACAGTCGTTAGTATAGTATGACCGTCTATTAACAAATCATTCCAGCTTTACAATGGTCTTACGGTCGTTAGTATATTATGACCGTCTATTCCATCCTTCCAGGATCAACTTGAAATATTACATGTTTTCCTCCCCAGGTTCTAAGAAACAAAGGTGTTTATGAAAATGTCAAGTTTGTACAACAAGAGAACTTCTGGGTTGGGCCCAGTTCAGTAAGCACATTCACATTTCACCCATTTTTATCATTCAAACATTCTTCAATTACCAGATATGTCCTATCCATTCAATTTGACAGGTACTTATGCGAGCACTTTAACTAGGCCTAATAAAGTGATGGTGTTTTAACGTGTCTATTCCTCACTGTCTCCATGCCATCTGTCACTCCCTCGTTAGGAGGCTCTGATCCACCTGGGGGCCAAGTACTCTCCCTGCATGCGTCAGGACCAGCAGGTGCACGACCTGATCCAGGACAAGAGAAACATAGAGAGGCACTCTGCATGCTGTGTACGCAACGACCGCTCCGGCTGTCTACAGACCTCAGAGGAGGAGTGTTCGGTGAGTCGTGTGTCCCTGAGCCGACCTATTCTCTCTCTCTGTCTCTACCTCACTCTCTCTACCTCACTCTTTTCTACTCTACCTCCATGAGAGACCTATTCAGGGGTCAATATTTTGTCCTATTTTGTCTCAGAGTACTCTGGCCGTATGGGTGAAGTGGCCGGGGCATCCCAGCACCCCTCAGCTGGAGGGCAAAGACAGGCAGTACGGCTCAGTGTGCCATCAGGACCCCAGGTGAGAGAACCACTCTTACATTCAGCAGTACGTCGTCACAGTCCTAATGCTACTGTAGTTACACTGTGTGTTTATTGGGACCACTGACGTACTGTGTATCCACACTAATATTTCATCAATATTTTTCTTGCCACAACAGGATTTGTCTAGAGCCTGCATCAGTGGCACCGCATGAATGGCCTGATGACATCACCAAGTGGCCAGTGAGTATTGTGGAACCCCATTGGTCATGATGAAAGGGTGAGAGGTCAGAGGACCTGTCAATCAGTCAGTGTCTCACTGTTTCCTCTGGCTGTGTTTTTAGGTTTGCACCAGGTACAACACAGGGAACCACACCAACCTGCCTCACATAGACTGCACCATCACAGGCCGGCCCTGCTGCATCGGCACAAAAGGGAGGTGAGGAGAGCCTACATACAAAACCAAACATGCATACATTCACACCAGACACACACACACACATTCCTATGAGTCCTATTGACAGTGTGGTGGTGATTTGCCTATGTACCTATGTACCTCTGGTACATGTAGTGGGTAGATGGATGCTTAAACAAGGCAGGGGCTGCATCTTAATAATCTAAATAGACTTCCTCTCCCCTCTTGCCTTCGTCTGCACTGATCTGGTAAAGCAGCAATTTGTAAGCAGTGTAGTGGTCACCATGTGTCTTGTTCATGACCAATCAGTGCAAATGAAGGGGAGGAGTCAAGACATGGCAAGGGAGTGTGTGGTCTTGAGGTCATGCTGTGGTTCTCCTGTTCCTCAGGTGTGAGATCACGTCCAGGGAGTATTGTGACTTCATGAAGGGCTACTTCCACGAGGAGGCTACTCTCTGCTCCCAAGTAAGGAAGCATCTCTCTACTTCTACCTCCATGGACATATGTCTATTACATTGCATTAGGATATTGCCAAGTTATATTTAGTGGCTAGCTAGTATGATGGATACGATAGCCCCAGTCCTGACCCCTTCATAACCCAGACCATTACCCCGGCCCCGTTCCAACTAGGTTAATGAGACAGGTTGAGTCAGAGGCAGCCGTTGAGGAGCAGAGGAAGGTCTAAGCTGTGAGATGAGGTAGTGTTTACTCACCCTGCAGTTCCCTACTGACTAGGCAACTTGTCCTCACAGTAATCCCTCTGCTCTGAGGTACAGAATATAGGGGGGCAAAATAAATATATTCAGACAGAAGGTTCTTCATTATAAATATGATGTATTCATTCCACAATATGTGTCAAATGAAAATGCCATCCTCTGCTACTAGTACGTGCAGTGACATGTTTATCTTAGAATTGCATGACAGTAAAGAAAGTTATTGTAAATTCCAGTGGGTATCAATTATGCTATTGTGTGTATACGCGTGTTCATGCGGGTGTGCAGCGCGCGTGTTTGTGTGTGTGAATGTGTGTGCGTGCGGGTGAGTGTGTAACAGAGACAAAGAGAGAGAGGGAGAGAGAGATAATGATGTATTCTACCTCGTCCCCCAGGTTCACTGCATGGATGATGTGTGTGGCCTGCTGCCTTTCCTCAACCCAGAGATCCCAGATCAGTTCTACAGACTGTGGCTCTCTCTCTTCCTGCACGCTGGGTAAGTGGCTGCCTGCCTCTGCCGTTTCATCACAAATCCTCTGTCCATTTTAGCAGCATTTAATACATTTGACAGGTACTGTAATGTAAGCCATCCCTGGTGCAGTTGCATTATAACGATGCAGAATGGTGGCCCACGATTCGTTCCATTGCTTGACCAATTATGTGTCCTCTCACTGATTCATTATGTTTCATGTACACCTTCTCCAATATCTCCTTCTTCAAACCCCTCATTAATATCTTTGACATCTTCAGTCAGAATGTCAGATGTC
The DNA here is from genome assembly GCA_023634145.1 of Thymallus thymallus. Lineage (NCBI taxonomy): Eukaryota > Metazoa > Chordata > Actinopteri > Salmoniformes > Salmonidae > Thymallus > Thymallus thymallus. Next base: position 25,621,942 of record CM042397.1, read on the forward strand.
ATGAGACTATTATTAGAATGAGCTGAGTGTACAGTACCGTACCACTCTGAGGAGGAGGAGGGAGCAGAGTAGCAGTCCTCCTTCATCTCTCCGCTGCCTCTTATCTGTCTCCTCTGCTCTCCTCGCTCTCCTGTCTGGGGTAATTAAAGGAAGTGGCCTCTCTGCAGGCAGCAGTCCTCATTAAGCTTGAGGAGATAGACAGGCAGCAGAGCAATGTTGATCATGGATAACCTAGAGATCCCTGGTTGGCTGGCTGTGGAGGTGCCTTCTCAAAGCAGGTGGATTAGCTGGATCCCTCCATCACATGCAGAGGACATACTCTTGCATTCACGTGCACACACGCTGTAGGATCCTTCACTGCATGGTGTAACGTGTATTTCTGTCCCCCTGTACGATCCTTCACTGCATGGTGTAACGTGTATTTCTGTCCCCCTGTACGATCCTTCACTGCATGGTGTAACGTGTATTTCTGTCCCCCTGTACGATCCTTCACTGCATGGCGTAACGTGTCTTTCTGTCCACCTGTAGGATCCTTCACTGCCTGGTGTCAGTGTGCTTCCAGATGACCATCCTGAGAGACCTGGAGAAGCTGGCAGGCTGGCTGAGGATCTCCATCATATACATCCTGTCTGGCATCACTGGCAACCTGGCCAGTGCCATCTTCCTGCCCTACAGGGCAGAGGTACTCAAGAAGACCCTATAACACACACTAACAAACACACCTCAATGTGTAGGGTTCAATTTGGACTGCTCAGATCAGATGAGTGGTAATAGTGTCAGATGAGACAGACAAGATGTATGATTCAGACTGGGGGTGATTTGTCATTGTTTTGTGCAGCTCATAGAATGTGTCTAATATAGGTGCTGAGTATTTCTATGTTGACCTTCTCCTATGACTGACCGGTCCCTCTCTCACTCTCCCTCCGTCAGGTGGGTCCGGCGGGCTCCCAGTTTGGCATCCTAGCCTGCCTGTTTGTGGAGCTGTTCCAGAGCTGGCAGATCCTGGCCCAGCCGTGGCGGGCTTTCATCAAGCTTCTGTGTGTGGTGCTGTTCCTCTTTGCCTTCGGCCTGCTGCCCTGGATCGACAACTTTGCCCACATCTTTGGCTTCATCTCTGGCTTCTTCTTGTCCTTTGCCTTCCTGCCCTACATCAGCTTCGGACGCATGGACATGTACCGCAAGCGGCTGCAGATCATCATCTTCCTGGTGGTGTTCTTGGGGCTGTTCGCCGGCCTCGTGGTGCTTTTCTATGTCTACCCCATCAAGTGTGACTGGTGTGAGCTGCTCACCTGCATCCCCTTCACAGACAAGTTCTGTGAGAAATATGACCTCAACGCTCACCTCCACTGAGGAGTGGGAAGGTAGCGCCGGAAGAGTGGCATCAGGTCAAGAGGGATCGATTGGCAGGTGTTATCAACCAATCCTTGTCTCTGTTCTGCCCTATAGTGGGCTAAGGAGGAGGGGTTGGCCCTTTGTGGAACTCCCTCTCCTCTGGCTCTGTGAACTGAACTCTGATGACAATATGCTGTCTGTATGAATAAGTAGGAATGCCACTGCACTTGGAATGAGGACTTGCATTAATCACATTCTTTTCACCCCCCCCTACACCCCCCCCCCACACCATTTTCTCTCCTCCACTGACCAAGGAGAGAAGGGTATGGTCTACTCTAACCCCTTATCTAAGCCCCTCCCACATCTCTCTCTCTCTTCACGTATAAGGCAGGGTTTGGAAGAGTCATCACTGGTACAATAGACAGAAGGAAATATTTATGTATTTCTGTATTTTTTAAATTTGTTATTTTTAAATTTTTATTTTCATGTTTTTAACACTCACAATCCAGGAGTAGGTTTGTTATTATTCAGGCAACCTCTCAAAACAACCAGGGACAAAGAAATCAGATATTAATACCTTTGGTGCCTTTCTGATAAATGTACCAACTACTGCCATATTTTTGTTACAATATGTTGAGCACTCTAATGCTATCCTTTTATTTGTTTATTGCTTCTTAAGAAGTGATGATTGATTGAAGCAAGGTAGTGTTTTAGCTACCTATCTACTCATATGTAACTGAATACAACAGTAAAAAAAAAAAAAAATCCATCAGTGATGTCTGTCTGATTTTCTCTCATCATCAGTGTTTTAAGTGTATGGATCCAAGATTACAACTATGGTGATCTATGCTGCCCTTTACTTTCAGACATGAACATTAGTTACCGTTTGCTAACAATCAGCTTTGTTGAAGGCATGTTTTCATAATGGATGTCAGTGTTAAAGGGAGTATAGGGAGCTATAAAATCAGTATCATCGTTTCCTTTTATTGCCTTAGTATATCATAGTGTTAATACAAAAGGATAACAACAGCCTAAGAGTTCCACACAACAGAGGACTCAAAGGGTTTACAAAAATAAAATGGTATTTACATCACACTCAGAGAACTCTAATAATAGTAGTATCTCAGTAGCAGTATCTCAATAACAATAGTAGTATTATCATCTCAATAACAATAGTAGTATTATCATCTCAATAACAATAGTAGTATTATCATCTCAATAACAATAGTAGTATTATCATCTCAATAACAATAGTAGTATTATCATCTCAATAACAATAGTAGTATTATCATCTCAATAACAACAGTAGTATTAGAATCTCAATAACAATAGTAGCATTAGGGTGGCAGGTAGCCTAGCAGTTAGAGTGTTTGGCCAGTAACTGAAAGATCACTGGTTTGAATACCCGAGCCGACAAGGTGAAAAACCTGTCGATGTGTCCTTGAGCAAGGCACTTGACCCTAATTTGCTCCAGGGGCTGACCCTGTAGGTATGCCGTCATTGTAAATAAGAATTTGTTCTTAACTGACTTGCCTAGTTAAATAAAGGTTAAATAAAAAAAATGTGTAATAATAAAGACCTCAAACAAGAATAGTTTTACAAAATGTGATTTGTGGCAAGGAACATTTAATTTAAATACTCTCAAAATTAAGCATAATAAAAATTAAGAATGTTGGGACTGCAAAATTAGAACTTTGATAATTCAATGACATATACATAAAGTATGCCAAATCATATTCTGATTCTGTCTTGTATCGCTAACAGCCATTTTTTTGCTTTTCTTATTTGCTTTCTGTTGCTGTTTTCTAAGAAAACCCATTCCAGTCCCCTTCATGTGATGGTGCATGTCCCCTCTCTGTATTGCAGGGGGTCAGGGATGCTGTCTGTGAGGCACTGAAAGATGGTGTCTCGGAGCCTGTTGGGGCTGCAGCTGAGACTGATGGGGCAGTGCCTTCTCTCATGGAGGACCTGTGGTTGCAACCTGGTCTCAGAGCATTTCATATTATTCTGCATATGATTTGTTACGTTTGGTATGGTATGTCTATCACCCATTTCATATGATATGTTACAAATTACAATTCGTATTATATGTTCCGAAATTGCAAAACATACAATATATTACGAACACTGCAAAACATACAATATTTTATGAATTCCACCTAGGTGGCTAACGTTAGCTAGCCTGCTAACATTAGCTAGGCTAGGGGTTAGGGTTAAGGTTACAGTTAGGGGAAGGGTTAGCTAACATGCTAACAGTTGCAAAGTAGCTCAAAAGTAGTAAGTAGTTGAAAAGTTGCTAAAGTTGTCCGTGATGAGATTTGAACTTGCAACCTTTGCTAGATGTTCGTGTTATACGCCCACCCATCCTGACCAACCACCCTTTATAAGTAACCATCTGTTTTATGTAACCATACCAAACGTAACCTATCATACTAAATTGAGTGTCTCGAGACCAGGTTGGTGTTTGGATCTGTTTGTCTGTCTGCTGTAGTGTGGTCTGGACGGTCAACTGTGATGACCAGAGTCTATGTTTACATGATGGATGGGTTCCAGTGCTAGGGTTGATGTGATTATGAGCGGGGGTGGTGACGGCCGGCAGTGACTAGCAGCCGCTGTTCCGCCGTGCGTAGGCCGCACCGCCAATATGGTACTCCATCTCCTGGAAGGTGAGGTTGGGCACGGTGATGGCAGAGGGCCCCTTCTCCTTGAAGCCTGCCTTCTGGTAGAAGGGCACCAGGAACTCCTCACAGACCAGCAGGGCTCTCCGGAGGCCTGGCACACAGCGCAGGTACTGCAGGTAGCGCCACAGCAGGATGGAACCTTTACCCTGCTGGCGAGCGTGGCGGTGCACAGACAGCACATGGATGTGCACTGCTGAGGTTTCTGGGATATGCTGGGTCATGGCCTCCTGGGATAGGGAAAGGCAGTTTGGGATAATGAACAGGTATGATCAGAGTAAAAAACATGTATTTTATTGATGGTTACCTTTAAGATTATGGAAAATGTGTTTTCATTTGTTTTTTGGGGTCATTCTTTGGGCATGCAAAACAATTTGAGCAACAACGAGGTAGTTACTGTAAATTATAGTGTCTGTCTCACCTGCTCCAGTCTCTCTTTGCCCCAGCCTGAGCCGATGATGAACGCCACCAGCTGGCCCTCTTCAAACCAGCCCAGGGAGAGCTCCGGGCACTGACTTAGAAAGTTCAGCACCTGGTCAAGAGTGAGTGGACACTCACCAGACACAGAGACGAATGCTGGTGGGAGGAAAGACAAGACACACGGTCAGTCAGTCAGTCAGTGAGCAGATTAAGCATCTTGGAAGATTAGCAAACAAACAAGGGATTACAGGCATGTCAACAGCTGCTTGCTCAGTCAAATGATATTATTCACAATCCATTTGTTTGGACAAAAAGCTGTGCTAAACACACATTTGTGGGTATTATGGCATTGTTTAGTTTCCTGAGCTATTTATAGGGTGGAGATTGACAGCTATTGTCATGTGTTAGATATGTGTTAGATATTAGATATTAGATTTTTTTTTTTACATAAGACCCAAAAGTCCCCTCTTGTTCAACAAATCCTATACAGTCAAAATATTCGTAGTAACCAGTAGAATCTGGAGATACTCTTACCTTCTCTCTCGATCTCGAACACGCTGATAGCGTCCTGTGGGGTCAGGTTCCTGAACTCGCTGGCGGGGAGTGTGTGGCGTCTCTGGGTTCGCGGGATGACCCCACCAACCGGGGTCCTCGTGTAGAAGGGCTTGAGGAACAGAGAGCGGCTGACCTGATGTGTCATGATGGTCAGTTACTGGACTGGCGGATAAAAACGATGAAACAGTCTCTGTACTGTCTTTACGAGTATAGCAGTTCTCTCTCCAGCCTTTTCTTGGTTAGATGTTGGTTTCCTCTTGACCGTTTCTTTTGTTCCTGGGTGGTTTGATGAAAATAATAGTCTTTGAATCGAACACTAGAAGCACATCTGAGGTTATCTTGCTCTGTGCGTTCTATCTGCCTCTCTCTCAGTCAACTGACTAGTCTTTCTCATCACCAGTAGAATAGCACCTGTCCCTTTTGTCTCCACACCTCCTCTGCAAGCTCTTACCCTCCCTTATCTCCTTCTCTTGCTATCTCTCTCTTTCCTTATCCCCCTCTTTCATGCACTCTCTCTCTTATTGTCCCATCCCCTGATCAGTCAAAGTGGTCATTCGAAAGAGGGGATCACTGTCTGGGCACGTGAGGTGGAAAATTCACCTTGGGGGGCGTGTTTTGGAGACACTGGCGGAAAGGGATGTAGCGTGGCTTTTGGCTTACTGCCGTGATAGGCATGTGTGTAGAGTTCCAAGGGCATGTGGGCTTTCACTGTAACAAACCCAGACAGAAAGAGAGAGGGAGATTTGGGTGGATTGCTGTAAGGCTGATTTCATGGCTCAGAGGTTTAGTACACCTGCTAATTAATGAGAATGAAAGCAGCCTGTTTGCTGGGCTGCCTGGAGTAGAGTAAACCTGTTTATACTGTATCTACTGGGTCTGGAGGAATGGACTAGGATAAGTAGGTTACAGAATGACTACTCTTGATGTCACCAGACAAATAAACAGATTTTTCATAAATAATGTAATTTATTTAGCACTATGCAAGTTATTTAAGGTGATAATTTATGTTATATTATTTTGTGCTGTATGCAGCTAATCCACATGACATGTAGAATATTAGATTTTCTTTTTATGGAGTAATTGATCATTTTACTGTCACATTTCTACTAGGGCCATCTGTAAAGTGCAGCTTTGAGTGTCTGTTAGTTTGTAAATATTGTGATTGCCAGATTAATTGCTAGATGGCAGCATTTCTTCACATAATGACTAAAATGGACAGTAATCCCCAAAATAATCTTGCTTGAGTAGTTTACAGCAAACCAATAAGATTATGATGAGAGAGCTAAATAATGTCATGCCGCCCATTCCTTATCAGTTATTAGTATAGCCTTTAATTACTTGTCATAATGTTTAGATTAAGATGATATTGTAGGCAACTAAGAATGTCCTTTGCCCACGTCAACATGACATTTTTTAAGGTGATTATTTTCCCACCTCCATAGCCTATCCATAACAACCTTAACACCACTGAATGTGGAGAAACTCGGCTCTGTAGACCACTGCTTCCACTGCATCGTCTGTAGGATTACCTTATAAATTGATGGTGAAATCTCAGCTGCGTCTTTTTCGAAGACTATCACAATGAGGAAATTCCCACTTGTTGGGCTCACTGGTTATTAGGCCTACAGCGTTTGCACAGATTCTGGTTATTTTTATGATGATGTGATTTGTTTAGGATCAACCTAAAGCACTTGTCTTCCTAATCTCACTAGTTGTCTGTAAAAGGAAAGAGGAGAGGAGAGAGTGGGATCTCACTGTTGTTGTCAGGAAGGTAATTATCTCAAGGTGCACTCAAATCTCTCAGAGCTGCTGCTTGATTACGCTGTGATGACGTGCAATGGTTGTTTTGGAGGGCATATCTGGTTCTCACCTCTATATCCCTTGTTTTACATGTTACTCTCAGATTTAAGACTCCATCTTACAAAGTTGTTGACGAATATCATTTTGTTCCTAAATACTTTGATATATATTCCTAAAACCATGGATCGCTGGATCAGGATGTGCCAATACTTTCAAGAAATAATTACAGAATAATAAGAACACTAATGTAGTGTTACAGAACCTTCTGTGTCTCTGTGCGTGTGTGTGTATGTGTGCGCTTGTGTGTGCGTGCATGCATGCATGTGCGTCAGTGTGTGTGCAAGTGGAATTGGTTCTTGAGCTGTACTGGCAGTCTCAGCTTAATGAGGTTAGTCAGTGAGGTTGGTCACCCATCCTCTGACACCTCTCATAACACCTCTACCCTTCTGTGCTGGGAGATTAGGCTAGCTGGTTATGGCTAGTTTCTCTACTTGGCCTAACAAATGACACTGGGCTACAGGTCAACACCAATGGGAAAGGGGAGTATGGATGGCTGAAATCCAGGGGTAAATATGGTCTGAGTCGTCCTAAATGAAGTTAGGGTTGAGGGTTAGGGTTGAGCCAGGGTGTGGACATGAAGCTAGGGTTAAGGCATCCGCATACATAATCGAATTAATCTACGACAATTTAAGAAATCTGTAATTCATTTTGACGTTTTTGGTGAGGAGGTCTTATTCGAGCAATTTTACATTTAACTAAGATGTTTGGTGTAGTATTTCTCAAGTGAAAAAATGTGCATGAAACCTAGTCATCTCTCGGTGAATGAGAACAAAAACTTCATGTTCCCACTCCTAGGAGTAGTACTGTTGACCAATCACAGACTAAGGGGCGTAGACTTCATCTACTGAACTTCGACTTGCCTCAAGAAAAATGTTGTGTGCACGAACAGCCGAAAAGAAACCTGCAGACGACCAAAACTAACAATAAAACGTCACAGAATTCTGTCACTTGCTGACTGACTGACCTTGTAACTTGACGCAGACCCTAGCCCAGCCCGGCTGGTGTCCAGTGAGAGACACTCTCCTGCTTAGAGACAGGTATCCAGTTTGATTGAAAACAGAAACCACACAATGTCATACTTGGAATAATGAAGGGAGGGAGTATGAGGGCTTGAAAATACGTAATATACGTATTTACCCTCTTTCCATGACGTAGACTGACCAGTTGAATCCAGGCTGGTTTGTGTCAAGAACCGCAACGCTGCTGGGTTTTTCACGCTCAACAGTTTCCGGTGTGTATCAAGAATGGTCTACCACTAAAAGGATATCCAGCCAACTTGGCACAACTGTGGGAAGCATTGGAGTCAACATGTGCCAGCATCCCTGTGGAACGCTTTCGACACCATATAGAGTCCATGCCCTAACGAATATAGGGTGTAAGTCAATATTAGGAAGGTGTTCTTAATGTTTTGTACACTCAGTGCATACAGATATTATGAGTAAGGCCTCCACTCCTCATACTGGCCTAAGCTACAATAAGAGGATGCAGAGGTGAATCATAGCTGAACGTCGATCTTACTCTGAGATTGGAGAAATTGTACCCTCTGGACACAGACTTTAATGTCTAGTTTTGATTTACATTTGGTTGAGTTGTCAACTAACGCGACTTCAATGTGAAATCAACAAAAAATGTCATTGGATTTATTTTAAAAGTTGGGTGAAAAAAATACAAAATTCCCTTACGTTGATTACTTTTTTCAAATCCAATCAATTTTCCACGTTGATTTAACATAATCACATTGAATTCTTTGGTTGAAATTATGTGGAAACAACGTTGATTCAACCAATTTTTGCCCAGTGGGTAGATACTTAAACAGTCATATAATGTTGATAAAGATCTGTATCCCCCCTGGCACGCATGATATGAGCAAGATAATATCTAATGTGACCAATTTATTGACTTGAGAACAATTGCAGCATATTATTACTGCAGGTGCTTCACTAGTTCCTGCTTGGAATGTATGTGAATGTCTAATCAGTAATCAACACTCAGTCAGAGCATGTACGGGCTTGCTGTAGTAGCAGGTGTGGTTCAAAAGTATAGGTCATTCACATCAACACATAATGGACAGTGAGGCAAGTAGTTATTAGTCCATATCCAGGGTGCACAATTATGGGTCTCAGCGTGTTCTTGCTTAACATACTGGACTACTCAAACATGACGCCTATTCTTGGAAGTCGGCTGCAGTTCTGACGCGCATTATCGGTCCTCAGTAAATGTCGGTCCTCAGTAAATGTGTTCTTATGTTATTTTAGACAGCCCATATTTTACAATGCATTTTGTTAACGTTTTTAATGCAAGTACCATATTTACTCGTCTGGCGTTGATTATACTACCGGTTCCCCACTAGAGGGCGCCTTGGAGGGCACAGAATGAAAGTGTTCCGGCTATTCTAGAAATGATACATGCTGCATTCTCAATGTTCAGGAATCATAAAATAATATCAATAGTTAAGGTTAAACGGTTTGTCAAGAACTATCAAGGCTGTTCATGATCCAATATTTTATTATCAGTTGAAAGACCACCAGTGTTGACCCATGGCCAGTGCCACCACCACATCAAGACCAGACTTGCAATATTGGCGAACAGTGTCATTTGTCCAAGTAACTATACATTCCAGACCTATCATATTACCCCTCTGATTATTCATGGTGTATTGTTATACAAGATAGCACCAAACATTTCACAGTATCCACGTCAGCGCTGGCCTGTCTCTTCTTCCAACACACACATCATTCTTACCATGCAGTATTTCTATAACAACATTAGTATTGTGAATTCTATTAGCATATTTCGCGGATCAGGCAGTATAATTGAACTAAACACACACAGACAGTATGTCACCTACTGCAGCCATGAGTAGCAGTAGGCCAGTTTTATGGAGACTACCAGCAGGGGGCACTGTGAAACCTGCATGACCTGACAATGCCTCACTCAGTCCCTCTTCTACATTATTAGCACAGATGCATAACATAAAGCTTTAATTCTGGAGAAGAAAAGTAAGATCTTATTGATAACTGTTCATTGATTATGATCTGACATGGGGTTCTACATTCTTGTTTCAGTGTTCTCCTTCTTGTCCATTCCAGATCTGTACACAGATTCAGTCATATCCAAGTAAACACCTTACAGAAGGATGGACCCAAAACATTTTTTGTCTGTCCTCCAAAAGACAACCCAACATCTCTATACTTATTTAATGATGTATAATTAGTGTGACTGTCTTTATTGTTACCCGCATGTTTACCCTCCACATAATTGCACACATTCTCCTCTTCAAACAGCCAGTCGGTGTTCATACGAGCTGTTAACTTGAGCTTGCCGTTGACCAATGGGAGGTTAGCTTGGTCCTTTTGGAATGCCACCCCCTGCTGAGCCCATTGTGTCTCATGCCAAGAGGACAGCAGCACCACCTTCATGTGATACAACACTGGTCTAGCTGGTTTCCTCAACACAAACGGATGCAGGATTCTTCTTCTCTGCTTTTTCTGAGAAGGAGTACAAATTCATCTGCAATGACAAAAATAGCAGAATACACACACCACCTCTAAAGACATTGATTATGGCATAATTTGTATGTTTTGTGAACTATATTTGATTTAAATTCATTCACAGGTTCTCGTCAATGTTCCTCAGATTATCTGATTTAATGGTAGCATCCTGCCTCCTTGTTCTCGCCAAAACAGAATCCACATTGGGAATAGGACTGTCTCTTATTAGGCCATCTAAGGTTACAGCAGTATTTGGTCTCTCTCTCTCTCTCTCTCTCTCTCTCTCTCTCTCTCTCTCTCTCTCTCTCTCTCTCTCTCTCTCTCTCTCTCTCTCTCTCTCTCTCTCTCTCTCTCTCTCTCTCTCTCTCTCTCTCTCTCTCTCTCTCTCTCTTCCTCCTCCTCCTCCTGACAGAAGCTGGCTAATGCATGTCCCTGTGGTCCAGGATAATTGGTGCTGTGACATAAGAAAGGGGGACCATCTTGAGTGTGGACAGGTCCTGACCCTAATGCCAGAGCAAGCCCCCATGATTACCACTTCACAAAGGCCCTTCTCTCAGCCATGGGATGGACAGATTCAAATGCTAAAGAGTTACACAATTAAGTATTCATATGTTTAGAAAAGGGGTATTGAACAATACCCCAGAAACAATGCTCTGAATTAGTTTGAAGGTCAGAGGTCGGCATTCTCATCAAGTATCCAAGCCCCATAATTAGTATTGGCCGAGGACACATTTTTTAGTAATTGCGCTGATTCATTTGGCAGTGTGACTGAAATCTGTTTGTGCTCTCTAGAAGACAATATCAAAATGTCAAAAATTAAAGTCTGTTCGAATAAGGCATTGATACTAAGCTTTATACAGACTTTCAACAAGCACTACTACTTTAAAATGACTTTGCCAAACGGTGGTGGTGAGGGAGATCGTGTCCGATGTAAATGTGCTTGTTACATCACCAATACTTGCACACAATGTTCTTCACCCTGTCTATTTAGGTCAGATGGGTCTCCAGGTAACTTTCTCTCTCTCTCTCTCTCTCTCTCTCTCTCTCTCTCTCTCTTTCCCAGTGCTACCACCTAGTACAGCATTGAGTCTCCCTCTCTTTCCCAGTGCTACCACCTAGTACAACATTAATGAGAGCCTAGCCACAAGTCATCCCATGTCTCCCTCAGCTCTCTCATTAAGCAGCTGCCTAATGAGCCCTGGCCCCTAGGGACTCCCAGGGTCCCCCGGCACCTGATACCCCTTCCTGAGAAACCAACCATGCTCCTACCCACAGTATAGCTTCTTCTCTCTAAGGTCTCATGCCGTCGCTTGGCTTTCGATGAAAAAGAGCCTTCTGACTAATATTTGACAGTGCAGTAATCCGTCAAGAGATTGATCAACGATAGTTTTTTATAACGTTGCTGTCCAACAGGATAAGGTGTATATACATGTTTCTGTTTTTCTGTGAAAATGCATTTAACACTTGCAATATGCCTGCTTTCATCAAGCGTTCAGTACAATGACAGCTCACTGTGTGTGCTCTGTTTGTGTGTATGTGTGACATAACGGCCCATAATAGGTCTGCCACCATAGACCTCTGCCTCCCAAAGCAGGGAAGGAGAAAACCCAGGAGAAGGATGTGTTTTTGGACCATTGTTGATCCAGCATGAATATTTAAAGTAGTGCTGATGGAGAGGAGAGGGTACCCTTCTCTCTCCTGGAGGAGCTGTGGCTTCTGGGAGCTGCACACACAGCACGCACTTCCCTGCTGTGCCTCTCGGCCAATCACAATAGACAGGCAGATGTACTGTATGTTAGATCAACAGTCTGCCGGGGACAGGTGTAGCCCCAGCTAATTACATCGCTTTTAATTAATCCCACTGATCTCTTCTGCAAGAGAGGCCACTCTTTGCACTATCTTGATCAATGGTGTTACGGACTGGAGTGTGGCTTTTTACATCTTTTGTTTGCCTCTATCATTTCAGCAATGTATTACAATTTGGGTGATTTTACTTTTAGAATGTTGTGGTTAGTGGTTGAGAAGCGCTCCACAATATGAGCTTTGTTATTCGGTATATATACAGGGTATATTTACAGTATAGTCTGGTTAATGTTTTGTGAATGGCAGTTACATAAAACATTATCAAAAGGAGAATAGTCCTTCTAGGAAGTCCTTCCATGCAGAGCCACAGTTTCTGGAATCCATAATAAAATGGACTTCACTCACAAACATCAGATCACTTTTCTCTGGGCTCAATGTGAAGTCATTCTAATCTTTACACAGGTCTGCTTTTACTGGCGTATCCATGCTTGTTTCGTGGGTATGGTAGGCATTTGTTCTATTGATTGGTCAATATTGATTACTGAATGTTAGTCTGATAATAACAGATAGAGATTATTGTGTTGAGTATGATGATGTCCTGAGAGGAGAGCAGGTGAGAGAGATTCTGCTCCCATCACATCTGCCTCCAGCATACATACAAACATCCCTCCATCCAGACAGCTGATTAGGAGAGCTAGGTTCCCAGTGCGGTCACCTGGCCACAGGCCTGGGGAAGGGAAGGAAGGCGTTGTGTTACCCTGTATTAACCAGTTAGCTGGCCCAGGGAGCCAGATGTCAGGCTTCATAAGCAGGGAGCAGCTAATCAAATAAGACTGTCTTCAAGACTCAGACATGCCTGCAATTGAAACCCACCTTCTTATTGATCATGAGAGCTGTGAGGAGAGGGAAAACAGAGAAGAGGACTGAGCATCTTTGCTTAAACACACACACACACACACAACTCAAACGAACACATTCATTCATTGGTAAACTAGGGTTAATTGTGACTTCAATGATGTGGCAGAAGATACTTTCTTGTAACAATCGAGAGACGTGCAAGAGCTAATTCAACATGCTGTGTTACAGAGGATACAGGTTATTGAAGGCCCACCTCTCCACCTCTCATTCCCTTCTTTCATGGGTGGAGGCTGTTGTTTGGTCTTCATTATTTATCATAATCTCCATTCCCCATAGCAGGTGGAGGCTGGTGTGGAGGTGGGAGAAACAGCACAAAAAGGGCGGTAGGTAGCCTAGCTGTTAGAGCGTTGGGCCTGTAACCGTAAGGTTGCTGGTTTGAATCCTTGAGCCGACAAGGTGAAAAAAATCGGTCGATGTGCCCTTGAGCACGGCACTTAACCCTAATTGCTCTTGTAAGTCGCTCTGGATAAGAGCATCTGCTAAATGACTCAAATGTAACGTAAATGACTAAGGATCAGCAGACCAGAGGTCCTCAAACAGATGTAACATGTTTCACCCCCAGCCTGTCACCTCACATTGGGCTGCAGGATTCTCTGACATAATGCTGCTCTAACTGGACCCCTCTTTTGTTTTGACATCAATGGTCAAATATCCGGCTGCTGCACTGAGATTGGGAGATGTTCAAACCAGACTATCTATAGGACCAGGGATCAGACCAAATCTAGTCAGACCAAATCTAGAGGAGACAATCCTTTCACCCCCTTTCTCAGAGGGGCCCAAGTTAATTACAGCCTCAACAGGAGAACTAGCTGACAGATCTGTGACCTCTGACCTTTACCCTGCTGCCCATCAAAGCCAGAGGGCACACTGCATGATCCCAGCTTTGTGTTGGTGTATACACAGAGAGATTTAGAACATAGCTATAATAAAAATGGCATTAAGCCTGTGCTGTGGTTTTATTTATGTCGGGGAGTCCTCAGGGGTGAGACGTGCTCCCGCTACCGTTTCATATAAGGAATCAACTGCTTTCTGAACTTGTGAACCACAACTGCAGGACACTACAGAGGCACTTCCATGGTCCTGGGTGAATAATAGAACAGGAATGCCACTTCCAAGAATTCTTTACCACAACAGATTGGATTATCACTCATTGGGCCTATTTAGTTCCCCTCACTATAAAGAGATGGTGTTTGTGAATTAAGTGGTTTATTCATGGGGGTTATCATTCCAGCACTCCAAGTTCATTCCATTGAATTGTTACTTTCACACACATATATCCTTCTACCTTCTCCCTAAATGTGCTTGAAAAATGTTAAACCTGCCTCTGTTCTCATTACACTGACGATTTGAGTAAAGAAAAAAATAATTGCTACAGAATATAATACAGTTTTAATTTACTACAGTATTTATACTAAAGTGAACTGTAAATACCACAGATTTCACTGTAGTGTTTTTGTGCAAAACATTACAGTGAATACTACAGTAAATATTTAAGTGAATACTACAGTATTTATACCATAATATAGACAAAAGACAGTACAGCATGTTTAGAAACTACACTATATATACAAAAGTATGTGGACACCCCTACAAATGAGTGGATTCAGCTATTTCAACCACATCCGTTGCTGACAGGTGTATAAAATCATGAACACAGCCATGCAATCTCCATAGACGAACATTGGCAATAAAATGGGCTTACTGAAGAACTCAGGGACTTTCAACGTGGCATAAGATGCCACCTTCCAACAAGTCAGTTTGTCAAATTCCTGCCCTGCTAGAGCTGCCCCGGTTAAATGTAAGTGCTGTTGTTGTGAAGTAGAAACATCTAGGAGCAACAACGGCTCAACCGCGAAGTGGTAGGCCACAGAAGCTCATAGAACGGGACCACCAAGTGCTGAAGCGCATAGCACATAAAAATCGGATTATTTCCCTTATAACAGATTATTTCACTTATAATTCACTATATCACAACTCAATTCCAGAAAACTATGTCATGGCTTTAGAAGCTTCTGATAGGCTAATTGACATCATTTGAGTCAATTGGAGATGTACCTGTGGATGTAATTTAAGGACTACCTTCAAACTCAGTGCCTCTTTGCTAGACATCATGGGAAAATCAAAAGATATCAGCCAAGACCTCAGACAAAAAATTGTAGACCTCCACAAGTCTGGTTCATGCTTGGGAGCAATTTCCAAATGCCTGAAGGTACCACGTTCATCTGTACAAACAATAGTACGCAAGTATAAACACCATGGGACCACGCAGCCGTCATACCGCTCAGGAAGGAGACGCGTTCTGGCTAAGGTGTATGTAAACTTCCGACTTCAACTGTATTTGTCGGGAGCTTCATGAAAAGGGTATCCATGGCAGAGCAGCCGCACACAAGCCTAAGATCACCATGCTCAATGGCAAGCGTCGGCAGGAGTGCTATAAAGCTCGACGCCATTGGAGTCTGGAGCAGTGGAAACACGTTCTCTGGAGTGCTGAATCACCCTTCACCATCTGGCAGTCCAACACACAAATCTGGGTTTGGCGGATGCCAGGAGAGCGCTACCAGGCCCTTTCCTGTTTCAGCATGAAAATGCCCCCATGCACAAAGTGAGTTCCATACAGAAATGTTTTGTCGAGATCGGTGTGGAAGAACTTGACTGGCCTGCACAGAGCCCTGACCTCAACCCCATCGAACACTTTTGGGATTAATTGCAAGGCCTAATCGCCCAAAATCAGTGCCTGACCTCACTAATGCTCTTGTGGCTGAATGGAAGCAAGTCCCCGCAGCAATGTTCCAACATCTAGTGGAAAGCATTCCTAAAAGAGTGAAGGCTGTTATAGCAGCAAAGAGGGGACCAACTCCATATTAATGCCCATTTTGGAATGAGATGTTCAAGGAGCAGGTGTCCACATACTTTTGGTCATGTAGTGTATGTGGTATAGCTGCAGTAAAGAGGTCAATGGAACTCGACCAAAACAATGGAAATACCATGGAAACGCGTGGGTGACAGAGCCCGAATTTCCTCATTCTCCCTAGAAAACATGCCTACATTTAGTCTATTGTTTATATGTTTATTTCACAGTATATTGAGGTAAAAATCAGAGTATGATGTTTGTATGGATGTCAACCCCAATACATATCATCGTCATCAATCAACTGCATTACAGTTAAAAACAACTCTGACTACCATCACCGATTTCTGTATGCTAGCTATGCTACCAGCTTATAAGAACTGGAGTTAGCATTAGCAGTCACTTCTTCTCAACTTGAAAAGGGTTCTAAATGTTATGCAGTGAAAACAGACAAATATCTCCAAATCGGACTTAGCAACCACATTGTGGGCCTCTTACAATACATAAATTATGACGGATTAGATGAATATCCACTTTTTCAATACAATTTGTTTAACTTCCGCCAATCCAGCGTCCTTCCCTCACAGTCTGTGTGCCATTGACCTCCTAACAGCATCTACACTACAGTATTTTTTCATGTGGGGGACCATATACCTTCATAGAGAAGATAATAAAAGACCATTGGATATTAATCCATTACAATTTTCTTGAGTTCCTGTGAAGATTCCAGTCAAAAACAGTAGGCAACTTGGTCTGCAACCTGGTCGTTCAAACAGCATGGTAAAAACTAATCAACTTGGTCTGCAACCTGGTCGTTCAAACAGCATGGTAAAAACTAATCAACTTGGTCTGCAACCTGGTCGTTCAAACAGCATGGTAAAAACTAATCAACTTGGTCGGCAACCTGGTCATTCAAACAGCATGGTAAAAAACAAATCAACTTGGTCTGCAACCTGGTCGTTCAAACAGCATGGTAAAAACTAATCAACCCGGTCGTTCAAACAGCATGGTAAAAACTAATCAACCCGGTCGTTCAAACAGCATGGTAAAAACTAATCAACCTGATCGTTCAAATAGCATGGTAAAAACTAATCAACCAGGTCGTTCAAACAGCATGGTAAAAACGAATCAACCCGATCGTTCAAACAGCATGGTAAAAACGAATCAACCTGATCGTTCAAATAGCATGGTAAAAACTAATCAACCAGGTCGTTCAAACAGCATGGTAAAAGCTAATCAACCCGATCGTTCAAACAGCATGGTAAAAACTAATCAACCCGATCGTTCAAACAGCATGGTAAAAACGAATCAACCCGATCGTTCAAACAGCATGGAAAAAACTAATCAACCCGATCGTTCAAACAGAATGGTAAAAACTAATCAACCTGATCGTTCAAACAGCATGGTAAAAACTAATCAACCTGATCGTTCAAACAGCATGGAAAAAACTAATCAACCTGATCGTTCAAACAGCATGGTAAAAACTAATCAACCTGATCGTTCAAACAGCACGGTAAAAACTAATCAACCTGATCGTTCAAACAGCATGGAAAAAACTAATCAACCTGATCGTTCAAACAGAATGGTAAAAACTAATCAACCTGATCGTTCAAACAGCATGGTAAACACTAATCAACCTGATCGTTCAAACAGCATGGTAAAAACTATTCTTTTTATTCTATGTTTAGATTGTCTTTCTTTCTTGAGGATGTGATTGGTCATTGGGAATGGACCGTGGAAATGAAATGACCGTGTGAGAAAATTAGATTAGTCTATTTTAACCCCTAATCTGACAGTTACGAGACAGTCCTCCCCACTTGATTAAAATTAATCTCTTTTGTGTTTCTGAATATCAACCATGACATTTTAATCTCCCAAATCTGTACAGGCATATTTTGAAGTATAGCCGAGAATGTAGAAGTTGAAACTTGTCAGGTTTCTCCTATCATAATGTATACAACAGTGATAATTGAAGACATATCTATAACCAAGCAAGTCTAGAAATATATTTAGAAATAGGTTTTAAACTCAGCAGAGCTGTGCATTAGGACAGATGTTTATTTGATTAATGCCAGGCAGTATGTAGTCAGACGCAGCACCCCATCCCCTTCTCTGCTCTGGCTTCACACACATCTGAAGCAGATGGATCCCCAGCCCTCGTCTCTCCACCACACAAAGACATCCTTTTGGTTTGGATGAAGATGCAGGGAACAATGTGAAGCAGTCATTCTCAGAGTGAATGGACTCTGGGGTTTGGGGACCTCTTGTTTAATAATATGTATGTCAGGTCGGGACTGTTTGCACAGATGTAGTAGAAGCGTACACAGAACCAGCCATAGAGCTTTCCAGCCCATCCCCACTCGGTGTTGTGCTTTCTAATGTTTACCACTGGAAAGACAGTAATACAAACCTACAGGATTTGTTCTGTTCATGTATTGTAGACATTAACTAACCCATTAGTATCAGTTGACCCTTTGTTTCAGCTCCTTGGCTGTCCTGTTCCCCCCAGCAGTCAGCTCCTGTAATCAGCAGTACCAGGAGGACATAAAGCAGCCAGGGTCAGGGGGCACTGACGGCACTGCTTGTTCCTCCTGACAGATCTGCATGTTGGGCCAACGGTGTGCCACAGCCCTTTGTTTGAATAGAGCCCCATGGTTCAGCCTGCAGGGAGACAAGTCTATCAGGGCAGCTCAGGACGGTTGGCTTTGACACCAGACAAGAAGTTTGTCCAGGGAGGGAATGTTAGATTTGACCACACTACCCAGCTGTACCTTCCATTAGATTGTCTAGAAAGTAAACTGTCATAAGGCCCACAAGCTGTGGTGTGGTTCAGTTTGAGTTTAAGTGACGTGCGGATTGGCCATGGACCTCAGGATGACCCAACCTACCTACACATCCAACTGGCCTATGTATACTCAGAACTGCATAATAACACAATGGCCCCTGCATGCCCAGACCTGCTCCACTACCTCCACCTGACTTGACACGCTACCTTAACACCTGCCTCTGGGCTTCTTTTGTTCAGGGTGACGATTACATAGACATTAGAGTTACACAGACAGACCAAGCTGCACCACGGTTATTTGTCCAGTGGGTCTGAACATTTTATGAAGCTTCGTCAAGCTCAAACTTGCCTGAAGGAAACATGTACTTTTTTTCTGTGAAAGACAAAGACGTTATCTTCATTATGACATGGGGCAAGAGAAGGAGGGAAATGTTCAGAACAGGTCTCTCACACACACACTATTCTTTATTTTGATCCTGGAAGAACATCTACACCACCATAAGTGAAATTGAATGAGCACTGCTACAATACCTTATCACGCTGTATTGCTAATGAATCCTCCTCTGTAAATGGAATTCGGATTTGTTGGGAAAGGTTGATTAATAATAAACTCCTTGATGGAACTGAAAGCAACGTTTCATCTTGCAGAGATTGAAGTGTGTTCTTCTGACCTGCTGGGTCAAGTGCTTTATTTTGTACCATCCATGTCAGAATGCACTGAAAGACCTGGGTTTAGGCAGGATGGTCCTCGTAAGATGATGGTTCAGTGGTGTATGGTGAGAGGGTGTAGGTAGGGTATAGAGAGAGGACAGTTCATTCCTGGGTCCTGGTAGAGTATAAAAGTTGTAAATGTTCTTGTCCTATCTGTATGTCAACATACACTAACAATAGAGAATACAGTATAGTGAGATTTATACAACAGGTGGGTCTAATCCTGAATGCTGATTGGTTAAAACTGCATTCCAACCGGTGTCTATTCCACAAGTTACCACCAGCTAAATCTATGACTTTAAAATGCCTATTTACTGTGTTCCATATTTTTCCTATTCCTAGGAAGATCATAGAAACTACACCACGAAAGCATTTATTTTTAAATCCACTGTATTTATTTAATTAATGCATATTTACAGCCTTTTAATTAATAATTCAATAATTCATCTCCCCATTCATCACATGTACGTGTAGATAAACTTACTGCCAAAGAAATTACCATCTATGCTGAAAAAGTTGATTCAGTATTTTCATATTTTAACTGAATCATACATAAAACATCCTTTACATGACACAGTAACTTTAAAACCATGGCTACAGTATACACATTTTATGTAATCCTGAGTTTTTTTTAGAATATCTACTAACGGTAAGAATATAAAAAATCACCATACAGTTTTACAGTTTAAGATTTTCAGAGCATAATGTAGCCGGCTAGAGAGACAGAAAACTGTCACAGGCACTACTCTCTCTTGCATTATATCTGATTGCCCACACAATACTGATTATGAAATTATATTAGATTAATATGTGAAGAGTTCCAAAATGCTATACACACCTATGTTTTTTCATCAGAAATGATTGCTTATGGGTATATTAATGTGTGTGTAAAATATCACTGTTCTACGATTTTTTATTAATATATTTTAGATATGTATTAAAAAAGGTTTTGTTGCAAAACGCTACATATCCAATGTTTAGCTGGAATGGAATGTTCGTATCCTGTATATTTGACTGTGATATGTGGTTGTCTCACCAAGCCATCTGAAGATGAATGCACTAACTGTAAGTCGCTCTGGAGAAGATCTTCTGCTAAATGAGTAAAATGTCAAATGCAAATATGTTACACACGTCTCATATTGATTCATTTTTTATTTTTGTTGTTTAAATATTTATGTCATAAATGTATCATCTGTACAGTTCTCTATTAAAAATATAGTCATTTATCACATTTGACTGTAATGTGATAAATACATATTGTGGTACTTAAGTAGTACAATAAGTAGTACTTCCAAACAAGCAGTTTGGAAGTACTACTTATTTCTCTGAGAGTGAGGCGGATAGTGTTTTGCAACAAAACATGATTATTTGTCTCTCTGAAATGAAAGTGATAGACTTCAAATAAATACATATCTGTCATTGAACAACCTCATGCCATGATTAGATGGTGAAAAAACATACTGTTTAATAACTTCTTTAAACAATAAAAGCTAATTTACCAACATTTCTGAAAATGGATGTATAGCATTTTGGAATGAAACCCTTCATGTAAAACGAAGTTGTTGCTAATTAGGATAGACATTACAACACTACAATAAAAACATCATGTTTGTTTCCTGGATGCAAACAATTAAAAAGCAAATAGAAAATGCACATAAAAAACATGTGACCCGGATAAAAAATAAATGAACGTATGTTTCTCTGAATTAATCCATAATGCTAATGTAGCAAAACAGTAGTCTATAGAGGTCCTCTGGCCTCCTGCTGGAGTGCTTGTTCTGTATTGGGTTGCTGGTGCTGGGTGAGGGTGTCACATATAAGACTCTGCTGTCCCCCATGGCTGAATCTCAGTGAAGAAGCCTTCACAGAAGCTGAGACTATGGTCCAGGGTGATAGGTGCTGCCTGCACCTCCTCTTTCAGCTCCTCCCAGGGGTGCCTATGCTGCTCATCAGGGAACAGTGTCAGCTCCTCAAAGTGCTGTGGGTGGACCGCCAAAGGGAGCGGCTGCTGCAGCCCAGTCAGGCTGAGGTGCTGCTGGATCTCCTCCATGCTGTAGCAGCCCATGGTGCTCACTTCCATGTACCTGCAGGCCTGCTGGTGGTCCCGGTCAGCTCCTCCGCTGCACCACTTCCCCAGGTGCCGGCCCCGGCCCTGATCCTGCTGGGAGAGTTCCACCTTACAGCCCAGGGAGTTCAGGGCTAGGTTAATGTCTAGATTCTCAAAGTTATTGCTGCTCCCATACAGAACGTCGTCGAACACCATGGCCCAGTCTAGTTCTCCCTTCAGTGCCTCTGGTTCCCTGAGATCCGGTGTCAACAGTGGTGACTTATGGGCTGTCTCCCACTTTGAGCCACCACGTTTGCGTCTGTTTCCAGCACCTGCTCCTCTGTGGGACACTGTGTAGTGAGCCTCGGGGCAATGCTGGTGGTACTCCTGGGTTTTGCTGTGTCTCTGGGTGTTGAAATGGGTGGCGGGCATCCGCCTGCGCTTGAAGACGCCATTGACAAACATGTCCGCGTACTGGGGGTCGATCTGCCAGAATCCCCCTTTTCCGGGTTCATCCTTCTGCCTGGGAACCTTCATGAAGCACTTGTTGAGTGACAGGTTATGGCGGATAGAGTTCTGAAGAGAGAATAGAATGGGGTTAATGAAAAGATTAGCTCATTAACAGCAGTCTTATTAAATATTCGATGTAATTTGTCGCTGGATAGTGATAATGTTATAACTAATGATATGTTTATATACTGTAAATAATTGGTTATAACATGTAAAATGTGCATCTTCAGGACAAGGCAATAACATGTCAAGTTCAGTGTATTTCTGAATCATATAATCCCCATCATAGAGATTACAAGAAAATCAAACAACGTCAATCTTTTAAATGTCTAATAAAACTATGGTGAGCGAGCATTGCGTCTTTTCCTGTCCAATGATGTCTTCACATCTTTAGGTTGCACCTCTAGTCACATTGGTTGAGCATCTTCTGCTTCTTTCCAAAATAAAATCAAACAAGAAATAACCCATGATTACATCGATGATGAAAACATAATCATGATAGGCCTAGAACTTATTTTCCATACAACATCAAAATAACTACTATATGTCTGAGGGATTAGTTGCATGCAACCTCCCACACATCTCTCTCCCCCTGTGTTACGTACCTCTCTCAGGTCTGATCAATAATGTAGAAGACAGACTGAGTCACTAACCTGCCAGCTGGTCTCAGCATGTCTGTAGTAGCAGAAGTTCTCTGTGATCCAGTTATAGATAGCAGAGAGTGTGATCTTGTTCTTCTTGCCAGCCTGCATGGCCATACAGATCAGTGTGGCGTAGGAATACGGAGGCTTCACCTCGTGGTTGGTCTTGAAGTCTACCTCCTCCAGGGACTTGGCTGACACAGTGATCTGGTGGTGGTTGTTGGTCACTGTCTGGTGAAGATAGGAGTAACTAGTTCTGTTGGCTGAGGCACTGGAGGTGATGGGGCTGCCTGCACTCTGAGGCATGCCGGAGGCTGCAGTGTCCCCAGCAGGTGGACTGGAGGGGGAGTTGGAGCCCTGAGGGTGCAGGTGGCTGGGCTGGGGCAGGTGGTACGGCTGACAAGTGGAGCCCGGTAGGCTTTCTAGACTCGCACTGACTATGGTGAAGTCCTGGAGCCATTGGAGGCTGGTAAGACTGTCATCCAGGTGCACTGAACCATTAATATTGTCTTGGTCTTCTGGGTGAAGCTTCATCCATTTCTCAATTAATCTGGTGGCAATCTCCTGACTTGGTAGTACTGGCATTGTAGAGTGTCCCTGTTAATAAATTCCCACAAACGGTCACTGTATTACATTTCTTGCTGGCTGTCATTCCCTGTGAATCCTTTCTTTATTGCTGTTATCTCACTCAGCTGACTTTTAATTTACAATATGAAAAACTGCATTATAATTTATTAAAATACAAATAAAAGAACAGTGGCCATTCAGTCAAAAATAAGTATCAGCAAAAGCAGTACAATTACCTTGGTCTTGGTGTGCTCCGCAGTGCAGCTTGAGTGATCAGCTCCACTGTTCTCATATGGTTCCCAAACCTATTACAAGGTATTGCGATGTATGTACAGATGGATTGGAGAGGAACTGCTATCTAAAAATGTAAACCCAAGACTTCATTCAGATCCTGTCGGTGTGTGATAATAATGCTATAACGGCAGAAAGACAGAACATACTGAGGGAAACACAGAAAAGACCGCCAGGAGTTTTAACAGCCCTAAACAAATTGCAGGACGCTGATTGGCTCCGTGGTTTCACATTTGTTTCTACCGCACACTGTATGTGTGCATATACTGTATATATAGGGAAAATGTGTTAAGTCAGTCAAAACAAACTCTAAATAATTAAATCAGGAACAAATTGTATTCTGACTATCATGAATACGTTGTGTATTCATGATGAGTCTTCTGTAGGCTATTGGACAATTAACGATACATACTATTTAAAATGTTTAATTAATAATTGCAGATAATTAATACATCCTTAGTTGGTGGTAAAATAGCTACCTTTGGAGTTAAATGTGATGTGAATTATACAAGTTCGATATTTTAACTTACTTGTAATATTAAATACTCGTTTTATAGACATTGAATACATGCATAACATACTGGCTCAGGGATGAAATTGGGTAATTCTGTTTTTGACATGATGTATTAGCGACATCTACTGGTTATTGTCGATGTCAGGTTCTGGTATTTGCTATACACATTTTTTCATCAGTAGGTCTACTCAGCTGACAGGGAAACTATGATTCCATTAAAATGTAAACTGATACAGAAAACTCAATCACAGTCACTTTCTAACTCAGGGGTGACAAACTCATTTTGCCCCATTTTGCAACGAGGGCCGCACTGAAAGTGTTATATTTCCTCGCTGTCAAAATGTGCCAAAACAGTCCTCTATCCGTCATTTTTTAAAAAGTGCAATGCTCCCTGACTGTCTAGCGTTTATCTCGGCGATTATTAACGAGCTGGGCTACCAAATGCAAACTGAAAATATGGTTTTGATTCAGTGTACACAAATGGGTGTGTCATGCCTCCTGTCGTTTTTTTGTGTGATTAGGAAACACCTGGAGGATTTCAGAAATGTATCATGTGTTGGGCTATGTTGGATAGATGTCGAAAGAGGTTGGAAATCAAGCATGAGACATGCAGTTAAAAACAGAAGTGTTCAACATTACAGGTATTTTATTGTTATTCACATGCCGCTATTAGGGTACAGATGTGGGATCTTAATTTGAGCAAGTTTGTTACACCAGGAAAAGAACCCTGCAGTAACAGGAATTATGATGTTGAATATAATGAATGGACATTTTTATAGGGGTTGATACATTTTTCTTCAGGGCAAATCAAGTCTGATATTTTAAAGTGGAAATTACCAACTTTAGAAGCCTATGTAAACCTGGAATACACTACATTGTGCATTTCCTGATGTGCTGGAAAATTCTTAGCAACAAAAGATTGATCAAATTCAGATCCTACATCTGTACACACAGGGACAGACAGATATTGATAGAGTTATGAATTACTAAATGTGGTGTTATCCTGGATACCAGGTCAATAATAGTGTGAAACAGGAACAAGGCACATCAAAGTTAACATGGCACATTGTTAGTCAAAGACACATGACATGAACAGCATTAATCCAAAGCAGTTTGGATAGGTTTACGCCCCTCTACAACAAAACTGCAAAAGCTAAGCTAATGTTTAAGATGCAATGTCTCAAGATATTGCACAAGTTAAATGGTTAAGAAGCATTTCGTTTATTCCACCTGGGAAAAAATAAGAGAACACACAATACAGACCATATAACTACCAAGTCTACTCTTAATGTACTTACTTTTTAGATTAAATGAATCATATGGATTTAACAATATTGTAATTGCTGAACAGTTGGTTTCTTTTGAAATATTTAATGAACCTTTGAGAAAGGTCATACATTTATGGCTCTGTATATCAGCCAATGAAAATAAAAAACTCCTAGACTACAGGCTCCTACAGCTGTATATCCTGAAACAGTTTAATCACAAGAAAACCAATAATGCAACAAGCAGCACTCATATCTGTTTAGTTGTTGAAGGCACATAGATCTATATGTATGGTGCTTCATCTACAGGAAAGTCAGACACTACAAGTCATAGAACTTGAGCAAGGCAATGACTACGCCATGATGACAAGCCACAATATAACTACAGAAATCGGCCACATCTACAAATAACACAGTTTGTGCTATACAGTCAGCATAGCGTATTGGCTTGTTGCAGGCTATATATTTATTTGTGTTCAGCTGTTAGGGTGTAAAGCTGGGCTCTGTCACAAAAAATCTATCAGCTAAATTTGAGATACTGTGCATGTAGTTGTAACTACTAATCTCGTTATTTGAATCCCCAGATTTTATTCTATAATACACAAATATACAATTTTGCTAATTAATCTACATCATTTTCTAGTACAGGTACAATATATAGGATATCACATAATTCAGTATAAAAACAAACAAATGTAGATATTTACCATTGAAGACAACTTGAAATGAAATACCTCAACTTGACTTGCCATGACAGGGGAATTCACCATTTCACAAGGTAATATGAGTTAGTCCTAAAAACCTTTAAAATGACACAGTTTAATTGTCATGTTTAAACATGTCAAATGTCCACAGAAATGTTTCAGTTTGCTTTCAAAAACTTTTCATATCATACAAGCACCAAGAAATTAAAAAGTTATTAGTTTGTCATAGATAAATACAACAGGAATGGTATTACTGATCTCTAAAACAATTAGTGTCAAGCAGTAATTCGAGTAGATAAACTGAAAGTGAGTGTACTTGTAGAACCACCATATGATGGTAGTCATACTCAGCCTCAACCCCATATGCAGCGTCCGCCACAGCACCACAACCCCATCCAGAATGGACAAACAATTATACACTCCTAAATGTATGTAAAGCTATCTAATTAAGGACTTGTTTTTTAGTTAAGGTATAGTATGGTTTTAGTAAAACCTAGCAATGAACACCAGAAAACAAACTTTGAATCGAAGCCATGACTAGGTGACCAAAGTAGGAGAGTGGGCCTTGGAGAAGACCAAGGGGACTGGATCATGGGGGAGGGATGGACTTGGGAGGAGACCATGGCTAAGTCCCAATTATCCACCCTTCAGGCTAAGTGTGCACTTTCACATGCCCCCTCATGGATTTCAAAGCATTGGATTGGTGTAATTATTGGCTGGAGGGAGTTTTCACCATTGTTAAATCCATGCGAGAAAGTAGAAAGGTGGAGAATTGTGACTCAGCCAGAGAGGGGGAACTGTTGGGCCCAGTGGTTAGGGGTCAAGTTGCTCATCCTCCATGTGAAGGCTGCTGGGGGGACACAGGAGGGGCTGGCTGGAGCAGTTGGTACTCTGACTCTTCAGGCTCTCTGTTGACTCTGATGACCCTGTCGACACAAGGATGATCCAATTAAACGAGAGGATTCTCTTACTCATGTGAAAGAAATCTAAGCATTTGCATACTTATCAATACAAACTTGCTGTCAATTTGCACGATAAACAGAATTACAACCTGCAGCAGACGATTAACCAACTGTCCTGAATCTGACAGATTGCTAAGGATTTGTTTCTCTGAATCAAAGTGACAGAAAAACAGATACATACAGTTGAAGTTGGAAGTTTACATACACTTAGGTTGAAGTCATTAAAACTTATTTTTCAACCACTCCACAGATTTCATGTTAACAAACTATAGTTTTGGCATGTCGTTTACGACATCTACTTTGTGCATGACACAGATAATTGTACTTATAATTTACATACACTAAGTTGACTGTGCCTTTAAACAGCTTGGAAAATTCCAGAAAATGTCATGACTTTAGAAGCTTCTGATAGGTTAATTGATATCATTTGAGTCAATTGGAGGTGTACCTGTGGATGTATTTCAAGGCCTACCTTCAAACTCAGTGCCTCTTTGCTCGACATCATGGGAAAATCAAAATAAATCATCCAATTTATTTTTTGTAGACCTCCACAAGTCTGGTTCAAGCAACATCTCAAGACATCAATCAGGAAGTTAAATCTTGGTCGCAAATGGGTCTTCCCATTCAGACAATGACCCCAAGCATACTTCCAAAGTTGTGTCAAAATGGCTTAAGGACAACAAAGTCAAGGTATTGGA
Organism: Thymallus thymallus; assembly: GCA_023634145.1. NCBI lineage: Eukaryota > Metazoa > Chordata > Actinopteri > Salmoniformes > Salmonidae > Thymallus > Thymallus thymallus. Next base: position 25,649,542 of record CM042397.1, read on the forward strand.
GTGGCCATCACAAAGCCCTGACCTCAATCCTATAGAAACAATTTTTGGGCAGAACTGAAAAAGCGTGTGCGAGCAAGGAGGCCTACAAACCTGACTCAGTTACACCAGTTCTGTCAGGAGAAATGGGCCAAAATTCACCCAACTTATTGTGGGAAGCTTGTGGAAGGCTACCCAAAACCTTTGACCCAAATTAAACAATTTAAAGGCAATGTTACCAAATACTAATAGAGTATGTAAACTTCTGACCCACTGGGAATGTGATGAAAGAAATAAAAGCTGAAATAAATAATTCTCTCTACTATTATTCTGTCATTTCACATTCTTAAAATAAAGTGGTGATCCTAACTGACCTAAGAGAGGGAATTTTTACTAGGATTAAATGTCAGGAATTGTGAAAAACTGAGTTGAAATGTATTTGGCTAAGGTGTATGTAAACTTCCGACTTTAACTGTAGGTAAAGACAGGACAGAGAAGACCTACATACCACATTTATTCCTCCACACCAATAGAGCAGGCATCAGGACCTAGAGCTGGCCATAGCAACACCAGGTAAAGGGATAGGGCAGGGAGTAGCAAACAGAGAAGAACAAACAGCACACAGGTTAGATGCAAAGCTGGAGGACTGAAAGCCTGGGAGAATAAAGAGGAAATGAGCCAAAGGTGTCATTATACCTGCATTCAAAAATGTATGTTTACAATTGGTTTAAGCATTAAAAAAGACATGCTCTGGTACTTTGGCAACTAGTAAGTATTTTTTTAAACCTCCCACTTTGGGCTGGACGTGTTAATGTGTAGTTCATGCATAATCTATGAGAAGAGCTAGCCAAAAAATCCCTAGGTTTTACGGAAGCTGTGCAGTGGCACTTTCCCTACATTTACCCCACGTAGGCCTGTCGCCTAGCAATTCAAGTTTCAGCCAATGAGCTTCAGCCCGCCAAGGGATTGACAGCTAGCAACAAGCACACAGTAGAGCGAGAGAGAAGAGAAAGAGCAATGACGTGGTGCACATATCTGTAAATTGTAGTACACAATTTTCAAGGACCACTTTTGGCTCGTGGGTGCTACTTTCAGAACTACTGGCTAAAAAGTAAACAAAACTACTAGATAATATCTTTAATATCCAGACAAACATACACAATCGGCACAGATATGCACGGGCCTGGGCCTTGATTTATTATTAGCTTACCCGGCAGAGACAGGTCCCCTGGCGGGTCACTCTCTGTTTTGGTCAGGCTGCTGTGTTCACTGCTGCAGTCCTGAAGGATCTCTCGCTCTCCTCCAGAGTGCAGCCTGTCCTCTGTACCACCCATGACAGGAGGGAGAGACAAGGTCACAACATGCAACAAGACCTAAATGTCCTTACGCTGGTTTGCAATGTACCCTGGTAGGTTATTCCAAGTCATTATTTGGAGGGGTCACCTACCCGGACTTGATGTAGACTGGACCTACCACAACAGCCATCTACATGCATTCAGAGCATGACAGAACTCACCATCATCTGGGGAGATGAACTCTGGTACATCCTCAGCTGCAGTGGCCTTAGTGGGAGCAGGGCTGCTGGAGAGTAGTGTGTGAGGCTGGGCATCCGACATCTCAGACAGCTTCTCCTCATCCTCCTCCTGGATGGGTGATGAGGGCGACCTCAGGGTGCTGCGGGGGTAAAATACTTACAATGAGGTGACATTGATTAAAAAAAAAAAAAAAAGCTTTTATAACTGACATGAAGCTTTATAAGAAACAGACTGCACTCTGTAATGTTTTCCTATAGTCATTTTCTTTCCTGCAGGTTGCAAGGCTCAGCAATGTCAACTGGATGGATTGCCAAGGACGTGCCATCTAATCAGTTTCTAGCATGGTGCTGGATATAGGAGAAGACCTCTAGCAGCAGCTCACCACAGCGTAAGGAGCCTCTTTATTCTGGCCCTGGGCCAGCTGAGCAATCAATCCAGAGTCAAATCCAATGTCAACAAGCAAATCCATCCAGCACAGTTAATATGGCAGGGCTATTAACTCCATATTAAAACAAAATAATAAAAAATGTCATATGAATATGCTCCAAGTTAGAGGCTGTTCAAATCAAATGGTAATGTAATGGTCTGAAAAATTACAGTAGCAGGCAGCTGGACTGTAAAGGGCAGCACTGGGAGACTGTATCCCACTTCAGTGTGCACTAGTTCACCCTACCTCACACATTTCAAAGCAGTGGATTACATATTGGCTGGAGGGAGGTTCTACCATCTTCCCTTACACCTGTCCATTCCTTTTAAATCCATGAGGGGGAGTGTAGTGTACGAGTGCACACTTCAGGGAGATGGTCCATCTCAGATGGAGGAGAAAGTGAACCGAGCTTGTGACTACCCTGGGTGTCCCAGGATTACCTGTCAGGTGACTTGCTGACTTTGCCCTTCTGCAGGCCCCCGTCCCCAGAGTGTTCTGGGGAGCCCAGCGGCCGGCCCTCCCCTACCAGGCCCCCAGAGAAGTTTATATCATCGTAGAGGGGGGCGGGGGGGATGGTGGGGGACACAGAGTGCAGGCCGTTCAGGGCTTCCAGTAGAGAGATGGGCTCAAAGCCTGGAGGAACTGAGTCTGAGCTCTGAAGAGAAAGACAGGTCATATATTCACCAGTCATTCACTGCCATTTATTAAAGGTTTTTTAACTGCATAGTGATGGAGTTGAGTTTTGTTAAATACAAGTAGAATAAGAAACAGTCCTTGACACAAGTGATGCCATGTGTTTAATAACAACAAGCGCCTGGGCCGTACCGAGTGCTCATCATGGTCCATGGTCTGAGCCAGTACCGGGCTGAAAGATACAGGGGACAGCGGCCCAGGCTTCTTCCTCACAGCTCTGATCTGCAGCAAGGCTCGGAAGGCTGGGGAGAGAGACAGACCAAACACTGATTACACTACACACTGTCAAATGTGACTGCATCGTCACTAAAACATCAACTTTACAGCATTTTCCTTAAATCAGCTCAGTCCCCACAGGGCATTCATCTCTAAGTCCATTAGGCGTCTCTCGCTAAGCTCTGAAACATGGCAGGTCTATTTCCTATTATCTAAGGCAGGAAATAAGGCATGAAATCCCATGTGGAAGCCTATTGGAAACTAACTAGCATCGCTCCTTACGCAGTCTGCAGATAGGACAGTTGTTGGCCTGGTAACGCAGGGTGTCAGCACAGGAGTTGCAGAGACATAGGTGTCTGCAGGGCAGGATGATGGTGTCTCGGAGGTCTGACAGACAAACAACACACTCGTTGCTGTTGTCACTGTTCTCATCATCCGACGGCTGTAGAGAGAAAACATAACATAATGAGTCAAATTTCTGGTTTACATTTCTGAAGGATTCAGGTGTGGTTACACCGCTAGAAATGTTTTGCTTTCCTTAGAAACTGCATTATGCAACAACATTTGTGAATTTATGTTAAATAAATCTACTGGATGCTTCTACAGAGGTGTTCTTGTTGAGTTCTAGAATAATAACCTTGGTCTCTTGGTTGTTTTTGTTTTCAATTCCATAGATCTCCTGCAGCAGGTAGCTCACCCGATCCACCTATAACCGAGAGCGCACATGGTAACACGTGTTCAAAGACAGAAAATTATGGAAGGAGCACATTGTAGCCTTATGTCCCACAGGGGAAAAAGAGGAGGAAGTGAGAACACATGCTAACAAATATATATGTGTTGTAATTGAACATGTTTTTGTTATTCAGCCATTTTGTATATTGAATAATCTACTAATATAATAGAGAAGACATGGATTAACTTACAATTTGCTTCTGCTTCAGAGGCTTGACGGAGAAACTGCCATCCACATGCTGGAACGGAAGAAATGGTGTTTGTTTGATAAGGTGTGAAAACAGAACTACATGACATCAGATTTGAGTCAACAAACACTGTCCTCTTCTACTGAATCATCACAATGAGTTGCTTACTCTCTCAAAGGCTGCCAGCAGCACATGTGCATGTCCCAAGCAATCTGGAAAAGGACAAATACTAATTCATAAGGGATTACTGTACTCTGTGCATACAGAATGCCTAATCTAGCACCTGATGTTGTGGTACAGCGGAGAGACAGTTGCCAACTAAGTTTGTTATTAAGTCAGCCTTGAGGTGACATATGGAGTGCAGAACATTAATAACGTCTCTACGCGTCCGAAACGTTTGGACCACCTACCATCCCCTTCATCCACCACAGCTTGGATCACCATGGGGAAAACACCCCGGTCCAGGTCAAAGTTCAGCTGTAAAGATAAAATAAATGGTGACAACAGATGAGTTTATCAACTGTCAGCTGGTGACATCACTTCACTGGATTTAGTGCTGCTGCCCAGATATACTCACATCCTCCTCCTTCCAGTCGGTAAAATCGATTTTGAAAGAAGGCAGGGAGAAATGTTGGCTCACACCTCTCTTATAGTGCACAGTCTCAGAAACAAGGGCTGGGCCCTTTGGGTTGTACCTATACAGGACAGAAACAGTGATGTCAATATCTTATCAATTAAAAAAACTATCAAAGTAAATTTAGTGTAGAGGAAATATAAGATGTTATTTTTCAGATCTCTTGTTGAAAGCTCTTTCTTTGACCACAAATAATGAAAAACAGCATTAGGTCTAACTAAAATCAATTTCCACATTATCCCTCTTAAATTTGTCAATGGAAAATCTCATTAAAAAACATGGCAGAGAAAAACGCTTCCATCTGCTCACAAAATGACCTCGGCATGAACTATTATATTCATTCCCTCTTCAGATCACCTACTTTTCCATGGAGACAGGCGGTTGCTAAGGACCCATTGTATCTCTCCAAATCTGCTTTTTGGGGACTGGCGTTTTATGCTGTCCACTGGCCATATCCATAATGACAAGTACAATCATATAAGATGTTCTTATACAATGTGTCTTTAAAGTGAATAAATCGATATCACTGCACATCTTCAGAAACTGATAAAAGGCATGGATTTAATTTCAAATGAGAAATGTAAAACGATGGATTGCATTTAGTTAGATATTTGGTAACAAGAGACAGTGGAAGAAAATATGTATTTATAATTAGTGAATTACTTAAATAGCATATTGATGCTAACCATAGTCTATCAATATAAATGAAAAGGTTTCTCACTCAGACTTTTACATACATTGCCATCCCATTGGTGAATTCCTCAAAAGCTTGGCAATACAGAGTGACAGCCACTCGAGCATCTGTGTCAAATGTGAACTCCACACCATACAGAACCTTTGGCTTCCCCCCCTCCTCCACTGGACTGTCAGTGTCATCTTTGTACCTAGTAGTCAATCAGACAAGCAAAACAATGTTAGGCTACCCTTTAAGTGGCCAATTTCAAAATGACATAGCTATGATTAAGTTACCAAAAAAAAGTACCATGTAAGCTGCCTGTCACCACACTTACAAGTATGACAATATCAAATTAAAACGTAGGCCTAAAGAAGTACAGTGAATAGATGTTAGGCTAAGCTCAATCTGCTGGTATTCTTGAGCCTGAATCACTTGAAAATGGAAACCACAGACAGATAAATGAGCACAGATAAGTCAGATGACTACTTGCTGGAGAATATGATGCTGTTTTTCCCCCTCACCTGACCAAACGCAGGGAGTCCTTTCTGATATTGACCAGACTTCTCAGGGTCTTCACAGGCTCATGGGGTGCCGGGGTCACGTACGGAAACTAAGCAAAGGTGAGACACGCCAAGCAGACAAGAACAGCCCAATGCAGTTAAACAACTTTAAATGCTTTAGCCTAATCAATAGCATGGGGGATGTGAATCAAGGACTACTCTTGAACTCCCACTTCAACTAATACACTGTACACGTTACTTCTCTGATAGCAGCTGGCAAGATGCAAAACTTAACATAGCTAATACCTTTTGCCATTGTATAGCGAACTTATTTGTCCTTACCTGCACAGGCCTATTTCCAAGGAAGTTCAGATCCATGTTTTCTCCAAATAGGTATCCCTCTGGATGGGGAGTGTCAAATTTCTCCCCTCCCATGAAAAAATGGCTGGCGAAGTAATTCCCTGAAAAGAAAATATATGTATGTGACTAGATTAGAACCATGATAAAATTAGGATGGAAGGCATATATTTAGATCAGGGCACCGATGCACAACTAATCTCTGCCTCATCAAATAAAAAATTCACCACGACTGAATATCATACAATGAACTATTTATACCACATAGCTTTCACATGTAACGTTAGGCCTAATAATGATGGTAGCTGATGATGTCCAGGCTGTATCAGAACCGGCCGTGATTGGGAGTCCCATAGGGCGGTGCACAATTGGTCCGGGTTTGGCCGGTGTAGGCCGTCATTGTTAATAATAATTTGTTCTTAAATGACTTTCCTAGTTAAATAATGGTTGAATGTCAAAGTTAAGTATCTTGGTAGTTTAGCTAACGTTAGCGATACAATAGTTAGCAGGTTGCTGATGCGCTGGTCAGCTAACTTAAGAGTTTTAGCGTTTCAATCCAAATTAAGTTATATTACCCGATTTCGGTGGAAATCTGTATGCAGAATTCGCCTGGATATCAATATCCTCAACGCCAGCGATTCTCCGACTAAGAATCGACCCCATATTTCCTTGTCGTTGTTAGCTAGCTAATTAGTTACAGAATTGCTAGCTACTACTAGCCCCTACACTAGTGTATTTTTCGCCCAAGGGACAGTTATGTAATACGTTTTAGACTTTCGTCGGTATTACACAGCCACGTATCTATCCAATTGTGTAACTGTCAATAATAACGATATAACCAAGGATAACTGGATGTATTCGCTAAAGAAAATAAACACACATTGCTAGCCAAAAGCGTTCTGATGTGTGATTGGCTGAAACCACGCCAATGACTACCTGGTGTTAGGGACTTGTAGTTCTTTCTGTCGACGAACTGCTGAGCGCCCCTCCCCTCCCATTCCATCGCTGATTTGCTCTCTCGTGCTGCCAATCAAAGGTGCGCTCAGGACACTGAACATAGTTCATACAGTAAATATTGGGGTTTTCTCTGCCGACTGTGCCGTCTCCATGGTTGATGAGAGGAAAGGCTAATGCAAGGGAGAATAACCTCAAGGACTGAGCACCAAACCAAGGGGAAAGGTTTAGAATAGCCCGCTTATGCAAATATGGATGATTTAAAGCACCAAGTTATGATAAATCAGTTCGTCCTGACTGCTGGATGCGCGGCAGACCAAGCAAAACAGCTTCTACAAGCGGCACATTGGCAGTTTGAGGTATGGGAACCTTTCCTTGACGATGGCCCGAGTTTGTGCATGGGAGAGAGATCAGCTTGACAGAGATCAGTGTCTCAGTCATTAATTAAATACATCTAATTAATACATTAATGCCAATCATTTGTAAAATAGTATTTGCAAAACCCCAGTAGGCTAATGCTATTGTGCAAGGAAAATGTAACTAACTATGTCATTCAGCAGCCTAATGGCACAATGTAATATTTTCACAGCAAATGGTATTATATCGATTTAGGTTGTATCTGTCTGCAATAGGCTATCCTATCTGCAATGCATATTGGACTGGTGCTTATTGACGCGTATATTTTATTTTTCAATAGACTGCATTAAGTGCCTTTTTTCAAGAAACCAATATTCCATACAGTCACCATCATCAAATGGTAAGTATAGAAAGCCTACAGTATTATGATTAACAATTATTACTTTAATTATTATTATGATTATATGATGATGATTATGATGATGATTGTTATTATTGCAACATATATGATTTTATTTATATTCATGCCCTTGACGTCCGTGTCCGCCATGTTGTACCGAAGCACAAGACTGACAAAAATAAACACACATTGGCCACGTTGTTGATAGTGCCTTGTCGCTTATTACTTACTGTGCTATTTCACATTAACGGTGACATGATAGGCTACTATGTTTTTAATACTTATAGTCGGCAAATTAAGTCATGTGAGATATGGTCTTCTTCTTCTTATTTTTCTTGAATTGAAGCCTTGTCTCTCGTGGGGGATGGTGAAAGAAATCACTGGCCACTAATAAATGGAACGCTAGTCATGTTTACATATCTTGCATTACTCATCTCATATGTATATACTGTATTCTAAACTATTCTACTGTATTTTAGTCTATGCCGCTCTGACATTGCTCGTCCATATATTTATATATTCTTAATTCCATTCCTTTACTTAGATTTGTGTGTATTGGGTATATGTTGTGAAATTGCTATATATTACTTGTTAGAAATTACTGCATTGTCAGAGCTAGAAACACAAGCCTTTCGCTACACCCGCAATAACATCTGCTAAACACGTATATGTGACCAATATAGTTTGATTTGATTTGATTCCAGGAAAAGTGAACAGTGTTTTAGTTTTTTTTTTTAAGAAAAATGTAAAAACATATAATACAATGATGTAATTGCTACAGCACTATACAAAACATACATACACTGTCTTTTAATTCAATGACTGAAACTTAATGACAGTGTTAAAATCTTGACAAAATATATACCAGGACATTAGCACAGTCTAATCTAGGCCATTTGTCGTATAGATTGGCCATTTGGCCTATAGATTTCCTCCTTTCGAAACAACATCTGGCTTCATGAGCAATAAGATATCATCTTATTTAGGTCTAGAACCTTACCTCTCATTACCTACCACAGGGTTTGCCAGTGATCTCATTCTGCTTCTATTTCAATGTTTTATTTTTCAAACTGATGAAAATAAACAGGATGTGGGCAGACATTATATTAGATAAGAAGCAGTGACATTGTTAATACATCTGGAGTGGTCTGTTTACATTAGGGGTTGGCTGTCAGGCATGGCATAAGGTTAAGTTGAGCCCCTTTCATTGACAAATGGTCGACAGGTTAACTACTGTGCAGTATGTGCCCACTGTGTTCTTAAACAGACCAGTGCAGGCCAAGCGTAGCAGAGGCACGATGCACATGTAACATGATGTGGAGACATTTCAAGCTGAGGATTGAGGTTACGAAACTAACTCTGTTACACACAAGGCTATTAAGGGTCATGTTTTTGAATGTGCTGTGGGCTATTGTTGCTGTTGTCGGTAGTGGTTGTATTGTTATGAAGAACACTGTGACCTTGTTTTAAAATGACACTTCTGTCAGTTGAATAAGTTGACATGACAAACCACATCTGTATATTAAACTATCCCTGGCTGCATAGCAACAAGGGACTGTGTTGGGTTCATTATTGACTCACTCTATGGTTGCTCATTGCCCTGTTTGTGTTGGAGGTTGGTGAGATTGATTTGTTTATACAGAAAACGGTAATGTAAGCTGCCTGTCACTTGACACGTGATGTTTGAATTTCCTTTATTTCATCTAGTTGGACAGTTGACCACATACATGGAGACAGACAATGTGTAGGGTGACTGTGAGTTAGTGAAACAGCTCTGAAAAAGGTGCAGCCTCACCAAAGACAGATTACCCATGATGCCCTCAACAATGTATCTTGTAGATCATACAATGGAGGTCAGTGTTGAAACGCAACATGCTTATGGAATGTTACATCCACAGATGATTACATCCCTCATGATTCAAATGCACATAGCTGCAGCAGACTAACTGCAGCAGACTAATAAGGCGTAGGCTGGTGGCAATATTGTAGACTTGTGGTTTATCACAATGTCCCAGTCAATGTGTAGGATTCCAGGAGGTCTGTGGCAGTCATGAATCGAGTCAGTTAAAGAGTCTTGAAACTGTACTTCTACCCTTGTTATTAATATTTGGGATGGCTATTCAAAGTTTAGTGTCTACATGATGCCTTTGAGGGATATCATTGTTAAAGGAAAATGTGTCTGTAAACAAGCCCTTTGAACAATTACAGAGTAGACTGCCTGGTGTACAATAGCACATTTGTTTAATATGGACAATGCTGTTTGGCAGGATGCAGCGCTTTAGTACAGGGTAAAGTTTGCCATTGTTTATTCTGAGGCACAAATATGGCAAACTGACAATAAACAATAGGAAAAGGGTTGAGAAAAACCACACTCTAAAACAAGCTCTCATTTACGGTTTCCCTGCCTGCAGCTGCTATTACAGAATCCATCTCTATCAAACAGGACTGTTTCTATAGCAACTTAACAGCTCCAGATGAGAAAATACACAGTCGGCCTCCTGTGTGGTTATGTGTACAGAACCAGCTGATCTGACTGAGCAGCTGCCATACACTGAGCCCCACACCCTGTGTGTCCACATAGCCAACCCCTTCATCACCGTTCTCCCTATACATTGCTGACCTCTTTCAGTGTAAAGCCGTGGAAACTCCCACACAGGCCAGGCTGTCTTGTTATTGTGATCAAATAACGGAAGGCCTTTGTATTATATGTATTTTTCAGCTGTACAGTTTTAACCGTTTTGTAATCAGATACAGTATCTTAAAACATATGCTAAATCATATCTTAGGTCATGGTGTTATTGCCCGCCATGTGTGTCAATTGACAGGAAGTCTGTTAGGATCACTTGCAATTTATTGCTGCAATTTATTGCAGTGTTATTGACTGAGGCATCTGTTTCCTCTAGTTCCACTACAAATCACATTACTGTTTGAGATATTGCATAATCTATTATGTGGTGGATATCCTGTCCACAAAATGAGAAAACAGAGAGTCTGGTAGCCTTCAGCTGGTTGGGGTGAATCCTAACACTGGTTGCTTTCACCTTTTATGTCCTGGTATGATTCCTTTGGATCCTTTTAGGTTCTTACTCATGGAATGTTGTTTGTTTTGGCTGACTGGTCCTGTGTTTGTCAGTCACAGAGCAGTCTACTGAGGCTTGCTTTCTGTAGTGTCAGCTGAGAGGGCAGACTCAGGGCAGGATGTAGAATTTGGTGGAAAGACAAGGGGTCAGTCTGAGGAAGTTGGGCCTCGAAGGGAAAATATTTTTCGCTTTTCGCTTCCATAACTATTATGATGTAGGCACTTCTAAGGACCAGTTGAGGGAGGACATAAGTGTCAAGATGGTCAATCAAACCAAGCATTTCCATTGAAACTGGAGACAATGCGCCAATAATTACAAAAGCCAGTAGTGAAATATGCAATCATAAATGCTTACAGATTTATGTTCTCTTATTAACAGTTCTCTCCTTTCTCCACAGATGCACACTCCAGCCAACACACCAGCAACACCTCCCAACTTCCCAGACGCCTTGGCCATGTTCTCCCGCCTCAAGGCCTCAGAGAGCTTCAACGGCAGCAGTCCCATAGCTTCCATGGCGACCTCTCCTCCTCAGGTCAACTGGGCCATGGGCCCTTCTGCCCCGGGGCAGGGCCTGTGGACTCCTGGGCAGCTGCCCTCTCAGGTGCCTCCCCCTGGGTGGCCCCAAGCCGTCACTCAGCAGGCCTCCAGTGAACAGGCCAGCGTCGCCATGGAGGCAGAGAGATGAGAGCACTGCAGGGGCCTCGCAATAACAAGAGGAACCAATATGGGGCAGTCCTCTTTGACAAAGTGAGAAATTAATTGGCTGCATGGGAAAGCAGCAAACCAAGCAATGTTGTGGACATGCACTGAGGACAAAAATGAGGAATTATGAGCATACAGCAGATGAAGATTCACATGACCCCACATTGTAAAATCTGCAGACAATTTTTTTTCATTTTTTCAATGATCTGAAACCAGAGACAAAGATGGACTTGTATGACTAGTGCCGAAGAAGGATCTTCTTGTTGTACACACCAATGTGTATGACAGTGTCATTATCTTTCCTTTGTCTTTCTGGAGTTGTGTGAATGGACTGGATGCCTTTACTACTGGGGATTCACTGCATAAATGTAATAATTCTTCTTTAGTTTTTAACCAGTGTAAGTGTGTGAATATCATGTGTTCTAGTATTCTAATGAGCATAGAAACCAACTTGGATCTGATTTTTCAAATATTGGGTAATGACTTTGACTGTCCCACTCACACAATCAAGAATACCAGCTATCCAACTATGTTTTAGCAACTTTACAAACTGCTCCTCTTTATAGACAGTCTGTCTGCAATGAATGCTAAAGGATGTTATACTTCAATCATGGTTCAGTGTTTTTTGTATGATTTTGTTTTCAGCCACTAGTGTTCGGAGGAAAATTTAGATAAAGGTTTCTGTCAGAGCTAGACTTCTTGCTTGATATTCCAGCTCTAAGTAGCAGAAAGATAGTTCATGATACAGTGTTGTTGTTGCTTAAGATGGAAATCAGCATATAAGGGGAAAATAATAAAGAGGAAAAATATATTTTAAAAAAAGAAGAAAAAAAATCAGCATATTTGGTGATGCTGTCTCAGGAACTCTCGACTTAAAAACGTTTAGTCTAGGTACCTGATAATCTTTTTTATTTTGTACAATGGAATGAATATTGCTGATAAATTCAGAGAATCCCCCACGATCTGTTAATCTGATAATCACACTCTCACACTCTAGTTTTGTTCGTCACATTGGTGAATCTGAACACACGCCTGTTCCTCAATGTTTTCCATGAGTCAGCTACCACAACAATTTTGTGGATTGCCAGAAAAATAACTTAATTATTTTGTGTTTCTGAATAAATATTGTATATACAGTATTACACTGCATTAGATCTTGGAGTCTGACTCTCTATGTATCAAATGGACATGGGGTTCTAATGAAACTATTACCCACAACATCCTGTGCTCTTTTAGTATTTTACAGATGGCAGTTTATTTCTCAGCAGATGTTGAATCCAATGAGTTGGTATGATGCAATCTTCTGTCACACACATCACATCAGGGAGAGATTGTTTAAACACTGTTTAAAAACCAGAGGAAATGTAAAATGGTCTAAACAGATTTATGTTTGGCCTCTCTCCATCCTTGGATTGATGAAAAACATCAGAGCAGACTGAGGAGGAGATGTTGAGTCAGAGACTGTTTATCCCACACTACAAAAACAAGGACAAGCGGAGACCAAACAGTCCTATGTTAAGGCCACTTCCTTGTCTGTGTGATACAGATTTGTTTTTGTATGACAAACCTTTTCACCCCACTGTACTTTCTCCCATCTGCTTAGGAAATCAGCTCTCCCCATTTGATAGACGTGATTTTCATTCATATCATCCCGTGTATGCTGTTCAACTTGTATCCTTGCAAAATCTCCACTTAACTCTTGAAGGTCGTCATTAGTTCTGGGAACGTGGTTAATGTTACAACAGTCATAACACATAGCGACATGGATTCAAACATTAACCACAGCCTAATTGGACTGTGGACCTATCAACCTCAAACAATTATTGTTCTTCTGCTCACATGGTGAACCTGTATTCTGTAGATAGACAGGCTTTAGTCTTGATCGGTCTGATCTGTTTTTACTGAGTTGACAATGAAAGGTGAGTGGCCTCGAGCAGTCCACCCATCCTCATAACTCTTCAAAACTCATTGGATTGGTGTTGAGTTGGTGTTTGTTTACACTGCATGTTGCTGCGCTGTAAAACTGTAAGCAGGTTAGCACAAGGTTTTCCTGCTGCACAGAGCCTTGATGTACTGTAAGCACCAGCTAGTTTGAGCCAAACTAAGACATGATGGTTTGGGTATACATACTGGAGATTTAATTTTAGCCTGGAATAGAATACAGGAAATGGTGAGAGCATGCGCCAGGGGAGATCAGAAATGTGACTCGCGTTTGCCCCAAAATGTAAGTGGGGAACACTCATGTCACGGCTGCTCTCATAATGCACAATCCCCTCCTGTCCTCTCGCTCTCTCCCTCTCTCTCGGTCCCCCCACATAACCAGCAGTAATGAGAGGTGGGTTGTGTCTCTTCTTACTGTGACTATCCTTGTCTCACCTCCACTTCCCTGGCAGCAGCAGTGCATAAAACAATTTTGAGTCTCCTGCAGCCCCCACCCTGCTGGACACAGTCCCCCTCCCTATCCCCGTCACATCACTGGGCTGTGTGTGTTTCTGTTCTTGCAGGGTGTGACATGAATACCAGGTAGCTGCCAGGTTGGCCATGATGATAGTGGAGCTGCCAGGAACACAAGACAAGATGGAGGAGCAGAGTTACATGGCTGAAATTCCTACAATACACTGCCCCACTCTCTGTTACTCTGTACAGCTCACATTCCAACCCACCACATCTATGACCATTAGGCTGACTTCATACTTCTTTACATGCATATCATGCAATGTTGTGTTCAAGACATACCACAATAGAAGTGTTCCAGCTATTGTACCTAAGGAAAATGGTTCAAATATACAGAAATGATACACTCTCCAGAACATTGTGGGCTGTACAATAACAAGATAGCTATTGTTTATGTCAGGGCCATTGTTTGGACAGACTGTCACAGTTTGCAATCTCTGATAAGACATGTTTGTGGACAACTTGTGAGAAGCTGACGTGATTGATGAAATAAAAACCAATCCCTGGAGTGAACCCTTAAAAGCAGAAAGTGGGTGAAAGGTGATGGGTACAATGTGGACACAGCAGCACATGACAGAAGAAAGGGAGGGGGGGGATTACAGAGAAGAAGAAGAAGAAAAGAGCAATGTTTATCAGGAGGAAGCCCCTCTGCTACTATGGCATTAACACACACCAAGAGCATCTATCGTATCTGCTGTGGGACTGCTGATTACATCTCACATTTGTTCACGCAAATGGGAGGAATAGGACTGTTCAACTCTCAAAGGATGGGGAGGAGACAGTACTCTTTCCACCATGAGTCCCACCCTCTCCCCTCCCTTCCTCCCTCCCTCTCTCTTGCTCTCCCTCCCTCTCTCTCTAGCTCTCTTTCTTTCCCCTCCCTATCCTCATTGTTACATAAGAGCAGCTCTGCTGCATCACTGCAGTGTGCCCCGTCTTTCATCACACAGACTGATCTGAGAACAGGCTCCACAGAAACATAGTGTTCCAGTGAAACAAAACAGACACAGGAACACAGGTAGAGAGAAATGTCCTTTCTAACACCCTGGTGGGACAGACAACACTCCCTTTCATTCATTCCATTTATGCATGTGACTGAACCCTCACCCCCCTTGTCTGCTGAAACAATCTCACTCTGAACACCAGTCATGCTTCAGTGTAGTAGTTGTAGTAGCACCGGCATGTGGGTTTGGGAGAATCAGAACAGGGAGGGTACTTTACAGCTGGTTCTGCTGGTTCAGCATGTTACATCATCCTCTTCTTATTACTAAAACATTAATTAGTAGCCTACTGTAGTTTATGTAACAAGTTATTTCTGTGTAGTGTGTCAATATGTATCCTACTGCAAAACCAGACATAGTAACAACCTTCTTAATATAGCAACATCAAATCTATCTGGCAATAAACACATGGAAACTGCAATCAAGTTCACCAATCACAGGGTGTGATGGAAAAGGAGAGATTGGATTGGTTGACATCTACACTTGGCTCAGACTATGGGATGTAAAACTTGCCAGAGAACAAGGGAGGGTCTACTCTGCCAACAGCAGGGCTTTGTTGTTATAACTAGCTTGTGTGCCTGGAACTTCACTATTGTTTTAGTTTGAATGCATGGGGAAACGTACAGTAGGTCTAATGAGTAAAATGCAACTGGTGAAACAAAAACATACAAAACAAGTATCTTATTAGAGTTAAAACAGCATAAAATGTCCCATATTATCTGCACATAAGATGCAGGGGAAATAGTTGCATTTGAGTGCATATGCATATGCACTAAGTCTTCTGAGGAGGAGGCTTTTTGCTATTGTTGTACATTGTGGACATTGCTCTCTAGTGGACATTTCAGTCGTGGAGCCATTGCTTCGGAGCATTATACAAATTCAGGCTATAGAAATAACGGAAAACCTCCATTGAGATACCTATTTCAACCGCTTTCTTTCTTTTGTTCATGTCTGTGTATTGAAGTGAATGTTGCTGTTGTTTTGCCCCCTAGCAGGATGTATATCCTTATTATATCTTCAACAGAGGACGGAATAAAGTAATGTTTATTCTCTCTCAGGAAACAGTGGGAGTCTGGGAAATCCTAGGGCCAATGGCAACAATATTGTAATCCTGTCTTTACATAGCGGGCTTGTTTAAAAAAAAAAAAAAAGTGTTCCTTTTACATGCTCAAGTCTCCAATTAATGTTTTACAAACAGAGATCCAAGCTTTAAAAGAACATGCCACTGTTCTGGTACAGGGATGTGGGCTCAGCTGCTCTCAAGTGTCTACTGAGAATTCTAACAGTAGCTGTACTCTTAACAGTAGCTGTCTGAGGAAAAACTGTGAGAGGCCATCTGGGGGTAGTGAGACAGAGTGCTCTGAGCCAGAGAGAAGACAAAGTGGATAGTTTGCTTCAGAGTTGCACTGTATCACCCACTACTTCCTCTCGTGCTGTGCAATGAAAGGGAGTTGGTGGTTCATAACTGCCTGTTTATTAGGACTGAAAATATGCCTACATCTCCCAAAGAACAGGAAGGACATCTCTGACTCAGCATGCTTATTATTGAAGCAAATGGAACATTATAAGAAAGATATGAGGCTACATATCACTTTTTCAGTTCTGTACAAACCGCAATTATCATGTTATTTTCAATGACAGTGAAGGTCTCGTGGTAATCAATAATGAAGAAAGATCAAGATGGCTTCCAGAGTATTCAATGTTTTATTGACAAAGACAAGCAGAGACATAACATGGGTCGAAGCAAGCAGACATAACAGGGAGCCTGGGAGAAAACTCTTTGAGTACATTTCTCAAAGCCTTACTTCCTTGTTCATCTCTGTTTATACCTGGTTTTGCGTCATAATGTGCCTTGCAATAATTGTTGCAACCTTGAATTGGTTACAGTAATCAAATTCAACATATCACAACAGCTTGAGCGTAGAGTTTCAATAAACCGGTAGGTAGACCATTTGGCTAAGCTTCCAGGTGACAAGCTTAATTATTACATCAATGTTGTTGACATGAGACCACAGATACAAGTAGCTTGTTAGAAGCTGGAGTGTACAACAGGGCAGGGCCTTCTTTCTTGACCTTGGGAGGAAACCCTCTCTAACTTACACTCAATGGATTCTTACAAGGACGACCCCATTTTCTATGATAACAGACAGAAAAAGTGTTTTGTTTTTCGAAGGCCCGTTGGACATCACTGTCCACTTGAGCATACAAACAAAACACCTCAAGGCATATTTATATATGTTGAGAATGACAAATCATTGTGGTCCATTGCTATATGTCCATAGAGTACCATAGTATTAGTCATAATACCAATAAAACCTAGCTGTCAAAAAGGGAAATGGTTTCAAACGTTTTTCCACCATTCATTTTTACCATAGGGGGTTTTAGAAACACTTAGGGCTGAGTTTCGTGTAGGCTTACCCTAGCGTGACATTTTGATAACTGTGTAAATCTCTCTAGGTGACTTTTATCAATATATTTGCCTGTATTTACCCCCCCCCCCAAAAAAATGGTTTGTTTAAATGCTAATTAGCTGCTAATGTGGCTATCATAAAGAACTGCAAATGCTATGATGATCTGGACGAGCCTGCCGAATCAAGTTAAAGGTAAGAATCTCTTGTGTTAGCTAAATGTAGTAATGAAAAAAATCGGCTACATTTCTTTAATTGTATCTGTTCGCAAAGGTGCCAGCTAGAGATTACGTGCAGGAGCTTGCAGCGATTAGTAGTCTTGCATGATGTGTACTGTGATGCTAATTAGCATTTTAGAATCTGAGAGTAAATAGAGGCGAATATATTGTTAAAAGTCACCTTGTCCGAGAGATTTACATGGTTATCAAAACGTCACGGCAGGGTAAGCCTACATGAAACACAGCTCTTATATCCACCATTGTTCCTGTACCCAAGAAAGTGAACGTAACTGAACTAAATGACTATCGTCCCGTAGCACTCACTTCTGTCATCTTGAAGTGCTTTGAGAGGCTAGTTAAGGATCATATCACCTCCATCTTACCCGACACCCTAGACCCACTACAATTTGCATACCGCCCGAATAGATCCACGGATGATGCAATCGCCATTGCACTGCACACTGCCCGATTCCATCTGGACAAGAGGAATACCTATGTAAGAGTGCTGTTCATTGACTATAGCTCAGCCTTCAACATCATAGTACCCTCCAAGCTCATCATTAAGCTCGGGGGCCCTGGGTCTGAACCCCTCCCTGTGCAACTGGGTCCTGGACTTCCTGACGGGCCGCCCCAAGGTGGTGTAGGTAAGCAACAACACCTCCACTATGCCGATCCTCAACACAGGGGCCACACAGGGGTGCGTGCTCAGCCCCCTCCTGTACTCCCTGTTTACCAATGACTGCATGGCCACGCATGCTTTCAATTCAATGATAAAGTTTGCAGACAACACAACAGTGGTAGGCTTGATTACCAACAACGACAAGACAGCCTACAGGGAGGAGGTGAGGGCCTTGGCGGAGTGGTGCCAGGAAGATAACCTCAACCTTAACATCAACAAAACGAAGGAGCTGATCGTGGACTTTAGGAGACAGCAGAGGGCACATGCCCCCATCCACATCAACGGGGCCACAGTGAAGAAGGTTCCTTGGTGTACACATCACTGACAATCTGAAATGGTCCACCGAAACAGACGGTGTGATGAAGAAGGTGCAACAGAGCTTCTTCAACCTCAGGAGGCTAAAGAAATTTAGCTTGGCCCCTAAGACCTTCACAAACTTTTACAGTTTGCACCATTGAGAGCATCCTGTTAGGCTGTATCACCACCTGGTACGGCAACTGCATTGCCCGCAACCGCAGGGCTCTCCAGAGGGTGGTGCGGTCAGCCCAACGCATCACACTGCCTGCCCTTCAGGACATCTACAGCACCAGGTGTCACCAGCACCAGGCCAAGAAAATCATCAAGCACCCCAGCCACGGCCTGTTCACCCCACAATAATCCAGAATCTTTCTTCTGAGGGCCTCGGGTAGGTGTTTTGATCTTTGATTGATGTGTTACCACACACCCATATGGTTAAGACCAAACCAGACCAATTGTCTTATCTTTATGGAAGGCTGGACCCTCCTAAGTTTCTCTCTAATGTTTTCTAATCATTTGCACTTGTTTTGGTACGCCTAATTCTAATTCTAGCCATTTTATATGATGGTAAAGGTAGGGGTGTACTAACTTTTTCTCCATAAGGAAAAGGCATTTTTGTTTATTTTAATTGCATAACATTTTCAATGTTGTTTTTTGTGTGTGTGATTTGTTAAATTGGGTAACCTTTATCTGTCAATAGTGTTGAAGTGAAGATTACATATCCATCTGTCCAAATATGTAAATAAAATAAAAATAATAATCTTTAAATCAGCCATAACTCCCCCTGTGACAAACAGAGTAAATGGAAGCGTATTGTGTAAACATTTCTAGCCTATCTACAGTGCCTTCGGAAAGTATTCAGACCCCTTGACCTTTTCCACATTTTGCTACGTTACAGCCTTATTAAAAAATTATCTCATTTAGAATAATTTACACACAATACCCCATAATGACAAAGCAAAAACAGGTTTATAGAAATGTTTGCTAATTTATGGCTTGTGTGCTTGGGGTCGTTGTCCTGTTGAAGGTGAACCATCGCCCCAGTCTGAGGTCCTGAGCGCTCTGGAGCAGGTTTTCATCAAGGATCTCTCTATACTTTGCTCCGTTCATCTTTCCC
Organism: Thymallus thymallus; assembly: GCA_023634145.1. Classification (NCBI taxonomy): domain Eukaryota; kingdom Metazoa; phylum Chordata; class Actinopteri; order Salmoniformes; family Salmonidae; genus Thymallus; species Thymallus thymallus. The sequence continues at coordinate 25,669,143 of CM042397.1, forward strand.
TAGATCTTGACTAGTCTCCCAGTCCCTGCCGCTGAAAAACATCTCCACAGCATGATGCTGCCACCACGCTTCACCGTAGGGATGGTGCCAGGTTTCCTCCAGACGTGACGCTTGGCATTCAGGCCAAAGAGTTCAATCTTGGTTTCATTAGACCAGAGAATCTTGTTTCTCATGGTCTGAGAGTCTTTAGGTGCCTTTTGGCAAACTCCAAGGGGGCTATAATGTGCCTTTTACTGAAGAACGGCTTCGGTCTGGCCACTCTAATATAAAGGCCTGATTGGTGGAGTGCTGCAGAGATGGTTGTCCTTCTGGAAGGTTCTCCCAGAGGAACTCTAGAGCTCTTTCAGAGTGACCATCAGGTTTTGGTCACCTCACTGATCAAGGCCCTTCTCTCCCGATTGCACAGTTTGGCCGGGCGGCCACCTCTAAGAAGAGCCTTGGTGATTCCAAACTTCTTCCTTTTAAGAATGGTGGAGGCCACTGTGTTCTTGGGGACCTTCAATGCTGCATAAATGTTTTGGTACCCTTCCCCAGATCTGTGCCTCGACACAATCCTGTCTCAGAGCTCAACGGAAGATTCCTTCAACCTCATGGCTTGGTTTTTGCTCTGACATGCACTTTCAACTGTGGGACCTTATATAGACAGGTGTGTGCCTTTCCAAATCATGTCCAATCAATTGAATTTACTACAGGTGGACGCTAATCAAGTTGTAGAAATATCTCAAGGATGATAAATGGAAACAGGATGCACCTGAGCTCAGTTTAGAGGTCTCATAGCAAAGGGTCTGAATACTTATGTAAATAAGGTATTTCTGTTGTTTATTTTTTTTATAAATGTGCAAACATTTATTAAAACCTGTTTTCGCTTTGTCGTTATCGGTTATTGTGTGTAGATTTGTTTTTATTTAATCCATTTTAGAATAAGGCTGTAAGGTAACAAAAGGAACTGGGAGTCTAGTCCGGATCGAGAGAAAGATGAACGGACCAAACTACAACAGGGTTGACATGTTATACTCGAGTCGACACACTCAGTTTTCCAAAACATACCAGAAAATGGCAAGAAAATTGTACAACCAGTTCACCTGCTTTTTACACTATGATTTGACTATTAGATGTTACATTTTTCTTTTGAACGTAATGGTTTAACCACATTAAAACAAGAGTTCAGTTCACAAAACAGGGTTTTCCTTCAAATGAGGGACAAAAATAAATCAATCACTAATCACATAAAATAAATAATGATCTTCAGAAATATCTGGGCTTTACAATGATGATGGACACTTGAGAAAATGTGGTGGTTACATATAAAAAATTGGACTATTGAATTTTCCACGTGGTTGACTTTATTTAATATAACAGAGTTTTAGAATTCAATATTTTTAGAATTCACAATTTCTACTTAAAATATCAAAGTGACACAAAAACGCACTCAGGCACAGTCATTGGTATAACTCAAATACTATTTAGTTTCAGGCTGATTGTTTTTGCCACAGGACATGGGCTAATGTCAAATCTCAGTGTGTTTGTATGGGAGACAAGAGGACATGCCTATTTTTGGTAGGGGAAAAGTGTAATACCCTATTAGAACATGCATTTTGATAATTGATGACAAATATTATTATCGCAATGTACACTTCATTTTAATTACATTTGTAAAAGTTTCAAGATAAGACAGGGTTTTGGTCATCAATGTACTGTCTTTGTATAGTTTTCTTTTTGTGCATTTGTGAAGTGCATGATCACTTTGTGAACTATTCGTGTAGGCAATCAGATGTTTTGAGAGGTTTTGGGAGTCACGTGAGACGGAGTAGCGGGAAAAATGGGGAAGAAGTAAGAAGGACGGTCAGATAAATAGTAGTTCAGATAAATATATTTTAAGACAATGTTTTATGAAGGAAAACGTGTAGTTCACAATTTATTTTACAACTTATGTGTTCGTCAATAACTGTTAACTGGTAAAAGTGATTGGTGCGGGTTCTGTCAAGATCTCGCCGACTTTAGAAAGAGAGGAGCTGCACAGTCTCGAATTCAACCAACCCGTTGCTTTGTGCATAATCCAATGTGTGCTCCTGTTGATGTTTCAATTACTCGAGAAGGAGACAAGTCATAACTCGGGACCAGGTGGAATTGATATTCAATCAAGCGATTTATTTGATGCAAAGATATTTGGTAACTCGTGCACGGGCTCGTTCCTTCAGCTCTTAGGGAGTCGTCCGGAACAAAGAGACCTCCTAAACACGTGGCACATATTTATACAGAGCAATAGTAATAAAATGACGTAGGTAGAGTCTGGTAGATTCACACTCCTGACTGGTCGTTGTTATGGAGGGGCAGTGTCGACTTCCCATTGGCTCTTGGCAGTGTTCTTTGTCCTCGGAGTCCAGCCCTCATAAGTCTGTGTGTGTGTGTGTTTAGGATTAGCTGTTCTAAAAGATGTGTCGGCATACGGGTTGTGTAATGTTTTGAGCTAATGTGTGTAATACAGCGTTGGTAATAAGCGACATCAAGAATATATTTATTACAAATCCCCCTCTTCACGTCTCACAAGAGACGTGAAAAATAGGCCAACGGCTAGTTCAATATATACGTGGGTTCAGAGACCTCCACTCTGATAGATGAGGGTGGTAAACTTTTATGGCTAATCTCCTGCTAGCCTAAGAACTACATCCTGACTCATTTACCAAATGGTAACATTCTAACCATTGTCTATGTAATTTCTAATACATCTTTACACATTACACAGTTTCAGGGTGAAACATCTTAGTCATTAAACATACAAATTCCTTTATCAATCCACCCTTTGACTAAATTTTCACACTGATCATTACACATCTATCCTCATAGGATTCCTAAATGTCATACAAAATCAAACTTAATCAAAACAAAACCAATACATGTATTTATATTCCATACTCATCAACTACTGTTCTAGGCCTATTCAGTCATAACTCTTCCAGTTAGGATCTTCGTCATGACCCTCATATAAAGAATCAGTCTTTTCTAATCATTAAAGAGTGTCTCATTCAACCTGGGCTCCTTGGAATTGAAAGGATCTCAATCATCTACTAGGCTTGGAGGGTATCTTCATCATACCACTAAATGTATACAACATCTGTTAGCCTGAACAAAATTCCCATTTCCCCTCCCAGTTACACTCTTTATTCAAGATTTTCACATTAGATCTAAGAAATGTTTCATTCAATCTGTAGTTGTCTGGATTGAATCGATCATCAGTGTCCTCCTCGTCCACCACTGCTGGTGAATTGTATTCCTCCTTCCACTGATCAGAATCTGGAACTGGTCTATGTCTCACCATTTGATTGGACGCCTGCACTTTCCAACCCTCGGACACAGGGAACAAAACAGCAACCACATAATACAAGCATACCCATACAGGCAATAGCTGCCCCCAAAATTGTGGCTACTATGGTTTTCCATTTCCCAAATATTTCATCAAACCATTCTGTCACATATGTATTCACTCCTGAGTTCTCAGCCCATCCTTCACTCAGAGCTGTCAATCCTGCAAAAGCTCTGGTGTCTTTAGGAATAAATTTACAACAACTGCCCCCCACCATTCTGCATACTCCACCCATTTCTGCCAGCAACATGTCTAGAGCCAACCTATTTCTCCAAGTCATGAGCGAGGTGGCGGATAATTGGTTTGAGATCCCCTTCACTGCATCCTTACTCCCCTTTATGAATCATTACTGATTGATCCAATCCACATGTTTATTGAACGTCACCCACCAAAAGAACGTTGTCCTGAAACCTTCACCTACTTGATTTATAGCTTCATATTCATCAGGGATCCCCCTAGGAATTCCAATCGCATCAATCCAAATAGGGCTATTCTCCTCCTTGGCACAACCCTTCCTACGCCTGATTGAACCTTTCCTTGGTTTCTGGTAACTAATTCTAACTGGCTGAACCAATAGGACTGGGGTGCAGGTACATACCTACCCACCCTTTTTATAGTGTCTGCCTTATACGTCCTTTACTGGTACACGCCCATCTCACATCTGTTACCAGGCTGTAAGGTTTAGTAGTTTCTCCTGTGCCTCTGAATTCCGATCAGTAACATTAACTACTGACTTACTCCATTAAAATCACCCAAATCTCTGCTGTCATTCTATAACACTCCCCTGGAGTCAGAGTGAACTGGGGTGGGTTAGCAGCCTCTTTCAATCTCGCCAACCCCATCCCTGTACAGTTTTCACCTCTGTTTTGCTCAGTTAATTTGGTGCTATTTACGTCTATACAGGTATTCTAACCATAGTCATCCGTGCAAGCCCCATACTTGTATAATATCTTCTTGGCTCACTGCCTTCACTTAATATTTTCCCTAAGTATGTTTAAACTGTAGGCCAATGGTAACTAGCAGTAGGTCCTGTACAGAGGTATAATGCATAAGTATGAATACTCACTCTCGACTACATAATCCCACTTAATGGAGAGGTTATCAATATTTATTTTGAAAACCACATCCTGCCTCTCTCTGGCCACTATGTTATAATACTCACTTCCAGTGGAATCCTTATCCTGAGTCATCTGTCTTTTAATTATTCCCATGGTAGAGTTTCATTTTTTATTTTTGGTGAGTGGTGGATCTGGATGTATCAGAATTAAGACTGATGCAGCTTAGGGTCCCCCATATTTCCAAGAACCGCCAACCCTCTCCTGCCCTTAGTCAGTCTGCTGAGTACCACTCCATACTCACACCTCTAGGAACACACCACAGTGATGATAGGTCGGGGTAGGGAATCTTCGTTAAGGAGGTAACCCCCGGACCCTATTGGTACTCGGTTCTGCTCCTTAACTCTGTATGTGTTCAGCAGTGTTTGTATGTGTTCTTACCTCCTTGCAGTGGGCAACGTGGACCCAGGTCGCTCTCTTTCTGAACATATCTAAACGGCAAATAGGCAGTTTCCAACAAGACCTAGTAGGGGCCTCCCCAACCGGGCTGCTTCCAGTCTTTCCTTTTCAATCATTGGACCCGCACCCAATCACCTGGTTTGATAGAGTGGGTCACTCTCTCCTTCAGTTCACCTGTAGGTCACAAAATCTTTGACATACGGGTGTGATTAGCAAACAATCTTCTCATGTATTCAGCCAGAGTATTCTCAGTGTCTATCTCTGCCTGCTCTGGTCCTCCTAACTCTACATCCTACTATAGGTACTCATCTTACCAAGTTTCTTCCAGTACTTATATAGTTCTTCCTTAGTGTACTATTTATTGTTCCATTCATGTGTTTAATTAAACCTGCCGATTGCGGATGAATATGAACAATATTTCTTCCTGGTAATATCTAACTTCTATCACATTACTTTCCTTCACCCCCTTGCTTCCCTGTCTCACCAATAGTTCCTTTAAGATTTCTGTGATACGTATCTCTACATCAGTCTTATCCCCCTCTCCTTCCTGAGCTCCCTCAGTTTCCCTCTGATTAGGATAGGGGGTGGGGGTCCCTCACCACTACTACTTCATCATCTGGATTCTCCCCCCATGCCCAATCTACTAATGAGGGATACAATTTCAATCCAGAATTATCTATGGGTGGCCGTGGGTTCTGACTTCAACTATTTCCCTATCACTAGACAAGAGCACTTTTTCTCAATCATATCAATAAAGTCTAATGCAATGTGTGTAAAGAAACCACTAAGTAACATTACCTGGTTTAAGAAGTATCCACTTGGCAATGTTATATTAAATGCACATAACGCATACTAAAAATAGTCTTATATTCGGCAAACCTACGGAATGAGTTACTCTAGCAACACAAATTTACCTGAAAGGTGTTGTCTACAGAGGCCATCAGGGCCCTGGGAGCAACCTCTGGTCTCCCATAAGGAGTGAGACATATGGTCAGTCCCCTGTTGTTGTTGCAACTCAACAACAGGCGAGGCCATAGCAAAAACCAGATACACAACATGGGTGTGAAACCTTTCAGCAGCAACTTTATTACTTAAGCTAATGTTATCTTGATTGCCTTGCAGGCACAAACCTTCAAAATGCCAACCTAGCTGGGAGCAACATAGCTTCCAGCAGGGCCTCAATCTGTAAACATATTATTTACCTAATATTTCCATATGCATTCATAAAATCACTACTTTTCCAAACTCCTACTCATAGTGGGCAAACACCAATCTAAATCAGAATATCTGTTCACATGTACACCACTACCTAGTTTACATGACTCAGTGAGGGCCATCATAGTAAATTAGAACCTGTAATCACAAAAGTGAAATAAACCACAAATAAAGTTGATCAATATTGTCCTATTAAGTAAGACTGTCAACTAAAAAAATAAAAATAAAACTAACCCATATTCTATAAATACTGTCCTATCAATTGAGTCAATCTCATATTTTAACACAGCCCATCCCCCACATCCCCCACATTTGTTTCTTATCAAGTTCAAACGTTAAAATCACAGCCCAGGCAATCGCCCTTCATTGGAATGTATTTAAGATACACCAAAATTAAAACTCTATCATCCCCTGTAAGTTCTATGATCATTACTTTGCGCACATACAACACACCTGGAACAACATTTTTTTTAAAGTAATTTGTTCTTCCATACGCTACAATCATACTTCCTAATTGTTTTAAGTAATTAGTTCTCCCCTGTGATACATGGCTTTGCCCATGTATCATAATTACTACATATCTAAACAAAGACTTTAGTAATATTGGTAAATTACCCTAATGCCAAATATCATCTCGGAGGATTGCCCCTCCCTTTTTCCATATTTCTAATTCTCTCTGTGTGAAGAGCAGAATGTAGCACTCAGGCTCTACGTGAATAACGGAACCCATGGTCCCATTTTCCCCAACGAAGGTGTCAGTGGTTTGAATCGAATTGTTTAGGGCGCGCAAGTCGGCCCTGGTTTCAGTCAAAATTCTGGAAGGGGTTGGGGCTGGAGTGCAGTGTGTAAGGTGGTGCCAAGGCGCTCCTGATTTACCTTTGACCTGGACCGAGTGTGAAGTAACTTCCTTCACTTCGTACGGTCCAGTCCACCTGGGTTCCAGCCACTTTCTCTTGTGGACTTTAACCCTCACCCAGTCCCCAACTTTTACCTTCAGTGGTGATGAGTCTCCCAGCAGCTCCCCCTCTTGGACCTTGTGGATCTGTGTGTAGAGAGCTGCAGAAAGGTCCGTCAGTTTTCTCACATAATCAGACATTACAATTTGTTGTACATCAAGGGCGGGCATATGACCTCCCTCCCTTGGTGAACCAGGCATAGCCCTCCCTGTCATTATCTCATGGGGAGAGAGATGGTCCCTGCCCCGGGTGAGGACCTCATAGCCATCAAGGCCAGGGGCAGGGCTTCCACCCAGGTCAATTTAGAGCATACACATACCTTTGCAATTTTAGCTTTCAAGGTTTGATTTGCGCGTTCCACTAGACCCTGAGATTGTGGTCTGTACACTGACCCAAATTTGTGTATAACCCCTACTCTCAGCTCTGCTTCTGCTTTTTCTAGAGTTTTTTTCCCCTTTCCTCTTGAACATGTGTTTTCTGTTGCCCTCCTTTTCTTCCTCCTTCCCTTTCTGAACCGCTTCCTTCAGCCCGTCCTCCATCATCACTAGCTGGCCCTTAGTGGGTGCTCCCCCGCTAAAATACCCTCCCTGTGTCCATCTCAACTTCACTTCCTCCCAGACCTTTCTTATTGTTTTATACTGTTCCTCCCCTCCTGCTCTATCCTGTATTTTCTGTTCTAAGTAGTCAATGAATTTGGGTTTAGGTGTCAATGTAGAAGCCATTCTTCAATGTGTTATCGCCAATTTAATATGTTCAGAGTCAGTGGAATCAGCGCATGCCAAACCTTATCTATTATAGTTATATATTATCACACATCACATATTACACATTACAATACGGTAAGACAAACAGAAGCAGGGACACACAAACACAAATTTGCCTAAACACAGTCAAACCGGGCTAGAAAGCACTCTAGACCTTCCGGGACGAAGCTATTTCAATCCAATTAGACAGACAGATCGTACACCCTCAAAGGTACGTACAGACAAGCACTCTCAAAACAGGGCTGAGAACTAGTCCCAGACGCGCTGGAGGCGCACAGATCCCTCCCTAAACAAAGTCAACCGGGCTAGAATAAATTCTAGACCTTCCGGGACGAAACTAATACGTGTATAGTCCTCTAAATCAATAGGACGGGAAATGTCACACTTTATCTATGGGGATGTATTTAAGTTATAATTACTTTAATTCTCCACCTTAACTGAGTGTTCCCTTCTGGTCAGCTAGTCCAAAAGGCCTTCTCTAGTTGGCAGATACTGCTATCAATATTGCCTCTCTCAGGCTTTAAGCTTAACCAGGGAGTCTCTCACATAGACTTTTCACTTTTCACCCACACAGGGTTGCCACACAGGCTCACTTTACACATGCTCACTTCTTCCTTTACCTTTTTCCTATATAACTATTACACAAATATCTTTGCAATCCGCCTTCGCATTCGTAATACATCTATAAGAAATATTTTAACAACAATTCATACTCACGCCCAGTACTACTGATCAAAATTTGGATAATACTATAATACAATATTGCAGATTCGATTAAACAGGTTCTGCTTACCTTATTTAGTCGAGCTCGTTGATCAGTTTCCCGGGGCGAGAAGAATTGCCGATGGCTCCTGCGAACAGGTCACCCGTCCTCGTGAATTCGTCAAAGACCCGTCTCCTCTCACATCAACTAGCTATAGATCGAAATCAGAAGTGATTTAACCATCCTCTGCTACCAATTTTGTTGATGTTTCAATTACTCGAGAAGGAGACAAGTCATAACTCGGGACCAGGTGGAATTGATATTCAATCAAGCGATTTATTTGGTGCAAAGATATTTGGTAACTCGTGCACGGGCTCGTTCCTTCAGCTCTTAGGGAGTCGTCCGGAACAAAGAAACCTCCTAAACACGTGGCACATAGTTATACAGAGCAATAGTAATAAAATGACGTAGGTAGAGTCTGGTAGATTCACACTCCTGACTGGTCGTTGTTATGGAGGGGCAGTGTCGACTTCCCATTGGCTCTTGGCAGTGTTCTTTGTCCTCGGAGTCCAGCCCTCATAAGTCTGTGTGTGTGTGTGTTTAGGATTAGCTGTTCTAAAAGATGTGTCGGCATACGGGTTGTGTAATGTTTCGAGCTAATGTGTGTAATACAGCGTTGGTAATAAGCGACATCAAGAATATATTTATTACACTCCTCAAGCATTAAAATGTCCCGCGCTCCGGATCTTCCTCAGTGCTGTGTCTTCTATTAGGCCTACTTGTGACGAAAACCGATCCACACCGGCTCCGTGTTGTCACGCCTCCATTTCTCTGGTTTATCGGTCGACTTCGCGAACTAACTAATCATTTAATAATAACCAACTTTATATAAAAAACCAACTAGCAATTTCGCCTGCATTAGCATCTTCCGTGCTAGCTCCTCTCTTTCTAAAGTCGGCGAGATCTTGACAGAACCCGCACCAATCACTTTTACCAGATCCTTGGTAGGAAAAGCTTGAGCATATCTGGTGTAGTGGTCGGTGATTACTAAGACATTGGCTGTATTACTAGAATCTGGTTCAATGGCCAGGAAATCCATGCAAACAAGATCAAACGGGCCATTACTTTGCATGTGCGACAAAGGAGCAACTCGCTTAGGTAGAGTCTTCCTTTGAATACAGCGAGCACATGACTTACAGTAGTCTTCAATTTCTGGTTTCATTCGTGGCCAGTAAAACCGGTCTCGTACAAGGCCATAGGTTTTATCGAAACCCAGGTCACCAGAGTCATCGTGTAATTAATTTTACACTACCTTTCTGAACATCTCTGGCAAAAGTAGCTGAGTGCGACGAGGCCTGTTTGAAGGATTGGTAATCCTGTATAGCACCCCATCTTCTTCTCCTCACTTCTTCCCCATTTTTCCAGCTACTCCCGTCTCACGCGACTCCCCAAACCTCTCAAAACATCGGATTGGCTACACGAATAGTTCACAAAGTGATCATGCACTTCACAAATGCACAAAAAGAAAACTATACAAAGACAGTACATTGATAACCAAAACCCTGTCTTATCTTGAAACTTTTACAAATGTAATTAAAATGAAGTGTACATTCCAATAATAATATTTGTCATCAATTATCAAAATGCATGTTCTAATAGGGTATTACATAAAGGTAAATGAATATTTGCATGGTTAAATTAACTGTACAGGTAAATTACAGGAAGAGACACTTAAATAGTTAAATGTGCGTATGATATAATTTAGGGTAATAATACTAATTCCCTTAAAATACAGTCCTTAGAACAGGGTTAATTACAGATAAATGCACGTATTGCACATTCGATATACTAAATGCAATGAGAAAAAAAGATACTACTGACAGGATACTAGTATACAGTCGTGAGTGAATGACTACACAAGTTCAGTCCAAGAATTACTTACAATATTGCATGTGATATGATATATACAACTTTACATGAATATGTACATACAGTCCTGTATGAATGAGTGCTGAATGAATAAGTCCTGAGTGAATGAGTGATTACAGACCAGAGAGTTACTCACGGATGGATGGATACCTAATTGTTAAACTAGGTCCTAACACCCCAACAGTTCCAGGTCTATGTTGCCGACGGCATGGCACCCTGGTGAGGCATTAAATAGTCTAATAGCTGCCGGTAGGAAGGACCTCCTGTAGCGCTCTCTGGTACACCGTGGTGGGATCAGTCTGTGACTGAAGGTGCTCCTCTGCGTCATAACAATGTCATGCAGAGTGTGGGTGACATTGTCCATAATGGCCAGCAGTTTGGCCAGTATCCTTCTCTCCACCACCTCCTCTAGAGTGTCAAGGTTAATCCCCAGAACAGAGCTAGCCTTCCTGATCAGCTTATTTACCCGAGAAGCATCACCAACCTTTATGTTGGCACCCCAGCACACCACAGACTGGTAGAAAGTATGCAGTAGTTTACTGAACACGTTGAAGGACTTGAGCCTCCTCAGAAAGTAGAGTCGGCTCTGGCCCTTTTTGTACAGAGCCCCGGTGTTACCAGCCCATTCCAGCCTGTTGTCCATATGGACTCCCAGGAACATGGCCCAACCCAGTCGGTTGGGCCTTGGTTCTCCTGAAGTCCACCACCATCTCCTTTGTTTTGCTGATGTTGAGCTGAAGGTGGTTCTGCTCACACCACACCACAAAGTCATTGATTGTGCTCCTGTACTCCTCCTCCTGCCCACCCTACAATTGCGGAGTCATAAGAGAACTGCTGTAGGTGGCATGTTTCAGAGTTATATCTGAAGTCTGAGGTGTAGAGGGTGAACAGAAGGGCAGTGGGGTGTGCCTTCTTGGGCACTGGGACCAGGCAGGATGTTTTCCACAGCACAGGGACCCTTTCCAGGCTCAGGCTAAGGATGAAGCGGCATCAGGGCCCGCCACCTTCCACTGATGTAGTCTCTCCAGCTCTCTCTTCACTTGGTTGGTGGTGAAAGCCAGCCCAGGTGGGGAGGTGGGGGTAAGGGGGGTGTTGAGGATCAGTCCAGAGGGAGCAGGGGTGGGGAGGGGGTCGCTGTTTGTCTCAACGGAGGTGTCGTGTGCAAAGGGGGGTGGGACAGCTGTGAGGGTGTGTGGCCTGGAGAGCTGGAGGGGAGGTGGACAGAGCTAATATTGGTTCAGCTCATCGGCTCTGTCCTGGGTCCCCTCCGTCTGCCCACTGTTTGACTTTTTGAAGCCAGAACCAATTGCACTCTATGGTTATGAGGTCTGGGTTTCACTCACCAACCAAGAATTCACAAAATGAGACAAACACCCAATTGAGACTCTGTATGCAGAATTCTGCAAAACCACAAGCAACGCATGCAGAGCAGAATTAGGACTATACCCGCTAGTTATCAAAATCCAGAAAAGAGCTGTTAAATTTTACAACCACCCTGAAAGGAAGCGATGCCCACACATTTCACCACAAAGACCTCATCTACAGTCGTGGCCAAAAGTTTTGAGAATGACACAAGTATTGGTCTCCACAAAGTTTGCTGCCTCAGTGTTGATGATGGCAATTTGCATATTTTGCAGAATGTCATGAAGAATGATCAGATGAATTGCAATTAATTGCAAAGTCCCTCTTTGCCATGAAAATGAACTTAATCCCCCAAAAACATGTCCACTGCATTTCAGCCCTGCCACAAAAGGACCACCTGCCATCATGTCAGTGATTGTCTCGTTAACACAGGTGAGAGTGTTGACGAGGACAAGGCTGGAGATCACTCTGTCATGCTGATTGAGTCAGAATAACAGACTGGAAGCTTTAAAAGGAGGGTGGTACTTGAAATCATTGTTCTTCTTCTGTCAACCATGGTTACCTGCAAGGAAACACGTGCCGTCATCATTGCTTTGCACAAAAAGGGCTTCACAGGCAAGGATATTGCTGCTGGTAAAATTGCACCTAAATCAACCATTTATCGGATCATCAAGAACTTCAAGGAGAGAGGTTCAATTGTTGTGAGGAAGGCGTCAGGGCGCCCAAGAAATTCCAGCAAGCGCCAGGACCGTCTCCTAAAGTTGATTCAGCTGCGGGATCGGGGCACCACCAGTGCAGAGCTTGCTCAGGAATGGCAGCGGGCAGGTGTGAGTGCATCTGCATGCACAGTGAGGCGAAGACTTTTGGTGGATGGCCTGGTGTCAAGAAGGGCAGCAAAGAAGCCACTTCTCTCCAGGAAAAACATCAGGGACATTCTGCAAAAGGTACAGGGATTGGACTGCTGAGGACTGGGGTAGAGTCATTTTCTCTGATGAATACCCTTTCCGATTGTTTGGGCCATCAGGAAAACACCTTGTCCGGAGAAGACAAGGTGAGCGCTACCATCAGTCCTGTGTCATGCCAACAGTAAAGCATCCTCAGGCCATTAATGTGTGGGGTTGCTTCTCAGGCAAGGTAGTGGGCTCACTCACAATTTTGCCTAAGAACACAGCCATGAATAAAGAACGGTACCAGCACATCCTCCGAGAGCAACTTCTCCTAACCATCCAAGAACAGTTTGGTGACGACCAATGCCTTTTCCAGCATGATGGAGCACCTTGCCATAAGGCAAAAGTGATAACCAAGTGGCTCGGGGAACAAAACATTGACATTTTGGGTCCATGGCCAGGAAACTCCCCAGACCTTAATCCCATTGAGAACTTGTGGTCGATTCTCAAGAGGCGGGTGGACAAGAAAAAACCCACAACTTCTGACTAACTCCAAGCATTGATTATGCAAGAATGGCCTGCCATCAGTCAGGATGTGGCCCAGAAGTTAATTGACAGCATGCCAGGGCGGATTGCAGATGTCTTGAAAAAGAAGGGTCAACACTGCAAATATTGACTCTTTGCATAAACTGAATGTCATTGTCAATGAAAGCCTTTGACATTTATGGAATACTTGTAATTATACTTCAGTGTACCATAGTAACTACTGACATAAAGATCTAAGAACACTGAAGCAGCAAACTTTGTGGAGACCAATACTTCTCAAAACTTTTGGCCACGACTGTACAGAGAGATGAAATTGGAATGCTATCTGGCCCTAAACAGAGAGTACACAGAGGCAGAATACCTGACCACAGTGACTGACCCAAAATTAAGAAAATCCTTGTCTATGTACAGACTTAGTGAGCATAGCTATGCTATTGAGAAAGTTCGACATAGGCAGACTTCTCTCTCGACAGGCAGTGTGCCCACTGCCCACAAAGAATTAGATGGAAACTGAGCTGCACTTCCTAACCTCCAGCCAAATGTATGACCACATTAGATACATATTTCACACAGATCACACAGACCCACAAATAATTTGAAAAAAAATCAAGCATTGATAAACTCCCATATCTGTTAGGCGAAATACAGCAGTGTGCAATCAACGTAGCAAGATTTGTGGCCCGTTGCCAATAAAGCCCATATGAATTCACCTGATTTCCGATAATTGATTTCGAGTTTTGAACTCTGCATCTTTCAAGAGCTCCGACTTTCCGACCTGAAGATCACTAACGTAGTGATTTGACCTCGTTTTCCCCGAGTTCCCAGTTGTCTTGAAAGCACCACAAGAGGCGGATGTTGAGTAGATTCATGATACAGTAGAGTAGCTAACGTTTGCTATCTAACTTGGCTGCCATCAGTTGACTTCCCTACGGCCAAGCTTGGGATATAGCTATCATCACCTAATTCCAATTGTGTGGAAGAGATAACGCTGAAGGTAACTACCGTGTAGAAATAGCTAGGTAGGAAACAATATTTGACTCGATACATTATTAGCTACGCGTAGCTAGCTATTCTGCCTTTAGTTTTAAACGGATCTTACTCAATGAGAGAAAGCTAGCTACATGTTACTTGACTGTTCTTTTGAAATGTGTTCCATTTTCACTTATGGAAATAATATATCTAGCTAGATAGCTACTACTGTAGCTAGGCAGACAGTTGTATAACGCTATCTAGCTGATGTAAACATCCTGTCAAATCGAGGCTTTTCTCTAGTCAACAAGTCCTAATGCAGCAACGACGAGCTAGTTAAACATAAATATCTAGCTTGATATTAACTGTGTCGATGCCCAGATAGCTAACTTAGTTGCATTACGTAAAGACAGTGTTTATCAGGTGGGTTTAGCAGATCATCTATGTAAATATAACAGATAGCTAGTTATTACTAACGTTACTGTGGCGATATTATTCAGTAAAAGGATGGATGAAGCTTTCTAGAAAGTTGCCTCTCACTAGAGAACTATGCTTGTGTTTTATAAGTCATCCTAAATTGATCTTCTTACTGTGTTGCTCACTAATTGGACATCAAACTAAGGTTATAACAAATGTAGGCCTGTTTCAACAGTTTGTGATCAAATCAAACTCATCCAGACATAATGAAGTTCATGACTGAATCTTCTCTGGATGTCCCTCAGGCCTGTGTTGTGTTATAATGTAAAAGGCCTAATACTTGTTCTGTTTGATTAAATGGTAAAATAAGTGAAAACTCATGGCCTCATCTAGGTTGCTTTGAGGCAGATAAGGGTATTAACTTAGCCTTGCTCTCATAGAACTGTGCCATACATTGATGCCATGCATTTGTACATTCATATTTCTATCATACCCTGGACATTCCTGTCATTTCCCCAGCCTAATCAGTGTTCACATCACACTCACTAACAGGTTGGATAGCTATCCTTATTTTTATTGCACTGTCTGGCATTCTGCCTGTTGGTTTTGGAGCAGGCGGGCCAGCCTCATAATCATTTTATGTTCAAATTAGAGATGCCCTGACATACATGGTGTCTCACACAGGCCTGGTCAGCTGACCTGGGAAAGTGAAGCCTAGTAGGCCGAAGGATGGATGGCAGGTCTGGACAGCTGGTGGCATAGCAGTGTCCTGCTCCCTAGGCTAAGCTTTTGTTTTCAGACTCCGTTCCAGAGGCACGTGTAGTAGTCAGGTGAGGTTTACGTTGTTGTAGAGTCTGTTAGGGAAAGTGTTAGGCTAATCTGTAGCCAAGTTATTTGCGCTGCGTTGCTGAGATGACATATCTAGTTTTACGGGCCTCTTCACTGTGCCAATAATCTCAGCTCCTCTTGTGTCATTTGGCCAGTCAATCTCCTTTATGCTGAAGTGAATTGTAGTAAGGAGGACTATAGAGTTTAATTTCTCATTGACATGGGCTAAGTTGGTTACGCCAGACAGCTTTGCTGCCCCATTTTTGTGCCAATGTGCTTGTTTTTATTTATAGGCTACTGAGATTAGCTTGGGTAAGCACTTGTGTTGTCAGGTGAATGAATTGAAGCCATAGAAATGTCATGATGCAATCGACTGTGATTTGAATGTGCATGCATGGTTTTGTATCTTACAATTATCATGTTGGAGACTAAATGTTAATGGGTCAATGTTTGGGTGAAGCAGGCTGTCTGTAATTAACCTAGCACTTGTTAATGTCTACACACTGTCAGTGTTTTTCTTTCGCCTGAGACTGTAGCAATTGCAATTTCCAAATAGGACCACATGCAAGATACGCGTGTCATCTTTTCTTTTCCCTTATCCTTGAAGACTGTTGGACCTGACAGAAGAGCAGACTCTAGGTGGTTTCCTCCCCACTGTCAACAGCAGGTAATCATGACTAATGTCCCTTCTCTTCACCCTGCTGGCATAGGTTCAGTTGTTCTGTAAATATTGGTGGATTTTAGAGGTAATTTCTGTTTAATGTCAGTCTGCCAACTCATTGCTAAACTCCCTAATGTTTACTGTTGTGAGTGTGTTAGGATAATAAGCATTAGTCATGTTTAACATCTAACACACATTTCGGTGAAAGGTGGATTGAAAGCAAATGCTGTTGTTTTTGTCCTAGCATTAGCCTTAACCCAGCATTATCCAGCTATGCTGTTGAATGCTGTCCGCATACGCCATATTTATCATACAAATTCACTTAATTGAAAATATCTAAGGTCTAACAAGACGAGTCAAAGAACATTTAAGATAAATTAATTTACTTGAATGCATCTGCAGCTGAAGTGCGAGGCAGCTGCTGTATCATGTTGCTGTGTGTGGGTAATGAACTGTCAGTGAATTGATAGGCTTGTGTGTGTTCTTCCCACAGAGTGGCTGAGTGAGTCCAAGGCCAGTGGTGAGTGGAGCTCCTACCTCAGGCCCCCCATCCAAAGGTCCAGCCAGCATGTCCAGCGACCCCCCTCCTCCCTACCCCGGAGGTCCCAGCGCCCCTCTTATCGAGGAGAAGAATGGACAGCCTGTCGTTCCAGGTACAATTATTCTCTAACTGTCTCTTAATGTGTATCCTGTGGGGAAAAAATGTTTGTTTGGGACAAGACTACAAAAAGAGAGAGATTTTAAGAATGGACAGAAGTCCAGGGTAGGAACCAGGCACAGGCATACCTGTGAACTTCAAAATACAATCTGGTGTCTTTGACTGGTCTACTGCTTTAGTATTTGCACTGTAGCTGACTAGCTGTAGGGAAACTGGTGTGAATTTGCATAATTTTGTCTAAATGCCTCCCATATCAGCTCTTGTGTGGTTGGTTAGAGAAAGGCAAAGAGAAACATCACCAGGGAAACCTTAAAGTATTCCCTGCCTGGAAACAAATCTTTCTTTGTCTGGGCTCCCCCTCCACCCCCACCCCAGGTTTTCTTACAACAAAATGCGATCAACAAAGTGTATTTGTTACAAACTGCATAACAAATCCTTGAGAATTGTAAAGCTATGAAAAAGCACTAGTGTGGCTATTCTGGCCTCAGTAACAGATGGGCCAATTCCTTACTTGATTTAAGCCCAAATAAGTAATGTTGCTTCAATCAATCATTGCTGTGAAAGCTCACTAATAAATCCTTCTTGTTTGTCTGTGTTTTCTCTCCCAGGCTCGGCGACCCCTGTAACGACTGGTCCTCCTCAGGGGCACCCCCTGCCTCCAGACTATGGCCCTCCACCCTACGAGGCCACGCTACAGCCAGGCTTCCTGCCGCCACACGTCCCAGGAGATATGCCCATGCCACATGGTAGGCAGACACTGGTCAACAGAGGAGAATGAAATAAGATGGGTGAATCTAAATGCATAACCATGTTGTTTGCATAGCATCTGCATACATAACATAAATAGTACATACCTCCTTGCTTTTTTTTACCCTACAGCTGGCTTCTACCCTCCGCCGGGTCACTTTGCCCATGCCATGCCAGGGCAGTTTGGCCCGGGGCAGTTTGGCCCGGGGCAGTTTGGTCCTGGGCCCATTCAATTTGGGCCTGTGGCAGGTCAGACGGCTCACACGGTGCTGGCACCCCCGGGGACATCTACCACGGTGACCGTGCTACAGGGGGAGATGTTCCAGTCAGCACCCGTACAGACTGTGTGTCAACACTGCCAGCTGCCCATCGTCACCCGCATCAACCACAGCGTGGGCCTCATGAACGCTGTCTTCTGCCTCTTCTGCTTCTTTGTTGGGTAAGAGGAGGAATCCGTGGACTACAACTACATTGGATAGAGGTTATGTAAGGAATAACTAACGAGTAACTATGCGTTCTATGGAATAGAACACACAGGGTTCCTTCCACGGAGTTCTGTTATTCTACTGACAATTGAGATGTACAAACTATGGCATAAGGGGACGACAAGCGGATAAGAGGCAATCCGTAGGATAAATAAAGGGCATATAAGCAGACAATGAAAGCTCTTACAATATTAATTGATTACATTTCTCTAAAACAGGCCTTAAAATCAGACTTGGGACCACACAACGACTCTACTGAATAGCAGGCTAGTGATTACTTTGCAATGCTTGAAGTTAGCCACTGATTCCTTCCAAACGACTCATTGTTGAATTTCCAACTTGTTGTGTAATGTTTATGTCCAATGGCCGATGAGCACCGATACGCATCTATAATTTCTCTTAATTATTTCTCTTCATATGAAAAGGATTTGCCAGTAGATTGTCGACTTGATTCATGATGATGACTGCTAGCTAAGATTTTGAAAGTATGATGTTGACATGATCAGTCCAATCAAAGCTACTGCAGATCTAATGTGATTTGACCTCTTTATCTGTGGCCAATGACCTTGAGCGTTCTTGGATGTGCACTTCTAATGTAACTCTAGGGCAGCATCCAAGGGGCTTGAATTTTCGAGCTCTACCCTTAGATTTGGCAGTGATGTAGTGTCTCCATGAGTGACAGAACAATGAGCCAATCATGGCGCAACTAGAGAACATTGCCAACCCCTATGCTCCGTATTTTCCGCTGGCTTCCCCACCACCACAGGAAGCACTGAACTAGGCTGAAACACCTGCATTTTCGAGTTGCCTTACTCAAGAAAGCAAAAAAGAGACCCATGTTTGTATGCGGCTTCATTAACTCAATGATTTGTTAGTTTATTAATTTTTTTTTTGACATTGTTTGCAAACTGATATGTGCCAAAATAACATGGAAAACAGGCCCCCCCCCCAAAAAAAAAAATCTGGAACAAGTCAAGGTGTTTGCTCTTCAAGCCAATCAGAAATGAGTATTCAACAATGACATGGTATAAACACAGAGTAATATTATACTATGGCAGGAAATATTTGACTTCAGGCCAAACACCACATAATGAAATGAAGTAGAGCAGCGGGTTGTTAGCTATAATAAGACTATTGATTTTGGTCTGTATTCTCTGGTGGTTTATGTTTCATCATTCTTTATCTCTCTCCTCTACCACAGGTGTGATCTGGGCTGCTGCTTGATTCCCTGTCTGATCGATGATCTCAAGGATGTCATACACACCTGCCCCAACTGCAAAGGATACATCTACACATACAAGCGTATCTGCTAACCACCAACAGACACACGTGTATATATCTATATATTATGCACACATTAACTCACAGCTCCTCATGGGGGTAGTTGCAGCCTGTGTTCTTTCTCCAAAATGTGCTGTGTGTCATTCTTCATTTAGCCCTCCTACTGTACCCTGACTTTCTAAAGCACTTGTTCACACTCATTGTATTTACTGTATAGCAGAGGAGGCTGAGTTGCAGACACTGTACATCTTGAATACTCTATAAAAACGTTTTTGGTTACGGGAAGGTTTGGAATTTTACATTTATGGAGCGAAATGGAGGGGTAGAGAGGAAGGTCACACTTTGGGCAAGCTGTAAACATTTGTCACTTTAATCAAAATCCTCAGCAATTGCAGGGTAAGTATTTAGTAGTTTTTGTAATTATTTAATCTATTTTAACATGTTAATATTGAAGAAAATGAAGGTTACGTCTGAGACCTACTTTATGTTTATGATCTAATCACCCTGTTTGTCCTACAACCTAAGTAATTTATATCCCTTTTAAATGTTACAAGTAAATAACTATGTATCAGATTTGTCCTGACAAACTTGAGTCGGTAAGACAGAGTTTTTAAAATTTATTTAGTTTGTTTTGCTCACTTGGCAGTGGTTAAGTGAGAGAAGTATGTTACTATCTTTTTTAATCCTCTGTGCTTTAGATAGTCACTCGATGTCCAGTGTTGTTTGCTAGAGCTGTTACACAATAATGCCATTAATGTATTCAATTTTGATAAAGAAGCAAATGTTTGCTTATATAATGGTATTGTGAATGTGCAAGTTCCCATGTGAAATGTCATAAAACCATAATTGCCATGACTTTACTATACAGTTTTTTGGGGGGAGGGGGGGGCTGTCATTGTTAGCTACTTTAATTCCTTGCTTGATTATCATTAAGACACAACTGGGAATGAGACTAGCTATTTTTTGTAAGACTATATGTCATATTAAGGATAGTTGACATTTTTCTTGGTGTCAAATGGAAGTGTCTGAGTGAACCTGATCTTTACTCATAATCCTGTACTTTCAACAATCGCATCATCTGTCATTCTGATGTAGTCGTGGCCAAAAGTTTTGAGAATGACAAGTATTGGTCTCCACAAAGTTTGCTGCTTCAGTGTTCTTAGATCTTTATGTCAGTAGTTACTATGGTACACTGAAGTATAAATACAAGCAATATCCTTGCCTGTGAAGCCCATTTTGTTTAAAGCAATGATGACGGCACGTGTTTCCTTGCAGGTAACCATGGTTGACAGAGGAAGAACAATGATTTCAAGCACCACCCTCCATTTTTAAGTCTCCTGTCTGTTATTCTGACTCAATCAGCATGACAGAGTGATCTCCAGCCTTGTCCTCGTCAACACTCACCTGTGTTAATGAGACAATCACTGACATGATGGCAGGTGGTCCTTTTGTGGCAGGGCTGAAATGCAGTGGAAATGTTTTTGGGGGATTAAGTTCATTTTCATGGCAAAGAGGGACTTTGCAATTCATCTGATCACTCTTCATGACATTCTGGAGTATATGCAAATTGCCATCATCAACACTGAGGCAGCAAACTTTGTTGAGACCAATACTTGTAATTCTCAAAACGTTTGGCCACGACTGTAGGGCTACATTGAGCTTCAACATTCATGCAGTCAATGTCAGAGGCTGAGATTTCCTAGTTGATCTATCAGTCCACAGTGAGAAACAGGTTTCCTTGTATTTTTTCGTATAGGAAGGGAACGCAGTGAAGCCGACCTGGCTGCCAGAGTCTAATCTGCTCTGCTGGAGGGGCTCATTACAGTGCATCATACCACTGTAATCCTGTGCACTTGTCCTCTCAGGCCATATGTCCAGTCTGTCCCAAGGCCAATGTGTGTCAAGCTGTGCTGCTGGCCCACACACTGCTCTGTCCTGCCCAATCCAAAACAGATTATCTTTTCACTGGTCATGTCTGTCAGCTGATGTTCAGAGGGAATCATTAAAGTAGAGTGCATCCAGGTTTTTTTTTGCCCTCATCAGTGTTTTACTACTTTTTTGATGGGTTACATAACTTCTTTAACAATAAAAAGAATGTCCTTCACTTTCAACCTTATCTCAAATACATTTTATATTTAGCATTTTGTGCATAAACCTGCTACCAGCAAAGTTAAGGTCTCAAAGTCACAATCTGCTCTTTCTCTTTAGTGTTCCTTGTCTAGGTTTGATCATTATCGCTCTGATGCATGTTAGTCTGATATGCCATAGAGATACAGGTGTACAAAGGAAAGTTCATCACCAAGTCTTTGCTGAAATACTGTAATCTCAAATGCAGATTCAAGTGATGTTAGATCCAGTCCAAGTACACCAATGTATGGTATGCAAGATCTTCTGTCTGCTTCATTTGAGTCTCATCTGTAGGATCTCTAGTTTTCTCTCAATACTGACAATAACCAGCATGATTATATACAGTAAACACGGACGACAAGTGGAGTGTCTGCATGTCCATGCATTCTTATGGATACAATTCACAGGCTGGTCTCTAACTTTGTATGCTCTTGAATCTTCTACCTGCAGTGTGAAGTGGCTTGAAGCTGTGTAAGAACGTGTAGTAAAACCAGAGTTTAAGGATTGCATTTAACTTTGAACAAAATGAATGCCTTTGTTGTTGGTAGCTAGTTTGGTCTGTGTTGCCCTCTCAATAAAATAAAGAATTGTATAATGTACAAGTACATTTAAATGATGAGTTGGGGTCATTACTGTTGCATACAGTGCAGTTATTTTAACAAAACAAACCAGTATTTGTGATTTATTTTATGAGTTGTCAGATAGTCATACTCTTTCCAATCCAAAAACAAAGTACATTTTTATAGTATGTGAAACAAATCTAGAAGAAATAAAATGACTCCAATAATGGATTCTCCTCAAACACATCTTCAGCTATAAATTGGAGGTGTAATTGACTTCTGAATGTAGTCATAGGGAACACAACCCAGAGACGTTAAAAACTAATCACAATGCTAAACAAAGCAAGGACATATTCTTGTGTATAAAGCACATTTGGTAGAAGTGTATATTACATCAACTCTTGCTACTTTCTCCCCTAACATGGTCGGTGCCAGAGGTGTGGTCAACTAGTAGCCATGTGGCCCAGTCTGATTATTCACTGTTATGCCAAAGCTGTCTGGCATGACAACAGAAGAGTTGGCTACAGCACACACTATAAAACCAGGTTAGCTGACTCAGCTAGTGTTCTCAGGTAGAGATCCAATTGAACATCATCAGTTTAGTCTCTCCAGCGATGTCCACACTCATAATTGCAGCATTTGTAGAAGGTTGTCATGGGTTCATCCGCAGATCTTGTCTGAATCTGCATGAAGAATGCTCGGGGGTGCTCACACTTGGGACATTTTTCTAAAGAACACAAACACGAGGGTTAGAGTAAATACATACCTGACTATAAGTAACAGTGAATATTGCCCATTAGGACCACCTGTCCTCTATAGGTCTGATGGTGGACACAGGACAGATGAGGCGGGGCAAATCCAATCCAGCTATGCCATCTGCCGGCCTTTGGACTACAATCCACCCATTGTTCTATTTGGTATTGGTATTTTTTTAGGATCCCCATTAGCTGTTGCAAAAGCAGCAGCTAATCTTCCAGGGGTCCACACAAAACATAAGGACCATTAATAGCGTCGTCTGAGTTTGACCTGTGTAGACAGTCATTGTAAATAAGAATGTGTTCTTAACTGACTTGCCTAGTTAAATAAAGGTTAAATAAAAAAATATATACAAGAACAGTTCAAGGACAGAACTATATACATTATATCATCTTAGGCATTGATGACCAGTGACCACAGAATGATTTAAATGTTAGCTAAGTTATGCAGGTGATTTGGTAACTTACCTGGCGTAGAATCCACATTTTCCCAGGCTGCAGCTCCACCAAGCACATCATCAACCTCTTTCAGTTTGGGATACTTCCTGTTGTTTACCTATGGGAAAGATGGACATGTGGATGTATCAATACGTTTTAAAATCCCACATTGTGAGAGATGACACATGACAGACACATCAGTTACTTAAGTTAAAGTTAGTTTTACCTTCCTAGTTATGTTATGCACGTACGGACATGAGTTGCAGGCGAATCGATAGCACTTCTGTCCTTCCTCTACAATCAACACATTCCCACATGTTGGACAAAACAGAAGCATATTCTCTTGACTAAATTGGTCAGCACAATCTCACAATGTAGCTACGTTTATACATATATTTCAATAATTTAGCTAAATAATGAAATTCCTGAGAACGTTGATGACATCTACGCTCGTTTGAAACGTTGTTACATCTAAAAAGGTTCGGTAAGAAACAAAATCTGATGTTGAGAAATATGCTCTTTCTTTATTGTTATTTGTTAAAATAATTATAGTTTATATTTAAAGTTGATCATATTGTATTATATTAGCAAAAGAGCCCTAGAAAAGGTGCAATGATAATATAAATAGCAGTATCCCAATGCGGTACTAGTCGGAATCCTCCACTTGCCAAGCATGACGGTCTATTTCGCCAAATATATCTCAATGTGTATATTTTGATTTTTTTCAAGTTGGACACCTTTTTAATCAGGATAATATCCTCTTTGTAATTATGTAAGTCTGGGCAGCAACCTCGGTTGCTATCGATCACTAGATCAGAAATAGTCCGAAGTTTTCATTTTTTTCCATACTTCCTCATTACGCAGACAAGCGCAGTTGACACCATCAAGGTGGGGATGTTTACCTTCTACATGAGTTTTTTTTTTCTTCAGTTTTGTCCTAAAATTAGATTGTAGTTGTAAAATAAAAAGGGTTTTTAATTCTAAGCATTACTCCAGTAAAGGTTCGTTTCAATTAATTTTCTATGGCCTCGCGCTAGTGTTCCAGCCTAGGGTGAATTTTGACGCGTTCTATTGTCCAGCCTACACTTGGGCTAGTTTGACTCCGGTATGTTGTAGGTGACGTACATGCCGGTAGCTAAATGTTTTAGCATGGATTGCAGTGCTTCAGACTATATACCCAATGTACCTTTTATTTTTAAGCTGCAGTTTGTATGTTTTAGTAATCACGTAATATATAGTTTACTGTACACTTTGATCAATAGCGTATAAAGTGTGAAAATCTGTTAGTTTAGCAAGCTAGCTAATCTGACATGAAATACATTGGGGAGAACAAGTATTTGATACACTGCCGATTTTGCAGGTTTTCCTACTTACAAAGCATGTAGAGGTCTGTAATTTTTATCATAGGTACACTTCAACTGTGAGAGACGGAATCTAAAACAAAAATCCAAAAAATCACATTGTATGATTTTTAAATAATTAATTTGCATTTTATTGCATGACATAAGTATTTGATCACCTACCAACCAGTAAGAATTCCGGCTCTCACAGACCTGTTAGTTTTTCTTTAAAAAGCCCTCCTGTTCTCCACTCATTACCTGTATTAACTGCACCTGTTTGAACTCGTTACCTGTATAAAAGACACCTGTCTACACACTCAATCAAACAGACTCCAACCTCTCCACAATGGCCAAGGCCAGAGAGCTGTGTAAGGACATCAGGGATAAAATTGTAGACCTGCACAAGGCTGGGATGGGCTACAGGACAATAGGCAAGCAGCTTGGTGAGAAGGCAACAACTGTTGGCGCAATTATTAGAAAATGGAAGAAGTTCAAGATGACGGTCAATCTCCCTCGGTCTGGGGCACCATGCAAGATCTCACCTCGCGGGGTTTCAATGATCATGAGGAAGGTGAGGGATCAGCCCAGAACTACACGGCAGGACCTGGTCAATGACCTGAAGAGAGCTGGGACCACAGTCTCAAAGAAAACCATTAGTAACACACTACGCCGTCATGGATTAAAATCCTGCAGCGCACGCAAGGTCCCCCTGCTCAAGCCAGCGCATGTCCAGGCCCGTCTGAAGTTTTCCAATGACCATCTGGATGATCCAGAGGAGGAATGGGAGAAGGTCATGAGGTCTGATGAGACAAAAAATAGAGCTTTTTGGTCTAAACTCCACTCACCGTGTTTGGAGGAAGAAGAAGGATGAGTACAACCCCAAGAACACCATCCCAACCGTGAAGCATGGAGGTGGAAACATCATTCTTTGGGGATGCTTATCTGCAAAGGGGACAGGACGACTGCACCGTATTGAGGGGAGGATGGATGGGGCCATGTATCGCGAGATCTTGGCCAATAACCTCCTTCCCTCAGTAAGAGCATTGAAGATGGGTCGTGGCTGGGTCTTCCAGCATGACAACGACCCGAAACACACAGCCAGGGCAACTAAGGAGTGGCTACATAAGAAGCATCTCAAGGTCCTGGAGTGGCCTAGCCAGTCTCCAGACCTGAACCCAATAGAAAATCTTTGGAGGGAGCTGAAAGTCCGTATTTCCCAGCGACAGCCCCGAAACCTGAAGGATCTGGAGGAGTGGGCCAAAATCCCTGCTGCAGTGTGTGCAAACCTGGTCAAGAACTACAGGAAACGTACAATCTCTGTAATTGCAAACAAAGGTTTCTGTACCAAATATTAAGTTCTGCTTTTCTGATGTATGTTCTTCGGCTTGCAAGCCTCCCCCTTTTTCCTCCAAAAATAACAATGGTCGTTATGGCCAAACAGTTCTAATTTTGTTTCATCAGACCAGAGGACATTTCTCCAAAAAGTACGATCTTTGTCCCCATGTGCAGTTGCAAACCGTATTCTGGCTTTTTTATGGCGTTTTTGGAGCAGTGGCTTCTTCCTTGCTAAACGACCTTTCAGGTTATGTCGATATAGGACTCATTTTACTGTGGATATAGATACTTTTGTACCTGTTTCCTCCAGCATCTTCACAAGGTCCTTTGCTATTGTTCTGGGATTGATTTGCACTTTTCGCACCAAAGTACGTTCATCTCTAGGAGACATAACGTGTCTCCTTCCTAAGCGTTATGACAGCTGCGTGGTCCTGTGGTGTTTATACTTGCGTACTGTTGTTTGTACAGATGAACTTGGTACCTTCAGGCGTTTGGAAATTGCTCCCAAGGATGAACCAGACTTGTGGAGGTCTACAATATTTTTTCGGAGGTCTTGGCTGATTTCTTTTGATTTTCCCATGATGTCGAGCAAAGAGGCACTGAGTTTGAAGGTAGGCCTTGAAATACATCCACAGGTACACCTCCAATTGATTCAAATTATGTCAATTAGCCTAACAGAAGCTTCTAAAGCTGTGGCATAATTTTCTGGAATTTTCCAAGCTGTTTAAAGGCACAGTCAACTTAGTGTATGTAAACTTCTGACCCACTTGAATTTTGATATAGTGAAATAATCTGTCTGTAAACAGTTGGAAGAATTACTTGTGTCATGCACAAAGTATATGTCCTAACCGACTTGCCAAAACTATAATTTTTTTAACATGAAATCTGTGGAGTGGTTGAAAAATGAGTTTTAATGACTTCAACCTAAGTGTATGTAAACTTCCGACTTCAACTGCACATTGAGTTGAGCAATGAATAACACTGCTCTGTGTGCTGTTTAAAAGGTTTTTCAATTGACATCTCAAAAGTTTTTACAGTGTAGATATGATTCTGTGGAATGTTTTGTACGGTCTCAATTTTGTTGTTTGGACATATTCTCATTTTGTATGAGTTTTAGAATGTTATCTTGCTTGAAATCATTTAACCAGACCTGGCTGTGCAGCCTGGTCTCGCAGCATGAGAGTAGAACCACAATATTTAAAAATCTCCTGTAGTCCTGGTTGAAAACTGAAACAAAATATTTCACTATTTCCTGGAGTACATAGAGGAGCATCACATTTTCCACAGCACAAGCCTGGAGCAACCAGTGAAACATCTATATTGTCTCATTACTGTAACATTTAATTTGCAGCAGCTAAAATGTATAAGAGAATATGTGAAATCTATTATCTTTGCAACATCAATCTATCTTTATTTAACTAGGCAAGTCAGTTAAGAAACAATTCTTATTTACAATGACAGCCTACCTACAGGGGACAGCCATAGTAGTACAGCACCCCTGGAGCAAATTAGGGTTAAGTGCCTCAACAGGACACTGACAGGTTTTCACCTTGTCAGCTCGGGGATTCAATCCAGCAACCTTTTGGTTACTGGCCCAACACTCTGACCAGTAGGCTACCTGCCACCCCTGACTTGTACAAACATAGAACGTGATCTCCTCACATTAGTTTGTCTTGGTATGAAATATTTTTAGATGTGCAAGGTTGATGCTTACATTGATACATAAAGTTAGTGCTTCTTTTGGCTTGTCATCCAAGTGTTGGATAACAGGAATAGATAAAATTGTTATAAATGTATCTAACTTCATGACCCAATCATCTGAACTTGCTTGGAAAAATAGAATTGTTGGCCTAACACTATATAGAGACTGGCATGTGTTTCAGACCAGACTACTTTATTGGTGGCATTGAGAGAATTGTGAAATGTTCCACCTTTGTGATGTATGATCTGATGCTGGTGGTTCTTTTCAGTTCCCAGGATGTCTGGCTCTTCTGAGCACAGGGAGCTGGATAGGATCTCCATAGAGATTAACCACCTGTCATTCAGGAGGCAGCAGCTTAATGACCGCAGGAACATGCTGACCATCCGGCAGGAGTTCAGGAACCGCTCCAACCACAATAGCACAGGTAAAGAGGAAATTCACTGTCTAGAACAGCTAGTATTGAGTAAATGCACATGGCGGGCATGGTACTGTGTGATGTAGCCTCTAGCTATGACCCAGCAGGGCTGATGTGTTCCGTCACTGACTCCCTCTGAGACATGCATTACCGCTTCGTGTCCAGCAGGAGGCTCTATAGAGCAGATCGAGATTCAATGTATCGACCAGGAACTGAAGGAGCTGTCTGAGAAGAAGAGAGAGCTGCAGGAAAGCCAATATAACATTCTCCATTCAAAGGACCAAAGGAAAGGTGTGTCTACTCTACCTACGTTATGGTGATACTGTCCTCACACAGCACTCTCTTAATACTCAGATTCTGATAATGATTGTCTCCTTTTAGTGGTCTTTGCAGAGTGCATCATCAGTCAGGGGGGCGTGTCTGTTCTCCCTCGTCTCCCTGACCCCTCTGTTGTCTTTGTTGAAGCTCCACCCTCTATACCAGGTGAGTCACTTGGACTGAGAGTCAAATGAGGTCTAAACATTTTTCTACAATTATTTTCCTGGCCTGCTTAGATTAGAGGCTAGTCCTATAGGTGAGTGATGCCATATGGTCACACCTACACTCCCTCCATAGCTCCGGAGGTGATCCTGGACATCCAGAAACTTCCTCCCTGCTCATCTCAGACCCAGTGCCCAGGTTGTCGACAGTTCATCACCACAGAGATTGTTCACTTCAGTAGGCAATGTGGCCTGTCTGGTCTGTGTCACGATGTCTTTACTTGGGTGAGTTGACCTACGCTGTCTTACTGCTGTGTTACTACCAATTGTCTGCCATCTTTGAATGGACAGGAGGTCGACAAAGAATAGCACTGCTTAGGTCTCTTAAGTAGAGGTGCCAACAGAGGTGCTCTTTGGAGACTGCATTCCAGTTATTTGTTTCCTTCAGTACTATGCAAATTTCTTTTGGACAGTTTGGACAAAAGCCATATCTTGTTTCATATCTTATAATCTCATCACCTGATGGAATGCAAAGTGTGAAACTGTTGTTTCTGGTCTGTTCTCATTCAGCTGTGTGGTTGGTTGCTGTCTTATCTCTTTCTGCATTGATAACGTCAAAGATGTCACGCATAGAAGTCCTAGGTGTCGAAGTTCAATAATTACCATCAAAAAGCTCTGAGGTAAGGGCCCACGTGCATACAGAGACTGATAAACAGGTCTCAGACTGGGCTTGGAGATCTCCCCTTGTGATGATGAAGCATCTACCGTTAATCTGAGGTGACCCATTTAGGGTTCAGTAGACACCCTGTCCCATCATGCAGGTACAGGACAGCAGTGGATGATGGGAAATGGACAATGAATGTTGAATGAAGCCAAGCCATAGTGAAACATGTTCTGCTTAGTGAGAGGTGATCATAAATTCCCAACAACTGTACTGTTGGTCAGTGTCACTCCCATCACTCCTGTGATGATGATGTATCCATACTGTGAGAACTGTGGCTGGATCCGGTACATTTTAAGTTAGTGTGTATTGCATAAAATTGCATTAAAATGTTATTTTTTTATTTTTTATTGTGCTGCAAAAAGCCTGTGTGAATTGTAAAACATCAGAGGAAAATAGTGTTTCAAGGTATATGAACTATAAAGCTGCATGTGACTTAGCCAAGCCTAGTGGTGGCTGTTAGGAACTCCTTGATAAACAAAATGTCACATGATAGGGTTGTTTTATTTACTAAACACAACTGAATGATTTTCGCACACAATGATTTTTATTGACACAAAAAGGCTATATATATATACTCAGCAAAAAATAAACGTCCCTTTTTCAGGACCCTCTCTTTCATAGATAATTAGTACAAATCCACTTAAACCTCACAGATCTTCATTGTAAAGGGGTTAAACTCTGTTTCCCATGCTTGTTCAATGAACCATAATTGATGACATAATGACATTTCTTTTTTTGCAGAGTATATATACATTACGGGTATACAGTAGTATGCATACTGTATACACTAAACAGTCTTAATACAAAAGAGCTCAGATGTGCTACATTTGTATAAAAATA
The DNA here is from genome assembly GCA_023634145.1 of Thymallus thymallus. NCBI lineage: Eukaryota > Metazoa > Chordata > Actinopteri > Salmoniformes > Salmonidae > Thymallus > Thymallus thymallus. The sequence goes on from CM042397.1 coordinate 25,699,141, forward strand.
CAAAAATCAAGATGCATGACATAAAATATATACACAATGTGCAAAATGTATGGTACACTAACTATGTATCAATACACCATTGTAAGGAGGAGGGGGGGCTATACTAGTATAGTATAAATAAAATGACTTCTGATTCCAGATCATTCTCCCTTTCTTTAGTTTGGACACTTGATCAATGGGGCACTGATGCTCAGACAAAAAAAAAGTTGTGCACAAAGACCTATCAGGAGCAGGCAAGTTGTTTTTTTGTATCTACTCACAGTGTAAACTGCTTTGCAATTAAAATGCTTTTGTCTGTTTTTCTAACAGAAATGTGTGACATTGAGGCTCTTAAAGGCCCAGTGCATTCAAAAACATGATTTTCCTGTGTTATATATGCGTTCCACAGGGAGGCTGGCCCACGTTGACTTCCCACAGTTGTGTCAAGTAGACTGGATGTCCTTTGGGTGGTGGACCATTCTTGATACACACGGGAAACTGTTTAGTGTGAAAAACCCATCAACGTTGGAGTTATTGACACACTCAAACTGGTGCGCCTGACACCTACTACTATAGAATGTTCAAAGGCACTTAACTTTAGTCTTGCCCATTCACCCTCTGAATGGCACACGTACACAATCCATGTCTCAATTGTCTCAAGGCTTAAAAATCATTCTTTAACCTGTCTCCTTCCCTTCATCTACACTGATTGAAGTGGATTTAACAGGTGACATCAAGGGATCATAGTTTTCACCTGGAAAAAGCAGGTGTTTTGTACACTCAGTGTATGTTTCAACACTATGAGGTTGGAATAATACTGTGAAAATTATGCTAATGCCATTTTAGTCTAAGAGCTGTTGGAAAAGACTGCCTGTTTATGTGGGGTGGAGTTTCGTTTTGGGTAAATTAGTTAATAGACCAATAAGAAAGAGTTCCAAACCTCTTTGCCAATAACAGCTCATTTTCAGTTTTCCCCTCTACTCAGACCACTCCCAGACAGTTCTAGCTAAATTCTTGCTAGAGAAATTGCTCTTTGCTAAGAAGCTGTTTAAGTTTCTTTTTGAACATTTTAAGTAAGATTCTTAATTGTTACTAAGAAACTATTTGGTATTGAGATAAAAACAGCTGCATTGGACCTTTTATGTAATTTTCTTTGGTAGGAGGCAGACAGGTAGGCTATAATTGATCAAAACTGTTGAAATTACATATTTATTTAGCACTGTCTGCAATGTATTTCCAAGGAATGCTTATGCTGTCGTTGGTGCTTCAAACTTTTATCATGCTGAATAGTGTTTTAAAGCTTGTTTATTTGGCTCTACTAAATTGCTGAAATGTTTATCATCAGCTTTCTCATTTTATCTTTGGCCAGTGTATGTCACTGTAATGTAATTTGGAACTTCAGGTGTACGATTGCAATATTGATGTATGATTTTGACCTAAAAAAGACTTGGAGTGAGGAGTGAAAACCAAGGCTATTCCAACGGTGTGTAGATCATTAAAATACCCATCTGTTGGTAATAATGGTACATATGAATGCTTTGTTTTGAAATGTGTTTTGATAGGTTGCCTGTATTGATGTGATGTGAGTGACTCAAATCCCAACCCTACATAACCTGCTGGGCTAAGGCTTCATGAATAGAGGCACTTTAGGCCAACTACAGCAAAATTATACAATAATTATGCTTACATGAACATTTGAGTGTCAAAGACACCTGAACCTGCAGGACTATGGCCACAAATATTGCTAAGCTGATCACAAAAGCACAAGACAGCCTTGAACCAACTAAGGTCAGAGGGTATATTGAAGAGAGCCATGGAAATGCAGAGGGGAATTTACTGGCTATATGTCTGGCAGTTCCTAACGTCAAAACAAGCAAAAGTGATATGCAACACAGATGTACAGTGCACAGACACACACTAGCTCTCGCTCATGTGCACTGCACGCCACACGCAAAATTCAGCTGATCTGTACATTGGGATAAATCCACTCCAGACTTGACAATAGGGTTGAGAGAGAGAACATTTTCAATAATATAAAGGACTTAGGCCTGGCTAGATACAGCAGTGATGTGGCCTTAGGTCTGGCTAGATACAGCAGTGCTGTGGGGTGCTGTGCCACCTATTGTGACCCCATGGACACTAAGGCAAAGCATGTTGCAGTTTGGATAACAAACTCCCATTGGCCCTACTCTCCCCACACAAGAATAGAGTAAGGACAACAGCTGCCAAAAATGTGACGCCTCAACTTCTAAATCAGATGAATTCAAGAGTTCTCAGGCCGACACCTCACATTGACGTCCCTTACGCCTTGATCACACCGATGGCGTCATTGCTCAAAATGGTAAGCAGCATCATCTAGATATGTGTGCAACAAAAGTTCAACATTCACATTCTGCTACCATTTCTGTCAAGCCGTCTACACATACAGTTTGACGCATACGTTCGATATTTCCAACGTATGCACCAAACAGAACGCACTGCAACTGACTCTGCAATGCTGCAAGGCAAACAAAGCGTTCCATTGGAAATGAATGTACTTCTGGTGTACCAAAACGCCATGACGCAGTCGGTATGTTCAAAGCGTTAGTCCCAGTGTAGCTGCAGGTCATGGGAGTTCAGGAAGTCAGAGAAGACCCCAGACGGGGGAAGGCCCAGTGGGTTGAGCCCCCCCGTTGGTCCGGGCATGGTCAGGTCCAGCCACTCCATGTTGTCCAGAGTGGTGTGGTCCAGGTGGGAGCTGGAGGGGGGTGCACTGACGTTGTTGAACCCGGTGGTGTCTGTCTCCATGTACATGGGGGAGTGCTCCAGCAGCTGGCTGTGCAGCGCCTCCATCAGGCTCAGTGTCCGGGGCTCAGTCTCCCCCGTCAGCGTACCCTCCAGGAAGGCCTCCAGCTGATTGTCTGTGGCCAGGGCTGTCGGGCTGAGTGGGGCCGAGGGGTTCAGGGTGGAGGTGGCCGGCCGGGCCACATGGATCTGGGGCGGGGGGCGGGATAACACTGTGTTGAAGGGCAGTGTGGTTACGCTGGCGGTCACAGGAAGCTGCTTGTCTGGAAAGGAAGGGTCCTGTCTGATGAAGGGGGAGATCTCTGTAGAAGACGAAACATGGGAGATTATGGATTAATGGACAGGGAGGGACTGACTCTTCTGTCTCAATAGAGAGGAGGAGACCCCAACTATAGTCAAGTAGTTTTCTCACCTCCACTCTCGATCAACACGTCAAACAGGTCGTCCATGTGCTGGCTGGTTGTAGTGGGAACCTGCATAGACAAGAAAGACCAGTCAATACTTGCCTTAACGCCTAACAGACCTTGCAGGTCAGCCCAGTGTGCTTTAATAGTGTGCTATAAAAGCTCTACTACCTGTGCAGCAGTCTGCATTCTGCGCGTCTGTTTAACGGCCTCTTCGTAGCGTGGCGGGTCCTTACTCTTGGGGACGTTGTTTGAGAACTTGGGCTGGCAGAGAGAGGTAGATCGATTGACAAAAAAAACAATGAGCTCTAACCCCTATAAGCTCTAAACAACCGATGTGGTTCACATATGTAACACAACTAAATTAATACATGTAGATAAGATGTGTATACGTAATACAGTATTTAAACAATACCTTGTTTGTTGGACCATTGGGGACTGCTTGGTTGGACGAGGCCCTGGCAGGGGATCTGCTCCCTGGGGAGGTGTTTAGGAAACACTGGGGGATCTCTGTCTGACCTGGGCCTACTCGGAACCCAGAGCCTGAGATGGTGGTGGTGCACAGTGGGACTGTCGTCTGTAGAGGAATGATAAACAGTGGTTAAATGGGAGTAATAAAAAGTGTTTATGTATTATTATGTGGTAGTACACATTATTTAGGAACCCAATAAAAGGCATGTGCTGTGGGTATGAGTGCAGTGCTAAAACCAGTGTGTTTCTGGGTGTGCAGCACTTTTCAATGAGTGTTGTGCTGCTGGTGCTGTTGTCGGGCCGGCCCAGTGCAGCTCTGCAGACCTGGGTTCAAATAGTATTTGACATCGTTCAACTAAGTAGTGTTTGCTTGAGCTTGCATTTGAGTGACCGATGGATGGGGTGTGCACTTTTGAGACTATTCAATTTGTTTAATTATGCCAGTCAAGCACAGCTTAAGTATTTGAAGGAAAACAAATGCTATTTGAACACAGGTCTGGTCCTATAGAGACTAGAGCAGACAGCATAGTCTAGTGTGCTGTCTGCCTGGCCGTCAGTCAACACCTGCTCCAGTAACCGGAGCTTAGACAGGCTCCGGTCCTCCTTTTGATGTGACTAGGAGAGGAATTCATCACCCTGGCCAGGCCTGCTATTACCTTGGCAACACACTAGATAAATCACCCAGAGAAGAGCATATTAAAGAAGTTGGAGAGGGAGACTCTCTGCTTTCAAAACACGGCTAATACCCTAAGAAATGTGATTAGGCCGGCCCATCACAATAGAATGTAACAAACGATTTATAAAGTGCTCTGGGAATGGTGTTATCCCAGAAAAAGGGCACAAAAACAGGATGTGCAATTTATTCAGAGGAAGAATTCATCCACAGACAGCTATTGATTTAGTTATGGTTTGGCGCAGCACACAGCCCATGGAGAGTACTATAACCCAATACACAGAGACACTACAATACAGGTAGGTAAAATGGTGGCTGCTGACAGTAGCTTGGGGAATATCCCACTCTAAATATGGGATTGGATTGAAGTAAACCATATATTCTCACCTGTGCCATGGGTTGGGTCTGGGTGGTGTGTTGTTGTTGTTGTTGGGGTGCTGAGGCCTCTGTTTTCTGGATGAGGCCTGGAGCTGCAGTGCTAACTGTGGTCTGCAGGACCGGCTCTCTGCCCTGCAGCTTAATGCTGTTGTTCGGTAGCTGGATGATGGCAGTGCTGGTGGGCAGGGAGACAGGCAGCAGGATCTGTGTTTCAGGCTGGCCAGACAGCGGGGTCTGAGGCTGGGGCGGTGTGAGGACCTGAGGCACATGCTGGTGGCTGATGAAGAACTGAGGAATGGGGGATGTCTGCACCTGGCCTGAGCTGGGCTCCTCCAATTTAACCACTGCTAGTGGGCTATGCGCAGAGGCAGAGCAGTTTGAGGCGGCCATGCCCTCTTCTTTGACCTGGGACAGGGCCATGGGGGCTGGAGGGCTGGGCTGACCCCTTTTCTCCACCTCTAGCTGCATCTTCAGCTTCTCCACCATCCTCTGCTCCTGCTCCAGTTTCCTCATTAGCTCCTCAATCTGACGCTCCTTCTCGTACAGTCGCTGGTCCTTCTCTGAGGTTCTGGTCTCCATGGGGCTGTCCTCCTGTCCTCCTTGGTGGGGAGACGACCCAGAGGGAGTGAGCCGAGCTGGGGAAAGAGCTACTGGCATCCCAGCCTCCTCCATGCCCAGGCTGGAGACCTCAGAGGGTGTGGGGGACACAGGGGGTGTGGAGTTCATGCTCTCAGGCTGTGGGGCCCCTGTGTGGCCTGTTAGCTCCATGGCAGTGGCAGCCTGGCTGCTGGGACTCTCCTGATAAGGCTTTAGTCTCTCTATCAGGTCAGTCTTGGTGCCAGACACCGGAAGACCTCGCAGTTTCAGCACCATCTTCAGCTCAGCTACCTACAGGCCAGGGATAATGAACAGTCATGAGTCATCGTAACAAAATACAAGCCCTCTCAATAAATCTCCATACAACATGTCACTGCCTAGGGGCTGTGCTGTGCTCTGCCCTGTAATATATCTATCATATAGTGAAAATCTACATTTGAGTTAAAAAATCTATGTTTGTCCAGAGCAGGAGTGAGCTTCACCTTCATTTCGTCCAGGTTGGCAGTTAGAACACCAGGCTTGCGGTTTGTCAGAGTCTGGTTAGACCGTACAGGGGCAGCGCTGGGTAGAGAGACCATGATGGGACTGGACAGACTGCTGCCACTCAGAGACACATTGGAGCAGCTATTCTGACTCTCCATCGACCTGTAGGAACACAGACAAAAGTAGGAGTGTTTAGTGTTTGGATGTGAGAAAGAGTTTCCTGTATGTCCCATCATTCACAATCAACAGTTTCCATCCGGGACAATGCAGACAGGAATACTAAGCCAAACAGAAGCAAACAGTGCAGGAAACGGATGTTGCAGATTACATCACTATTATCCAGGTGTGGACTTATTATGTTAGATAGGATTGTTTGGTAAAGAAAAAAATCATCACATTGTTCAAATTAAACAATGTTTGCCTTCCAGGTGTAGCGATGATGTACTAACCACCCTCAACACAAAGCCATCAGCCAATAAAACTACAACTACAATGTGAGGGCTAGCCACATTACTTGGCCTACGGTATGCAAGCTGTGGTAACACGTTACATGCCAATATCCTTTTTACAGTGGGCCATACTTGAGTGGGGCAGGCAGGATGGCCTGGTAGTTATAGTGCCGCTGCTGCTGGCTCAGTATCTGCAGCTGGAGGAACTGCTGCTGCTGGTGCAGTAGCCTGGTGTAGGTTGAGTCCATGGGGGCCTCGTTGGGCTCCTGTTTCTGGTCCGGGGGGATGTACTGGTGGTACTTGAGCTTCTTCACCCGCGGCTTGGGATCCTTAGTCTTTTTACTGCGGCTCTTGTCATTGGGTGTCTTCGGCTGGCTTTGCTGCATAGGGAAAAGAGGAACGGTTACAAACTACTGGATACTATCCGGGAGGAGCAGTGAAAGTTGTTTTTCTCACTGAAAAACTTAAAGGTCCATCTCACTGAGTGAATTGTGGACATTTTTTGTGATGTAAAGCCTGTTCTGAGTGTTATGGATAACGTCTAAACATGTTGCCAGTATTGTGAAGGTTGTACATGAAATTGTGCCCATTTCATACTGTAGTATCAAATGAATAGATGGGACATTGTGATAACGCCCAGTGAGAAAGACAGGATGGGGAAATGGAATGTGGAAGGGGATGTGAGGTGACCCTTATTGTTCAGTAACTCTGAATTACAGGATACACATTAAATGGCTTGGAATTTGAGAGGTAGATGCAAACCATAAATTTGAGAGGTAGATGCAAACCATTCTTCAACACGGGAGGAGCAGAGCTCAGAAAATATTCATTTGCTGCTTTGAGTGTAAAGGATTATGTCAAATGTCCAAGTAATTGCTTTACTCCCGTCTTTTGCTTACATCCTTTATGCCCTGAAGGCTAAGAGCAAGCCTGTCGCTTAAACTTAACTGAAGACTGAGAGCGGCTGGCAGTTTAAGTCCATGGATTTGTGAAAAACTCCTCCAGGCCTTGTTGTGCTTTGAACCGCATTTGACTTGGCTGAACCATCACTTTCGACTCGTCTCTGCCTGCACTGACGGGCTCTTTCACTGTGACCGAACACAGCCTCAGTGTTTGTCCCCTCTGACATCTTATCTCTGATTACAGTTCAAAAGGAAGCAGCATGAGAACCACAACAGGTCAGAGAGAGAGTCAAATATCAGAGGTGACTTTCATGTTTACAGGGTATATTTAGTGTTTGTAGGAAAAGCTTGCTCAGCTAACTGGGATCAAAAAGGAACCAAAACATCTTCATTGCTGAAATAAAAAGCTTTCTGTGCCAAGAGACAGAAATGTTTGGTTAAGGCTTGTAAAGTGCTCAGCTAAATACTATAAACAAATTTATATTTAATCTTTGCAATAAAGTATCCTATCTATCTATCTATCTATCTATCTATCTATCTATCTATCTATCTATCTATCTATCTATCTATCTATCTATCTATCTATCTATCTATCTATCTATCTATCTATCTATCTATCTATCTATCTATCTATCTATCTATCTATCTATCTATCTATCTATCTATCTATCTATCTATCTATCTATCTATCTATCTATCTATCTATCTATCTCCATGATTGACCATACCTTTGCCACAAGGTTCAAGTACTCCCATCATTATCAGTGGTAGAAAAAGTACCCAATTGTCATCCTTGAGTAAAAGTAAAGATACCTTAATAGAAAGTTATTCAAGTAAAAGTGAAAGTTGCCCAGTAAAATACTACTTGAGTAAAAGTATTTGGTTCTAAATATACTTAAGTATCAAAAGTAAAAGTATAAATCATCATTTAAATTGTATTTAAAAAATGTATGGATAGCCAGGGGCACACTCCAGATCAGAGGCAGTAGGGATGACCAGGGATGTTCTCCTGATAAGTTTGTGAATTGGGCCATTTTTCTGTCCTGCTTAGCATTTAAAATGTAATGAGTACTTTTGGGTGTCAGGGAAAATGTATGGAGTAAAAAGTACATTGGAGTAAAATATGTCAAAAATATCAATAGTAAAGTAAAGTACAGATACCCCAAAAACTACTTAAGCAGTACTTTAAAGTATTTAAACTTAATTACTTAATTTACACTACTGATCATTATGTGATATGACATTACTGTCTTTCAAGTTTGTGGCTCACCTTTACTAACATGGGCCCCGGCTTTGGAGGGGCAACAATGGTGATTGGCTGAGGCGTGGTCACCAGACGATTGTTCTGATGCTCATTGGTGGATACTTGAGAGAAGTTGAGGAAGTCTATTGTGGACTGGGAGGTAGGTGGGCAGTGCTGAGATAAAGAGACAGATAGAAACGACATGGCCCGTTCAGTAAGGAGGGGAACAGAGGCCTGTAAATCCCCCTCCCACACTAAGCCACAAGGGCAGAGCAACTGGAAAAAGACTAACAAAAGATGGATGCCTTCTAACACAGAAAAACAGAAGAGGCAAAGAATATTTTTTAGCAAGCAGAATTTGATATACAGCATGCAGGTGCACTGGGAGACTATTATTCAGGCCCAAAATGTAGAAACATGAAATATTTATGCTGTTATACCATAACACAATTTAAGTGGGTATTTATAGGTGGTGAGGTATGGTGATGGGACTACCTGCATGGTGATGGAGCTGGTTGGTGGGGAGGTGGAGGGGGCAGCAGAGGCCTCTGTCCCCCTGGGGGTCCTGGGGGAGAGTGAGGGGGCAGAGGAGCTCTGGGACTCCTGGCTGGCCGGCTGCTCTGGGGACAGGGCGTCGCTACTGTCCTCGTCAAAGTTGTACACATCCAGTGTTGTTGTCTTGGGGAAGTCATTCTCTACCTCACCATCTGCGGGATCTGAAACGTAACACGTGCAAAAGCACAGCTTATTAATTACAAGTAGACCAATGGAGAGAGGTTTGTACTAAGTTGTTTCTTATGGTAGTCACTAGAAATGTCTTAGTGCTGTGTTAGTCGTAATAGGCACTTTCAGAAATGTAGACTATACAAAATATGCAGGGAGTGGGAGTTGAATGAGTTACTTTGCCCTTAGCCTGGAGATAATAATGTATAAACCCAAGAGTGTTCCCTACCGGTGACAGCGTCCTTGACGAGGCTGGGTTCCACAGGCAGAATGTTCTTGACCACCAGCTCCATGGGGCCGGGTCGCTGGGCCAGCTTCTCATTGAGGTCATCAGCCAGCCTGGCTCTCTTTAGCATCATCTGAGTGGCATGCAGTGAGGGCACCGCATGGGTCTCTGTGGGACAGACAGCAACTCATCAGTAACTGCTAGTCCACCTAGAACCCACAACAGTACTGTTCTACTACTGCGTGTCTCACAGTGGAGACTGTTTAAGGTGGTATGTCATCTCACATCAAAGACAATCAATCAGACAACTGATAGTAGCATCTCAAGTTGTGAATATTTAATATCCTATGGATTGTATCCAATAGGGAGGGAGACAATTTCACAAGGATCCTCCTCTTCCATAATCATCTCTCTTCTGAGAGCTAACTTGGCCAGCTAAACGTACATTTACTTTCTGTTGGTAGCTGAGTATGCTCCGTATCATCTGTCTTCTCTACAGCCTATCATAAAGCATACAGTACATGGCAGTGTGGTTACCTTGTAGGATGTGCATGCGGACCAGCTCTGAACGTTCAGGTCTACTGCAGATTTTGTGCTTCAAAAAGTTCTTGGTCTGTAAAAAAAACAATGTCAAAATACATTTAATCGAGATTATATGGAATGGCATATGCATGTGATAGTGTGTGTTTATCTCAATGAAGTACAATGAACACTAGTGTTAGTGAGATGAGTTTGTGAGGTCTTACCCTGGACCTCTGCAGGCTGCGGATCTGCTCATGGAAGGCAGCAGGACATTTCAGTGCTATGGGAGGGAAGATCAATATCATATATAGTGAGCTCCAAAAGCCTTTTGTTGTTGGTTTGGCTCTGTACTCCAGCACTTTGGATTTGAAATGACACAATGGCTGAGGTTAAAGTGCAGACTGTCGGCTTTAATGTGAGGGTATTTTCATCCATATCGGGTGGACCGTTTAGAAATAACAGCACTTTTTGTACATAGTTCTCCCCTATTTTAGGGGACCTAAAAGTATTGGGATGAATTTACTTATATGTATTAAAGTAGTCAAAAGTTTTGTATTTTGGCCCCATATTCCTAGCACGCAATGTTGGATGCATTTGTTGTTTGTTTTGGTTGTGTTTCAGATTATTTTGTGCCCAATAGAAATAATGTCGATGCTACCACGATTACGGATAATCCTGAATGAATCGTGAATAATGATGAGTGGGAAAGTTACAGATGCACAAATATCATACCTCCAAGATATGCTAACTTCTAACCATTACAATAAAAGAGAAGGTTAGCATTTTTGGGGGGGTATAATATGCCACTAACTTTCTCACTCATCATTATTCATTATTCATTCAGGATTATCCATAATAATGGTAGCATCCACATGAATGCAGAAGTGTTTAGAAACATATTCTATTCTTATTTACAATAAAGGTGACTCCAAAATGACACAATACATTATTTACCATTAATTCTATTGGGCATAAAATAATCTGAAACAACCAAAACAAAACAAACAGCAAATACATACAACAAGTTTGCAGAGTCACAAGCTTGATGTAATTATTCCATGCTAGGAATATGGGACCGAATAGTACACTTTTGACTACTTTAACACACATAAGTGAATTTGTCACAATACTTTAGGTCAAATTAAAGCTGACAGTCAGCACTTTAATAGTCATTTTATCATTTAAAGTCCAAAGTTCTGGAGTACAGAGCCAAAACAACTAAACATGTCACTGTCCCAATACTTTTGGAGCTCACTGTAACTACCCAACTTCTAATGGGTAAAACGTCAACTCGTCATCCTGAAAGTTAATATTTGAGACATGATGTAGTTGTACTTGAGAAGACAAGCTGATTACAACAAGGGAGAGACAATAATGTGTTATTTCTTTGTAAGAGAGTATGACGTTGATACTACACAATAGCTGATGGGAGCAGGACAGGATGTCTCTGAATGCTCCACTCATCCAACTAGTGAGACAGTCAGGCTGAGACTTTGATCTCACCAGACACACTTATCCTGCTGTTGGCACGGCACGGCTACAGCCATTAGTCACCTCTAGCTAACACAAGCACTGTTTGCTGTCAGCACACACACACTGAGGTCTGAACACACACTGACCAGGGGTTCTTCTCAGTCAGAGGGAGTGTGTCAAACTCAGTGGAGCAGAGCTAAGCATTCCGAGCGTCACCCAAGCCCTGGCCTGCATACCTATTGTAAGTCCTCTGTGTGGGAGAACCAGAGCGATTCACCCAGTGTCACTGGCTGCGAGATTCCTAGGGCCGCAGTGGGGGTTACTGACCTCCAGCGCAGGCCCAGTCGCTGACTCATACAGCTCTGACTATGGAGCCTAATAAGAGGAGCTTAGAGTCCACATGGAGGAGGTCTCATCAGGGCTGGACAAGACAGAGCACTCTCCCAGCACTGAGAGGGCTCTGGTCTGGGGCTCCTGCGGCTCTAGCCACAAATCACTCTGCTGTCTGCGTTCTTATCAGTGCGTCTGCTCTAGTCTGCTCTCTTTATTACATACAACCCACTGACTCCCAGAGATACTGATCCAGTAAGGGCAGCAAGAGGAATGATTCTGCTCCACTTTGCTGACTTTGAGAGCCAGGTGTCGAAGTTTTCAGTATGCCTTTTGGTTTCTGGTATGCCACTGGCCAACGATATATGCCTCACTGTGGGTTAAGACCTTGGGCCGTTCCGACTATTTATTTATTCTACAAACATCATGACGAGGTTGTGGTGGAGGGTGGTCAAGACATCAGTGGTGGCAGAATTCCACTCCTGTAGGGTTGTCATAATAGTAGCAAATCAGACAACACGTAGTTCAATCTATGGTATTCATTGAGGTAATAATTATATCACATTTTCTGAGAGCTTTCTGGAACCAAGACACACTTTAATTACTGTGGTGTGGGTGCAGTTATAATTTTCCTACATGCCAGACCATTTAACATTAACCCTGGTAGAGGTGAGTTACAGTACATGAAATCCTTTGTGGTTTGAGAGTGGCTGTGCCCAGTGCCCATACTCACGTGGCATGATGCCCTGCTCCACTAGCTGCTCGCGAGTGCGTCTCTGCTGCAGGCGGCGCTGGAGGACTGTGGGAGAGAAGGTTAGAGGTCAACCTATGCACAATTAGCCTTGTCCCAGATCTGTTTGTGCTACCTCACTAATGACCATAGGAGTTAGCAAGACAGCATAAACATATCTGGGACAAGGTTAATGCATAACTCTCTAGTACCTACTTTGCTGAGTAGTAACTCAACCCTTCAGGCGACCCTCCATCTACACACTAGATGGAGGGTCGCTGGGACGATGAACCCGAAAAGTATCGACAACGATCACTTATCGCAGGCATTTTGCTGATATCGTTCATTACGATTAGTAGCCTAGCCTATTCTAGAGAAATATGTTTGATATAGGTGATTGTTAATGGGACAATTGATGGCTACAACCATCAAACTAGTAATAGTAGTTTAAAGGATAATAAAATAAAATAAACTGGTGCACATTCATGTTATAAAGGCAATTTATCGCAATATGGATTTTTGTCCGCCCAGTTCTACTACACACCCAACCCACAGATAAAGGCAGTAGTTTACTTAAGGCAGAAATGATAGGAGCGAGGTTGGTCAGGGAGGATGGGTGGGTGTATAACGCAAAGGTCTAGCAATCCAAACGTTGCGTGTTCGAATCACAGGATGGACGTTAGCCACCACAAAATTGTAATTCCTTACGAAGAACATTGTGTACTGGACACGATTCGTTAGGAAGAAGAAAATCATGTGGTGGACACGAAAAAAATTGACCAGTCACGAATTTGTCACACCACACCACATCACAGCCAAGCCAAAACAAAACAGGAAGTCCTGTTCCTCCACATAAGACATTCTATAGAGACATCCTTTAGACTTCCTCCATGGTTAACCTACCAGACTACTGGCAATAAAGCTCTTCTTGATACTATGAGTTTACTTTGGAGAGATTACATGGGCTTTACATATTAATATACAAGCTCTCTTCAAATAAAGTGAAGACAATGAAAGCCTGGGATGCAAATGCAGAGTCAACTTGACATAGATGTTCAACTTGACATAGATGTTCAACTTGACATAGATGTTCAACTTGACATAGATGTTAAACATGAAGTACAAACATAGATAAGACACAGGCAAGGGATGAGTCTTTCTCGAGTAGCACTGTAGAAATAACGAACCCTGAAGACTAATTACAGTGCAATGTTCATATGTCCGAGTCACCTCTGTGGTGTCGGAGATGATGTCATCCCAGGGCTGAGTGAACTCTGTCTCTTTTGTAAGTGCCGCCCCATAAAAAGTGAGATGTGTAGTCTTGTTTTGGAGGGGGAAGCACTCATCCATTAAGTCCTTCGAACATAAAAAGACAAGAAGGCCTCGGTGCAGAAGTGAAAAATGTTGAGTCTTATGCAGGAGTCTTCAAATCCTTGGACGGCACTCAATGTTTTTTTTCTCCATCATAATAAACTGCAGTGCGGGCCCAGTTTAAACATATATAAACAGGCGAGCGTGGACGTGTTATTTCAGTGGAATAACAGTGCTCCTCAGCAGAAATATTTTAAGAGGAAGGTGATGGTTTATGGTGACGAACGACGCAGCGCTGTGAGGAACTTGGGGCCCTTTTCGTCACCAAGGCGCTGTGTTCATAGTGAGGTTGGACTGTTGCTGGAGTAGACTGCTCATTGGGTCCAGCCATATGGACTACACACACACTCACACACACTCACTACATACTACATACTACACACACACCCAGGCCTGCTATGCTCTAGTCCCCTGGGACACAGTCACTGCGTCTGACCAGGCCAATGTGACTCACTCCAGCTAAAATAAACTGGGCAGCTGTGAGAACAAGGCCTGGGAACCATGGAGTCTGGAGGTGGCGTGTGGGTGGGGGCCGGGACTGGAACCCAAAGCATTGTACAGAGGGGGGGTCCCGCTCCCACTGGTGGACAGAGGAGCACAGAGAGTCCCAGGGAGCCAAGACGGGGGAGCAACTGAGTCCATTCTCAGAGCCCCCCTAAACTTTAACAAGCCCCCTGCACCTCCAGGGCTCAGAACACTGTGTGCCTGCTCCTGCTGCCTATCCATGGTTCCCATTACACGTTCACAACAGGGTCAGGTTAGCGTTTTTTTTGTCATGAATCTTGTTCTGGAGGACGCTCTGCAGTGGTCACAAAGACATCAAATCTGATTTGAAACCTTACTTTAACCACACTGCTAACCCTAATGCCTAACCTTAACCTTAAATTAAGACCAAAAATCTCATGTTTGTTTTCATACATTTTTGCAGCTCGCCTGTCTAAGGGGAAATCGCCCAGTGCTGCCTCCATGACAAGACTCATGACAATACACGTCAAACTGCACACCAGGGGGCACCGACACAGCCCCAGAAAGATAATTTGGGAAGATTGGAGAAAATGACCATTGGTCGGTCGGTTTCAATATTCATATTACCCACTCTGGCTCGACTGGAAACGAACTGCCATTTCAAGTTGTTATTCTTGACATCAGTGTGGCAGTACAGCCCATGCCTGAGGTGCTCTTTTCATTTATTTGGCTGATGTCAATAGTGCTGTTCTCAGTGAACCCTGGCTAACCTCTGTGTGATGCAAGTCGGCTGCACTCCCCTGCTCTCCAGCACAACATAAACTTACTTCACGAACCTCAGAGTGTACATAGGCTTTACTAAAATCCCTGTCTCCTGGTCTCTAATCCCCTGCCCATGTTCGTCTCAACAAAACTCATCTCTGGACAAAGTCTGCCGTTGGATCTCTTAGCCCGACTTTCTCCTAGAAAAGAGAATCTGTTTTGTTATGGCTACACTGTTATAGAAACAGTCTGACACTGATATAGGCTATGTTGACATTACTGCTGGAAATATACAGTATTCTCCTTGAAGCTCAGCTGTGCTCCATGCTCTTGCAAATGCTAATTTACTTGATGAGTCCGTTTGTTGTATTTTCGAAGATAGATAAGGAATAAAACATTGGCAATACATTCAAAACAGATCCATCCAACTCATCCAAGCATGATTCTATTGTGACCTGAGGAGACACAATACATTTTTAATATGACTTACATTAAAGCTAGCTAGTAGAGTCATACCACCTTTTCTTTATAAACCAATTTGTTCTTTGAAACGTCTAATACTATCAAGAGTTGCCCTGTAACGGTATGCAGATCACGGACAGAATGTGGAGCCACAGCATTTCCAGGTTTAGAGTTCCACTGGGGACTATTCCTCTGAGCCAACATACTGTGCAGTAGAATGCTATCGTTCAGGAAAAGGTACTAAGCGGTGACATCATGCTTAGCTGATAGCCTAGGGGTAACACTGGGCTCTGCAGTTACTTGTCACCATAAGAAAGTGAACACACAGTCCTGGGTTTAAGGATCCTAATAATATGATATGCTATATAAACCCATCTCCCCAGTCCCTTCCCTCATTCTGGCCTCATCTCCTCCCTCGTATTGACTTTGTTTGTTTCTAATAGACAACAACAACTCGGTACACTATTGTGATGCTGTTAATCCAGTCTCAAACTGACACTGGACATCATTTAATGGCTATTCATTCTGTAATGCCCTATAATTTCCTGGTGGGGCTCTCGGTGTTATCATCAATTAATCAGTACAAATTACTCGGACATCACTGCCATTGGTCGAGTTCATTAGGCCTATAAGTAGCTATATATTTCATCCAAGATAATGAAGTTGACTGAAAAGTAGACCTAAACCCATAAAGCCATACACATTTTACTGTAACTCCATTATTTTACTGACAACTATAACAACTATTTGCCTTCTAGTGAGAATATAGTTTAAAAGTCCTAAACACAACAACATTTCTGGAGACAACCGTAGAGGAAACCAAAATGGATACTGATTTAGGTTGATACTGGGCTTCATGCCAACAACGTAGTGATGCTACCTAGCAGAGTCAGAGAGAGAGTGAAATGGAGAGCGAGAGCAGAAGAGAGAGAGCAAGAGAGTGAAAAGGTATGCAATAGAAAGAGAGAGTGAAAGAATGAGGAGAGAGAAAAGGAAAGACAGAGAGAGACAGAGGCACCTGCTTTAAATTTACCCCTGCAGACGGCAGGGGTCTCCACGTCGAGGCACGCCATAGATGAGGAGAGAGCCGGGTCGCTTAGCGGCCGGGTCTGGAGTCCCATGGAGTGATCAGGGCAGTGAGGAACGAGGACCAGCATGAGGGTTTGGTAATGAGGGAAAACACTCAGCTAGGAGCGTTTCTCACAGTATGGTATTTACAGTCCCTCCCTCTTTCTCCAGTCTCTCCAGTCTCTCTCTGCCTGTCTTTGTGTTGGTTTCAGCGGAGAGAGTGTGTGCTCACTCATGCTCTGGCTGGGCTCAGCTAGTAAGCGTCAGGAGGAGGGAACACAGACAGACGAGCCACTGTTAACCCTCGCTGGGTCACTCTGCTCTCAGTGCTCTGCTCTTTCAATACTAGCCTCATTAGAAATAAATACAATGAGTCAAGCAACTTTAATCACCAAATCAACACAGAGAACAATACAACCATTTGACCAAACCAACTGCTGTCCTAAAAGTCTACAAAAGTAAGCCATATATATTGAAAATAGGCTAACTACATGCATGTATTGAAATTCTAACTTTAACTTCTAAAGTCTCAGTGAACTTAAGGACTTCTTGTGTCTTTCTTGGCCCAAAAACATTTCGTATTTTGAGTAAGAGAATGAAAAGCTCCATGAGAAAACGAGCCTGGAGTTCTTTTTCATAACATGTGTCACTGGATAAAAATGACAGAAACAAACATGCTGAGGTTCCTGGGACATCAATGGTCATCTGTGTCACTTTTTCCAGTTGTAAACTGTGCTTTTCTGACATTTAGCACATTATTATTATTGCTATCATTTTCATTTAATTATTTAGACTAGGACACTACACTCAAACATGACATTAATACAATCTTCTCTATTGTTACCATTAGTGTAGGACTGACCGTACCTGTTGCTGACTAATATTGACTTAAGGGAAAAGTATCAATATTTTATTTGGGATTTCAAACAAAATAGATTAAATGTAAACATTATAAATGGGAGGTGCATTCAACCCCCGTATATCAATCTGGTCTCTGTGTCCCAGAACAAATAACAGCAAAGAGAAATATCACTCACCCAGAGGAGACTTCTAAAGGGACACAGAGACCAGATTGAGAGAACACTGGAGAGTGATAACAGATGAATAGGTGGTCATTTCCAGCCGGTTAGCATACACATACAGGAAGTATGAGTCATATCCTTGAAGTCCAGATGTGTGTGTCCCTCCCTACTCCCTAACACTGCAGGTTAAAGGGCAGAGGGCAGTCACCATGAACTGGCATACTCCTTCTATTTCCATTCCAGTCCATTTCGTCCTGGTGTATTTCACCCATGTCAATGTTCAAGGACGACATGGGAACAGTCATTAACGTGTTAACCTTACCATACTATAAAATGACACAACTGCAAACTGAATGTCTAGATAAACAGCTGTAGTCATATTCTAACACTAATAAAGATCACGTACAGACCCAAAAGGAAATGACTGACAGGTACCATGTGATCAAATGGATCAGGAAAGCTGCTTAAATGAAAGCAAGCTCCTTTATAGAGCCGGTCCTGATTCTGATTCTACCCTATGTTGTGCAGGTGAATCCACCACAGGGGTCTTCCTCTTAGGAAGAAAGACAGGATTCAGTCTGTGCTCCAGACGCCCCAGATGCTCCCTGTGATGTGCCTGACAGTGTCAGCTCCTGCTGGGGCCCAGGGAGGGAGAAATAGCCCTGGTGGGGAGGGATTAATGGAGCTCAGACCTGGCCTGCGATGAAATCAATGTGTCTGCAGCCCAAAGCAAGAAGAAAGTGGCAATCAATACTGAGAATGGCACAAGATAGGGAACCAAGCAGAGACACTAGCCTATGAGAGCTCCCCACTAAAGGGGTGTGCTGCTGTTGCAATGTCAAGGGCCTCCACAAGAGCATTCTGTATGGAGTAAACACTTAAATCATGGATAGTATGTAGTCCAATGTGCATCACTATCAATACAAAAATGTTGGGTCCCACGTATCATGTGAGCTGCATTGGAAATTATTAATCACATTAACCAGAAGAGAAAATAAACAGCTAACTTCCTCTGGTGATAAAATACATAACAGCTACAGCTATTCTGGAGAAGTCGGAATTCTGAAGAAGGGAGATTAAACTTGGCCAGACGTTAATATTTTGAAACTGAACAAATAAAACATTGCCACTACATCATCACATCATCAACTAGCCATAGAGTAAAACACATTTTAGTTTTCCCAGTGTCTGTCTCTTGGGCAGTAAGGTCGGGGTGACCAGTGGTCTCCCTCCCATACCCCCCATCCCTGACTGTGCCCTCTTTAGGGATTGGGAAAATGTCACTCAGGGTGGGTGAGTGCCAGCCTGCCCAACAGACACTGCCCCTGTGCTACCTCACTATGGTTCACATGCAAGAGGAATATTTCCAGACTGGCGTTCTGGCTGTGGTTGTGAGAACCAGCGGGTTAGGAGAGCGAGATAACAGAGGAGATCTCAAGATGCTGAAGGTCCACAATTTCAAGGAAAACGCACTGGGAAATTTTAGTAAGGAATTCATCATTAGTGAAAAGTTCAACTAGAGGCGCAAACCGTTTATTGACTTGAAGTCTGTTGAAGTCTGTTCAGTTGAAGTCTGTTAATCAGAATCTGCATCTACTTTATCATATTTAACTCATTAACAATGTCAACCTAAAAAGCTGCTTTTCTGAGAGAAACCAACAAACCAACATTTAGTGGCCCAAGGAGAGGACTGACTTTGGGACTTGATGTCAGGAACCGATCAAGCTGTGATTATGTGTTGGCGTCCAGATGTAATTCCAGTCTAATTCCCCACTTCTCTCCACAAACAAATCTCTGGAATGGAGAGGAGTTTGTTTTCTCACTGTCAGGGCAAGCTTGCTCTCTGATGGATGACGTAGAAACCAGAGTCTCTGGGTGAATTTCAATCGTATTTCCTTGATTCCTCAGAGCATCGGATCTGCTCCAATGCATTTTGAGAAGGAGGCAAGGAGAGAGGATGCAAGGAATCAAATACAATTGATTCAGCCTCTGTGTTTTCACCACTCATCCTCCTGATACTAGGTATGCATTTACTTTAGAAACTTTAGAAGCCTTTTTAAACCTCTAATACACTACAAGTTTGCATTTCCTACTGTGCAGGAAATGTCCTGCAACAAACAGGGTGATCAAAGTAAGATCCTACATCTGTATATGGCACTATATAGTCTATGCCAGTGCTTCTCAATCTTTTTTCAATAACGTACCCCCTATCAAATTTTTTCTCAGCCAAGTACCCCCTGACCGGCCCCAATCATTTGAGATAGAAATAAAAGCTATGACTACGATATAGTGATGTGCCATCATTATGAGATTTATTAAACATTGTAAATGAAAAACATTTGCAATAATAAACATTTGCAATAATAAACAATGTATAATTACCGATCATGCAGTTTAAGTACCCCATGACTGGCCCCAAACATGTTTGATAAAAGAAACCTATATAAATAATATATATACAGTGTGTATATATATATATGATGTTTATAACATTTTAGCTCAAAAACACTTGTAATAATAAACAACAAACTAAGTTGCACTTATAATTTAGTGGAAAACATGTGCTTGTGCTTCACTGAGGATCTTGGTCATCCTCAGTGGCAGGGAGGACACAGCAGTGATCAGACTTTTTTCCAGGCCCAGTCTGTTTCTCTGCTTTGTTTTGATCACAGTCCACAAGCCTCACACAAATATGTGGATCCAAAGGGCAGTAGCTGCTGAAAAGCTTTTTCTCCCAGCTCAGGGTACCTTTTTTACACACACCCAAAACTGCGTTAGAGTGGAGTTTTCATATTTAATCCGTAGGCCATAGTCAGATGACACATCCAAGAGTTTTTCCTGGTGACAGAGAGGGAGCTTGTTTCTGCTTTCTTCTGACAAAATAAATGGGTTTCTCACCCAACTGAGCTGTGGAGATTTCTCCTCCATGTCAGGAAAGTATGAGTTAAAACTCACAATCAGGTTGGCCAAATGTTCTTCTATGATGGACTTCACTGGTTCTCTCTCCACATCTTCCCTGGAGAGGAAAGCATCCACCTGAGAAAAGCAGGTGAGATCCCCCTGTACACATGGCCGTTTCCACAACTCTGCGTTCTTCAGAAAACCACCCACCTTGTCATACAGGTTCAGAACGTGGGTGTCCTTGACCTGCAGACACACATTCAGCTCATTCAATTTGCTGAATATATCTGCCAGATAGCACAGTTTTGCAAGCCAATCTTTATCTTCAAACAGGGTGGCATATGGAGATCTTTGCTCTGACAAAAAGGTGTGCACCTCCGCCCGTAGTTCCAACAGCCTGTTCAGTATCCTCCCTCGAGATAGCCAGCGCACTTCTGTGTGTAGCAGAAGTTGTGTGTGTTCAGCTTCCATGTCCTCACAAAGGCGGTGAAACAGTCGTGCATTGAGTGGCCTTGACTTAATAAAGTTAATCACATTAATGCTGTCATTCCAACACAGGACTTATATTTTTGGATGCCAGTGCTTCCCTGTGTATGATACAGTGATTCCACTGCACTTCTGGATGTTTATTTCTAATACGTGCCATGAGCCCTTTAACACGGCCTGTGATTGACGCAGCTCCGTCAGTGCAGACACTCTTGCAGTTTCTCCAGTCCAGCTTGTTTTCAATGAAGAAATTATCCACAACATTAAAAAGGTCCTCTCCTGTTGTTTTCCCCTCTAAGCTCTTGCAGAAAAGTACATTTTCATAAATGTCGTCGATATCCACATACCTCACAAAAGCAATGAGCTGTGCCTTGCCACTGACATCGGTCGACTCATCAAGCTGGAGTGAAAATGCTTCGCCAAGTTTTCCCACAACTTGTTCAAAAATATCCGCTCCCATTCTTTCTATTCTGCGGGAAACGGTGTCATTAGAGGCACCGTTTTTTATTTATCCGCAGCATTTTTGTCTGCTAATACAACAGCGGCTGGGAGTAACAGGTCCTCAGCGATCGTGAACGGCTTTTTTGCTTTAGCCACGAGCAGTGACACCGCATATGACGCCTGTAGTGCTTTGGCTGATGTTGTGGAGACTTTTTGCATTGTTTGGTGCGATGATCTAAACTCAGCAAGTTTTGTCTTGAAAAATTCTGGTGGCTTTCCAACATGACACTGATGTTTGCTGCTGAGATGTCTCTGGAGGTGCGCCGGTTTCATCGAGCTGTTAGCTAGTTTCTCCCCCACAGAAAAAACACAATGCCTGGGGAGGGTTGCCGTTTGTTGCCGTGAATCCCATCAAAACATACCCCTCCTGATATTGACGGTATTTTGTTGGCTCCACTTCGGCTTTCTTTTTTTCTTCATCCTCCCCGTTCCCCGCTGTAGTATTGCTACGTTTTAACCAGGATTTCATTTAAATGTCTGTTTGTTTCCAGTAAAGCAACTGGCTTCCCGCTCGGCATGATTCAAATTCTTCTTCTCTGATTTAGGTAGTTTACAATCACATTTAAAATAGAAACATTTTATATAAAAATGTGGTTTACATAAACATTTTATTAAACTTATTTTCGTATGATATTTTTAGTAATCATTGATGATTTTGTATATCTTTTAAATTAAATTAATAATTTAAATTAATTAATATATTTTTTTTTATTATATATTTTTTTATAAATCTCACGTACCCCCTACAGTACCGCAACGTACCCCTAGGGGTACGCATACCCCCATTTGAGAATCACTGGTCTAGGCAATAGGGTGCCATTTCAGATACATGCCCTAGGTGATTGACCTAGGTGACTGACTGGTGTACTACTCACCGTTCTTACGCTCTTTGAGAGGCGGCAGGCTGGGGCTGGACTCCTCCAGCTCGTGGGTCATTGCCTCGCTGCGGAGACTGGGCACCAGCAGCACAAGCTGCAGGCTGAAGTCCCCCTCCACTCCCAGACTCCCCTGGGGCTCCATACTGTAGCCTCAGGACTCAGGAGGAGGAGCTAGGCCGGGTCTCCTGGAAACCAGCAGGGCAGATAGAGCTGCTGTTGTCGGTTGTTGCTGGGGAGATGGGAACATTGTGTCATTTTACAGCAGGAGTCATTCATCATATAACAAACTTGGCTGCCGATTGAATCATTTAACTTACTTATAACAGTTTTATAACAGTTATGCCATTATGCTGACAGTTGATTGCATGGAGATCACTATGGGACTGAAGCAGAAGGGAGCTTGGAGATCACTATGGAACTGAAGCAGAAGGGAGCTTGGAGATCACTATGGAACTGAAGCAGAAGGGAACTTGGAGATCACTATGGAACTGAAGCAGAAGGGAACTTGGAGATCACTATGGAACTGAAGCAGAAGGGAGCTTGGAGATCACTATGGAACTGAAGCAGAAGGGAGCTTGGAGATCACTATGGAACTGAAGCAGAAGGGAGCTTGGAGATCACTATGGAACTGAAGCAGAAGGGAACTTGGAGATCACTATGGAACTGAAGCAGAAGGGAACTTGGAGATCACTATGGAACTGAAGCAGAAGGGAACTTGGAGATCACTATGGAACTGAAGCAGAAGGGAGCTTGGAGATCACTATGGAACTGAAGCAGAAGGGAGCTTGGAGATCACTATGGAACTGAAGCAGAAGGGAGCTTGACAATAAAGAATCAAGCTAAAAGCCTAACCACTTATTTTAACAGATGAATGTACCAGATGTAAAAGGTCTTAGAATATTGTATGGTTTTAATTAGCAACATATTTCCCAAGTTTTGTATAAAATTGGATGCCAAAATTAACACTTTCCTTTCGGTCTTACTACCACCACTTCATTAACTCATATTCTGGATTTACTATTTACTATAGAAAAGGTAATGTCCACAAGACAAATATCAGCTTTACTGTCAATAACTAATCACCAAGAATGGGTTTTATTGAGGTTAGAGGAAGCCTGTGATCTCTGGTGAACCGCAGTCTTTCTCATTCCTCAGAGAACAGAGAGGAAATCTGCTGCTCATTGACAGACAGCTTTCTATCAATAGTGCAGACATTTGCACCTGCCATCTGCTGCAGTTCTCTCTGTAAGAGAAACTCCCTCAGGGATGCTGTCGGAATATTGATGAGACGAACGTTGCCTGCAAAGCAGCTAAATCCTGACTTCTCCCTTCTCTTTCCTAGCGTTACCTTACCAAAATGTTATTCCACTTGTCCCACCCACCTGGACAACGTTTTGCAACTGAACGTGGCCCTGTTCTACATATTTCTGCCAGTGACAGATGCTGAATGAGCAACGTGAGGCAGACTGGTGCAGATACAGATCCAGGCTGCTTAGAAATGGAACCATCATCTGTCTGTTTCAGGAGAACAACCTACAGAGGGGATTCAGGTATATACAACTTTACCCTTCAAGTGCCAGAGAGTAATATAAAATGGCCTTACCCTATAGCTACTACAGTGTCTTGCTTCTGAAACATGTAATGCAAAAGCTGAGACACAAGATGTCTGAGCTGCTAGGCACCTTTGATCTCTAAAACAAACTCCAGCTGTGTTAAAACTAAGACTGATCTTTGTTTGTTCTTCTTCATGCATTCCGGTTTCAGTGCTGAAGATAGTCTTGGTAGATTCACACTGGGAGCTGGCAGACCGGGAGATGAGAGGTGGCTACAGACAATGACAGCATTCTGGGAACAGTCCTCCCATCTCATCATGTACTCAGCACAGCTCCTCATGAGTAAGCAAAGTCAACTGTTAAGCACATCTCAGCATTAGCCTCGGCCATTATGGTTCTTCTCTTGAATTCACACCACTAGTACAGAATATACTTTTAGAATGTCAGAACATGTGGTTTTAAGGGTAGAGAGTGCAAGCGAAGAGAGAATATGAATATTTGTCAGCTTGACTGATCCTTGGAGATACATATCGAGGCTTGAAAATGTGCTTTTTTTATTTTGATGAGGGGGAAAATATATAAAAAATTCAAAATATCCTGTATGGGATGTCAAAACCTGTTATTTCTAGCAACTTGTACCAGACAGTTATGCCTCTTCCCCTATCACCCATTTTAATATCCTATTTCAGATAGTGATGCCGTAAAACATGTCAGAAACACTTTCCTCATATAATAGTAAATTCCATCGCAGCGAACACAAAGCCTACAGTTTGCTGATTGATTTATGAAATACAATGGGTTAAGTCACAGAGATGATTTAATGCAGAAATGATGTGCCATGGAGCCAAACATATCACCCTTCCATCCCCTCTGTCCCAACCGAGAGTCTACTCTCTCTCTATAATGTGCTCCAGCCTCCCAGAGGATGGAGCAGCACCAGTCCCATTTCTCCAGTCTGTCTGTCTCCAGGGTGTTATGCTGGGTAAAAAGATACCAAGCTCTGTTGCAGGATGACTCTGGGTAAAGACACAGTCCAAAATGGACATAGCGTTATCTATCTAGAACACACATTTAAATCTTCATAATCTTTTGCTATGAGTAGCAGTAGCAGAAAAATGCCAAATCAAAGATGGACCAATGAGGTCTGTGCTCTTGACCACATGTTATCAAGATGGGGAAAACAAATCAGACAGCTGCTACTTAACTCAGTTTTTATTTATTTTTTAATTTAACCTTTATTTAACCAGGTAGGCCAGTTGAGAACAAGTTCTCATTTACAACTGCGACCTGAATAGTTGATATAAACAACGAGGAGAGGGTTTATCTGCAGCTAGGAGAGGGTTTGTAATGTGATCCCTGGACTCTTTGCCAAGACTAATGTCAGCTTTCAGTCTTCGATCCATACTCAGATCCCAATGCTTCTTAGTTTACACTCGAAGTCAGCTCAAGTACATGCATTAGTGTTGTTTACAACCAGGGCTATGCAGGATATGAAGGACTGCCTCTCGTTTTACTTGAGATGCTCCGGCTGGCCAAATAAACCAGTCTTGTCGCCGATGCATGAAAATAAAGGTAAAATGTCTCCAAACTCAGGCTCCATTATTAACACTATACAGACTTTTATATCCTCCATGCAAAGAGTTTATCGCTCGGCAATGCATTGGCCTGCCTGGCTGCATTCAGTTAGCCAAGTATGCACCAGTCCAAAAACCTCAGGTGCACCTTTGGCTAGGACGGAAGTGTACTGTCTAGATCAATCCTCTTGGTACATGGTCTGTGGTACTCTGCAGGTCTGTTAAATATGGTTTAACTCTCAAGCCAGTCCTGTTCATTAGAAAGCCTGTTCTTGGCCAAAGACAGACCAGGAACCATGCCATGCCATAACTATGGGTTATTTTGGCTCCTTGAACAACCAGATGTCATATCATTTGGAATGGCCTGGGTTTTTGTTTGGATAAGAGTTGTTTACTGGATTCCTTTCAATGAATAATTAGTAATTTCTACCAAAATGTAGTCATCACTCATCAATAAGATGAACATGAGAAAAGGAGAGAGAAGAATGTAGCTGTACAACTGACCTGCCACATCCTTTTCAGACAATTGCCAGAACAAACATGACATTTCCAGTGGATGCCATACTGATGTGTCTAACCATACTGATGGGTCTAACCATACTGATGGGTCTAACCATACGGATGGGTCTAACCATACTGATGGATCTAACCATACTGATGGGTCTAACCATGATGGGTCTAACCATACTGATGGGTCTAACCATACTGATGGGTCTAACCTTTCAGTTAGGAAGCTACTTCAACACAACACAACACTCCATCACTGAGATGGCTGTGCAGAAATGTACCTTTCCTGCAATAACGTCTCATTAAACTTAAGTCTTTCCCTGGCTGATGCTATATGTTGTCATGACAAGAAAACATACACTTCCACTATGACTTATGTTGATCTCATTGGACAGTTGACCCTATGTCCTCAATTATTTTTCACAATGAACATTCCCACTTCTTTTCCCCCAAAGAGAATGCCTTTGAACATCAATGCCTTTTGAGTATCAAATCCCGAGTGTGGAGTCCAAGAAAGTGTACACCTAGCAAGCGTTCTCAGGTTACAGTACAAAGAACCACATCAGATGAAACCAGATTCAGCAATTAATATGGCCACTTTAGCTTACAACGCATAAGAAACGGTATAAGTAGCCAGGAATAACATGGTTGACAATTTAAGGCACCACTAGAAGTCTATGGTTTCTCGTTAGAGAGACCAAACACTGAAGCAATCCTCTGCCTTCCCCTGAAGGTACATGACGTGTACTCTAACCAAGTTCAGATGCACTGTGGCAGATAGAATCTGCTGCTCATGCCTCTGCATCATAGTGGTGTTTGCTATGAAACAAAGACTTGCTTTAAGCCTTTGCAGGATTTTTAGTGAGTGAGAGTGAGAGTGAGAGAGAGAGAGAGAGAGAGAGAGAGAGAGAGAGAGAGAGAGAGAGCATGTGTGTGTGTGTATGTGTGTAGAGCCTGGCTAAGACACCCACACGTTCAAGGTGATCTGGCTACAGGTACCCGCATGTGAAGAGAGTTAGTAGGTCTTGCCACAGCTCTAAGCCCATTTCTGGGCAACTCTCTGCCAAAACTGGAAGAAAAAATGTTGACTTGGTTTTGGCTACATAAGCCACCTGGCATGTTGATACAACCAAGATAAATGCCTAATTGGATCAAGGCCTGACTGCCTAGCTAGAACACAGAGCATAGAGCGTAAGGGTTGAGGGTTTGGGCTGATTGATCACAGGTTATAAAACATTGAGATTACAAGCTCTTAGCCTAGTGTTATTCATTATTGAGCGAGGTCTGCGTAGTTGGCACAGTTTGACCCTGTCTGTCAGTCCAGGCACAAGGTGTATCACCTTCCACCTGGTTTTAGATGTTATCTAAGAGCCCACGCCAAGGATCTGACACTGGAGGAATACTCAGAGGAAATAGACTTGCTAACCTAGCCATTGGATCTCACTGGCTATGTCTTAACTGATAAAAGTGATTACAGTGCCTCGACAGTGGACATACAACTCTGCAAATCCAGACACTTTTATTACTGACGGACGCATAAACATAAATAAAGACTGTACTACCACGGGGAGCATGCTGATACAATACAGGAACGTTGGCTCTTGGTTTTCACAGAGGAATCTGCTCTACACCCACTACCTTCCCATCCCTGCCGCTCTGCTCCTCATCCCCTGCTAGGCTCTCTGCAGCGCAGTGCAGATGGTGGGAAAGCCAGAGGGAAATCCCTGTAGGCCTCGGACTTCTCTTTGAAGGCCATGAAGGCCGTGCAGCACGCAGGCAGCTGCCAAGAAGAGGCTACGGAAAGGCATTCCTCTGGCAGCGTGGTCACATCATCTTCAACACACACACATGGATGCATGCACACACACACACACACACACACACACACACACACACACACACACACCACACACCACACACCACACACCACACACCACACACCACACACCACACACCACACACACACACACACACACACACACACACACACACACACACACACACACACACACACACACACACACACACACACAGGGATGGGCAAGAATTACACACAGAACACTATAAAGTACCTCAACTATTTCACTGTGTATTTCATCTGCCAAATATTTTAGTGTAAGGGTTGAAGTGAGCCATTGCTCTTTATTCGATATTTCTATTCTATTATTTCCTAAATAGAACAAACCACAGAGCATCAGTAGATGACGCTGCAGTGCATTAGCTGGAGTGAGTCACTTCGAATTCCTCACTGATGTTGTTGGAAGCCAATTATATGTCATTTTCAAGAATGTTCTGTTCCTAACCCTGGCAGTTCCTTTATTGTATTTGTATTCAAAATGACTGATCCCTAAAGGGAAGAGAACTTCAGCCATGTGTCACCATCGTTATTTTTCAGTATTTCAGTAATTTAGTATAATGTTTTCTAACGCAACCTCTATGTTGATATTTGGGTTTAACTTGATCTTGAAAAGGCATTAAGGAAAATAAACGCATATTGGATTATAAGAAGCCCTTTAAAGTCAATTGAAAGTAAATGTTCAATCCTCCATTGATGATTTACAGCACAGTGGTAGGGGAGAAAGATATTTCTACTGGGTGAGACAACCTTGAGATGTTATCTGGGCTTACCTGTGACAGGAGGAGAGGACACTGCCTGGCAGCGCTGCTGTACAACCTGTGACAGGAGGAGAGGACACTGCCTGGCAGTGCTGCTGTACAACCTGTGACAGGAGGAGAGGACACTGCCTGGCAGCGCTGCTGTACAACCTGTGACAGGAGGAGAGGACACTGCCTGGCAGTGCTGCTGTACAACCTGTGACAGGAGGAGAGGACACTGCCTGGCAGCGCTGCTGTACAACCTGTGAAAGGAGGAGAGGACACTGCCTGGCAGCGCTGCTGTACAACCTGTGAAAGGAGGAGAGGACACTGCCTGGCAGCGCTGCTGTACAACCTGTGACAGGAGGAGAGGACACTGCCTGGCAGCGCTGCTGTACAACCTGTGACAGGAGGAGAGGACACTGCCTGGCAGCGCTGCTGTACAACCTGTGACAGGAGGAGAGGACACTGCCTGGCAGCACTGCTGTACAACCTGTGACAGGAGGAGAGGACACTGCCTGGCAGCGCTGCTGTACAACCTGTGGCAGGAGGAAGGGACACTGCCTGGCAGCGCTGCTGTACAACTCAATAGGTCATAGCGCTGCCTTCCAAACTGGAACCCAAATAAAATAGATGTTTAGCATTGAATTCCTCTTCCCAATCAATTTCTGTGGTAGGCACAGTGGGGGTGAAATGAGACTACCATCACTTCAACAATGATGCATATTCTTTTCTGAAAAGGAGAATGTAGATTAAGATCGAGTCATGTTTGACAGCTTGAAAGTTTGCATCTCATTGGAGCGGGTTGCTGTGGCGGTAATTGGTGAGCAGAATGTAGTGTTGGTCGGGGCTAAACAATAACAGGACAGGTATTTATAGACCAGGGGCTCTTCACTGGAGTGGCAGCCTTAAGATATGGAAAACAGGCACACTGGAGCAATAGGGTCCAGCTGCGATATCATCTCTCAGAGCAGTCATCCCTCAGGGTCTCTATGCTGCTACCTACTGATACGCAGTAGCGTTGCGTGGGTAAAATCACCCAAAATATGCAATATTTGTGCATTGCGACCGTGATATACAGTGGGGAGAACAAGTATTTGATACACTGCCGATTTTGCAGGTTTTCCCACTTACAAAGAATGTAGAAGTCTGTAATTTTTATCATAGGTACTCTTCAACTGTGAGTGACGGAATCTAAAACAAAAATCCAGAAAATCACATTGTATGATTTTTAAGTAATTAATTTGCATTTTATTGCATGACATAAGTATTTGATACATCAGAAAAAAATTACTTAATATTTGGTACAGAAACCTTTGTTTGCAATTACAGAGATCATAAGTTTCCTGTAGTTCTTGACCAGGTTTTCACACACTGCAGCAAGGATTTTGGCCCACTCCTCCATACAGATCCTTCAGGTTTCGGGGCTGTCGCTGGGCAATACGGACTTTCAGCTCCCTCCAAAGATTTTCTATTGGGTTCAGGTCTGGAGACTGGCTAGGCCACTCCAGGACCTTGAGATGCTTCTTACGGAGCCACTCCTTAGTTGCCCTGGCTGTGTGTTTCGGGTCGTTGTCATGCTGGAAGACCCAGCCACTACCCATCTTCAATGCTCTTACTGAGGGAAGGAGGTTGTTGGCCAAGATCTCGCGATACATGGCCCCATCCACCCTCCCCTCAATACGGTGCAGTCGTCCTGTCCCCTTTGCAGAAAAGCATCCCCAAAGAATGATGTTTCCACCTCCATGCTTCACGGTTGGGATGGTGTTCTTGGGGTTGTACTCATCCTTCTTCTTCCTCCAAACACGGCGAGTGGAGTTTAGACCAAAAAGCTCTATTTTTGTCTCATCAGACCACATGACCTTCTCCCATTCCTCCTCTGGATCATCCAGATGGTCATTGGCAAACTTCAGACGGGCCTGGACATGCGCTGGCTTGAGCAGGGGGACCTTGCGTGCGCTGCAGGATTTTAATCCATGACGGCGTAGTGTGTTACTAATGGTTTTCTTTGAGACTGTGGTCCCAGCTCTCTTCAGGTCATTGACCAGGTCCTGCCGTGTAGTTCTGGGCTGATCCCTCACCTTCCTCATGATCATTAATGCCCCATGAGGTGAGATCTTGCATGGTGCCCCAGACCGAGGGAGATTGACCGTCATCTTGAACTTCTCCCATTTTCTAATAATTGCACCAACAGTTGTTGCCTTCTCACCAAGCTCCTTGCCTATTGTCCTATAGCCCATCCCAGCCTTGTGCAGGTTTATCCCTGATGTCCTTACACAGCTCTCTGGTCTTGGCCATTGTGGAGAGGTTGGAGTCTGTTTGATTGAGTGTGTGGACAAGTGTCTTTTATACAGGTAACGAGTTCAAACAGGTGCAGTTAATGCAGGTAATGAGTGGAGAACAGGAGGGCTTCTTAAAGAAAAACTAACTACTGGTTGGTAGGTGATCAAATACTTATGTCATGCAATAAAATGCAAGTTAATTATTTAAAAACCATACAATGTGATTTTCTGGATTTTTGTTTTAGATTCCGTCTCTCACAGTTGAAGAGTACCTATGATAAAAATACTTGTTCTCCCCACTGTATAGGCCTA
Source organism: Thymallus thymallus (assembly GCA_023634145.1). Classification (NCBI taxonomy): domain Eukaryota; kingdom Metazoa; phylum Chordata; class Actinopteri; order Salmoniformes; family Salmonidae; genus Thymallus; species Thymallus thymallus. Next base: position 25,730,247 of record CM042397.1, read on the forward strand.
AAGACAGAGACAATAAGAAGACACAGTGGCAGAATAAATTCAACCACACTTTTGTTTTATCACAAAACTGGATAGCAACATCTCTCCAGTGAAGTCTACAAAGCAAATTGCATGTAACAGACAGTTACATGACCTACAGCATGGTCAAGCAAGTTAATGTTTCAGACCACTAAACAACTAATGATTTAGAACTACAGAGAATTACCGAAAGTCGAAAGAAAAGAGGAGCTGCCTCCACTATTCCAGCACCATTGAAACTTCAACATCATCAAATCACCTCTGCTTAGTCTAATACAGTGACAACTAAAAATACCAAAAACAATTTAGTCCAATCAATGTAAGATAAATATGATGTGGCTGTACGTGGTTCTGATTTCTGTGTGAGTATGCGTGTGTGCATTCGTGCAAGTAGAAAAACATGTTGACACCCTACATGTAGAGAAACGCTAATGCCATCCTCCTCTTTCATGTTGACGAAACAGTCTACAACTCTGTCATACAGTACACACTTTTATTTTTTGTTGTCCTAGGCTACCTGGCTAAAATGCTTGCTTGCTAGCTTAACTTCCATTCATGGGCGTTAGCTAGTTGACATTAGCCTTCTACATCTAGCTACATATTGAACTTCCATCCTTTCAGGCCAGGGGCTCAACAGAATCGCTGTTATAATCATTGGCCAGTACGGAGAATTAAGTAAAACCACAAGTCCAAATCCCTATCGCCATCCATGGCTAATTTATGAAAGGCCCAATTTTACCTTGCTAGCCGGAGGACAACAACACAACGAGAGGCAACAATCCATGTTTTTATGTCAATGACGTTTGCTCTCAATGGGATTTGATAGGAGTGATGCCAAAATCCAAGCTGGCTTCACTTGACACTTTTTATTGTTGCCTTCAATGCTATAGGCGGTAACAATGTCATACTCATTTGGACCAGCCAGCATCGATAGATGGCCCACACGTAAAGAGACAGAGGGGCGCTGTTTCACTCGCTCAGATGCTTTCTCCTGTGAGATACATTCAGCCTCTTGCGAATTGAAGAACAATTATGAAACACAGAGAGATGAAACATAAATTATTTTAGATTTTTTTATTGGTCAATCGTTTTGGGAAGCCTGGCTTCCCTTGTCATCCATAAATACACACCACTGCTGGAATGTCATTTTTACTAGGATTAAATGTCAGGAATTGGTGCAGGAGGCTTCAAATTCGTTATTTTTGAACAGGCTACAACCAAGTACTAAATTCACTGTTCTCGAGACAGATCTCGTTGAACTTGCACTTAACGATAACAGAAACCATTTTTACTTCTAGAAGTAGCTATTTTTCTGATGGGAGGAGGGGCCACATTAGCCCACAATGCGACACACTACCTGGGCGTGCTCCAATAAATTCTGACCAGGCTGCACAGTTTCCATGAGTGGTTATTGGTTCCATGTTGATTTCGTTTTGTAGTTTTGTTACAGCGTGATCAATACAAACTTTTTCCAAAAACACATTTAAAAGCGAGAATGAAGTTTAGAACTTTATAAAAGTAACGTTAACTTCATAATCCAATTAATTTTTAAGACCTGTCAAAATTGTATTTAAGACATTTTAAGGCCTAAAATTCGGATTATTGGATTTTAGACTTTTTAAGACTTTTTAAGGACCCGCGGAAACCCTGAGTTGAGCACAACAGGAGTTAGAACAGAAGAAGTTTAAATGAAAAATCCTCAGTGGTGACGTAAAGAGGATTGTGAGGAATGGGAAAAAACTAAAATGTATGTGGAATAGAGAAAAAAAAAGTATGTTACCACATTACACATTTATAACTTTGAACCACAATAAACACTCACTGACTCACCAGCAGTAAACCAGAGGAGGTCAACTGTATGGCTAAAAATAGCTGGTAGTACTCGCCAGAATAAGCTGCAGGGAAAAAAGCCTCCTTTTCCATGTGTGTCTCAGGCCATATGGGTCTCACCGCACTCACAACTGCACTGCAGAAAACAGTGTGAGACTAACTACTGCAGCACTGCAGAAAACAGTGTGAGACTAACTACTGCAGGACTGCAGAAAACAGTGTGAGACTAACTACTGCAGCACTGCAGAAAACAGTGTGACTAACTACTGCAGCACTGCAGAAAACAGTGTGAGACTAACTACTGCAGCACTGCAGAAAACAGTGTGAGACTAACTACTGCAGCACTGCAGAAAACAGTGTGAGACTAACTACTGCAGCACTGCAGAAAACAGTGTGACTAACTACTGCAGCACTGCAGAAAACAGTTTGAGACTAACTACTGCAGCACTGCAGAAAACAGTTTGAGACTAACTACTGCAGCACTGCAGAAAACAGTGTGACTAACTACTGCAGAAATGCAGAAAACAGTGTGAGACTAACTACTGCAGCACTGCAGAAAACAATGTGACTAACTACTGCAGTACTGCAGAAAACAGTGTGAGACTAACTACTGCAGCACTGCAGAAAACAGTGTGAGACTAACTACTGCAGCACTGCAGAAAACAGTTTGAGACTACTGCAGAAAACAGTTTGAGACTAACTACTGCAGCACTGCAGAAAACAGTGTGAGACTAACTACGGCAGCACTGCAGAAAACAGTTTGAGACTAACTACTGCAGCACTGCAGAAAACAGTGTGAGACTAACTACGGCAGCACTGCAGAAAACAGTGTGAGACTAACTACGGCAGCACTGCAGAAAACAGTGTGAGACTAACTACTGCAGCACTGCAGAAAACAGTGTGAGACTAACTACTGCAGCACTGCAGAAAACAGTTTGAGACTACTGCAGAAAACAGTTTGAGACTAACTACTGCAGCACTGCAGAAAACAGTGTGAGACTAACTACGGCAGCACTGCAGAAAACAGTGTGAGACTAACTACGGCAGCACTGCAGAAAACAGTTTGAGACTAACTACTGCAGCACTGCAGAAAGAGGAGGGGGACTTCCTCATCCTTAACCTTCCTCCCGCCCCCCAAAATTTCCCCATTTCAAACACTGTAACTTTCCCACAAGTCTAATAAATTCTCCAGTGGCCATGACTGAGAACTTCACACATGGCGTCTGACCCTCCCACTTCTCCTCCTGGACTGGACACAATTGGGCCCAGGGCCCAGGCAGCGGAGCAGGCCGCTGCACTGGACCGGCCGACAGAATGGGAAAAAACTAAAATGTATGTGGAATAGAGAAAAAAAAAGTATGTTACCACATTACACATTTATAACTTTGAACCACAATAAACACTCACTGACTCACCAGCAGTAAACCAGAGGAGGTCAACTGTATGGCTAAAAATAGCTGGTAGTACTCGCCAGAATAAGCTGCAGGGAAAAAAGCCTCCTTTTCCATGTGTGTCTCAGGCCATATGGGTCTCACCGCACTCACAACTGCACTGCAGAAAACAGTGTGAGACTAACTACTGCAGCACTGCAGAAAACAGTGTGAGACTAACTACTGCAGGACTGCAGAAAACAGTGTGAGACTAACTACTGCAGCACTGCAGAAAACAGTGTGACTAACTACTGCAGCACTGCAGAAAACAGTGTGAGACTAACTACTGCAGCACTGCAGAAAACAGTGTGAGACTAACTACTGCAGCACTGCAGAAAACAGTGTGAGACTAACTACTGCAGCACTGCAGAAAACAGTGTGACTAACTACTGCAGCACTGCAGAAAACAGTTTGAGACTAACTACTGCAGCACTGCAGAAAACAGTTTGAGACTAACTACTGCAGCACTGCAGAAAACAGTGTGACTAACTACTGCAGAAATGCAGAAAACAGTGTGAGACTAACTACTGCAGCACTGCAGAAAACAATGTGACTAACTACTGCAGTACTGCAGAAAACAGTGTGAGACTAACTACTGCAGCACTGCAGAAAACAGTTTGAGACTACTGCAGAAAACAGTTTGAGACTAACTACTGCAGCACTGCAGAAAACAGTGTGAGACTAACTACGGCAGCACTGCAGAAAACAGTTTGAGACTAACTACTGCAGCACTGCAGAAAACAGTGTGAGACTAACTACGGCAGCACTGCAGAAAACAGTGTGAGACTAACTACGGCAGCACTGCAGAAAACAGTGTGAGACTAACTACTGCAGCACTGCAGAAAACAGTGTGAGACTAACTATTGCAGCACTGCAGAAAACAGTTTGAGACTACTGCAGAAAACAGTTTGAGACTAACTACTGCAGCACTGCAGAAAACAGTGTGAGACTAACTACGGCAGCACTGCAGAAAACAGTGTGAGACTAACTACGGCAGCACTGCAGAAAACAGTTTGAGACTAACTACTGCAGCACTGCAGAAAGAGGAGGGGGACTTCCTCATCCTTAACCTTCCTCCCGCCCCCCAAAATTTCCCCATTTCAAACACTGTAACTTTCCCACAAGTCTAATAAATTCTCCAGTGGCCATGACTGAGAACTTCACACATGGCGTCTGACCCTCCCACTTCTCCTCCTGGACTGGACACAATTGGGCCCAGGGCCCAGGCAGCGGAGCAGGCCGCTGCACTGGACCGGCCGACAGAATGGGAAAAAACTAAAATGTATGTGGAATAGAGAAAAAAAAAGTATGTTACCACATTACACATTTATAACTTTGAACCACAATAAACACTCACTGACTCACCAGCAGTAAACCAGAGGAGGTCAACTGTATGGCTAAAAATAGCTGGTAGTACTCGCCAGAATAAGCTGCAGGGAAAAAAGCCTCCTTTTCCATGTGTGTCTCAGGCCATATGGGTCTCACCGCACTCACAACTGCACTGCAGAAAACAGTGTGAGACTAACTACTGCAGCACTGCAGAAAACAGTGTGAGACTAACTACTGCAGGACTGCAGAAAACAGTGTGAGACTAACTACTGCAGCACTGCAGAAAACAGTGTGACTAACTACTGCAGCACTGCAGAAAACAGTGTGAGACTAACTACTGCAGCACTGCAGAAAACAGTGTGAGACTAACTACTGCAGCACTGCAGAAAACAGTGTGAGACTAACTACTGCAGCACTGCAGAAAACAGTGTGACTAACTACTGCAGCACTGCAGAAAACAGTTTGAGACTAACTACTGCAGCACTGCAGAAAACAGTTTGAGACTAACTACTGCAGCACTGCAGAAAACAGTGTGACTAACTACTGCAGAAATGCAGAAAACAGTGTGAGACTAACTACTGCAGCACTGCAGAAAACAATGTGACTAACTACTGCAGTACTGCAGAAAACAGTGTGAGACTAACTACTGCAGCACTGCAGAAAACAGTGTGAGACTAACTACTGCAGCACTGCAGAAAACAGTTTGAGACTACTGCAGAAAACAGTTTGAGACTAACTACTGCAGCACTGCAGAAAACAGTGTGAGACTAACTACGGCAGCACTGCAGAAAACAGTTTGAGACTAACTACTGCAGCACTGCAGAAAACAGTGTGAGACTAACTACGGCAGCACTGCAGAAAACAGTGTGAGACTAACTACGGCAGCACTGCAGAAAACAGTGTGAGACTAACTACTGCAGCACTGCAGAAAACAGTGTGAGACTAACTACTGCAGCACTGCAGAAAACAGTTTGAGACTACTGCAGAAAACAGTTTGAGACTAACTACTGCAGCACTGCAGAAAACAGTGTGAGACTAACTACGGCAGCACTGCAGAAAACAGTGTGAGACTAACTACGGCAGCACTGCAGAAAACAGTTTGAGACTAACTACTGCAGCACTGCAGAAAGAGGAGGGGGACTTCCTCATCCTTAACCTTCCTCCCGCCCCCCAAAATTTCCCCATTTCAAACACTGTAACTTTCCCACAAGTCTAATAAATTCTCCAGTGGCCATGACTGAGAACTTCACACATGGCGTCTGACCCTCCCACTTCTCCTCCTGGACTGGACACAATTGGGCCCAGGGCCCAGGCAGCGGAGCAGGCCGCTGCACTGGACCGGCCGACAGAATGGGAAAAAACTAAAATGTATGTGGAATAGAGAAAAAAAAAGTATGTTACCACATTACACATTTATAACTTTGAACCACAATAAACACTCACTGACTCACCAGCAGTAAACCAGAGGAGGTCAACTGTATGGCTAAAAATAGCTGGTAGTACTCGCCAGAATAAGCTGCAGGGAAAAAAGCCTCCTTTTCCATGTGTGTCTCAGGCCATATGGGTCTCACCGCACTCACAACTGCACTGCAGAAAACAGTGTGAGACTAACTACTGCAGCACTGCAGAAAACAGTGTGAGACTAACTACTGCAGGACTGCAGAAAACAGTGTGAGACTAACTACTGCAGCACTGCAGAAAACAGTGTGACTAACTACTGCAGCACTGCAGAAAACAGTGTGAGACTAACTACTGCAGCACTGCAGAAAACAGTGTGAGACTAACTACTGCAGCACTGCAGAAAACAGTGTGAGACTAACTACTGCAGCACTGCAGAAAACAGTGTGACTAACTACTGCAGCACTGCAGAAAACAGTTTGAGACTAACTACTGCAGCACTGCAGAAAACAGTTTGAGACTAACTACTGCAGCACTGCAGAAAACAGTGTGACTAACTACTGCAGAAATGCAGAAAACAGTGTGAGACTAACTACTGCAGCACTGCAGAAAACAATGTGACTAACTACTGCAGCACTGCAGAAAACAGTGTGAGACTAACTACTGCAGCACTGCAGAAAACAGTGTGAGACTAACTACTGCAGCACTGCAGAAAACAGTTTGAGACTACTGCAGAAAACAGTTTGAGACTAACTACTGCAGCACTGCAGAAAACAGTGTGAGACTAACTACGGCAGCACTGCAGAAAACAGTTTGAGACTAACTACTGCAGCACTGCAGAAAACAGTGTGAGACTAACTACGGCAGCACTGCAGAAAACAGTGTGAGACTAACTACGGCAGCACTGCAGAAAACAGTGTGAGACTAACTACTGCAGCACTGCAGAAAACAGTGTGAGACTAACTACTGCAGCACTGCAGAAAACAGTTTGAGACTACTGCAGAAAACAGTTTGAGACTAACTACTGCAGCACTGCAGAAAACAGTGTGAGACTAACTACGGCAGCACTGCAGAAAACAGTGTGAGACTAACTACGGCAGCACTGCAGAAAACAGTTTGAGACTAACTACTGCAGCACTGCAGAAAGAGGAGGGGGACTTCCTCATCCTTAACCTTCCTCCCGCCCCCCAAAATTTCCCCATTTCAAACACTGTAACTTTCCCACAAGTCTAATAAATTCTCCAGTGGCCATGACTGAGAACTTCACACATGGCGTCTGACCCTCCCACTTCTCCTCCTGGACTGGACACAATTGGGCCCAGGGCCCAGGCAGCGGAGCAGGCCGCTGCACTGGACCGGCCGACAGAATGGGGGCCTGGGAGGAGGGAGGGAGTATCTGTTTTGGTCTACAATCACAGTGGACAGTGGGGGAGTGCTGCTCTGCTTTCCAGATGGCAACATTCAAACAATGTTACTGGGAGAGTTTGAGGTCTTCATTTAGTAAAACGAATATAACCTATGATAAAATATTGAGGCAGATACTACTGTAATGGCACAGATAGACTACACAACACAATGACCTTTGGTCCAATATTACCAAATGGGGATGTAGCCTATATCTCTTGGTATGTTCTTATTTACTTTATACAGTGCCTTCAGAAAGTATTCATATTTCATACTTATTCCACATTTTGTTGTGTTACAGCCTAAATTCAAAATGTATACAATATTTTTTTTCTCTCACCCATCAACACACCATATAATGTCAAAGTGAAAACATGTTTTCAGAAATGTTTGCAAATTTATTGAAAATGAAATACAGAATTATCTCATTCATGTAAGTCTTCACACCCTACCACCCCGCCCTCTTCACAACTGTATTGGTGTGTTTGGACCATGATAGATCCTTAGTGATGTGGACACAGAGAATTTCAAGTTCTTTGGTTTAACATATCACCCAGGATCTATCATGGTCCAAACACACCAACACAGTCCTGAAGAGGGCCAGACCACACTTCTTCCCCCTCAGGTGGCTGAAAATATTTGGCATGGGACCTCAGATCCTCAAAATGTTTAACAGCTGCACATTCGAGAGCATCTTGACTGGCTGCATCACCGCTTGGTTTGCATCCGACCGCATTTCGCTACAGAGGGTAGTGCGTATGGCCCAATACATCACTGGGGTCGAGCTCCCTGCCATCCAGGACCTCTATACCAGGTGGTGTCAGAAGAAGGCCCAAAGACTCCAGTCACCCAAGCCACAGACTGTTCTCTCTTCTCCCGCATGGCAAGCGGTACAAAAGCATAAAGTCTGGAACCAACAGGACCCTGAACAGCTTCTACCCCCAAGCCATGAGACTTCTAGGCAAGACTGCTAAATAGCTCATCAAATGGCTACCCAGACGTCCTGCATTTACCTTTTTAGCACCAACTCTCTTGCATTGATTCTATGCACACACACTGGACTCTAGCCACCCGCCCGCCCGCCCGCCCACACGCACGCACGCACGCACGCACACACACTCACTGTGTATTTACGGAAGTTTATGATAGCTAGCTTAAATGAGAGGATGCAGTTGTCACAAAATTTATTTTCGAAAAAGTGAACCGGTGATTCGGAACGTTTGAATCGATTTTCTGACGGATGCATGCTACATTTGGATTGGGGTCCCACAGACTGATGCACTCATATAAAAAAATTATAATAATAAGGGACCGATGTGTATTGGTGAATCATTACATTCCTAATAGCAAGTCTGTTTGAGACACCCGTTTGAAGTGTTTTTCTCCAATTTAAGCTTTGGCCACAAATACGAGTATAGGATGAGTCAACAACATTATTTGGGTATGAGTTAACAGAATATTTTAAAAGTGAGACTTTCACTGGACAGTTACTTAAAATTCCAATTAAATTCTTGACTTTGAATTGAATTTGAATTGGCCACCCTCCACAGGAAGCTGAATTTGAATTTAATTTGAATTAAAAGGAAATATAATTGAATTCAGTGAAATTCATTGAAATTCAAATGGTTAATTTATTCCATAAATCATTATGCACATGTTTATTGTGATATCATGTATGATTGCCAATACTATGTTTAACATGTTCTTGAAACATTTCATTAAAAAAAAGTATTCTTCTAAAACGAGTTTTAAATAAGCATAGTGGTCTGGAAATATTGTAAGATAATTTTTTAGGTTGTCTATAATAATGTACAATTCAGTTACATGTTATTATATATATATATATATATATAAAAGTAATATCACAGAATGCATTAGATCAAAAACTCCAGAATGGATGGAACAACCTAACATCTCATTACAAAAATACAAACATACTGTTTGACATCTTTGATTTATTATCAAGCTAATATTTGGAATGGTATCTGTACTCTTTAGTATGAGATGGCAGATGCTTTTGGCAAAATATTTGGCAAAGGAATGATCACAGATCTGAGTAATATGTAACAATGTTTCCTTTACATTGTAATTACACTGTATCTGCCGATGTAACTACATGTCAATTGTAAAAAGTCGGCCAATAGAGATCTGACCCAACCTCAGAAGCTCTCGCTGCAAACTTAACTTCTCACCAGCCCTGCAAAAATACAGCAACATGAACTACTGAATGAGTGTGAAAACATTGATGCTGTCCAGGCTAGTTTAAATATACAACTTTGGCCTTTTGTAGACCCTTGTCAAACTGTATTGTAAACACAACGCTTCTTCCATTAGTTTCAATTGGCCCACTACAATGTACTTTGCCAGATACACTAACATTGACAGAAAACGGTAGAGTTTGTAATTGATTTTACAATTTACATTGTATAGCATTGCATCTGCAACAGTGCAATAGAGATAAAATACATGATGAAAGGAGGTTTATGACAGTGTAATATACATGTATTCCATCACTCCCAAATTCAACATAAAATGCAGAACACGCCTCTCTCTCTCTCTCTCTCTCTCTCTCTCTCTCTCTCTCTCTCTCTCTCTCTCTCTCTCTCTCTCTCTCTCTCTCTCTCTCTCTCTCTCTCTCTCTCTCTCTCTCTCTCTCTCTCTCTCTCTTCCAACTTAGGAAACAGCTAAGTTACCCTGATTACAAACATTTCCTTCCTCCATCCCTCAGTGCTGCTGGCTCAGATGGATTCATTATTTAATCAGGCCACACAGTCACATCCATGTGCATCATACAGTGGTGAAAGGGTGCTGGGAGAGCAATCTGGCTCAATCTAGAAACTGTTTTCCCTTGAGAGACACCTATGGTTACATGGGTTTGTTTGGTGAGTGTGGAAATACTTAAAATATATGTGTTTGTTGACAGTGTTAAGCAACATATACACCCACAGTTTCAACAGAGCATATGGGAGCATATTCATATTGTGAACTCTCATGCTGACCTCTGTGATACAGGTGTATCAAAACATAATACTCCAAAAGCTAACACACATTCAATTTGATTTGACAATAACAAAGTGGTTCCCCACGCCTGGTTCAGTAAAAAGCTAAGGGATGGGGCTGGAGAAATGTAACCTATCTCAAATTCATAGACAGAGCTATGGATGCAAGGACTGACCATCCATGATATCAACATGATCGTTTTAACAGTGATCAGCAACTGCTGATTGCCACTTTAACATTTAAAATACCTCCTCACACAAGAACACTATCTCAAATTACCCCACTATGAGCAGTACTTAATTGGTGATAAATGGACGTTGTTCAAAATGTCAGGTGTGTTAGGTTACCTAATAAATTATCAGAAAAGTTTCATGGTATTGTGTTGTCAAAAACTGGTCACACATTCGTTTTTCTACATAAAATCAACATTCAAAACCTGCCATATATCATGAGAATAGCCTGTCAAGATTTGCCATTAAGTTATTGTCAAATCTAGCGACATTTGTAACCACTGTTCATCACTTATTACTGCACTGTTACAATGCATCACCAAAGCAACTGGTAGCAGTGGTGCATCTTGAAACAGCTACGAAAAAGAGTGACAGTAGTATTCATGCAAATCTTACCGATTTTCCTTGGTGTTCGTTGGTACGTGGCTAGAAGGAACAGAATAGTCGCTAGTTTGAGAGAATGAATAAATAAATATATATTTGTTTTTTTCCGGTGAAAGTTAAGTGGTTGGGCTTAGAAAAAGATGGCTGCGCCTTGGCTGGAGTCGATGACGTAATCTGATTTTTAACCCTTTGGTGTGTTCAATCTAAGTGTTCAATCTACCTAGCTCCAGCAAATGCCTCATACTGAATTCAATACACTTCATAATTGTTTTAAAATCACTGCATAATTTGTAAATGTTTGATATACAGTCAGGTCCATAATTATTGGCACCCTTGATAAAGATGAGCAAAAAATACTGTATAAAATAAATAATACTAAAATACTGAGCGGTATTGTATGCTATTTTTTTTGTTGAAATGTAATTATTTTATACTAATACAATTGCTCAGAGAAAGTGATTTTGTTAAGCAAGTAATAAAAACAATCTAAACAATACAGGGGTACATTTTTGGCAATAAGCAGAAAATAACCACATACCTACTTTAAAATAGGGTGGTGGTCCTGGCTGGGGCCTTTAAGGTCATCGGCATCATGAATTTTACCCAGTACCAAGACATTTTTAGCCAAAGACCAGGTTGCCTCTGCCAGGAGGCTGAAACTTGGCCTGCAATTGGATCTTCCAGCAACACAATAACCCCAAGCACACATCAAGTTCCACAAACAAATGGTTAATTGACCACAAAATCAACATTTTGCAATGGCCATCTCAGTCTCCGCACTTGAGCTCCATTGAAAACCTGTGGTTTAAATTGAAGAGGGCAGTCGATAAGCGCAGATGAAGGATGTCAAGGATCTGGAAAGAATCTGTATGGAGGGATGGTCTAAGATCCCTCTCAATGTGTTCTCCAATCTCATAAAACATTTTTGAAAAAAAGCTCATTATCGTTAAATGACTTATTAAACCACATATATTTCCCTACAATATATATCAGTATTTGTATTATTTATTTTATACAGTATGTTTTGCTCATCATATGCCAATACTTTTGAACCTGACTGTATATGTGAATTGATATCAGAACACATAATTTATACAGACAATGGATGTTTGTTTGCAAGATTTATCAGTTCTTAATTGAGTGGCAGCTCTTGTTTCCAGTTTGGCACAGCCTTTATCTTATGTACATGTCATTCTTATAAACCCTAATCCAATAGCTCCCATTAATGAATAGTATGAAAACAACTATTTTTGATCAAATAACTGGAATAAATCAGTATTCTATTTATTGCTGACATTATTGTTGCAGCACTTATTTCAGACCTTTGAAACCCTACTCAGAAGTTTAGAGGCTATCAAACGTTCTTTAGACTATACTGCCATCTAGTGTGCGTTACCAGGTTGCGAATGTCAAATAAAGTACTGCTGGAATATAGCATAGTGCTCAGAGCATGATGGGGAAAGAACTGTATGTGACACACCATGTCATGAATGTGGTGCATTAAGACTGTTTTAGTCCACTGTGCTAAAGCCCAGTCATAAGGTGGAGCTAATACAAATGTTCAGGTCTCAGGCACAGTCACTCATCACATCACTCAACGAACCATCACCTCTACATAGAACATGACATTGGACATATATTTCTAGAGCAATCAAAGAGACATTCCACTCTCTTATACACTATATAATTTCATTGACAAATGTAAAAGACATAGTGCTTGTAGATTGCATGTAGTGTGGAGTGCGTGTTCGTATTCATCTTGGAGAGATAGCGGTTGATTATTTTTGCTCACACGAGAACACACATGATTGCATGCTGTAGTATGAGTCATGAGAGGAGTTGCTCTCATCTTGTTTCTGTTCCCTGTGCCACTGCTATTCCTATGCTACTGCTGGAACCTGACTGACACGTGTCCTGCAAAGCTAAGCCCACACTTTTGCCAATGTGGTGTGAGTCTTAATCATCGGCCCCAAGAATAGCAGGAGCCAATGGGAGGGCCGTGGTGGAGGAGGCTACCCCTCACTGAGGGACCAAATACCAACCCTATCACTAGTAGGAGGAGTGGTTATGTGTGAAGTGACTCATCTCTGTAGTCTGTCTTTTCCAGTCTTGCAACCTTTAATTCCTATGCTGATACAGATGGTGGGAGAGGAACTGGGAGGCAGAGGAGGAATAGATTGGGACTGTGTGTGACACCACAGGAGGCTAGGGGGTATAGGGGCCGTCATCAGAGCACTGGTGGGTGGACAAGAGGAGCCTGCTGTTATCACGACTACACTTAGTGTTCTGTCATTAATAGTGGCTTACATATGATGGAGACATCATTTATTTGATGTAAATCCAGACAGTAATGTGCCACTATGTATATGCTTTGTGCTCTCTGGTGTATGAGATGTAATGCAGGACATTTTTCTAGAAGCGATTTACAGAATCAGAAGAATACAACATATTGTCATTTTGGGATGTATTCTCACTAAGTCACAAGGGCGCAGTATAGTATTCCTAAAGAAACAACTATGGATTTATTTACATTTTAGCTGGGACACTGAAAAGTTATTAGTTTTGATGTTGTGGCATTAAATCACCTGAACAGAATTGTTCTCTCGGTCTTAAAAATGTGGGCATTTATGCGGAGAGAGGAGTGAGTCGATTATGGTCTGTGCTATTAATCTTTGGTATTGTTTAGACACAATCGTTTTTTCGGTCAACAGTAGCCTACATAATACATCTCCAGCTCTGACTCAGTTTTACTCCTACAATCAAGATGGCCTTTTACAAAGCTGGGATGTCACCTCCCTTGAGTACACACAGCGTCGCAGGCTGAAGCTGAATCTGTTACCATAACAGACAGTCACACCTCAGTGCCCAGCAAAGTGACTCAAAGGCAACTAAGTCCTCAGCACACAAACAGGGCTCACAGATGATGCTCACTGTTGTGTGGAGATGTGTCGTATCAGAAATGCCCATGACTACATTACTTGCATTCCTAAGTCGAAAAGGCATCCCAAACTCATGTTTATGAACATGGTAAAGAGGACTAATGCTTTCAGGAAGGACATCGACTACTGTGCAGTAAGAATCTCTGGTAATGTAACTCCTGTAAAATAGCTATTGGCAGATTTAAAACATTGATCCATGTCAGTCTTGAGACTGTCTCATATCTACATGTAGTAACAATATTCAGTGGAGTTAGGAAAGGTAAGGAAACTGACCTATTCTGAGGCTCGTCAAATTCTGGGGGTGCAAGCCAAGTCTAAACATCTGAAATGCATTTTAATTAAGTTGAGTAGCCCTAAAGAACCATCAAGTAGCCCTAAAGAACCCCCAGACACATTTTTGGGGGGGGCTATGGGGGTGGTCTGGGAGAGTTGAAGAGGAGCCAGAGTATCTATGGGGGGCGAAGGATGAAGAGGGGGAAGAGTACCTGGCGGGAGTTTTTGAGGGAATAATGGAGCAATGCAGGCAGCATTGGGGGGAGGTCGTTGATGAGACATCGGATTTGGCGTTAATGGTGCCCGCATTGTGCATCCCCAGTCTGGTACGTCCAGTACCAGCCTCCAGCGCCGGACCTCCAGTTCGCATCCTCAGTCCGGTACGTCCATTGCCAGTTTCTCGTACCAGGTCTCCAGTACACATCCACAGTCCGGTACGTCCAGTGCCAGCCTCCCACACCAGACCTTCAGTGCGCATCCCCAGCCCAGTGCGTCCTGTGCCGGCTCCCCGCACCAGGTCTCCTGTACCGGTTCCCAGCCCTGTTGCTCCTGTACCGGTTGCTAGCCCGGTGTCCAGCCCTGCGTTAGGGCCGGAGCCTCCCTCCAGTCCAGCTCCAAGGTCGGAGCCTCCCTCTGCGCCGGTGCCCAGTCCGGGGCCGACGTCCAGTCCAGCGTTGTGTTGGGTCCCCAATCAGAGGCAGCTGCTATGCGTTGTCTCTAATTGGGGATCCCATTTAAGTTACTACATTTTCCACCTGTGTTTTGGGACATTGTTTGTTATAGGTGCTTTTGCACACACACACACACACACACACACACACACACACACACACGCACAAACACGCACACGTTGTGCTTTTGTTCTTTGTTTATTGTTTTGAGTTTGTCTAAATAAAAATGTTGAACTACTACAGCTCTGTGCCTTGGTCCATGCCTACACTTAGCAGTGACAAATGCAATTTCAGATAAATTCACAAAATATGGTAGTCTAGTTACTAGTAAGTGACTCAAGTGTATTGAAATCAAATGTCAAACCCATTATAGAGGTATTGTTGCTGAAGTGCAGGAGTAGATGCTGAATACTAAGTCAGGTCCTCCGTCATGTGCAGTGTGAAACTCATGGCATTTACTGAAAATGTATTTAATTAAATAATGACCTCAAAAAGCTCCTTGGCTTTCTAAGGTGTTTACCAATTATGTTAAAATTTAAATTTAAAATTTGGCCATACTTGAAACGCTATAACTATAGAATTTTACTTTGTTGGCATACACTGTGTGTACAAAACATTAAGGACGCCTGCTCTTTCCATGACATAGACTGACTGACCAGGTGAATCCAGGTAAAGCTATGATCCCTTGATATTACTTTTTACATCCACTTCAATCAGTGCAGATGAAGGGGAGGAGACAGGTTAAAGAAGGATCTTTAAGGCTTGAGACAATTGAGACATGGATTGTGTACGTGTGCCATTCAGAGGGTGAATGAGCAAGACTAAAGATTTAAGTGCTTTTAAACAGGGTATGGTATTAGGTGTCAGGAGCATCAGTTTGTGTCAAGAACTGCAACGCTGCTGGGTTTTTCATGCTCAACAGTTTCCCGTGTGTATCAAGAATGGTGCACCACCCAAAGGACGTCCAGCCAACTTGACACAACTATGGGAAGCATTGGAGTCCACATCCCTGTGGAACGCTTTCAACACCTTGTAGAGTCCATACCCAACGAATTTAGGCTGTTCTGAGGGCAAAATGGGGTGAGGGGGAGGTGTCCACAATGTTTTGTACACTTAGTGTATAGGACAGTATGTTCAAATTTTGTGTCAAATATCTACACAGGAAAGAACATCCCAACAAAATACTACTTTTAGCCAGAATGTATGCCTGTGGTACGAGCTGATGTTGCTGCAACTATAACAAGGTTGTCAGATTCAATTCAGCCCAACCAAACAACTTGAGCAATAAAACCTGGAAAACATTGTGCACAGGAAAAACAACAGCAGAGATATATGACTTGGGAAAGTAAATAGGAGCAAAACAAATAGACATCCTTGCTGTGGTGAAAAACTGCCATGACAGAAGCTCAGGTAAAAAAAATAGCTACATTTGTTGGAAATTTAAATAGGGAGGTATGCCATCCTTGAGAAAGATGGGGGATGTTTGAGCAGCCTGTCAGACCGTGACAGGAGCTGTGCTTTGAAATGTAGTGGTAGTGTCACCAGCTCATTAAATGAATCTAACATATCCAACAAGATGAAATGTATGCATGTTTTATGGAAGAAACATTTGAAAGGAGAGTAAACTTTTGTTTTATGATCCCTGACAAAAAAAGTAGTCGCAACTTGAATTGAAACAGTGAAGGTGCTTAGAAAAAACGAATAGACTCAAAGCCAAAACCAAACAGTTTGGATTCCAACTGCAGGGACGAATCACAGATAGGGACATTGTCAAATTGCCGATGCATGAGGTCTATGCCATACAACCACAGGGATCTGTTTGCAGTATGTGCCTATTCATGCATGCAAGCTATTCTGAGGCAGTTGTGCAAGAAAAAAAGGTCAACTCTAGCCCTGGTTTCATTTGGAAGAATAAGCCAGCCTACTATTTTCTTCAGACTTCTGTGTCTGAGTTGGCTGCCAGGCTGCCAAATCTGACAGAGTACAGGCTTGAGGGATACGTACTTAATGCAAACTGAATCCTCTGTGTTGGCATGACGTTTTGGGAGAGTTATAAAGCAGTGGCATTTCTTCTTCGACAGAACATGTTGACAATACCTCTTCACGGTCTCCACATATGAGCTGCTTACCGAAACCATGGCTTACAATTTTAAGTAGCCCTAATAGCCTCCAATTTTATCAGGTCTGGTCTTTGGTTTTCTTGTCTGACATGATATATGTGCTTAGTGAGAAACATGAGCACAGTACTTTCCACATACACATTCAATTGTCCACTGGGTGGAAACGGTGGTTCTAACAGGGTTTGAATACAGAAATGAATAGTGTCTCAAAACTAGCCCACCACACCTGGGAGCAGCGTAGAGGATGGGCATTCACATGTCGTTGTCACACTGAGTCACATTTGTGTAGTATCTCCACTTCGTCAGGTCCACAGAGTTCTTCCGCTCGGCGCTGCTAATGCTCTCAGCGCTAATGGTGCTCTCTCTCTCACTCTCTCTCTCTCACTCTCTCTCTCTCTTTCTCTCTTTCTCTCTCTCCTCAGCGTGGTCTCTCAGACATAATGTTATGCAAATGCACTGCCAACAAAGAGATTGTCTTTTTTTTCAAGAGGTGAATTGTGATTGACGGCTAAAATAAGCACCTGCAGCTGTCATTCTTGTATAAGGAAAAAGCTTATCGACAGGGAAACAAACGCTGGGTAAATCAGCAATTGGCAAATGGGGCTTCTTAGAGGGAACATGTCTCTGGGAGCTTAAGTATTTATTTAGAAAGACCTGCTCCAGTTTCTCAGCTGTAAGTTTCAAAGCTTTTGAGAAAAGCTATGTTTTAACCAGATGACTTCCCTCCTGACTGTATGATAAACCAACTCCAATTCTGTAGAGCATTAGCGACATCGAGTACATCACAGCAGTTTTTCCCTTTCATTCATTTCCAATATTTTTGATGAACTTTTATGATTCCCTGTCATCAATGAATGAGCCGTTCATTTCAATCATAAAATCCCTGTAGGTCTGGCGCAATAATGATCCAGCTGATTTCTGCATTTTGCAATAAACTCTTCAAAGTCTCTGTATTTCTGAACACTAAATTATATCATTATTTGCTGTGAAGCAGTCACACCTAAAGGCCTGATCAGACTTCCAGCTGTTGAGAGGGTCTTGCTGTCTGCCCATCCAAAACCACCCCATTTCCCTTCACTACAGGGTGTGCAGGTAGGTGAGGAAAAGTTTTAGAAGTATTTGCTCGACTGAACTTCAGGATTCCACTGGGGAGAGAGAAAGAGGATGAGGAGGATAGAGAGAGGTGAAACAAAACAGGCAGACTGGATGCACTGCAGCCACACCACTTAAAACAACTGGAGAGGCAAGTCCAGACAGGTTTCTGTTTACTCCCAACAGACAGACAGGGGGTTCATTAGCTCCTCTAAAGCCTCACACTGTTAGGGTAGAAGTGAACTCTCATCCTGGTCCGAATGAGTCTGGTGGTCCACCAGAGACCCGTCTGCTTTGTGGCTCTATGAAGCAGACTGACCTGGAGGATGTCAGGCTCCTTGCATCCCTGCTGTTCTGTCGTACGGTGCACATATTAGGACATACATTCTACATCAGACATCCAAGGATGTAGTATGTGTTTGTTGTCAGTTGTCTGATGTAGCTCCTAACATGTTCACCATACAGTGAGGTTGTGAGCTGATTGGGCCACAGATGACCATCTGAATGGCTTCTGCTTAGTGTTTGCTACCACACATCATTGCCCCACAGCTCTCTCCACAGCGCAAACTGACCTTGATGTCACCAAGATTGGTAACTGTAGCAGTTTATAAGGCTTTTGTCAACATTGTTTTCACCACTTTTCTCTGTGATGTTAAAGTTAAAGTTTCAAAACACAGGAGTTGATTGATGGAATCTGCTTTACTGTATGTCGTTGTTTGTATGTGTTTGTTTTGTATTGCTTTACTGCCTGGTATCCCAAACTTATCTGCATATCACATGTATGTCTGTGTAGTGGCTTTATTCATGGGTGCCAAGGGAAGCCAGGCTTCCTCCCCAAAAAGAAAAAAAGAAAAAACTCATACACAAAAAAGAAAAAAACATAGAAAATAATGAACTCTCTGTGTTTCATCATTTTCCTTAAATTTGCAAGAGGCTGATGATGTATCTCACCAGAGAAAGCACCCTCTGTCTCTGTATGTGAAGCCCATCCATCTGATACTGTCTGGTCAAAAAGAGTATGATATTGTTGCAGCCTGTAGCATTGAATGCAAGGGAAGCCAGCAAGCATTTTGGCCTCCGTTTATATATTTATATATATATATATATATATTTATATATTTTTTTATAGCCAATCAGCGTTGAACTAAACTGAGTGAGCTCAACTATGGTCCTGGCACACTAAAAAAAGTGTCAAGGGAAGCCAGTTTGGATTTGGCTTGACACCAATCACATCACATCAACAAAATGTAATTGACAGAAAAAAACTTGAATTGTTGCATTTGTTGTGTTGTTGTCCTCCGGTGGCTAGCAATCTAAAATTGGCCCTTTCCTAAATTAGCCATGGACGGAGATAGGGATTTGGACTTGTGGTTTTACTTAATTCTCCGTACTGGCTAACTATTATAACGGTGAATCTGATCTAACCATAAATTCATACATTGTGCCTCTGGCCTGAGAGGATGGAAGTTCAATATGTAGCTAGATGTAGTAAGCTAACGTTAACTAGCCGGCCTGGCGCATCGTTGCCCATGAAAGGAAGTTAGGCTAGAGAGTAAGCATTTTAGTGTGTACTGCATGACAGAGTCATAGTGTAACGTTTGATCAGGCACCAGTCCATCAGAGGGAGCCATCACCTGAATATTGAACTCTGTTACTTCCTGTTCCTGCCACATCAATTCATGTCTTGTCATTTCCTGTCACCCTGTATTTAAGCCATGTGCTATCACTGCCTTATTGCGAAGTATTGCCAGTTCTCTGCCTTACTAAGTGTTCGACCATTCTCTATTGATGATTACTGTTATGACCATTGTTTTGCCTTTTGACTCACGCCTTTAGATTGCTGTTTTTTGGATTTGTCTAACGTTGGATTGCTTTACCTGTGCTTCGACCAAGGCCTGTGACCAGACTACGAGTAGTGACTATTGGTTGGATTTGATGCTCAGATCCTTTAATAAAGACCCGCTTATGGATTCCACTCAGCCTACATCTTCCTTACACATAGACTGTTTAGGCAACATGAAAGCGATGAGGATGGTGAGTCAGTAGGCTGAGTCAACATGTTTTTTTCTACACACACACACACACACACACACACACACACACACCGGACAGATGTTGCTGTCCGGTTTTGTGATGAAACAAAGGTGTGGATGAATTTATTCTGTGTTCAACGGCGAAGGTGTGGCGGATTTTGTCAAATGTCTTATTGTCTCGGCCTTCAGTCCTACAGTATTTGTCTCAGTGCCAAGGCATATGAACTAACAGGTTATAGAGCAAACAATGCAATTATAACAACACATACAGTAGGTGGTAATATAATATTTTTTTCCCTGGCTTGGCTTCCCCTGTGAGTTTACCCACGCACTGTTACTGTGTCTGTGTCCCTTGACTACTTTACAAAGAAAAAACTAAATTATTCAATGATGTCAATATATTCAGTCTGGTTGTTTCAATCCTTTATTCTGAGTTGTGACTGTATTAGAGCAAGTGGGAATGGAAAGGGGAAAGGGGGATACCTAGTCAGGCTGGGTCGTTTTGAAGGACCTGGGCTGGAGGCTCTTGTGAAAGGGGAAAAGGGGATACCTAGTCAGGCTGGGTTGTTTTGAAGGACCTGGGATGGTGGCTCTTGTGAAAGGGGAAACCTAGTCAGGCAACTGAATGCATTCAACTGAAATGTGTCTTCTGCATTTAACCCAACCTCTCTGATAACACATGCATTCATCATGACTGCCAATGCTCACATATCACAACAAAAGGCCAATTGTACTTGAATAAATCAATGTCTTTTTAATGATAGGAACGATGGAAAATCCCATTAGCCTCATTTGACCCCTTGACAAAGAGCGTTGCCTGCTGACCATGGTACCATGCCCCACTCAGGGGTTTGCTTCAGTCTGGTTCTCTGGAGTCAGGGTAATGAGAGATCTCTGTGAATCCCACTTCCCTCTCACCGCACAGCAGAAACGTAACTATAGTCCTGTGCATTCACAGCACATCTTTAGCTGCACTATAATGACAACAATGAGCTTTGCGAATGAAAGCGTCCAAATAGCCTAGGTAAAGGTATTAATACTCCTTCTAAATCTAGTTCTACTACTGTAGCATATCCCACGTTTACAAGGTATTATTCACAAGCTCCCTACTCGTAAAAGATGTGCACACAAACTCAACACAGACAAGACAACACATATTCCCACGCATCCCTCCTGTTTGGAAACAGAATCTAAATGGAATCCTCCCAGCTGCCTCTGAAAATGTTGTCTCAACCTGCTTTGAGACTTTAATCAAATATTTTTCACATCCACTCCTCGAAGTGATGAGACTACATGCAAATGACAGCAAATCCCAAGGTTGTCCACAGCAACAATAAAAACAGTAGCTCGATCTATGGAGTCTGAAATCAGTTGTTCCATTGTTAATAACCATCAGATCGTTTGTGTGTATGGAATAAACCTTCCTGTACTTCTTCTCTTGGCTTGTTTGAATTGTAATACCCGAAAGAGACAACAGCACACAGTGAGAATTAAATGAGCCTTTTCCCCAAAAATGTAGGTCAGTTTGACAAACTGTGACTATGATAATGACAAAGCTATGATGTTTCATTTCAACTACGTCCCTGTATTAGTGTCGTTTTAGTGAAAAGGCTACTTGAGGAGCTATTCTAGGCTTCATCAAATACAATCCCAAGACAGGGTGAAATAAGAGGTTATGTAGAGAAAAACAACATTTTATTTCAAAGTTATGCTCATCTTTAGACTTCCTCCACCCAAATACAGTTTGAATTTATTTGACAAATGCAAAACAGAAACGTCAGCCTTGATTACATACAGTTGAAGTCGGAACTTAGGTTGAAGTCATTGAAACTAATTTTTCAACCACTCCACAGATTTCATGTTAACAAACTATAGTTTTGGCAAGTCACAAGTAATTCTTACAACAATTGTTTACAGACAGATTATTTCACTTCTAATTCACTATATCACAATTCCAGTGGGTCAGAAGTTTACATACACTAAGTTGACTGTGCCTTTAAACAGCTTGGAAAATTCCAGAAAATGATGTCATGGCTTTAGAAGCTTCTGATAGGCTAATTGACATCATTTGAGTCAATTGGTGGTGTACCTGTGGATGTATTTCAAGGCCTACCTTCAAACTCAGTGCCTCTTTGCTCGACATCATGGGAAAATCTAAAGAAATCAGCCAAGACCTCAGAAAAAGAATTGTAGACCTCCACAAGTCTGGTTCATCCTTGAGAGCAATTTCTAAACGCCTGAAGGTACCACATTCATCTGTACAAACAATAGTATGCAAGTATAAACGCCATGGGACCACGCAGACGTCATACCACTCAGGAAGGTGACGCGTTCTGTCTCCTAGAGATGAACGTACTTTGGTGCGAAAAGTGCAAATCAATCCCAGAACAACAGCAAAGGACCTTGTGAAGATGCTGGAGGAAACATGTACAGAATTATCTATATCCACAGTAAAACGAGTCCTATATCGACATAACCTGAAAGGCCACTCAGCAAGGAAGAACACTGTCCCAACCGTGAAGCACGGGGGTGGCAGCATCATGTTGTGGGGGTGCTTTGCTGCAGGAGGGACTGGTGCAGATCACAAAATAGATGGCATCATGAGGAAGGAAAATTATGTGGATATATTGAAGCAACATCTCAAGACATCAGTCAGGAAGTTTAAGCTTTGACGCAAATGGGTCGTCCAAATGGACAATGACCCCAAGCATACTTCCAAAGTTGTGGCAAATGGCTTAAGGACAACAAAGTCAAGGTATTGGAGTGGCCATCACAAAGCCCTGACCTCAATCCTATAGAACATTTGTGGGCAGAACTGAAAAAGTGTGTGCGAGCAAGGAGGCCTACAAACCTGACTCATTTACACCAGTTCTGTCAGGAGGAATGGGCCAAAATTCACCCAACTTATTGTGGGAAGCTTGTGGAAGGCTACCCAAAACGTTTGACCCAAGTTAAACAATTTAATGGCAATGCTACCAAATACTAATTTAGTGTATGTAAACTTCTGATCCACTGGGAATGTGCTGAAAGAAATAAAAAGATGAAATAAATAATTAATAAATAACTACTATTATTCTGACATTTCACTTTCTTAAAATAAAGTGGTGATCCTAACTGGCCTAAGACAGGGAATTTGTACTAGGATTAAATGTCAGGAATTGGGAAAAACTTCCGACTTCAACTGTACATTTGAATGGGAGTGAGAAGCAGCATTAAAACACTGACAGTTGTGTACTTCAGAGCTATACTATTATCTTGATTTAGCACTCTTGCTACTTTTTATTGGCATGTGTTTGTGGAAATTCTCAACGTGATGCAGCGCGGTATGAAATCAGGTCATGAAACAACTTTCACAGTACACACCATCCTACTGGCAGTCCTTCCTCACTCATGGTCATCCATGGCTGTTTTTCACCGGTTACCATGACAACGTCCCTCTGCACTAGCCCTCCCTGCTTTCTGAATGTACAGAAGAAGGAGACCGAGGCAGAATTCTGCCTTCAATGCTGCTGATCACAAACCCCAGTGATTTGATAATATCAGGGAAAGAAGTGCAGTAGTTGAATGCTTGAGATTGAGACTTGTCATTTTGGAATATGAACTTTAGTCACCTGTCGACTGCTCACTCAGTTTTGGTCCACAATGTAGCCTAAACTAGATTCTACATTTTTATGTTGGAAATTGGAGTGTAAAAAATGTAATAGGACCAACAGATCAAATACCAACAGAAATGTGGTATTTGATGAAATGTTTACAAAATTATGTGAACATGGTCATGGAATCTCTGTAGCAACAATGGACAACATTGGTGTCCTGATGAGAAACACAGTTAACATTACCAGCACAATGCCACATTACCAGCATAGTGCCATGCCATTAGATACACTAAATCTCCCATTGAGGCTCTCTACTGAGGTTTGAATGTGGGCTGTACATCTATATATTCTTCCCACATCTCTTTCAGTGCTCCACTACAATACACAGCAATAATGAAAATGACAGTGTCAAGGTCTCGCTTATACGTACAAGGTTAATGCTTACAATGTTGTATGTCTGTATACTATAGGTCATGTTACTATGAAATCGATATCGCCAACACAAATTACTCAAAATTGTACCGACTAATGAAAAATAAAACACCTATTGTACAAAATAGATTAGATCACTCGTCGTCAAAAGGAATATGGGTGTGGAAATAATTCGACACTTTCCAGATTCTACAGGAACAAAACAGCCATTTTATTCTAACCAGAATAGCAAATGAAATTAACAACAGGTCAGCCAATCACTAACCCCCCTGGACACAACAACCGTCCCAGCCTTCCTACCTGCCCTGCAGCCTCTCCCGGAAATCAAACCCTGGGAGTAGCTGCATATGATCAAAGCCAACAAATCCCCCCAGCCCCGACGGTGTGCCACAGCAGATCCTATGAGAATTTGCCTGCGAACAAAGAGATATGGTACCAAGACAGCCTCTCAGACTGGCAAGAGCTGATGGGAGGTACTGTATGGCTCAAGGAACACTTCTGGGCCGTCTCATTTTCCTTGCGGTCATTGACAGTGCAGCTCAGGATGTCGACAGTAGGTGGAAATATGTTGACGATCTAAATCTGGTCCACACGTGTACAACAGGAAACCACCGCACACCACAGCAGGCCCTGAACAACTTCGACACGTTGGTTCATGCAAGCAGAATGTCACTGAACCCTGCCAAGTGCAAGGCCCTATCAGTGTCCCACCCTGGAGGTTGCCGCTCCTGCTTGCCACAGCTCACTGACCCAGGCCCAGTCTGATGACTTGGGGCATATTCAGAAGAGATCATGCTTCACCATCCTGGGAGGATTCTCCAGTTATACTGAGGCACTTCAGACCATGTCCCTACCCCAGCTTCATGGAAGACAGACACAACTCTGCACTGACTTCGCTGTCTGCCTCTTAAAATCTAAATTCAGAGACTGGCTACCCCTTGGCCAAATCAGTGACAGGCAGGAACACACGCAGCCAAAACAAACTGACTATAGCAAAGTAAAAATGAAACAAATTGGCTTGACTTTGCCTGTATTGACTCTTAGCTGTGGTCTCAGGCTAGTCTCACACTATGGGCCAAGTGAGTCTAAGAGTTAGATCAACTGTAAGGGAAGTAATTGAGAGAAGAACAGGATGATGACAGGTGCTCCACTCATAATATACCTCAACATTTTTTCTGGTTCTGTATTGATATTCAAGATGAACAGTGTTTAACTCAGGTTGAATTCTCTCTGGAGCTCATTACACTGGTACTACATCCAACTGAATAAGGAACGTGTATAAGACATGTCACACCACACTCCCAATCCACCAGTGATTGTAATTCTAAATCAGAGTCACTGCTCATTGACATATAAAATGATAATCCAAAGTACTGAGTTACTAGAGACGTTGCTCTTCATCCACAATCTGTAAAGTCTCCCAGCTCCCTCTATTAGTTAAAGGTTTACAGATGAAGATATGCTTCCTGGCACAGAGGAGCAAATTGTGCTGCTGGAATACATAGCCTCTGAATTAGCCCTGCGGCTACATATTGGTGTGCACACATGAGGTTTCTGCTTGTTAGTCTGCTTATGTATACTGTAAGTAGCACTGTGGGCTGAGACCATCTCTAAGACAGACTATGCCATATAATGAGCTCTCTGTGTATTAGGACTATTTGCCATGATCTTTGGGAAAGTTTTTGCGTTATTACAGTGGATCCCAAGTTGCAACCTTGAAGCACAAGTGTCACCATATGCAGTAACAGTGCTTGCATCTACAGAAAAAAAGTTCACAGAAAACTCTTCACATTTAATATTTTCCCACAGTGGGTTCACACACAGAGCTCAAAGAACAGCTTGTCTGTGTATCAGCACATGGATATTGGTTTGAAAAACGTGTTAATTTGCTTTGCAATCCAGATTGCCTCATTGCTTAATAGTGTGTAATTAAAGTGCACTTGCAGTAAGGCAGATATTGGAGATTGAAAAAATAGGGAAAGGTTCCTCTTTGAGCAATCTGCTGGGTTTGATGAGATAGATTTACTCTGAAAAGTAAATGTCAAAATAATGTGAAGTAGGACACATTTCAGATGCTCTGCTTGTTTCCCCAGTTGATGTACGCAATGTCATGTGCCTACCCCTCCATAATACATTACAACTGTATGGATAATGCATAATGACGATCATCTCTCAAGATACACAATTGTCATTATACTAGTATTAATAGCTTGCATTTCTTCTAGAATAAAACAGCTTTATATAAAAGAGCCAGGTTTGGTGTTGCATTGATTGTTTCCTGTTATGGTCAATCCTCTTAAAGATATCTTCAAGGTCTTGGAAAACTGGAGCATCAAGCGAGCCAATGTTTCTGTCTGCTTGTAAACGGATTGGGTTTCTCAGCAAGCATCTGAACAAGACTCTTTCAGGCATTTGGCTCACTGAAACTGAGCAGAAAAAAATACATCTAAAGAGTTGTTCATTCTCTGCGTGTGACAAATGCAATATAAAGCAAACAAATTGTTAAGCGCGGAACAATGTGTGACTCGTGTTGTCATGGTGTTGATGTTCATGTGTTGTCATGATGTTGATGTTCATGTGTTGTCATGATGTTGATGTTCATGTGTTGTCATGATGTTGATGTTCATGTGTTGTCATGATGATGATGTTGTCATTCGGACAACTTGGATTATTTGATGGCTATCTGAGAAAAGGTCAAACAAAAAATATTCAATCTTTGGACAGAAACATGAACAATTCTGAAAAAGAGTGGCCTTATTAAATACATTATTGTACCATCAAAGAGAAATGAAAGAAACAGTGTATAGGAAATGGAGAACTTACAGTAGGTGAAAGAGGATCCAGATCCAGCATGATCAGTAGCACCCACCTCCAGGGCAAATACAGTGGGGAGAACAAGTATTTGATACACTGCCGATTTTGCAGATTTTCCCGCTTACAAAGCATGTAGAAGTCTGTAATTTTTATCATAGGTACTCTTCAACTGTGAGTGACGGAATCTAAAACAAAAATTTGCATTTTATTGCATGACATAAGTATTTGATACATCAGAAAAGCAGAACTTAATATTTGGTACAGAAACCTTTGTTTGCAATTACAGAGATCATACGTTTCCTGTAGTTCTTGACCAGGTTTGCACACACTGCAGCAGGGATTTTGGCCCACTCCTCCATACAGACCTTCTCCAGATCCTTCAGGTTTCGGGGCTGTCGCTGGGCAATACGGACTTTCAGCTCCCTCCAAAGATTTTCTATTGGGTTCAGGTCTGGAGACTGGCTAGGCCACTCCAGGACCTTGAGATGCTTCTTACGGAGCCACTCCTTAGTTGTCCTGGCTGTGTGTTTCGGGTCGTTGTCATGCTGGAAGACCCAGCCACAACCCATCTTCAATGCTCTTACTGAGGGAAGGAGGTTGTTGGCCAAGATCTTGCGATACATGGACCCATCCATCCTCCCCTCAATACGGTGCAGTCGTCCTGTCCCCTTGCAGAAAAGCATCCCCAAAGAATGATGTTTCCCACCTCCATGCTTCACGGTTGGGATGGTGTTCTTGGGGTTGTACTCATCCTTCTTCTTCCTCCAAACACGGCGAGTGGAGTTTAGACCAAAAAGCTCTATTTTTGTCTCATCAGACCACATGACCTTCTCCCATTCCTCCTCTGGATCATCCAGATGGTCATTGGCAAACTTCAGACGGGCCTGGACATGCGCTGGCTTGAGCAGGGGGACCTTGCGTGCGCTGCAGGATTTTAATCCATGACGGCGTAGTGTGTTACTAATGGTTTTCTTTGATACTGTGGTCCCAGCTCTCTTCAGGTCATTGACCAGGTCCTGCCGTGTAGTTCTGGGCTGATCCCTCACCTTCCTCATGATCATTGATGCCCCACGAGGTGAGATCTTGCATGGTGCCCCAGACCGAGGGAGATTGACCGTCATCTTGAACTTATTCCATTTTCTAATAATTGCACAAACAGTTGTTGCCTTCTCACCAAGCTGTGTGCCTATTGTCCTGTAGCCCATCCCAGCCTTGTGCAGGTCTACAATTTTATCCCTGATGTCCTTACACAGCTCTCTGGTCTTGGCCATTGTGGAGAGGTTGGAGTCTGTTTGATTGAGTGTGTGGACAGGTGTCTTTTATACAGGTAACGAGTTCAAACAGGTGCAGTTAATACAGGTAATGAGTGGAGAACAGGAGGGCTTCTTAAAGAAAAACTAACAGGTCTGTGAGAGCCGGAATTCTTACTGGTTGGTAGGTGATCAAATACTTATGTCATGCAATAAAATGCAAATTAATTATTTAAAAATCATACAATGTGATTGTCTGGATTTTTGTTTTAGATTCCGTCTCTCACAGTTGAAGTGTACCTATGATAAAAATTACAGACCTCTACATGCTTTGTAAGTGGGAAAACCTGCAAAATCGGCAGTGTATCAAATACTTGTTCTCCCCACTGTAGATCAGGGAGAATAAGCCTCCCACAACGGCTTCATATAAAATGTTGTTTAAGTCATAAGAATAGATTATTATATTTCCTTGTTATTACATTTGTAGGAATAAATTAATTTGATGGCTCTAAAGTTTCTAAATGCCTTGTTTCCTGTTTCAATATCTCAGCAATAGAGATATGAAGCGAGGAAGAAAAACATTAAAATGTCACAAGCACATATTTTATATTCCAAATACACAGGCAACTATTTATAGTCTGTCATTGAAAAGGATGTGTCTGCACCTCAAAGGAAGGCAAATCCATCAACGTCCTCCTGCATTAATAAAATCTGTCACGAGGCATGAATTCCAGGCCTGGTTTCGGAGGCTGAACTGGAAGTGCCGCCACCCGTCCTGATCTCTGAATACTGCAGACTGCCAGACAAGACAAGATCCATTGTCCTACTGTTAGAAGCCTGAAAGGTCAGCTAATGCAGACAGCAGGATGAGAAGAAGAAATAGAGCTTCATAGTGTGTCCAAGATGAGGCAGTAATTCTTCAAAGTGAAAATACCAGGGACATAAGCTGGGGTAAATAAACACATCATTTCATGCCTTTACACTTTTGTTGCTCTAAAACTTGGTGATGTGAGGAGGAAGAGTTGAAACTCAGCATGGGGGCAAACACTTAACACACCATTCGGAAAATTGTAGAGGAACAACTGACACAGACAAAAGAAATGAAGGACAGAGGGATAGAGAGAGAGAACGAGAGACAAAATGCTTGATTGAAGTGCCTGTCAGTATTGAGTTCTGGCACCAGGGAAGCGTTGTCCTGGGGATAAGGCAGGATTAGCACTCAAGCCCATCAGTACCTTTGTTGCTTCGCCTGGAGGTCTGGCTGAGGAAGCTCACTGTAGTTCAGGCTGTGCTGTGGATGCACACGTACCGATAGAACCACGTCCACATCGCTTTGGGCATACTGATTCTGCTCAAGTCAACACAGCAAGAAAACATTCACTCATTACAAACTTTGCCAGAGAAATTCCCACTGAGACAGGAATTACTGTCAATACTGAGGGGTTTCACAGTGTGGAAGTTGTTTTGCTGACAACATGTAATTAATTAATTCACATGAGCTTTAATAGATTTGATACTCCTGTGTAGTGGTTTAGTGCAAAACTTATGTTAGAGTCAAATACAAATGACTGCATGCAATTGTTTGATATAGCTTTAGTTCTTCTACACAGCACCTCGGTTGTCCATGAAATAAGGTACGCACATTGTTATCATTCCAACTGAGATTAGAAAATTACCTTCACACTGTAAATTGCGGTTGATATTGACATTCTGTGACCGAGTTGACAGAACAATTTGAAAATCACAATCCCATTTGAAAGGGAGCTGTGATTGAGCTGTGAATTCAACCTGATCTGATCTCAACCCAGATGGCCTCAACTACAGTCACCAGAAGAAGAGACATCTCTAACGCATGAGCCAAATTCAGAATATACAATGGGCTTGTAATTTCACAGGCAAGTCCTACAATTCTGCAGCACAACAGGTCTGCAGTTCTGTGTGAAGGTGGAAATGAGGTTGTGTGTGGCTGATACATTGAGGTAGTGGTAAGTGACAGAGAAGCAAAATAGAGGAGGATAGAACCGTGACTTCAGACAGGGTGTGACAGAGACGTTGAGTTTGGGAGCGTTGTTACTACGCTCCTCTCAGTCAAGTTTATATTTCACCTTGTGACACCTCAATAATTCAACAGTGCGACACGGTCTATCCTGCTTGTGAAAACAAGTCATCCATCAACATTACTGGCTCACAGGCAAGATAGATGAAATAATGGAGTGTGGACTTGACTCCGATAAGTGGTGATATCAGTGAAAACACAGATTACAATACAGAAACAGTGGTGTTTGACAAGTTGTCAGTTCAAAAAAATAAATAATTGTCCGCGCTACAGGACTAGTAAAGGCCAAGTGCAGGCATTTATATTTTTTATTTATTAGAGTTTTACAGGTGGTGCTGCAGCACCCTCAGCACTCCTACTTCCCCTAGCTATGAATAACATGCTGTCTTTCTATGCAGAGTTGCAAAGAAAAAGACACTGTCCAGTGTTCTTTTGCCCATCTTAATCTTTTCTTTTTATTGGCCTGTCTGAGATATGGCTTTTTCTTTGCAACTCTGCCTAGAAGGCCAGCATCCCGGAGTCGCCTCTTCACTGTTGACGTTGAGACTGGTGTTTTGCGGGTACTATTTAATGAAGCTGCCAGTTGAGGACTTGTGAGGCGTCTGTTTCTCAAACTAGACACTCTTATGTACTTGTCCTCTTGCTCATTTGTGCACCAGGGCCTCCCACTCCTCTTTCTATTCTGGTTAGAGCCAGTTTGCGCTGTTCTGTGAAGGGAGTAGTACACAGCGTTATACGAGATCTTCAGTTTCTTACATGGAATAGCCTTCTTTCTCAGAACAAGAATAGACTGACGAGTTTCAGAAGAAAGTTCTTTGTTTATGGCCATTTTGAGCCTGTAATCGAACCCACAAATGCTGATGCTCCAGATACTTAACTAGTCTAAAGAAGCCCAGTTGTATTGCTTCTTTAATCAGCACAACAGTTTTCAGCTGTGCTAACATAATTGCAAAAGGGTTTTCTAATGATCAATTAGCCTTTTAAAATGATAAACTTGGATTAGCTAATGCAAAGTGCCATTGGAACACAAGAGTGATGGTTGCTGATAATGGGCCTCTGTATACCTATGTAGATATTCCATAAAACAATCTGCCATTTCCAGCTACAATAGTCATTTACAACATTAACAACGTTTACACTGTATTTCTGATCAATTTGATGTTATTTTAATGGACAAAAAAAAGAAGCTTTTCTTTCAAAAACAAGGACATTTCTAAGTGACCCCAAACTTTTCAACGGTAGTGTATATGTCTGTGAAGGTGAAACTCAGTTATGTGACTGTGCTTCATCAATCAAAATGTAATGAACTAATTTGATAGCATGAAATTAATGATGATATACTACAGGGTCAAGTTTGTGGGGATCTCGTGTGGGTGTGCATTATGCAAACAGATTCCTTTTTAACATGTTAAACACACATTACAGGATGTAGACAATGCAGTATGTAGACCATGCATCTTAACTAAAATGATCAATTCAAAAACATCAGAGATCAAATGTTAAACAGAATCTTCTCATCAGAATTCAGCATCAGCATCATGACTCTCATCAACTCATTTTGCAAAAGGTAATGAACATTACTCAGCTACACACATCCGCATGGTCCAGAGCTGACCCCTCTTTCATCTTGTTGGGTTTGAAGCATCGGGAAAGGAGAGCCTTAGTTCTGCTGATCATTTCCCCCGGGACAAATGTCAGCTTCTAACATGAGGAGTTTAATTTTCAGTGGAACACAGAAATGATACATGAACTTAAAGGCCAAACATCACAGTTCTAGGACAAAAATATTATGCCGGTTTAAAAACCACTCCTTTCAACAGGGGTTTTTGGTTTATGATAAGACCCATTGTAGTATGCTACATTCTTCAAAATAAATTGGGGTTTACCTCTGAATGTAAAATATTAATGAAAAGTGTAAAACCTCAAGGATTGCATGATTTATTGGTGTATACATGTAAACACCATTATTAAAAGGGGTCGCTGAACCTTGGAGATTACAGGGATGCCTTCACTTAGCATTCATGGTTTAACGTTCCTCATGATTACGTTATGTAATATGTATCACCAACCGATCCATTCTTCCCAGACTGCATGCATAGTACAACAGCAGGAGGCCTCATACAGATGTAGGATCTTATTTCGATCACCCTGTTGCAGGAGAACAGGACATTTTTAACTTGTAGTATATTTGAGGTTTAAAAAGGCTTCTGAAGTTTGTAATTTTCCACTTTGTATCAACCCCTACAAAAATGTAAATGAATTATAATCCAAATTTCCTGTTGCTGCAGGATTCTTTTCCTGCCGTCGAAAACTGGCTCAAATTAAGATCCTACATATGAATACTGTAGCTCTAGCTGTAATCTCCAGTTTCCATATGTACCTCTAGTGGTAATCCATCTTGTCCAGCATGGCCTCATTGGCCTGTATCTGCCCAGGCATGCTTATCTCCCCTGGCCCAAACGTATGTTCATTTACTCATGTGCACCAGTTCACATCCATGACTAAATACTCATGTCACATCCATCCATCCATCTAGAGTGTTTGTGTTTACCTGGGATAGCTGTGGATTGGTTGGCGCTCGGGGCACAGTTTGTTTCCAGAGGCAGCCTGACTCCTCTATACCACAGCTGGGAGTAGGATAATTTGTCTTTACTGATCATGTGCTCAATTCAACCATTCGGTGTTTCCAGGACTTCAAACGAAGGCTTTTCACTGGCACACTCAGTGCCAAGTTTGCCAACCCTTTCTTCCAAGCAATTTTCCCTCGATACACATTTTCATTACTTTAATTAGAATAAGTTGTTTGATGCATCTCAAGCCTCTTGTATGGGTGTTAATGAAACGTGCATAGAATTGGACGGCAGCCGCCATTCCTCCTCCAGGCTCCACTCCTCTTCTCCCAGTATGGGGAAAAAGACAAAAAAGTAGTAATCTGATCAAAGATCAAGCGTTGAGTGTTGAAGGGGCTGTGGTCGGCCCTATGTGCTCAGCTGTTGTATTGAGATCATTTGATGAGTGTAGAGATGATGGCAAGCCGTGACATCATAGACCGCTGTTGAGGCCCAGCTGCTATGCATACACTCTTCCATCATCCCTTGCATCCCAACACAGAGACCACGGCAGAGCATAGAGGGGTGGAAATAAGACAAGCAGTTGGAGTGGATATCAAGCAGGATGGGAGTGAAAGCAATTTACACCGGATTGAACTCCTGACCAGTTTTACTTCATGCTGCTTGGAAAAGGTTTCCATCACCATGTTTGTTTGCAGCCCTCAAACGTTAGCTAACTGACACATCACTTGGCATTATTCCACTGACAACATAGGGAAGCCAACAGAGCAGCAAACTGACCAAACTCATTGCCTCGCCTAACCCCTTCTGTAGATCCAGTGAGCTCCAAAAGTATTGGGACAGTGACACATTTGTTGTTGTTTTAGCTCTGTACTCCAGGATTTTTAAATTATACAATGACTGGGGTTAAAGTGCAGACTGTCAGATGGTGTTTTCATTCACGTCAGGTGAACCGTTAAGAAATTATAGCACTTTTTGTAAATAGTTGCCCCATTTTAAGGGACACAAAATATTGGGACAAATTCACTTGTGTGTATTAAAGTAGTCAAAAGTTTACTATTTGGTCTCATATTCCTAACATGCAATGATTACGTCAAGCTTGTGACTCTACAAACTTGTTGGATGTATTTACTGTTTGTTTTGGTTCTGGATTATGGATAATCCTGATTGAATCCTGAATAATTATCACACGAATATCATACTCCCAAGACATGCTAACCTCTCACCATTAAAATAACAGGGGAGGGTAGCATTTCTGGGGGGTATGATATTTGTGCGTCTAACCTTTCTGACTAGAAGGCATATTGCCCTATCTACAACTCAACAGCCTTACTCTCCCATACACACTGCTGCTCTGACTACCTGTCATGAGAACAGTGGTCTATGAAAGGCTGCTATTCCCCCCCAATCTGAGAGGTCGTGACCTCTATCAGAAGGAGGATAATGCCATAATAAAGCCATCTGCACTGCTGCTGGACCCTTACATGTCACTGATGTTTAGCAAGGTCAGCGCTCATTGGTATTCACATGACAAGGTCTGCTAAGATGTAATTTTCTATGAAGAGTTGGTTTTATTTTCCATTTCCAAATACCTAATGTTTAACATAAGAACCGCCATTGGCCAACTTACACTGAAGTTAGATTTTCTAAATAAAAAACATTTGGCAAAAAAAGAAAAGTCCTGCATCTTCCCTGACTTTTCCTAAATATTTGTAATTTACATCGCTCACTTGTCAGAGTTTTCAAATCACAAGCAGAAAAATATTATGAGGCTTTTTACCTTTTTTTTTACCTTAAGGGGACAAGACAAATATGGCATAAGGAGTTGATACCCAGGTGCTAATGTTTCTTTCTCCTAATTGAATGAATGACGTCAATGGATGAATGGGGGATAGAAACCAGACAGAAACTGATTCATTGTGCACATGACTGAATTTGAATGAACTGAATTATGAGGATGAAGAAGATGGTGAAGAGGGTGAATTAATTTAGAACAACAGTGTAAGAATTGTGGCAGCAGTGAGTCCTGCTCCGCATCCTGCTCCTCCTCTACCCAGGGAGAAATACAACTCTTTTTAGTTTCTACTTTGTCAGAAGAAGCTGTAACTGGACTGTATTACTTATGATAACTCTAGTACTAATAAAATCTACAAATAAAACGTATCAAATGTATTACACTAATGTTTTTATTGTAAGAGAAATATCCTTGACTATCTGTTTTTATATTTTCACGAAAATGTATTTTTTTGGGCAGTCTAATTATTTTATTATGGCTGGAAAGGCTGGAAATTGTATAATCTCCCCTCGGTGAGAGTCAAATCAGACAGTGAGTATAACGTGTGTAGTTCACAATGACAAACCGAACCAAACGAATGGACGCACTGACAGCATTGCAGATGCTGCAAAATGTATGGGTCTCATCAAAACAATGGGTCTCATCTGATTCTGATGTTGACTTAGAGCCTCCGCCTCCGATGCCTGAGCCTCGCCGTAGAAAAACCAGAACAGGGCCAACTGAGACGGTGACCCAACCAGCATGGTGAGCTAGGAGTCTGGGAGGGATGGCACGGTTTGGGTAGGAAACAGCGAAGAGAACGCAGTTTACATGCAACTCCTTTAAGTTTCTACTTTGTCAAAAAAAAGCTGTAACTGGACTGTATTACTTACTATAACGCTACTCTACTTGTTGATTATGCATACAATTGTTTATGCTCTGGGCTTTTTATAAAACGTTGGTGCTTAGGCCAAGGGACGGCCCTGGGCATAAGCGATATAAGGGGTCGCTTAGGGCCCCCAGCCGCTAGCAGGCCCCCAACCCCCCCCCAATTTGCTTTAGAACCACAACATTTTCTCTATTCCTCACGGCAAAATGGAGAGAATTACAGGAATGGTACAAAATAAATCTCTCTACCATCAAGAGGGGAACCACTCTTGTTGTTGATCCATCCTCAGGTTTCTCCAATCACTGCCATTCAACTCCGTAACTGTTTTAAAGTCACCATTGGCCTCATGAAATCCCTGAGCGGGTCCTTCCTCTCCGGCAACTGGAAGGATACCTGTATCTTTGCTGTGACTGGGTGTATTGATCCACAATCCAAAGTGTAATTAATAACTTGACCATGCTCTAGGGGATTTAATGCCTGTTTTCTTTTTTACCCATCTACCAATAGATGCCCTTCTTTGCGAGGCATTGGAAAACCTCCCTGGTCTTTGTGGTTGAATCTGTGTTTGAAATTCACTGCTCGACTGAGGGACCTTACAGAAATGTGTATGTGTGGGGTACAGAGATGAGGTAGTCATTCAAAATTCATGTTAAACACTATTATTGCACACAGAGTCCATGTAACTTATGCGAGTTGATAAGAATTGTTTTACTCCTGAACTTATTTAGACTTGCCATAACAAAGGGGTTGAATACTTATTGACTCAAGCAATTTCAGCTTTTAATTTTTGTTTAATTTGTACACTTTTCCCAAAACATAATTCCACTTTGACATTATGGAATATTGTGTGTAGGCCATTGACAAAACACATACATTGAATCAAATAAAATGTAGGCTGTAACACAACAAAATGTGGAAAAAGTAAATGAGTGTGAATACTTTCTGAAGGCACTGTATAGTATGGTACCTGACTGTGTCCCTAGTAAAAACATTTATTCACCACAGTGTGACCAATGAACCGTTCACGTACAGTGCCTTCGCAAAGTATTCAGACCCCTTGACTTTTTCCACATTTTGCTACGTTATAGCCTTATTCTACAATTGATTAAAAAAAAGCAATCTGAACACAATAAGCCATAATTAAAGCGAAAACAATTATTTTATTTTAGCAAATGTAAAAAAAAAAAAAAAAACAGAAACACCTTAGTTACATAATTATTCAGACCCTTTGCTATGAGACTAGAAATTCAGCTCAGGTGCATCCTGTTTCCATTGATCATCCTTGTGGTAAATTCAATCTTCCTAGAGCTGGCCGCCCAGCCAAACTGAGCAATCGGGGGAGAAGGGTCTTAGTCAGGGAGGTGACCAAGAACCCGATGGTCACTGACAGAGCTCTAGAGTGTCTCTATGGATATGGGAGAACCTTCCAGAAGGACAACCATCTTGACAGCACTACACCAATCAGGCCTTTATGGTAGTGTCCAGATGGAAACCACTCCTCAGTAAAAGGCACATGACGGCCCGCTTGGTAATTGCCAAAAAGGCACCAATAAACTCTCAGACAAGATTGTCATGTCTGATGAAACCAAGAATGAATGCCAAGCGTCACGTCTGGAGGAAAGCTGGCACCATCCCTACGGTGAAGCATGGTGGTGACAGCATCATGCTGTGGGGATGTTTTTCACCGGCAGGGACTGAAAGACCAGTCAGGATCGAGGCAAAGATGAACGGAGCAAAGTACAGAGAGATCCTTGATTAAAATCTGCTCCAGAGATTTTAATCAACAGGACAACCTTTCAACAGGACAACGGCCCTAAGCACACACCCAAGACAACACAGGAGTGGCTTCGGACAAGTATCTGAATGTCTTTGAGTGGAACAGCCAGACTTGAACCGGTCGAACATCTCTGGAGAGACCTGAAAATAGCTGTGCAGCAACGCTCCCTAACCAACCTGACAGAGCTTGAGAGGATCTGCAGAGAATACATGGGAGAAACTCAGCAAAATACAGGTGTGCCAAGCTTGTAGCATCATACCCAAGAAGACTAGATGCTGTAATCGATGCCAAAGGTGCTTCAACAAAGTACTGAGTAAAGGGTCTGAATACTTATGTAAATGTGATTTCAGTTGTTTTTTTGTAAGACATTTGCAAACATTTCCAAAAACCTCTTTTTGCTTTGTCATTATGGGGTATTATGTGTAAGAAAAATATTTCATCAATTTTAAAATAAGGCTGTAACGTTAAAAAAAAGTGGAAAAAGTCAAGGGGTCTGAATACTTTCCAAAGGCACTGTAAATGAGGTAACAGCTCCAATCACCAGTTAATGTTTCTCACTTTGAAGTCAACGTGTTTGAATCCATGTCAGCCAACAATGACTCATACGGCTGTGTGGACAGGTGTCACTACTAGGTTCTCCCTCAATGTTCTGAGAACATTATTGTATGCTAATTTCCATGTGAAAGGACCCGTGAGCCCCAATATGTGAAGCTCATAAGAGCATGTCAATTTGGGCGTCAAATTAAAGCTAAGAGTCTATATTTTGAGAAATCAAGGCATATAAACATTTTTAAACAATTTTCCATCCAAAAGAAATTGGAATAAGCAGTCTTTGATTTCTTGTCAAACAGATGGAAAAGGGGTCTTAGAAAACATCTAACAGAAAAAGTCTTAAAAGGTATTAGAAATACATCAAAACACAATAATGACGAAGAGCAGACTCCTGCCAACTAATATCAACAATTATATTCAATTTAAGATAATTTTAAGTTCAAGAAACAATGCCTTGTGTCTTAATTTCTTTACCAAAAACCACACATATCTTTAAGATAATATTGCTCCCTCATGAGGAAGTAACAAGTAAAGGTAGACCTATCAATTATTTAGTGTTTTTACTGATATTAAGTTTGTTTATGAATTATTAAGTGTTATCAAGTCAGTAAGATCATTTCTGCAATTTAATTGGCTATAAATGGGAAATAATAGTTGTCACAAAGCAGAGTTGGGTCACCTGCTACTGTCCTCTCTTCCACTGGCATACTGCTATATTCAGCTCATAACTGTTTTCTTTCTCTTTCTGTCATCTTGTGGTCAAAGTAAGAGTGTGAAAAGTCTGGACAACCCCTCCCTTTCTCTCTCCCTCCTTCTCTTCTCTCTCTTTACAATTAATGTCACCTCTTCCAGCTCTTACTGACACCTACCCATGAGCCTCCTCTTTTTCTATTTACTGTAACCAGCATCCTCGCCCACTGAGCAGCACCGGACGTCCATAGACGTTGAAAAGTAGTTGAAGTTTGATCAGTCCACCTTGATTTCAATGTCCACAGATGTCTGGTCTGGCCACATTACAGTACAGTAGATTACAGTTGAGTACAGTACAGTTCAGTACAGCAGTGGTTCCCAAACCTTTTCACTTCTTCTTATGTGTGTTCATGTGATATGAGTGACTCAAACATTACAACAAAATCAATGGGCTAAAAAACATGTTAACAGTATTTTCTACTATCTACTGACTATCAGCAGTTGTGTAAAGTACTTAAGTAAAAATACTTTGGGGTATCTGTGCTTTACTACTTCTATTTTTGACAACTTTTACTTGTAATGTAATGTACTTTTTACTCCATACATTTTCCCTGACACCAAAAAATACTCATTACATTTCAAATGCTCAGGCAGGACAGCAATATGTTCCAATTCACGCATGTATCAATACAACGCATTGTCATCTCTACTGCCTCTGATCTGGCGGACTCACTACTGTGCTTGTAAATTATGTCTGAGTGTTGGAGTGTGACCCTTGCTGATAAAATAAAAAACACAATTGTGCCGTCTCTTTTGCTTAATATAAGGAATTTTATGTATAGTATTTACTTTTACTTTTTAGTATGACAATTGAGTACTTTTCCAATCACTGTACTTAAGTACATTTACAACCAGATACTTTTAGACTTTTACTCAAGTAGTATTTCACAGATCAAGGACCCATGATGATACTCCGTTACCGCAATTCTGTTACCGGGTGTAAAAACTTTACATCTGCACAATTCTCGCAGTAAATATTTTTCTTTGTAAATTCTTAAAGAAATGTAAATGAACATAGAAATATGAGTTATAGATCTGTCATTCTCATTGAAAGCAAGTCTAAGAAGCAATAGATCTCTTCTATGTGCGCTATTTCTATTCTTGCTGTTAAGTTTTGTTTTGTGTCTTTTACGGTCGGATTTGTACACCAGCTTCAAACAGCTGAAAATACAATATTTTTGGTTATGGAAAATATATTTCACAGCGGTTTAGATGGTACAATGATTCTCTACACTGCTTGTTTTGTCACAAACTAAAATTAGGCAAACTATTATAATTTTAGCAACAAGGAAATGGTGGAGCGATTTCTGCATAGTGCATGGTTTGTTAAACTTTGAAATAAATGTTTTTTGTTTGGCAGACAAATCTGAGTCTCAGCCCAATTCCATTACTGCAGAATTGCCCATTCATAACAATCTCCCAGTGTGACCTATTTCACACTGTCTTTGAACCCGTGTGCATAACAGATCACTTGTTCTCTCCCTGAGTGTGTGCTGCGGTGCATCTACATGATTCTACCTCAAGTTCCTTACATACAGGAAATATCCTGATATATTTACTAGTCCTGGACTAGTCAATAGTGAGCCCCATCAGGTGGACTCCTTGCAGACCACGAATCACATTGAATTTTTCAATTACCCAGCAGGCAACAGTCAGGCAGTAGAAGGCCAGTTCTGATTATGTGGTTTCTATCTCAATCACAGTTTGGAGGAAAGGAGGGAG
Organism: Thymallus thymallus; assembly: GCA_023634145.1. Classification (NCBI taxonomy): domain Eukaryota; kingdom Metazoa; phylum Chordata; class Actinopteri; order Salmoniformes; family Salmonidae; genus Thymallus; species Thymallus thymallus. The sequence goes on from CM042397.1 coordinate 25,770,580, forward strand.
GGAGCTCAGGCTGCCTGCATGCCAGATTAAACACATCGTAATGGCTGCCCTAATACTATCTGTGGTCATGCTGGGGGAATGGAAAGCAAAAAAAAAAAACTATCCTTGGTAACAGAGTAGAGAGAGAGAGAGGTACTGTAGAGGTGAGAAATGTGACTCATGGAACTCCCTCGTCATCACTTCAACTGCATTGTGCTGCCTGCTGTACTACAAGCATTCACACCGAGCAAGCTTAGGTATTACTAAAGGACGCCATTTGTAACATGCATTGTTATTGTTTATCGGTGCATTGTCTTAGGGTGTTAGTTGCTTTGTATAGTACCCTACCCACCATCAGCCTTGGTTAGTCTCTCCATCATTCAGACATGCAGCAGTCAAGGCAGTTGTCCTTCTGCTCTCTGTAAAACGTTTTTGTCAGGTTCATCGAAAAGAACATGGCATTATCAAACAATGAGCAGAATGATAATTCTGACTGAGAGATTAAGGTAAAGGTCAAAGCCAAAGCCCAGGTGGGAACTATACTGTGCTGGGGTCAGCTTGCTTACAGCATCATTTCACTCATGGAATATTTATTATTGAGGCAAACTTGTGTATGTTCTCTGCATCTGTGTTTGCTCTGTGTGCCATTCTCAGTCTTCAAGGTAATACAAATAGATGTTAACACACAACACAGGCATTGTTGGAATTCATATACTGTACAAAGCACTGGTAGCCTGTGAGGAGGAATGGCTAGGCGATGTTACTGGAGTCCTGGAAGTGCATCCTAAGCTCTTTGAAATCACATAATATTGTTTGTTTTATCTTGAAACACCAGATGGCATAGCAACGGTGCATAGGGGAATTGAGGAACAAATGCAATTTGCTGATTTATTTCCCCCACTTTTGAATGAGGCAGGCACATGCATGGTTCACTCACCATAGAAATTATTCATTTAAAAACAACATTTGAATACATGTCACTAGTTCCACAGCTTTGCCAGGTTAACCATAAAAAGTATTCAAGATTGTGTGTACTGCAATATAAAAACGCAATCAAAATCAGGGAGATGGCATCAGACATGGCTGGAAGGAACCCACTAGGCACAGTTCAACGTCTAGTTTTGATTTAGATTTATTTATTTACATTTGCTTGAGTTGTCAACTAATTTAAATTAAACTGGAAATCAACAAATAATGTCACCATGTCATTGAATTTAGGTTAAAAGTTGGGTGAAAAAAATATGAAATGCCCTTACTGTCAACGCCTGCACCTGCTCTCCCTGCCCTGCACACACCTGCTTCCCTTGTCACGCGCATCAGCGGTTATTGGATTCACCTGGACTCACTCACATCATTACCTCCCCTATGTCTGTCTGTTCTCCGCTGCGGCATTAATTGTGATTGTCGTTTCTTTGCCCGGTTCTGACGCTGTTCCTGTCTTGTTCTATGTCCATGCAATTAAATGTTAAACTCGTACCTGCTTCTAATCTCCAGCGTCGGTTCTTTCACTTACGTTGATTACTTTTTGCAAATCCAATCAGCTTTCCATGTTGATTGAACGTGGGAAAGCAGTTAAAGCTTGGCAGAGAAGCCTTGAAATTAGCTGGAACGACAAGATCTCTCACTGTAAATGAGAAAACGTAACCATAGGTTTCATATATAAAATTTTACAATACATTTTTGGGGGAGTTTAACTGCTGTCACATTTTGCTGTTGCTCTGCTCTCTTCTCTACACCAGAAGGCTCTTCCCTTACGTGTCCTACCCAACAACTCTCGGTGCTTCACTTCCTCTCCTCTATCTTAAATCCCTCCCCTTTGAGTGTTTCTGGGAAAAAAATACTCAAATTGCTTTGTTACGCTTGATGGCAACAAGTACAGGCCATTCTAGAAGGATGCTCTGATTCAGGCATGAGTAATAGCAGAGCTCAGTGCCCACTGGACATAAACTGGTTGAACCAACGTTGTTTCATCGTAATTTGTCAACGTATTCAGGGGCGGCAGGTAGCCTATCGTGTTGGACCAGTAACCCGGAGCCGACTTGGTGAAATATCTGTTAATGTGCCCTTGAGAAAGGCACTTAACCCTAACTGCTACTGTAAGTCACTCAGGATAAGAGCGTCTGCTAAATGACTAAACTGTAGTTTGATTTGGAATCTACGTGGAACTTGTTTTGAGGGTGAAATTTCAACCACAGGGTTACATGATCATTGTAACACATTTTCGACATATACAAATTCAACGTATTTTATATAAGGTTTGTCTATTTGAAACAACGTCAGATCATTAACATTGTATCTAATATCAGAAAAAAAGTCTGGGCAACATCTACTGGAGAGTTGATTTATCTACAGCTGTTCATTTGGTCTCCCATCCAGGGTTTTAACCAAGCCCAGCTTTGATATTTGTCACTGACTACTACCAATGTGCTATCGTGAGAATGATTATTGAGAAATCTCTTATGTTCACTGTTGATATCGCAGTCATTCCAAAGGGTAGGTTTAACAGAGCAAATGAAATGTAACCATACTTTAGTCATGTATAATCAATGATACTATTTAGGCCTACATTCTTAGAAAAAAGGGTTCTTCGGCTGTCCCCATGGTTAGGGGGGTAGTTGAAATCGGCGAAGGGGCACCATTTTGTGGGGGTTCTTGCATTGGAATTATATTGAATTCTGCTTATCACACTTTACCACAATAATCATAAAGTTCAAATGCAGAGACGCCGAGACCATGTGACAGGTTGGCGACGTATCATTGCAATGGACAGCACCCTACACACTAAAGCAAGGCCGTTTTGGTAATGAATATAGGCTACAAGATAGATAGGGTAATTCACCTATTACAAAAACCTATGTGAATGCAGCTGTACACACAGCTGTCTTACCAAAATAATGCAAACTAAATGCTGAAAGTAGTAGCCTAGTTATTCATGCATCATTTTTTAACTTGTCGACAACTTAATAGGCTACTTACTGTATTTTAAAGTGATAGAGTTGTTTTTGGTTGTCAACGCAACCAAATATCAACATTGAAGGAGATGCATCTTTTGTGCCACTGCCATCTGGCTTTAATTTCATTTTGTCTACAAATGAATGATTTATATGTTGGATTCACATCTCCATCTCAACCAAAAGTCTAAGTTAAAGAACAGGACTAAATCAAATCAAACTTTAAATGCTCTTTAAATAAAGTTTGATTTGATTTCTTCCCTTCTAGATCTGCCACGTTCAACTGTAAGTTCTGTTATTGTGAAGTGGAAACGTCTAGGAGCAACAACGGCTCAGCCGCGAAGTGGTAGGCCACACAAGCTCACAGAATGGGATAGCGGAGTGCTGAAACATGTAGCGCGTAAAAATCGTCTGTCCTCAGTTGCAGCACTCACTATCGCGTTTCAAACTGCTGCTGGAAGCAACGTCAGCACAAGAACTGTTCGTCGGGAGCTTCATGAAATGGGTTTCCATTGCCGAGCAGCCGCACACAAGCCTAAGATCACCATGTGCAATGCCAAGCGTCGGCTGGAGTGGTGTAAAGCTCGCCGCCATTGGATTGCGGAGCAATGGAAACGGGTTCTCTGCAGTGATGAATCACGCTTCACCATCTGGCAGTCTGACGGACGAATCTGGGTTTGGCAGATGCCAGGAGAACGCTACCTGCCCGAATGCATAGTGCCAACTGTAATGTTTGGTGGAGGAGGAATAATGGTCTGGGGCTTTGTGGCAACAGTTTGGGCATGGCCCTTTCCTGTTTCAGTATGACAATGTCCCCGTGCAAAAAGCGAGGTCCATACAGAAATGGTTTGGAACACCGACTGCGAGCCAGGAATAATCATCAGTGGCTGAATGGAAGCAAGTCCACGCAGCAACGATCCAACATCTAGTGGAAAGCCTTCCCAGAAGAGTGGAGGTGTCAGGACTCTGGTTTGATCATCAGCCTTTCTGTTGTGTTTGTCTTAATTGTCAGTTTCTCTCACTCTGCCATCACAACTGCACCTCATTCTAATCAGTGCTCTGCTCTCCTTACACACACACCTGTCTTCCATTTTGCATTGATTTTCTCCACTACTTATGCTTCTCTCTTTCTTTGCTTCTCTGTCAGTGTGTCTTGGTTACCGTCCGTTTCACTACTGTCCTAAAACCAGTCTTGATCTAGTTGTGCCTAGCTTACATTCCTTGTCTGTTTATTTAATCTTGTTTTTTCCCTCTGATTTGCCCAGTCCCTGTCCTCAATCCTGTTTTGGCTTGCTCACCCGGTTTTGATCTTCTGCTCTTGTTTTGGACTATTGACTTGGCTCTACCCCCGGGACTGTGGATCTGCCTCTGGTTTTGACCCCTACCTGCCCTTGGATTTCGCCTCTGTCCTGCCCTTCGCTCGGTGGCTCGACTGCAATTTATATTAGCGTTTTGTTTCTTCTCTTTGCTTTTTGGACAAAAAAATTGAGTTATCTGCTAATCTGCTCTTGGATCCCTTTTTGTCCCAGCACCCATAACAGGAGGCTGTTATAGCAGCAAAGGGGGGACCAACTCCATATTAAAACCCATGATTTTGGAATGAGATATTCGCTGAGCAGGTGTCCACATACTTTTGGTCATGTAGTCTATGTTGGCTTCACGTCTCTAACTCAACCAAAAATAAAAGTTAAAGAATAGGATTAAGCCAGTGGCTCAGATGAAACTATCCAAGCATTAGATATATCCTTTAAGTGTTGATATTTGGTTGCATTGTGAACCAAACACATTTTAAATAATTCTGTAATCCAGTAAATAGCTTAACGTTAAGGCCCTTACAAACTAATGTAACAGTATTTAAAATGAGTAATACATCCATGGCCACATTTTGAGGTTACTGTAACTATAAATGTCTCATGTAATCATAGAAAGCATGCATGTTCAAAACAGCATGCAAAGACCGCAGGTCTGTGGACAGCTTCACAATTGCTATAATAATCTGAGCCGAATCTCGAACAGCATTGATCACTTGTACTATGTACTTTTAATGTTATCTCAACTGCAATCCAGTTAATTTGGTTGTGCTATTAGATGAAGCACAGTGATAACACATTAAGTTGTATAAATACAAAATTACATTGTAATTTGGCTGTGCTTTGAGATGGTTGAAAGCATAGTGATAACACATTGGGAATTCAACAAACGTCTTTTTGAGTGGATGAATAAAGTTTATAATCTCATTGATCAACGTCTCAACCAAATATTACCCAATTTTCCACCTTGAAATGTCGTGGTGTGCCCAGTGGGTGGGCACTAAGACTGATGGAGGAAAAAGCTAACGAGGAAACATTTATAAGTTCTATTATGGGGCTTTTGATGAGGGTAAAGATGTCTTGGCTTTGTATGTTCATGTGACTGTGTAAGTTTGTAAATTGATTCTATAGAGTGGAGATTTGTGTTGTGAAATTGTTTTCTAATATCCTATATTTTCAAGCATTGTACTTGTGAAGTTGATGTAGTGACAGGTATTTGCACCGTGCAATCCATCCAAGGAATTCATTTGTCACAACTTTATTCTAATTCTGAACCAAATATTCCAGTATACAGACAGTGTTTCTGTAATCCTGTAACAGTGTCGTACAAATTCTATTATAATGTGATGGGATCTGACTACATTTCCCTGGTTGTTTTCTAATGGGCCCCTAGTGCTCCTCTCATTTGAGTTTGGAGAAACAGAGCGTGGATGGAGCAAGCAGCATACTGAATTACTCATTCCTTCCTCAGGCTCAATGATGAGACCTCCTTTACGGTCTCCCAAGGGAACCCCTTCATCATCTGACTATTGAATGTTAAACATGAACCTTTGTACATGCTTTTTACTGTTCAGTAGAATGTTAATGAATGAACCACCTATCAACAGGTGTGGGCTCGTAAGATGTGTAATGCACTTGTATCCAAATTGAATCACTAGAGTACCTTGTTATTCCTAACCTTGCAGTCACATGTCTTGTTACTACTGTCGTTGTGATGAGTCGCCATCTGTGTCTGAGGCTCTAATAAAGCTGTAGTTTGTTACACACTTTAAAAGTAACTATTTACAGGCAACTTTAAAGATATGAATAGACAAGAGCAGCAGCCCATATTCCCATGACAGCCAATTGTAAATAAATGTAGGTTTTCGGTGCCTTGGACGAACTGACTTCAAACACCAATTGAGTGAGATTTCTCAGGTGGCAGATGGTACTTTCAAACAACGCTGATCATAATCTTTGATTAAAGCAGCCTCACTAAAAATTAATTATTAAAACCATAACTTTTTTGCAAATTCATGCTTGACAAGACCCCTTCATTATAATTTCTTGGTAATACAAGACTAAAGAGAGGAGTAATTAGTTGTTATGCATATATTTAAACACAGAGCAAGGAAAAACAGCAGCGCAAGCTGCGCTGAATATGATTACCAAAAACTTAAGGGGAAACTTTTAATGCTATTCATAGCATTTCTGAGTTTGAAGCAATTAAGTTAGACACTACACGCCAGTGACCTCATTTATAACCGTTTCTTAAATTTCTTACCAAATATCTGCACGCGCCATTTCTGAAAATGAACAGCCTACGTTAATACACAAATATTGAGAACGATAATGTCACGGTGCGTAGTATTTAAGGGACGATATACAGAGCGCTGGTGAAGTGTCATCCTTTTTATTTTAAATGAGATGTTCTCACGAAGCATTCAAAATAAAACAAGGAGAGTGAAAACAAAACAGACTACAAACAATACACGGTGACTTACTGTGATCTGCTGGCAGTTCAGACAAACACAACAAACAATGATCCACGCACAGGTGGATGTGGAGGACAGCTAAATACTCTCCCCAATCAGAGACAACACTAGACAGCTGTCTCTGATTGGGGATCATTAATCCTCCCTCACTGAAGTGAGGACTGGGTTGTGGCTCATCCACTCCCCCTGATGGGAGTTAGCGGCTTCACCACTACCCAGCCCTTACAGTACCCCCCCTCCAAGGTGCGGGCTCCCGACTGCACTTGATCTCCCCCTCTCCCCAAAAAAATACACAAAACCAGGAGGGGAAATGGTGGGGTACTGAGGTGGTTGCTGGTGGGGGCTCCGGTTCCGGCCTCGGGCTTGACGCAGGCAGTGAAAGCTGCTCTCTTCCTACCTCCCTGTTGCACGCCCGGTCCGGTCCGGACCCCGGCGCGATGGTTCCCCCCTCAGTACTCCCGCGATTCACCAAGTCCTGTCTGGACCCTGGTGTGGGAGCCCTCGACCATGGAGAAGGGCTGATGTTTTTCCCCGGCTCGGGCCCCAGTGGAGCGGACTGCTCCGGCACTGGAGTGAAGCAGACGGCCGGCCCCGGACTGGGCACCGGTGGACCGGACTGCTCCGGCACTGGAGTGAAGCAGACGACCGGCCCCGGACTGGGCACCGGTGGAGCGGACTGCTCCGGCACTGTAGTGAAGCAGACGACCGGCCCCGGACCTTCGCTGGAGGCTCCGGGCTGCTGACCTTCGCTGGAGGCTCCGGGCTGCTGACCTTCGCTGGAGGCTCCGGGCTGCTGACCTTCGCTGGAGGCTCCGGGCTGCTGACCTTCGCTGGAGGCTCCGGGCTGCTGACCTTCGCTGGAGGCTCAGGGCTGCTGACCTTCGCTGGAGGCTCAGGGCTGCTGACCTTCGCTGGAGGCTCAGGGCTGCTGACCTTCGCTGGAGGCTCAGGGCTGCTGACCTTCGCTGGAGGCTCAGGGTTGCTGACCTTCGTTGAGCTGGCACGGGTCGCACCGGGCTGTAGGTGCGCACCGATGGTGTGGTGCGCTGAGTCGGTCTCTGACTCTGGACCGGCGCTGGAGGCACCGGACTGGGAACTGGCGCTGGAGTACGACTGTACTTGTCGTCCCTTCTCCACCGCCAATCCCCATCCTGTGAGGGTTCCTCCGGGAACCCCCAAGAGTGAGGGAACAGAAGCACATCGTCGTCGTCTTCCTCCGACTCCTCTCTGTACTGTAAACTTAGCGCATGCTACACATATAGTTGAAGTCGGAAGTTTACATACACCTTAGCCAAATAGATTTAAACTCAAGTTTTTCACAATTCCTGACATTTAATCCTAGTAAAACTTCCCTTTATTTTAAGAATGTGAAATGGCAGAATAATAGTAGAGAAAATGATTTATTTCAGCTTTTATTTCGTTCATCACATTCCCAGTGGGTCAGAAGTTTACATATACTCAATTAGTATTTGGTAGCATTGCCTTTAAATTGTTTAACTTGGGTCAAACGTTCGGGTAGCCTTCCACAAGCTTCCCACAATTAGTTGGGTGAATTTTTGCCCATTCCTCCTGACAGAACTGGTGTAACTGTCAGGTTTGTAGGCCTCCTTGCTCGCACAAGCTTTTTCAGTTCTGCCCACAAATGTTCTACAGGTTGAGGTCAGGGCTTTGTGATGGCCACCCCCACAACATGATGGTGTTCTTCGGCTTGCAAGCATCCCCCTTTTTCCTCCAAAGATAACGATGGTCATTATGGCCAAACAGTTTCATCAGACCAGAGGACATTTCTCCAAAAAGTATGATTTTTGTCCCAATATGCAGTTTCAAACCGTAGTCTGGTTTTTTATGGGGGTTTTGGAGCAGTGGTTTCTTCCTCGCTGAGCAGCCTTTCAGGTTATGTCGATATAGATACTTTTGTACCTGTTTCCTCCAGCATCTTCACAAGGTCCTTTGCTGTTGTTCTGGGATTGATTCACACTTTTCACACAAAAGTACGTTCATCTCTAGGAGACAGAACGCGTCTCCTTCCTGAGCGTTATGGCGGCTACGTGGTCCCATGGTGTTTATACTTGCGTACTATTGTTTGTACAGATGAACGTGGTACCTTCATGCATTTTAAAATTGCTCCCAAGGATGAACCAGACTTGTGGAGGTCTACACGTCTTTTTATTCTGAGGTCTTGGCTGATTTCTTTAGAGGCACTGAGTTTAAAGGTAGGCCTTGAAATACATCCACAGGTACACCTCCAATTGACTCAAATTATGTCAATTAGCCTATCAGAAGCTTCTAAAGCCATGACATCATTTTCTGGATTTTTCCAAGCTGTATAAAGGCACAGTCAACTTAGTGTATGTAAACTTCTGACCCACTGGAATTGTGATATAGTGAATTATAAGTGAAATATGTTTCCCGTTTATAAATCAGGCCTGCCTTAAAACTATGCACGTGTCAATGAGCATCATCAAGCCGCCAGGAAATCGCTGCATGTAAACAGAATCACCACGACTGCCCATGCTGCCAATGTATTCTATATTTTGAACAAGCAGAGAGCAACTAGCCAGCTCAACAGTGCATAGGTGACACTCACAAGCACAGGGAAAACGCATCAAATCAAATGTTAAGTCACATGCTCCGAATACAACAGGCGTAGACTTTACAGCTTGAACTGCTGCTTACTAACGAGCCCTCTCCTAACAATGCAGAATTAAAAAGTAAGACAAATTACACAAACAAAATAACAATAACAGGGCTATATACAAGGAGGACCCATGTCAAATCTTTTCAGCCTTCTGATGGGGAAGAGGCATTGTCGTGCCCTCTTTACGACAGTGTTGGTGTGTTTGGATCATAATATGTCCTTTGTGATGTGTACACCGTGGAACTTGGCGCTCTCAACCCACTCCACTACAGCCAGGTCGATGTGACAAGCACAGATGCGACAAGTGAATTAACAAGTTAACTGGGGTTAGCTAGCTAGCATAATATCACAAGCATGATGAGCTCACCAGTAACGTTTGTTAGACTTGAAATTGGAATGCCAATGTGAGCTAGCTACCAGTAGCCAGCTAGCTTGACAGTAGCAGTCGTGGTCAAAAATATTGGCACCCTTGCACTTTTTTCTAATAATGCACCATTTCTTCCAGAAAACTGTTGAAATAAAAATATGTGTTGGTATCCATGTACTGTATGTCTTTGGTTTGCAGTTGAACCCCACAAAAAAATGATAATTTACGAAATGTTAGCTTATTCCACAAAGACATCCTAAAATGTCCTGGACAATATTATTGGCACCTTCTAGAAGTGGTTAGAAATAATTCGATTTCAAGCAGGTGATTCTTCTGCAATTTAAAAATCACTAATTCAACCAGTTTAAATAGAGAAAATGACTCATTCTCCCGTTTTGTGTTACGGTGTGTACTGCAATGAGCATGGAGAAAATAAACACAACCATATCTGAGGAGGTCAGACAAGATTGTAGGACAGTTCGATTGGTGGAGAAAGCACCTTGATCAACTGTCACACAGATTCAAGCTGACCTTCCGACACAAGGTACGACAGTTTCAACTCGCAGCATCCGTCGCCAACTCAATCAAAGGGGGTTATATGGTAGGAGACCCGGGAGGACCCCACTGCTGAGAGAGAGACATAAGAAGGTCTGAAAGCAATTTGCCAAAACACACCTGAACATGCCAAAATCCTTCTGGGAGAATGTCCTGGGGACAGATGAGACCAAATTAGAGCTTTTTGGTAAAGCACACAATCTCTGTTTTATAGAAAACAAAATGAAGCCTTCAAAGAAAAGAACACCTTCCCTACAGTCAAACATGGAGGCTCAGTGATGTTTTGGGGTTGCTTTGCTGCCTCGGGCACTAGGTGCCTTGAGTGTGTGCATGACATCATGAAATCAGGAAAATACCAAGGTATTTTGTAGCACAATGTCGGAGCCAGTGTCAGAAAGCTGGATCTTTCAGCAGGACAATGACCCCAAACACTTTAAAAAGCACCCAGGAATGGTTCAAGACAAAAGTGAATTGTACTACCAGATCCACAAGAAGGTTCTAGATAGTGTATCCCTCTGTCCTTCGACTGTTGATGGATGTGGATGTCCGGTTCAAGACCCAGGCTCCCAATGACTGTCATGATTATTTATTTACAAGTTCATTGCAATTTGCTCTTTAGCACCATCTACTCAGTATCTGATAGAACAGACCCAGAACTTGGGCATTGATTTCAACGACCCAAGACAGTCCATTTACTTGGTACTGTGAAAACCATGTCATGAAATACTGCAATCTCATTGCTGCAGTCCCCTCCCAATAGCAAGCAATGTATACTGTAGTTGGCAATGCAGTCCAAGCACTGGGTGGCAGGCCAAACGCCCGACGCTGCTGTCTGATGGCGGAGCAGTAGGTAACTGAGCAGCTTGTTTTATAATATATTTCTGAAACAGTAAAATGTACTCAAATTAACCACACTTGTGGATATTTTAAACATAATCCTTGAATTATGTAATATATATTTTGTTAAAATATATACAGCGGGTGAAATAAGTATTGAACACGTCACCATTTTTCACAGTAAATATATTTCCAAAGGTGCTATTGACATGAACTTTTCACCAGATGTTGGTAACAACCCAAGTAATCCATACATACAAAGAAACCAAAACAAATAAGTTCAGAAATTAAGTCATGTGTAATAATGTGAAATGACACAGGGAAAAAGTATTGAACACATGAAGAAAGGGAGGTGCAAAAAGGCATGGAAAGCCAAGACAACAGCTGAAAACTGTCACAAGCTGGACTCGAACCCAGGTCTCAGGTGTGGAGAGTGAGTGTTCTACCACTTAGCCACAGAGGTGATAATGTAGGACCCAAACGAAACACTCAAGGCAAAACTCCAGGCAAAGTAGATTTATTTAAAAAAAGGTACTTTGCGAGTCCAAAAAAATCCAACAAAAGTTCTTCTCACAAAGAGGTATAAAAAACAGATATCCAAAAATAAAAGGTAACAGGAGAGAAATAAAATAACTCCACGAGGGGAGAAAAACACAATCAAATAACTCAGAATAGCTTACTTGGAATAGCTTAGGTGACTTGGAAGGACTCAAAAATCACAGCAAGGAGACACAGAGCCAGGACTCAAAAACCGAGTGAGGAACAAGGGGAAAAAACACAGCTTAAATACTCTAGGGGAAACAAGACACAGGTGACCTGGATAACGCTAACAAGAAGAACTAAAGCAGAGGGGAACACAGGTGACCTCTAGAGGCCTGGAGACAAACAGCAGGAAACAGGATGCTGACAGGACCCCCTCCTCTAGGAACGGCTCCTGACGTTCCTACCAGAACACCCTGGCTTACGGGTACGAAACTCTCGAATCAAACTTGGGTCCAGGATGTCCTTGGCAGGAACCCAGGAGCGCTCCTCTGGCCCGTAGCCCTCCCAGTCCACCAGATACTGCAGAGAGTTCTGGACCCTCCGGGAGTCTAGTATCCGGCGCACTGTGTAGGCTGGCTGGCCGTCAATGATCCTGGGAGGTGGAGGGGGTCTGCGTGGGGGGGCAAAAGGAGAAGACAAGACAGGTTTTAGTAACGAAACATGAAAAGTGGGATTAATTCTAAGGGAGTGAGGAAGAAACAACCGATAAGAAACAGGGTTAACTTTCCTTGCTATGCGAAAAGGGCCAATGTATTTCTGGGAAAGCTTCTTGGACTCAACCTGGAGGGGCAGGTTCTTGGTGGCCAACCAAACTCTTTGACCAGCTCGGAAATTAGGGGCCATCCGACGACGGCGATTAGCCTGGCTTTGGTATCTCTGGGAGGTCCGAAGGAGGGTACGTCTGGCCTTCTTCCATGTCCGCCTACAGCGTAGGACAAAGCGCTGGGCAGAGGGAACACCAACTTGCACCTCTTCCTCTGGAAATAATGGAGGGGTGTATCCAAACTGGCATTCGAAAGGGGACAATCCAGTGGCCGAGGACTGGAGGGTATTGTGGGCATATTCAGCCCAAACGATATAGGAGGCCCAAGACGTGGGATTACTGGCTGCCATACAGCGCAAGGTGGTTTCCAGATCCTGATTAATCCTTTCCGTCTGACCATTAGACTCAGGATGGAACCCAGACGATAGGCTGGCAGTGGCCCCAATAAGCCTGCAGAAGGCCCCCCAGAACCGGGACGAGAATTGGGGACCTCGATCGGAGACAATGTCCAGGGAAATCCCAAATATCCGGAAAACATGGTTCATGAGGAGCTCAGCAGTCTCCTTTGCTGAAGGCAGCTTGGGGAGGGGAATAAACCGAGCAGCCTTGGAGAACCGGTCTACAACCACTAGGATGACTGTGTTGCCCTGGGATGGAGGGAGTCCTGTGACAAAGTCCAGAGAAAGGTGTGACCATGGCCTGCGAGGAACAGGTAAGGGATGGAGCAATCCCTGGGGTCGCTGACGTGTAGACTTTCCCTGGTTGCACACAGGGCAGGCTTCAACATAGATCTGAACATCCTTCTTGATAGACGAAAACCACCAAAACCGCTGGAGGAAGTCCAGTGTGCGAGCACTACCTGGATGGCATGTCAAGGGCGACTCATGACCCCACTGCAAGACCCGGGCTCGAACAGAGAGAGGAACGTACAGGCATCTGGCGGGACCACCGCCTGGGTCGGGCTCAAGGACAAGGGCCTCTCGTACCACTCTTTCTAGTTCCCACTGAAGAGGAGCGACGATCCTAGAACTCGGAATAATCAATGCCAAGGGCTTCTCTTGCATTTCTGGAGAGTAGGCTCGAGATATGGCATCTGGCTTGACATTCTTGGAGCCAGGTCTGTAAGACAGGAGAAACTGGAAGCGATTAAAAAACAGGGACCATCGTGCTTGCCGAGGGTTCAACCGCTTTGCCTGCTGGAGATATTCCAGGTTCTTGTGGTCAGTGAGAACCTGGAAAGGATGCTGAGCCCCCTCAAGCCAGTGGCGCCACTCTTCCAAGGCCAGTTTTACCGCAAGCAACTCTCGATCCCCCACGTGGTAGTTGCGCTCAGCGTCAGACAGGCGGCGAGACATGAATGCACATGGGTGTAATTTTCCATCCTTACTCCTCTGTGACAGGACGGCTCCCACCCCCACCTCAGAGGCGTCCACCTCCACCACGAAAGGTCTTTCTGGGTCAGGGATAACTAGGATCGGAGCTGAAGTGAAGCGGCGCTTGAGATCCTCAAAGGCTCCTGCTGCCTCTGGACCCCAGTGAATCTTGGTCCCTCCTCCCTTAGTAAGCGCCGTCAAGGGGGCTACCACAGAGCTGAAATTCTTAATGAACTTTCTATAAAAGTTAGAAAAGCCAATGAAACGTTGAACCTCCTTGACTGTGGCAGGGGTGGGCCAGTTGTGGACTGCTTTGACCTTCTTGGGGTCCATCTCCAGGTGGCCAGGAGTGACGATAAACCCGAGAAACTGAGTCTGGGAAACATGAAATTCACACTTCTCAGGCTTTACGTAGAGATGGTTGTCAAGGAGTCTCTGGAGAACCCTGCTAACATGCCCCTCATGCTCTTTCAGTGACCTTGAGAAGATGAGGATATCGTCCAGGTATACAAAGACAAACAGATTAAGCATGTCCCGGAGAACATCATTAATCAGGGCCTGGAATACTGCGGGGGCATTAGTGAGCCCGAACGGCATCACCAGATATTCATAGTGACCCGTGGGAGTGTTGAAGGCCGTCTTCCATTCGTCTCCTTGCCGGATCCGCACAAGATGGTAAGCATTGCGGAGATCCAGTTTAGTAAAAATGGAAGCCCCTTGAAGCAATTCAAAAGCAGTGGCCATGAGAGGAAGGGGATATCGATTCCGAACCGTGATCTTGTTGAGACCCCGGTAATCAATACAAGGCCTAAAACCCCCGTCTTTCTTTTCTACAAAAAAGAAGCCCTCCCCAGCTGGGGAAGTAGAGGCACGGATGATGCCGGCTGCCAGGGACTCCTTAATGTAGGCATCCATAGCTGAGTGTTCAGGGGAGGATAAGGAGAAGACCCGACCCCTAGGGGGGCAGGAACCAGGGAGTAGATTAATGGCACAGTCGTAAGTGCGGTGAGGTAGTAAGGAAGTACCCCGGGACTTGCTGAACACTGCCTTGAACCGATGGTAAACACTGGGGACACGGGAGAGGTCGACCGACTCTTGAAACTCGGTACTAGGGGCTGAGGGACTCTGAAGCATGCAGGTGAGTTGACAAGTGGAACCCCAGCTTAGAATTGTTCCAGTAGGCCAGTCGATTTGGGGATTATGTCTGCACAGCCAAGGGTAACCCAGGATAATAGGATACTCTGGGGAGTCAATGAGAAAGAAGGTCTCCTCCTGCTGGTGTTGAAAGATGGTAAGTCGCAGGGACTGAGTGGCCTCTGTAACTTTGCCTGGTTCCAGAGGTCTGCCATCCAAGGCAGTAACTGCCTGGGGTTGAGGAAGTAGTTGGGTAGGGATCTTAAGTTCCTTAGCCAAGGTTAGATCAAGGAAATCACCTGCGGAGCCAGAATCGATCATAGCCTGGAATAGAGTGGCTGGAATAGCTAGGACAGCGTTAGTAGGAGGAGCTCTAATTTTCCCCATCACAGCCCTCCTATAGCCGGGCGGGGACAGGCGTTTCCCGAAAGCTCGGGGCAGGTGGAGCGGAAGTGGCCGGCAACCCCGCAGTAGAGGCATCGACGCTCCCTCATGCGACGTTCCCTTTCATTGGGAGAAAGCCTGGAACGGCCTAACTGCATATCCTCTGGGGAATCCTGGAGTTGTTCAGGGGGCGGGGAAGCTCTGAACGAAGGAACACCAACTGGAGAAACAGAGCTGCTCAGAGGAACTTGGGAGTGGGAGACCTGGCGACGAGCTGCTCTCCGCTCTCTAAGACGATTGTCAAGGGAGATGGCCAATGCTATGAGGGCCTCAAGACCCGAAGCTGGTTCTCGGGTGGCCAACTCATCTTGAAGAGGCTCAGACAACCCTCCCTGAAAGCAGACCCTCAGTGCTTCATCATTCCATCCACTCCTAGCTGCTATGGTCCGAAATTCAATGGCAAAATCTGCCGTGCTGCGGGAACCCTGGCGGAGAGAGAATAGACGCTTGGAAGCCTCCCGACCACTGACAGGATGATCAAACACCCGCTTGAACTCACTCATAAACTCCAAGTAGGAGTCACAACAGGCATTCTGGGATTGCCACACCGCGGAGGCCCAGGAGAGCGCCTTGTCCGAAAGAAGGGTAATAATGTAAGCAATCTTGGAACGGTCTGTGGGAAAACTTGAGGGTTGAAGCTCGAAGGTGAGGGAGAACTGGGTGAGGAAACCCGGGCAGGAACTTGGATCTCCAGCAAACGGCTTAGGAGGTGGTAGTCGGGGCTCTGTTACTGGAGAAGTCCTTTCGCCACTCGGGGTTGATCCAAAAGGTGAAGGAACAGGGAGGCGTTCGAAGAGCTGGCGGATGGAACTCATCATATCAGCCAGGAGTTGAGAATGACTGGCCATCAGCTCTTCTTGTCGGCTGAGAACAGCTTCATGGCACTGGAAAGATGCCTCATGTTGAGCGTTCACCGCCAAAAGGTCCTTGGGAACGACTGTTTCTGGGTCCATCGGTGACTCGGTTTTTCTGTCACAAGCTGGACTCGAACCCAGGTCTCAGGTGTGGAGAGTGAGTGTTCTACCACTTAGCCACAGAGGTGATAATGTAGGACCCAAACGAAACACTCAAGGCAAAACTCCAGGCAAAGTAGATTTATTTAAAAAAAGGTACTTTGCGAGTCCAAAAAAATCCAACAAAAGTTCTTCTCACAAAGAGGTATAAAAAACAGATATCCAAAAATAAAAGGTAACAGGAGAGAAATAAAATAACTCCACGAGGGGAGAAAAACACAATCAAATAACTCAGAATAGCTTACTTGGAATAGCTTAGGTGACTTGGAAGGACTCAAAAATCACAGCAAGGAGACACAGAGCCAGGACTCAAAAACCGAGTGAGGAACAAGGGGAAAAAACACAGCTTAAATACTCTAGGGGAAACAAGACACAGGTGACCTGGATAACGCTAACAAGAAGAACTAAAGCAGAGGGGAACACAGGTGACCTCTAGAGGCCTGGAGACAAACAGCAGGAAACAGGATGCTGACAGAAAACTATCAGTAATTAAAAAGCAATCCAGCCCCCTGTCAGTGCAAATTAATATCAGCTGGTTCAGTCCCAACTGATGGCCCAGAAAAAGGTCTCATTGCCAAGGTGTCACACAAGACACATCTCATGATGGGTAAAAGCAAAGAGCTGTCTGAAGACCTTCGCAACCTAATTGTTGCAAAACATAATGATGGCATTGGCTATAGGCACATTTCTAAGCTTCTGAATGTTCCAGTGAGCACTGTTGGGGCCATAATACGGAAGTGGAAAGACAATCATTTCACCATAAATTTGCCTCGACCAGGTGTATCAAACTCAAATCAAGAAAATCACAAATCTCTGCTGCACACACAGAGACAGAACCAGCATGGACACAAAGCATAAAATAGTGTGACCAGCAAAACAAAAAACACACTGTTTTAAGTAACCTATGAATCAGACTAACACCAATAGCAAGAACAACAGTGTCACATCAAAGGTGACAGGCTCATGGTGCTGAAAGGACAGCGACCGTAATACCTGTGCACTCAATGGCGCTGAAGGAGAGACAGTTTTGGTCAAACACATAGACCAGGCTGATAGACAGACAGCGTCACACAGCATCCAATAATGTTGAATAAGAATAAGCAGCCCATTCACTCCAGTAGGCCCCATGAATTCAGAACAATACAAAAGCACAACCATTTCATTTCCAGAATTAAATGGACAAACCAGCTGTTCATTCCCATTGATTCTTTTCTCTTGCGCTCTGTGTTGAATGGCAAAGGCCTTCTGTCCAGCTTCTGACTGAGCTAGCTAGATTTTTCTACCCAAAGAAAATCCTGATTGGATATTTTTTTCCCTTCAGTATTCCCTTCTCTTTCCAACACAAACTGAAGAAATGACATCAGAAGATCATAACAATTATTGTAAAGATGAAATAGAAATACAAAAAATATATATATTTTTATAAATCCTTAGACATCTGATGGCCTAGAAGGCCCTCACAGTTCCCCCGATGGAAAAAATGTAGTAATGGACAGAACCTGAAGAAATGTAATGGGAGTGAAATATAATACTTGTTCTCTATTATGTGCCTGGTTTCTATGGCAATAGCTGTGCCCCATGATCCTCCATTGCGACTCTCAAGTACCACTTCAAGTGTCTCATTGACCCGGCCGTTGCCTGTGACAACCCTCAATCCAACCTGAATTCTAAAATTCTATAGTAGCCTACTGTTCATTACTTGGGAAGTCATGTCACAGCTCCACAGCAGTAGTTTACAAATCAATTACGAAGTCCAAGTAATGAAAGCTTCCTAAAATATCCATTAGTGTCCAACTGCAATGATGATGATGATGATGATGATGATACACCCAAAAGCCCTAGATTCTGATAGTTACACTATCATTATGTAACTATCAGAATCCTAGCGGAATCCTATTGGACCTTATAGGATTCTTGCAATCCTATAGGTTATGTCACCTCTATCAGAATCCTATTGGACTACTTTCTTTTCCTATTGGGTATCAAAAGTGATCCTACATGATTCTTGCAATCCTATGCCATTTTGCGTCATCTACTGTATATCAGAATCCTATTGGACTACTTTTTTCCTATTGGAAAACAAACGTGATCATATTGAATCCTATAGGTTTTTGACAAATCTTGTTGGATTTTGTCACCCAAATTATAATCCTGATATAACTTTTTTCTTAATTGAACCCAGTAAATTATAGTTTGTTACTTATTCCAATATAATACAACATTTAATTAGAACAAATTAACTGATTGGAAACAACAGTTCTATATTAATTTAGGTTGTATTCACCACCACAATATGAGTGATTCAAGGCTGCAAGTTCATTTGCAACACTTAAGTATTTGATTTTTATTCATGCAACTTCTTGTCTTTTAATTAGACATTACAATATGACATACAATGTTATAATAAAATAAATGTGTTTCTTTTCTTTGGGGGGTGGGGGATTCCCTTAGATTGCACATCATCCATACAGTGCTTATATGCAAATAAAAACTAGAAGGAAATTACATTTTTAGGTACAGTAACACAAAGATATGAGTTTCTTTAATTTCATATAGAATAGTTAGCGATGCATACAAAAGAGCATGGTCCCTTTACCTTCTCTTTGTTGGGATAGAGAGAGGAAAATCAAAAGCTAAAGGTAATGATATATACTTAAGTATCAAAAGTCATATTATATTCAAATTCCTTATATTAAGCAAACTAGACGGCACCATTTTTTTTTTTTACGGATAGCCAGCACTAAGACATAATTTACAAATGAAGCATGTGTGTTTAATGAGTCTGCCAGATCAGAGGCAGCAGGGATGAAAAGGGATGTTCTCTTGATAAGTCCATGAATTTGACAATTTTCCTGTCCTGCTAAGCATTCAACATGCAACGGGTACTTTTGTGTGTCAGGGAAAATTATTGGAGTAAAAAGTACATTATTTTCTTTAGTCGAGTAAAAGTTGTCAAAAATATAAATAAAGTACAGATACCCCAAAAAAACGACTTTAGTACTTTACACCAGTGTATTTTGGACTTTCAGTGTTGAAACCTCTGAAACACTTGATTGTCAAAAACTCCTATTGGATTCCAATTTAAAAAATGTGTCTAAAATCTGATAGGATTTACTACTGGGCACAGACGTCAGTGCAACGTCTAGTTTTGATTTACGTTTGGTTGAGTTATCAACTAATGTGGATTCTAATAGGACTTTTCTATTGGAATCCTATAGGATTTTTTGACTAGGGAGTTGTTCTCTACAATCAAGTACTTAAGAGGTTTCAACACCCACAGTAAAAGTCTTACAGAAATAATGATATGATCATGCCTGTATGTGTCAGTGGTACGATCAAGGGATATACATTCAGAATTCCAACATGTACAGGTATACAAATCAAATGCATTCACAAAATTGTGCCCCAGGAGGAAGACCATTTGTATTGATTATGTGCAGTATATTGTATCACCTCAAACGGCAAAGATCACACCAATACTAATCACACCCTTTTTGCTTGTGCTACAGGCTCTTTTCATAGTTGTGGCCTTTTGAACAACACATGATACAAATAAGGTGCAATATATTGGCCATAAAATCGCATTTGACTTGAAAGACAACAGCAACATTGCAACTATATCATTTTAAATGCACCATGCGACCTTATAGGTATATACATAAATAACAATACGGACAGTGTTGTGTTGTCTGAATACAGAATATATTTTTCTGTAGTCTGCAGTAGGCTACTATGAAAAACTGAAATCTGAGCTCGAGCATGTTGTTCTGTATAAAAACAACAGATTGCATCAGATCGCTCTTTCTGCCGGTCTCTCTCCCACCTACCACAAGTGTCTCCACCTCCTCTTTCGTCCCCACTCTCTTGGTAATCGGTTCGGTAATATTGCTACTCAACGGAGGATGTCTGTGGCGCAGCGCAGAGAGATGATCTACAACTATTTAAGATACCTGTATGCAACTGTTGTTATCGCATCAGTGTTAAATATTGCATCCTTTTTTTTTGCATAAGCAATTGGAACAGACATAACATTTACACAAATTCCCATACAACATCACCGTCGCTGATGGACAATTACGCGCTGAAGTAATTGTAACCATGATAATCATCGTGGATGGCTGTGTTTCATGTTCTTGGATTATGCGTACAAGTTTGTGATGATACCTGGTCATCGCCTTTCCCTCGTCTACAGTGGAGAAGAAAAGTAACAAAGAGACGCACATGATGAGAAGCGTGGGGTTGTTGCTTGGCTACTTTTTGGTGAAAGTTCTTGTATGCGACGCGGAGGGGGAGCCAGGGCAGAAGCTGGACGGCTTTATTATGGTACCAACGGGTACCAACGAGTCAAAATTGAACAGAGAGAATAGCGTTTCGGAGAGTCCGCATACAGAGGACAGGTGCCGGGGTTATTACGATGTGATGGGCCAGTGGGATCCGCCGTTTGTGTGCCAGACGGGCAGTTACCTGTACTGCTGCGGGACCTGTGGCTTCAGATTCTGCTGTGAGTTTACAAGCTCGAGGCTGGACCAGACCACCTGCAAAAACTATGACACCCCGCCGTGGATGATGACAGGCAGACCCCCGCCTAAGAAAAAAGACCCCACTCACGACCCCACAAAGGATAAGACAAACTTAATTGTGTATATAATATGTGGAGTTGTTGCCATAATGGCACTCGTTGGGATTTTCACAAAACTTGGACTTGAAAAGGCGCACCGTCCACACAGAGAAAACATGTCAAGGTGTGTGTATAGTAAACAGCCCTAGCTGTCCCTGCGCGCAATGCAGTAACAACTTTGGATAACCTACATTTAATGCAGCAATTTCACTTTTATTAGGGTGTCAGTTTCCTTAAAATATTTCGATCCGTTAAAGATGCTGTTTTGTAAAAATAGGTGATAACCCACTGGACACAGACGTCAGTTAAACTTCTAGTTTTGATTTACATTAGGTTGAAATAAACCAAAAAAATCGACAAATGTAATTGGATTTAGGTTGTTTCCTTACCTTAGATACATTTTTTCAAATCCAGTCAGTTTAACATCATGTTTTGGTTGAAATGACATGGAAACAACGTTGATTCATGATTCAACCAGTTTTTTTTGCCCGATGGGAGGTGTTCAATAAATGGACATTCTGTCAGTTCTACTGACCACAATTGAATTGGCAATCATAGACAATACCTATGCAGCCTACTATATTTTATTTGTGAGTGGCTGTGAATACCTGTCCAATTGCATTGGTGTCTTTTCATTCTGAATGATTGAGACCTCTATACTGAATAATAATGAGCACACTATGTCCTGGTAAAACCAGATGTGCTGTAGTAGTAGTGTATGATGAGCCATGCTCTCATCTCTGTTGATGTCATCTACCCACATGGTGCCATTAAAGGCCACTTTTTAACTCCATTACACATGCAATTGTTTTTAATTATCTCACTGCCTTAGATTTCATTTTAATTAGCTTCATTGTTCTTTGACGTTATGCGTCCACTTAAGGTTCACTTCCCCCCCAAAACTGGCTGATTCAAAGTTTCCATGTCATTTCAACAAAAATATTTAATGTGATTACTTTGAATCAACATGGAAAACTGTTTCGATTTGCTAAGTAATCAATGTAAGGGAATTTCCTATTTTGAGCATGTGATAATTGGTCATTGGTAGGTCATCTACAAGCACGAGTATGATTTGATTTAATTGGCCTAGATTGAATTTGAGTCTACATTATTCAAACATTAAGACCTGTAAGGATTTCCGGTAAATATCAGATAAATATTGAGGTTTACAGCGTTTGAGCTACTGTAATTTTGCTAGATTCCAGAGCTATTTTCATTTCCATGTTATGTTTTATTATTGAGTGGACCAGCTGATTGAGGTGTTTGTTTCGTCAGGGCTCTAGCCCAGGTGATGCGCCAGCCTGGTCCAGGAGAACACTCAGAAGATATTGGAGTGCATGGACAGCACTATGACAACATGCAAGCCAACAGGGTACCTGCTAACAGTCTCCGTAAGTGGGCCTCTTCCATCTAATTCCAATGTCTCATTTCATACAGAATAGCCACTATAACAGTAGTTTGATACACATTGGAAAGTACAACCAGTGGTAAGATGCATGGTGTATTATGTGTGGCTCTGCAATGCATTGGGAATGGTCATGATTGAGATACAGCGATGGTATAAACAGGATGCCATCTGCAGAAGACTGAGGGTCTGACTGCTGTGATCAGAAAAATCATGCACAATCTTTACCTCTGTACACACATACAGTACACACAATGTTTCAAACAGCAACTATCAGTAAACCTTATCATGCAAGAGAATGTTGACTTTTACATTTTCATCAATTCTATGCTGGAGTCCTATTGAAATGCCCAACAGACTCCGATTGGTCTTTGTGGTTGTAGTGAGGCAGCTGTGAAAATCAAAGGCTTTATTCACCACCACCCTTCACCTTCCTGGCTCGCCTGATTTAGCTGCTCCAGATAAGAGAGTTGTGAAAGAAGTCCATTTTGGAGAGTCCTGTGGTCTGCTGAAGCAATTACTCACAGCCTCCGTAATCATTTAACACACTGGGATAATTATCATCATCAATCGCTGCTGACTAATAGTAGTATAACGCTTTCACTGCTCTCCATCTCTTACAACTGGCTCTTTCTCTCTCTAGTCTCTCTCCAACAGGTAGGCACACATCTATACACAGACCCGCAAATACTCACTCACTCACTCACTCACTCACTCACTCACTCACTCACTCACTCACTCACTCACTCACTCACTCACTCACTCACTCACTCACTCACTCACTCACTCACTCACTCACTCACTCACTCACTCACTCACTCACTCACTCACTCACTCACTCACTCACTCACTCACTCACTCACTCACTCACTCACTCATGGATGATGCAGGCTTTATTATTTGATTGTGCATTGCATGTCTGACTGCCGGTTGCCTTCACACAGGATTTAGTCACTAATGGCAATGGACAGACTTTTCCCCATTTGCTTGTTTGGAAGTGATTCTAATGCATGCCCTCTGTAGTTGGAGTGAAGTTGTGTTAGTGCATTTTTCAAGCTGAAAAGGAGTGTGAATATTTGACATTTAAAAACAAGCTTTTTGTTTGTGTGAGATGGACAAATTCGACTTGGAGAGAATGATAATGGGAATACAAGTTTTATGTTGACGGCCTAAACATATGGCAATTTTTTATTAATTTTTTATTTATTATTATTTATTTGTTATTATTTTTTTGAGGGGGGGGGGTGCCCTCTGTAGGGGGTTTAGTGGATGAGGCAGATCTGGGTCAAGAGCCTCCACATTGATTCTTGAGTGTATCTGAGTATAGCTTCCACCGATAATTGCAGCTTGTATTTACATGACGAGCTGGCATATTTCTCTCCCGTCCCTTGGGTAGGAATTACCAAAGGGATTGGAGACCCAGTTCAGCAATCAGGTGGGCTGCATGGACACACATTGGCATTGGCTCTCTTCACAGCATTGGGAAGGATCCATACCTTTTCACACAATAGCACTGTGGATTGGAGAGGGTAGATGAGTGGAGAGGTGGGTTTTGGGTAATCTCTTCCTTTGTCAGTGGCCCTCCCACCTCCTCTTAACACAACACTATCTCTCGTAGTCCATCACATCAAGTTGAAGCAACATGGACCTCTTCACTCTCCACTGTGTCGGCTCACAAAATGGATGTGTAATTTACTGTGACAAAGCTTTTCAGGTATCCTTAGAAGGCCAGGGATTGGGTGAAAGTGGTGTGCGATTCCACTAGTCAAGTTTTTTTTATTTATTATTGGTTTGGCATAATGTGGGCATTATGGAATCAGGAGCAGTTTATCACTTAAGTTGTGTGCTCTACTGGTGGGATGAGACCATAGGTTTCTTTGAGCAGCTACACTGACTGTCCTCTTGTAAAAAGTCTCACATGCAGAGCAATGTCTTGCTGTTTTATGAGAAGATGTGATGGGTTATTGCATCAGTGTGAACAGCCTCAGCCAGTGAGCTCGCTGTTGGAGATGTGGAGAGGTGCAGGGAGGAGTGTGAGGGTAGATACCCAGGTGGTGTGCTGCTAAAGAGCTGACTCCATCGCCAGGCAGGAAGAGGGGTAATAACTCAGAGAGTGGAGTGTGTGACTGTGCTGGGAGCAGGGCCATTTCATAGAGTACTGGGACTAAAAAAGCCTTTACATTACTGATGTTCTCCAGTCTGAAATGCCATTAAAGTGCTTAAAGTCTGACTAGTGGCAGACACATACTCTCAGGCAGCAACACAGTGTGTGATTGTTTTGAATTAGGTAACTCACTGGGGCCAGGCTGGTACAAGGCAAGGCAGTAGTGTAGTTTAGTAGACAGACATCAAGTCAGGAAATTGACAGGGCTTTTTATGGTAGCATGGTACCTCAGCGAGAAGAGTAAGAAACCTTAGCCACTAGACTAGAGAGCATAATCAGAGTTGCTAAAAAAAGAAAATACACCATCAAAACAAGGGAAAGTTTAATTCAAATTGATTTCCATATTTGCCTAATACAGCATCAATTGAATCGGAATGGAATGAAACCCCTTGGGCTGAGGCGCGTGAAGAGTGTTATTCTGGTGAATGAATCTCATTATCACACATGTAAAACAAGCACACTACGCCAGCAGAAGCTCTCACTTAGACAGGCTATTCCACTGGATGTGAATTATGCAGGGTATCTAATCTAGTCTGAGGCTTATGTCCATATAAGTGACACCTCATGGCATACATTGACTGCCAAGGAGGACTGTCTGTGAGTGAAATGTGTCTTGTGAGAGAGTAGTGCTCTGAAGAGGTGGCAGCACAAGTAATTAGGTTCATGTGAGGCTGCATGTGTTTGCGTAACATCTCCTCTTGTGTTTTCAATCTGATGTTATTACCCTGGACACTTGCTGCATTGAGGGTTCAATTGAAAGAGACTCATTAGCATGGTGAAAGCCCTATCTGGTTTACTTGTGTCAATTTCAAGGTTTTTATTCAAAATGTTTTTTTCTTTGCGTTTCTGTCTGCATATTGTTCTTTTTAGTAATTGTACAATATAATTTTAAGCAACCCACTGGGCAAAAACGGGTTGAATCAATGTTCCCATTTCAACCCCAAAATTCAAATGTGATGACGTTGAATCAGAATGGAAAACTGATTGTATTTGCAAAAAGGGAATTTTGTATTTTTCTCACCCCGCCTTTAACTTAAATCCAATGACAGGGTGACGTTTTTGGTTGATTTCACATTGAATTCACATTAGTTGATAACTCAACCAAACATAAATCAAAACTAGACGTTGCCCTGACGTCTGTGCCCAGTGGGAAAGCTCGTCAGTCCTTTAATTGATAATGAAAGAACTGTGTTATGATTAGATCATGGCTATACATTTTTTTTTGAAGGTCTTTGACATTCACAATACAAAGTCCACTCTTGTATACAAGTAGCCTCATTGAGTCAGTGGTTTCCGGTGCTTTAGATCAGGCATGCTTTACAGTGCCTTCAGAAAGTATTCATACCCCTTGACATATTCCACATTTTGTTGTTACAGCCTGAATTCAAAATGGATTAAAAAATACAAATTCTCACCCACAATGACAAACTGAAAACATGTTTTTTGAAATGTTTTGCTAATTTATTAAAAATGAAATACATAATTATCTAATTTACATAAGTATTCACACCACTGAGTCAATACATGTTACAATTACCTTTGGCAGCGATTACAGCTGTGAGTCTTTCTGTGTAAGTCTCCAAGAGCTTTGCACACCAGGATTGTACGGCATTTGCACATTATTCTTTTTTAAATTCTTCAAGATCTGTCAAGTTGGTTGTTGATCATAGCTAGACAGCCATTTTTAAGACTTGCCATAGATTTTGAAGCCGATTTAAAGTCTCAAATGTAACTAGGCCACTCAGGAACATTCAATGTCATATTGGTAAGTAACTACAGTGTAGTTTAGGTTATTGTCCTGCTGAACAGTGAATTAACCTCCCAGTGTCTGTTGGAAAGCAGACTGAACTAGGCTTTCCTCTAGGATTTTGCCTGTGCTTAGTTCTATTCTGTTTATTTTTATCCCCCCAAAAACTCCCTAGTCTTTACTGATTACAAGCATACCCATAACATGATGCAGCCTCCACCAGGCTTGAAAATATGAAAAGTGGTACTCAGTGACGTGTTGGATTTGCCCCAAGCATAACACTTTGTATTCAGGACATAAGGTTAATTTCTTTGCCACATTGTTTGCAGTTTTACTTTAGTGCCTTAATGCAAACAGGATGCATATTTTGGAATATTTGTATTCTGTACAGACTTCCTCCTTTTCACTCTGTCATTTAGGTTAGCATTGTGGAGTAACTACAATGTTGTTAATCCATCCTCAGTTTTCTCCTATTACAGCCATTAAGCCCTGTTACTGTTTTAAAGTCCCAATCAGCCTCATAGTGGAATCCCTGAGCAGTTTCCTTCCTCTCCGGCAACTGAGTTAGGAAGGACACTTGTATCTTTGTACTGACTGGGTGTATTGATACACCATACAAAGTGTAATTAATATATCAATTAAAATATACATTTTTTAATTCAGGCTGTAACACAACAAAATGTGGAAAAGGTCAAGGGGTGTGAATACTTTCTGAAGGCACTGTATATGGCTCAGATGGTCTCCATTCTGATGCCCTCATGTCACATGATGGAACTAATACATATGGTGCCATGACACCTCCATGGTGCATGACACCTCCATGGAAACGACAGTATGATGATCAAGTGGCCTGTCCATGGATTTTTGCTGTTGTAGGTAAAATAGATAGGAGCAGAAAAGTGATTTTTGTTAAATGACACTAACTTAAGAGGCAGAATACATTATCTGACTTTGAATTAATTTCCCCACAGTGGCAAAGGGAACTGATTTATACACTTGCAGTCACACTGTCAACTCCTATAGGATTGTGCATGCCTGTATCCATGGCAATCTCACACAATTGGGCTAACAATTATTTTTTTCTGCCCCTTTCAACTTCAGATTGTACTGACAAAAATATACCATGTATTTTTATCTAGGGAAATTCCCTTGAAAAAAAAACTACATGTAGTCATTTGAAGCACCCTTAAATGTCACAATCATGCTTTGCTGGAAATACTAATAAGTAATGAACATTCCTAATAGGCAGCTTGGTTCTTTGTTTTCAACACATCAACTGTAGAATAAGTATAGTATTTTATTTGGTTAATGCTTCCACTTGCTCCTCTTACATCTAAACCCAACAAAATAGAAAACAGAAATGTGTGTACAGGGTTGTATCTTTCAGATAATGGCTGCCTGGTTGTCACGCATATAGTACCCTGAACATAAAGCCTACTGTACCTCAAGGTGTGCCTATGAGATGAGTTTTCTCCTTCAGCTGAAATTATTATTATTCACTTTAATGAAATCAGGCGGTCTAGGTGCTGCCATGACAGGCGAATAATTAATCATTCTTTTAACAGAGACCTCTTTTTTTCCCCGTGCCCCCTCCTGGAATAATAATCAGTTCATTACCAGCCAGCCGACAAGTTGACAGGTAGGTGGTGGTGGAAATCAGGGGTTCAGGAGCAGCTAGCGAGGGGATGGGAGCTTCAGCACTGTGGCCGATGGCTACCTCAATGATGGGTCGTGGTATAGCTATTAGTAAGATACATTTAGACCTACAGCAAAATGTAATAAGAAAAAAGATTATCATGAATCCCTCCCTCTACATTTAAACAACACACCATGTTCAAAAATCTAATCTAAAAGTAAGCTGTAGCTTTATCATATACCATACTGCCGATCAGACCCTAACACCCAATGCTCTCATGTATGACCAATGACAAGGATTTCTTTTAGGACTGCCTAATGGCATTTTTGAGTAGTTCAATAACATGTGGTTTACTGCAGATACCTTAGACCACTTGTTTTGAACATCCTCACACCACTCAGGAAACTCTGCTTCCATGCTGGCTGATGATTGAGAAATTACACAGAGGTCCTGTTGGGGGTTCTAACACCCCCTATGTAATGTAATATTAACGTCCGCTGGGAATTGTCACAGCTTCAAAGGGGGCTTTCTTAGCTTATTCTTTAGTTATTTGGTCATCTTTTCTTTGTTGGCTAGTGTTGGCAAGCCCCTCTTGAGTGGTAATTGTTTAAGTTTTCTCCCAGCTAAAATGACGAATATCAATGTTTATAAACAGATAAAACACTTTAGATGAAACACAGCCCATGTTAGATCATGAGTATTATTAGTGCATCATAGTATCCACAAACTCTACAATACCATAGGAAACAAATCCCTCTGAAAAAACATATTGCTGTTTTTGACCATACAACGCTTGTCATAGTGTTTGTGAAAATTACTGTTATTCATTACACTTTTGTAATTATTACTAAGTCAGCAAAGACCGAGGTAGTTCATGTCAACAGACGACCAGACGTTTCTTGTAGCAAATGGATGCTTTGGGAAAGAAATCACAACCATGCATCGTACAACCTCAAAATCACTATACTTTATTAGTCCAGGAGTACAGGAGCAGCATAGTAATACAGAGTCAACCTTCAGTCATTGTACTACAGTAGCATTATATCTCTACCGCCCATGTTATTAACATTTTCATGCCAGGTTTGCATCTGGTTGCAACAAAATGACTTTTTTGTTGCAACGCAGGAAAATCTATCACCGTCACTGTCGTTTTGATGTATTTGAGGACATCCAGGTGTGGCTTTCATACACGCGCATGCTTGCGCGCGCACACACCCACAAACACACTATATTGTTACAAGATAAACAGACACAAGGATCTAATTTTGTCAACTGGGCATGAGAGGTAAAGAATTGCACCGACAGCAACAGCAGCACTAGCTATGTGACTGAGACCTCTTAAATTGGTCGGTAAGCGTTCAGGAGATGAATCCCCTTGTTCAGCTGCAGTAGTCTGTGAGACTCAAGAACACAGACCCAGTCCGTTGTGAAACAATTAGAGAAATGGCAGCATTACAGATGGATTTGTAACATTAGATCAACAAGCTACAATGGGCAGATATTACAATAGGACAACAAAGCCTGTTAGCATACAAAACATAAAGTGTCCTTTCTCCCAATCGATAGAAAAAGCCCTCAGAAACACATGACGGAATCCTGTACACTGTATACAGAATATAGTCTGTTATATCCTTGAGATAGCTTTGAGAATACATTGTCGGGAGGCAATGCTTTGGGCTTCCTTTGCACATCTTATGTGTTGAGGACTGCAGTGCAATTATTTTGACTGCACAACAGCTCCACTAAAAGGGTTGTTTTCTCCCTGGTGTTTTGCTTCTATCTCTTTGACTCACTTCTGGGCAGGGGCTAGAGTGGTGTGTCTATAGGCCACAGTCCTCTGCCTGTTCCCCTCCTCGTCCCCTAGCCATGTGTGGCACTGCCAAGTGTACCCATGCCAGAGCTTCCTCCCTGGGATGGATACTGCCTCTATGGCAGGGGTTGTGGGTGCCAGGTTGGCACTGAGTGAAATGGTCCAGAAGGGAGTTCTCACTCGTGTCAGCCGTCACATGACCCAATACTCTCAGACAGACAGGGCTGTCCTCTGCCTGTTCCCCTCCTCGTCCCCTAGCCATGCGTGGCACTGCCAAGTGTACCCATGCCAGAGCTTCCTCCCTGGGATGGATACTGCCTCTATGGCAGGGGTTGTGGGTGCCAGGTTGGCACTGAGTGAAATGGTCCAGAAGGGAGTTCTCACTCGTGTCAGCCGTCACATGACCCAATCCTCTCAGACAGACAGGGCTGTGCCCTAGTTCCCTCTCCTCTCCTCTAGCTCCCTCTCCTCTGGGTGGGTGGCTGGCTGGCGGCTAGGCTACACTCCACTCCTGTCCTGTGTGCTGCTGGGGCCATCTTGGCCACACTCACTATCAGGTCCCTCTCCTCCAGGCCTGTGTGAGCAAGGGGCACCTGTGGCCACTTGGCCTCTTTTCTCTCTAGGCAGCCAGCCAAAGAGAAGAAGGTTCTCCCTTGCTGCCAACACATGTGGCTGGATGGCCTGGCAGGCCATTTCCCCACAAGAGAGTGTCACAGGAAACTGTATTTAAATGGGTTACTACTACCTACAATAATTAATAGAAAACGGTTTCAAAACATCACCTTTATTTCCAGTTACACACCCATTTTTTGACAGTGCATTTTGTATCTCCACTTTCGTTTTATATGTGTCTTGTTGAATAGTACTAGACAAAAGAATGCTGTGATAATTTTGAGATACACTAGTTAAGCTTAGCCTAAGGGCCAAAAAAGTACTGGTGCTGGATACTAATACTGTAGGTCTATATCTTTGTTGGTACCTGACATAAATGATAACACCATGTCAAGCTCGCAGTCTGAGAAGGGAGGCTTGAAACAACAAGGTTGAAAAAAAGTGAGATGAGGGTTTACTCCCACTAACGGCATACAAATCAAGTTCTCTCTTCTCTAAACTAATTTAGTTCATGTACCATAAGTAGCACAAGGCAATATGCAAGCACTTAGATGAGCAGATGGTGATTTTAGCTTTTGCACCGTTATGGGCATATTATTTATTTTGTATAAGTTATTTTGTGTCTGTGCTGTAGACACATGAAACACATGCTTCCATGCACGGACAACTTTGACCCAGCTGGTGGCATGGAGAGTACAACTCTCATAAATAGTGCACACAAACCCACCATCATGCAGGGTTTTAAGTAGTTCACACAGGCCACAGCACACACATCTTAATGCACAAAATAGTGAATGTTTTATCTATATTTAATGTACCTTTTGCAAATTGTTATTCTGTGCTTGTATTTTTACCTAACTGTTACTGAATTATCCATTCATAAAGCACATACAATTGGGTCACTATAATGAATAAGTGAGAAAATCACTGTTGTCCATCCAATGTACTCTTAGCATAGGGGAACGTCAATTTCATTCAGTTATACAAAAAGTCAAAGCTTATACGTTAGATTTATATAGTGCCGACATATAAATTCATTAAATGTTAATTTCATGCAGGCTTTTTGTGAGCGCAGCACAGTATTCTCCCTCAGCAGATAAATAATGGGAGTATGAACTGTTGCTCATGTGGGAGTTGCCAACTGGTTAATGTATGAACTATGGAGACAGGCCATTGCAAGTAGGAGATTCTATTACTTAGTTTGCGTAGTCAAACTTGCCTCTTGAGAGAAACCTGTTCACCTAGTTTACCAATCAAGCCATGAACATAAACATTTACAAAGTGAATTGTCGCCCTCAATAACACTCTGGAACACTCTGGAACACTCTGGAACACTCTGGAAGCGTAGGCTACATTTCAGAGGTGAACTGATGAATGCGTATGAATATAAGGTAATGGAAGCAGGTGGAGCACAGAGAATGAGTGAACAATGCTCTGAGAGAAGAAAAGAGAGGAGGCGTTATTGATTCTTCTGTTGCTTTTATCTCACTGTGAGCTCTACCTGTCAGATTGGATTACACAGACTAAGGCTTCCCTCTGTCTGTAGGCATTCCGATACATACTGTTTTCACCCAGATCGGTTATGTTCCATCCCTGCATATGCCTATTTTATGTAAATTACAACTGAGGAAATTCAACCAAATAAAATGACCTGTCAAGTCATGATTAACCCTGGTGAGGCAAATGTTTTTCTCATCAATCTTCAAGGCCTGACTATTAATCTCTGTTTGTCCAACCTTTTAAGTATAAATAAGAAAAGCCAGGGCCTAGACACAGATTTACATGGAATAAAGACTTCTTCCATCAGGGCAAATAAGAGGGACTGACTGTCTTTCTTCCTGCCACTGTCTAATACCCTGTAAATCCGTCTAGCAGAAGTAGGTTTCTGATCTACTGTGAGAGGCTCAATGTTAAATGTCACACTGATTATTCTAGACAATTTAATTTGAAAACCAACATAAAATACTGACAAACTGTGCAAAGTATTGAAATCACATTCCTTGCATTAGGTATATTGGAAGTATGCATGTATTAGATTATGTTCCGTACATGCTTATTGAATCTGAAATATTTCAATGCAACAAAGCAATGCCAAAACATCTGATACTACAATCGTGCATCAAATATTATGGTTTGATTGATCTTTGAATCCCCATTATGAAGTATTGCTAATAAATTATACTGTATATGTTATTTGTGGTTTTAGGACTTTAACTAAACTTTCGGCAGACTTTCGCTCTGCAGTTGGAAGTAACCTGTGAATGAGAGTGCCCATCTCATTGTACCATCCATCCCTTTTGGGGCATCCAGCTCCCAAAATACGCTCTTGCATTTTTGATGAGTTCTTGGAAAGTATCTCTTTCTGTAGTGTTGATTCACTTACTCCTGCAACAACCTTGGAGTCTTTAACCTTACAGATGGAAAGTGAATTGAAGTGGGACACCAGTCATTTAGAAAAGCAACGGTGTGTAAAGAGGACAAATGTCTGGCAGATAAAAGGGGATTTTATCCATTGTACACAGACAATGGATGGACAGATGCATTACTCCTTAAGTTAGTAGCTCAATGCCAAAGTGACATTTCAGAGAACAATGATAGAACAATCATTCTTGAAAACCCCTCACTGTTTTCACCCAGTCAGAGACATACTTGACCCCCTAGTAGCAGGTGTAGTGAAAGAGTTGTAAAGCTTCCCTGTATGTCTTTTCATGAGACAAAACAGATACTTTCATGGTCCTACACAAAGTAATTAGCACAGCACGGAAACATCTCTTTGACTGGTGGGAAATTAGGTTCTAATTAGCCTACTTCACTAATATAATGTTTTATTATCATAGAGATGCTGCAGCATGGCATAGTGGACTCTCAACAACTAAAAGTGGATACTTGTTAAAAAAGTTTGAACGTTGTACCATCTTTTACATTTTTAGTGGCAGAGGAGAGTCCTTTTTTGAAGTGGTGCTGACAGTTTTCATGTTTGCCCCTGACCTTGTTCTCCCACTGCCCTCCTCCCACTTTGTAACACTTGCTACACTATCCTCTTTCCCTCTTTCATATTAATTGGACTTGCTAAGGAAATAAACACCCTCCCTATTCTCCATTCAAAAGCATTTTCTCCTACTCTTTAAAGTCTGTTGTAATTCTGTGCAATGGTCTCTTCCTCTTTCAAACCCTCGTCTTTTCCCACAAAGAATACTGGAACATTTCAACAATTATCATTAATTCATGCTCTGGTCCCTCCAGACCTCTGAAAGCTCTACTCCCCTGTTGTTCCTGAACCGTCTCCTGTTGGGGAGTATCTATGGAAACCACTGTGCAGCTGGGGGAGTATGTTTCCAAGGTTTTTGATTTATCACAGTCAGTAGCCCTCAGGAAACATTTAGGTCCAAATCTAGTGGGCAAGTTTCTAGGGTAGTTTCTATGAACTTTTCTCCATATTTATTCCCCTGTGGATAAGTATGAAATTAAACACAGAGGACCAACTTCATAATTTATTTATAGAAAAAAACTAAAGTTGATTCTGAACTGCAATTGTTTTGCTGTTGCTGTGTTTTTTTTTCTGGCGATAAATTGATTTGTTCCTACACTTTGGATGCAACTTTTCTTATCATGAAACATATTTTTCTTTCTTCTCCAACCCAAATTGATTAATACACCTGCGGTTGGCTACAGCACTCTTGACTCAGCTGTCAGACTAGACATCTTTGCTTACATCGTTGTTGCCTTCAGCCTTTCGTACCTGTAGATCCAGCGATGATTTGTGTTCATCTA
This sequence comes from Thymallus thymallus, assembly GCA_023634145.1. Lineage (NCBI taxonomy): Eukaryota > Metazoa > Chordata > Actinopteri > Salmoniformes > Salmonidae > Thymallus > Thymallus thymallus. The sequence goes on from CM042397.1 coordinate 25,804,724, forward strand.
GAAAAGAGAAACCTTCCAGAGGCTGCTGCTGAGTCATGAGCCAGGAAGCATGCATAACTAAAGCTGGCATATTCATTAAGTAGCTGTCTGAGAAAAATGGACTAGAATCCAATCAAATCGCCTGCCAACCGGGAAGACGAGGAGAACAAAAGCTCTGACATTTCAGCGATAGCTGACATCTCTTCCCTGACGAATGGTCATTGCTACCAAGGCCCTGTTTCGTATCAGAACATCTATTTCAGTCCACTTGGCATCAGTCTTTTCACAGACAGACAACTAGTATATTAGTTGTGGAGCTAATTAGAATGAAATATTGTGTACTAGTTGCAGCATTGACAAACAGGATTCCACGTCCAATGACCTCATTATCAACTAACATGAAACCGAGCAAAAAAGGCTCTTTTGATTTTCACACTGTGGTGTGTGTGTGTGCCTGATTAGATGTTGCATGGCAACAATAACATGAGATTATAATGCAGCAGATCTTACCGTTTATTTTATCATTGCAAACATTACAAACATTGATGTTGACTAGTCAATGATCCTCATGTCTGTATTCTCCCCTCATATCATCAGTGCAGGAGCGAGATGTATGTGTACAGTAGCATAGAGTTAAAACAAGATGTGAGTCCTATTATGCAAACTGCTTGGTAAGATTTGGCACATAAGAATTGAAGAGTGTGTGTCCTTTTCACCTTTTATCCTCCATTTGGCAATCTACTGAAGTGTATACTTGCCAGGGAAATCTGCTCTCAGAAAATGTTGACTTGCAAAAGGAGTCGTTAAGTTGTTAATTGGCCTCAGTGTGCCTCCGCAAATATGCCATTAATCACGGCCAGTTATGTGTAACATACAAGTTGACAGCCTGTTTTGATCATCATGATTGGGGAAGCGGAGGAGTGGGGTTTGAACTTGACTTTGAACGATAAAGTCATGTCAACGTTCTGTTTCAAGTATAATTTATTAGTGTTTGTGTTGTAGTAAGAACACAACAATCATATATTAAAAAAGCATTCACACTGGAGTAAATGTTGCCTGTTGTTCTACTACTGAACGTTCATATCTGTGAGATGAGTAATGAACTAGAGGTTCTCATCTCTATTCTCTCAAGCAGACATTCATAGTTCTTCATTTATCTCCGTCTCAAAGGTACACCAGAAGTATTATACAAATGTCAAGGTAACTCCTTTTCATTGACTCTTTTTATTGAATACTTGTTCACTATAATCTAATGACCCTTGTCTTTTTAATAGTAATAATAAACAGTTTAATATTGCTTTTATATTAAACAGTTACTTATTTATGGTGCTGTGTAGACTTTAATGAATATCTAATGTAGGACAGGGTCCATAAGAAGTTGGCTCATTATCTTCCCTTTTCATACAGATGTTATTTACAAGTAGTTGTTAATCCAGACCATCAACCATTCTATTTTACTTGTTGAATATGTGGTCATTCATAGGAAGCTATTTTTGCTAACAGCATTTCGTGCCATAGGTTCAATCCACTGCTCAACAGGTTGCTTGTACTTTAAAAACGCATTTGTGTTCACATCATGCCCAAGCAGCAGCAGCTATTACAGTTACTCTACTACTCTCTCAAGGTCTTGGTATTGTTCCTCACAGTGGGCTGTGGACGTTAGTATTGGAAGAGTGATGTTTACATGTGCAACATGAATACGGATATATGGATATATATTGTATCACCTTGACCAATCAGTAACTGCTACAGCCATACTGGGGGAATGCATGGTATGGAACACTGCTATTACACACAATGTCAATATTGATCTATTAGTTAACTTTACTTTAATGCTATTTTACTGTATATGGCTTCTGTAGTGTTGCTGTAGCTATTAAGGTGGCATTCACTGTCCCCCAAACTGCCACCTGTGCGTGGGTGCAGTCTGCTGTCTCCTGACCTCCTTTGGGTCCTGCGGGGCCATTTGAAAATGATGCCCACAACATCTGGTTGCTATGCCATGCCAGCAGGCAGGGGGACAGTCAATTTGCCACGGTTCCATGCACTCCTCAATTAAGCAGATGTCTGCATGCTGGATGCTGGATTAGTACCATCTTATAAAGCAGTCATCTCACTCTCTCTCTCCAGCTGAGTCCCCAGAGAGGGCCAACCAGCATGGGGTGCAATGTTGCCAAGGATCTGAAACAATTACCTCTGTCCATTCTCCATCCGTCAAATTGATTTCTATCAGGGCTATTGAGAGACATATCAGCTGGGAGCTGAGCTACGCTGCTGTTACTTTTGGCTGAGACTTGTTTGGGGGAAACCAACTTCAAAGAGATTAGATTGGGAGAGGATTAGCACAGTGAGCTGGCCTTAGGAGCCATCTAGCTCTGAGCGATGGACGGTTAATGATTTGATTTGTATCCCGGGGCTAACATGAAGAGATGAACTAACCAGAAACTATAACAATTGTGTTGGCAGGTCAATGAGAGAGACCCCACGTAGGCAGGTTACACTATCAGGTCTCGACTTCCACAGCTTTCCTGGGAAACACCAGCTCTTACATCTCACCACTGACAGGAAGGAAGATTTAAAAAATACTGCTGGTAGCACTTTCATGCAGCCAAATGACCTAGTGGCCTCATGGGTGGAATGTTATTAATATTTTTCATAATCTATTAACATTCTTTTTTTTAAAGACAGAAAATCTGGTGTTTCTGTCATGTTTTTTTGTGATTTTATATAAAGATTAATATTGGGATGTAAACTGTGTGATGCATATACTTTTGTTTGAAATTAGATTTAAGACTACCAAGAAATACTATGTGACCCTGATTTAGCCACTGCAGTAAAAGGTGAAGAATATGTGTAAAACAACACAACAGTGCACAATCTAATTCGCTAACTTGCACACTCAGATGGAACATCAATATTTAATGACATTTTTCACCTTTTCTGCCAGACTGACCTCTCTCTGTCTCTCTGTGTCTACAGAGGCTAACCAGATGAACAGTGTGGGTCCAGGATCATCACTAATGCCAGGCTTAGGGTCTCCTCCCCACCCCTACCCTTCCCTGGGACAGATCACTAGCCCCTATGAGCAACAGCAACCTGGGAAAGAGCTCAACAAGTACGCCTCCCTGAAGGCTGTGGGTAAGAGAGACACTTATTTGCTCATTCTTAGATCTGGGGATATGGGAATAAGCGCTGTGCTGCTTCTCTGATTTAACGTTATAATGAAAATGGCTAATCAGATTTCATGGGGTAATCAGATTAAGGGTTAATATGTAATTTAATCATCATTTCAAATCTAACGATATGCATATTCCACATTTTGTTACAGCCTTATTCTAAAATGTATTAAATAGTTTTTCCCTCATCAATCTACACACAATACCCCATAATGCCAAATCAAAAATATCTATATATATTTTTTTTTTTGCAAATGTATAATTATTTTTTTAAAATCACATTTACATAAGTATTCAGACCCTTTACTCAGTACTTTGTTGCAGCACCTTTGGCAGCAATTACAGCCTTGAGTCTTCTTGGGTATGACGCTACAATCTTGGCACACCTGTATTTGGAGTTTCTCCCATTCTTCTCTGCAGATCCTCTCAAGCTCTGTCAGGTTGGATGGGGAGCGTTGCTGCACAGCTATTTTCAGGTCTCTCCAGAGATGTTCGATCGGGTTCAAGTCTGGTCTCAGGCTGGGCCACTCAAGGACATTCACATACTTGTCCTGAAGCCACTCCTGCGTTGTCTTGGCTGTGTGCTTAGGGTCGTTGTCCTGTTGGAAGGTGAACCTTCACCCCAGTCTGAGGTCCTGAGAGCTCTGGAGCAGGTTTTCATCAAGGATCTCTCTGTACTTTGCTCTGTTCATCTTTCCCTCCATCCTGACTAGTCTCCCAGTCCCTGCTGCTGAAAAACATCCCCACAGCATGATGCTGTCACCACCATGCTTCACCGTAGGTTTGGTGCCAGGTTTCCTCCAGATGTGACGCTTGGCATTCAGTCCAAATAATTCAATCTTGGTTTCATCAGACCAGAGAATCTTGTTTATCGTGGTCTAAGAGTCTTTAGGTGCCTATTGGCAAACTCCAAGCGGGCTATCATGTGCCTTTTACTGAGTGGCTTCCGTCTGGCCACTGTACCATAAAGGTCTGATTGGTGGAGTGCTGCAGAGATGGTTGTCCTTCTGGAAGGTTCTTCCATCACCACAGAGGAACTCTGGAGTTCTATCAGAGTGACCATCGGGTTCTTGGTTACCTCCCTGACCAAGGCCTTCTCCCCAGATTGCTCAGTTTGGCTGGGCGGCCAGCTCTAGAAAAAGTCTTGGTGGTTCCAAACTTCTTCCATTTATGATTTTTGTTCTTGGGGACCTTCAATGCGGCAGAAATGTTTTGGTAGCCTTCCCCAGATCTGTGCCCCGACAGAATCCTGTCTCTGAGCGCTATGGACAATTCCTTCAACCTCATGGCTTGGTTTTTGCTCTGACATGCACTGTCAACTGTGGTATCTTTTATATAGACAGGTATGTGCATTTCCAAATCATGTCCATTCAATATAATTGACCACAGGTGGAATCAAATCAAGTAGTAGAAACATCTTAAGGATGATCAATGGGAACAGGATGCACCTGAGCTCAATTTCGAGTCTCATAGCAAAGGGTCTGAATACTAATGTAAATAAGGTATTTCTGTTTTTAATTTTTATTAAATGTGCCAAAATGTCTAAACCTGTTTTCGATTTTTCATTATGGAATATTGTGTGTAGATTGAAAACATTTTATTTAATCCAATTACTTTCCGACGGCACTGTACATGCCATGCAATATCAATGTCAATCATTCATACCTACAGCATGTGAGAAAGGGAAACCATTCCACTGAAATGTGTGGGAATGGGATTTTATTTTCCCATCTGTAAAATTGAAGGCATCTCTTCTGATAAAAGAGGATGTGAGGATAGGGATATCAGCAGAGATTGAAAATGAGCATGCGCCTCTGAAGTGTCGAACTTCCATGTAATCACATTCAAATTACATGATTAAATGTGGGGCTAATTAACACAATGGAGATCTCGAATGATGAGCAACAACACCAAGCAGGTAGTGTAGATATGTTCTGCTGCGTGTTATAATTATCAGTTAACCTGGTCCCCGTCTCCAACCTAGCATGCTGTATGGTTGCTTACCGAGAGACACTAAGTTTATGTGGCATTTTCCGTTTTTAAAGAAACATATTAAAGAAAAGAAACGGTTTATTTAAAATTAGACAGGATAACAGATGTCGAATTTTGCCTTTTAGAAAGGGAGGAAAATAGCCTAGCTTTTAGGAAAATTACCCTCATTGATTTGTCTTTCAAAACCTTTTAAAGGGGAATGAAACACTTTAGGAAGTATATCTAAGCAAAGAGATGTATTCAATCCACTATTACCAAACGTGCATTTAACATAAATATATCTATATTTAGTATTTTGATCGTCAACAAGGCTTATTTGAGCTATGGTCAGCGCCATTTTAAATTGCCATAGTAACGACTGACGCTAGTGCGTCACTGGCAGGAATCAGCTAATTGTCTGTGGTATTGAATCCGGTGCGTCTTGAGGTTTTCGCGAGAGTGAATCGAAGAGAGTGAGGTTAGGTGCGGACAAGGAAGATGGCGACATAAGTAGTAATTCAAACATGAACTGTATAGCGCCAGGCTGTATGATTTGGCTCCAAAAAAAATAACTCTATAAACTGCTATCGGCTGCCCAAGGACCCACAACTTTTGAAGAATAGGGTCCTGAAGAGGAAGGACGTGCCAGCTCGAGCTAGCATAGACTTCGCGATGAAGGGCACTTACGATGCGGCAACCGAGAGTTTCCGAATGGAAAGGAGTCATAGGCCTACGTTGAAGCCCTCTGCTTGCACCTCCATTTTACATTTCTAGAGTTATGGTGTAGGGGTTACCGACCGACCATCATCAACATAGGCATAGCTGACTTCAGAGTCCAGCAAAAGCCAGACTGCACGGAGGAGGCGACGCGAGTCAATGGAGCCTGAGGTAACGTTAACCGGTCATGACTGTTGTTGACTAGGCTAGCGTTAGACACTGGACAACTTTGTTGCAACTCTAGTTGAACGTTACTAGCTAATTGCGGTTGAAGTGTTTTGTGTAACACCTCTCAGCAACTAACGTTAGTAAGCAACTCAACTACAACTAAAATTGCAACAGTTTCTCCGTGTAGCCCTGTTATTAGGTAGTTACTGTAGCTAGCTTCCACCTCAGATAGTCAAGTACTGTAATATATTTTGTTGACAGATTTGTTTTTGTAATGTTTTGTTAGCTCCACGTCATTTACCTAGACTGAAGTTGACATAGGTAATGTTTGCTGAAAAATACGTGTGTGTGTTGACAAAGCATACAAGACAGGTAGCTTGTTGATGCCAACTGATATATTTGGGTTCAGTTGTCTTAACAAAATGTTTTTGTTTTCAGGATGACATCTTCATCCCTGAAAATCTTTTCATCCTGGAGGAGACTGCAGGAGGCAGAGGAGGTACAATGAAAATCCATGTTGTTTCTAAGACTATTGTTTATTTCAAGACAGTCTGTCATCCCATAATAAACGGACCATATATAGTATAAGCAGTGATTCTTGAATATAACTATAGCCTAATAGATGCCTTAATTGTTTTCTACCAACAGGAAAGAACAGTTAGTACAGCATGCCAAACTGACCCATGGGTGCCAGAGTGTTCCTGTGCTGTGGTGGATAAGAGGTCCATCAATAAAGAGCTCTTGGCCCAGCTAGATTGCGCTAACAACCATCAGTATACAACCCGGTCCTGCCTCTTTACGCCACAGATGGAGCTGACGTAGAGTGAGATCAGTGAAGACCATAACTCGCTGTATGAACCTGAGAGTTTAGAATCACAATCATCACAGTGCGAGCCAAGATATACTATTGATCACTTTGGGGGAGCGAGCTGGTGTTCCGAAAATGGAGAAGGAACCGCCCATTCAACAGCGACTTCAAAGAATTGTTTTTCCAGTTTTTTCCTCCCGTTTCAACGGATGTGCTGCTTTGTCCCGGTCCTGCTGTTTCGACTCTCTCAACCTATGAAAGCTCAGCTATGAAATTTGCTCCTGAAGTGTTGAACTGTTGCACCCTCTATAACCACTGTGGTTATTATTTTGATGTAAAAATAGCTTTTTTTAAATACATTTTGTTTGTTTGCTGTGCTGGATGCTGTGTATTCACTGTCTGAGTGATGGGACATTTTTATAGTATCTGTAACATAGTCTGTTGTGTATTTAATCTGCATCTTAACTTCTTAAAGTGGCAATCAGCAGTGTAAACAATAACAAAGTGTCTCCCTGCTCCTCTTTTGGTAAAAAGCTGAGGGATGGGGCTGGAGAAATGGAACCACTATCAAATTCATAGACAGAGTTATAGATGCAAGGACTGACCATCCATGATATCAAAATTGTAATCCTGTTTCTATGATCTGTTTCCACTACCATGTACCCAGCTCACTTTGGATAAAGGCGTCTGCTAAATGGCATATATTATTAAAGTTTACTTTGACTATGCCAACTAGCTGCGCAGTGTAGTTACCATTCCTTTCCAATAGATGGCAGCCAAAGCTAGTTGAAGTCACTACTCTAGCGACAGGGACACGGGATTAGTGGGCGTTGAAATAAGTTTTATATTCAAACACGTTTATCTGGTTACGCTTGAACCTGTTGTTATAGTGGACAACATAACTAATACTATTTTTACGTAAGGCGTGGCAGGTAGCCAAGCGGTTAGAGCATTTGGCCAGTAACCAAAAGGTTGCTGGTTCGAATACTTGAGTGACGATGTGTCCTTGAGCAAGGCACTTAACCATAATTTGCTCCAGGGGCTGACCCTGTTTTGTAGGCCTTCATTATAAATAAGAATTTGTTCTTAACTGACTTGCCTAGTTAAATAAAAATAAATAAGTCGCAGGCATTAGGTCTATGTCTAGAAAATAATTACAGCAGGAGTAAGGAGCGGTCTAAGGCACTGCATCCCCTGGTTCGATTCCAGGCTGTATCGCAACCGGCTGTGATTGGGAGTCCCATAGGGCGGTGCACAATTGACCCAGCGTCGTCCGGGTTTCGCCGGGGTAGGCAGTCATTGTAAATAAGAATTCGTTCTTAACTGACTTGCCTAGTTAAATAAAGGTTAAATAAAATGCCTTTGCTTCTGGGTATGCAAGCTTTATGTAGGAAATGACACGCAGGGATGAGACCTCGTCCAATTCTCCCTTGTTCCCATAGGGTGAACTGGCGTTTATGCTTTGCAAACAAAATAATAAGAAAAGTTAGTCTGATACTGAAACTAAATCACAATGTATTTATAATGAGCACGCCCCATTATTGGTTAGAATGAGATTTCATGAATCATGATGCTGTCTGCGATTCAAACTCCGGTCGTCTAATCAAAAGGTAAATGTGTTACCATCGTGCCAGACAGCGCAGGCGATGAAACGTTGTTAGACGATACTAAATATACAGTGTGTATATGTATGTATGTATGTATGTATGTATGTATGTATGTATGTATGTATGTATGTATGTACTGTATGTATGTACTGTATGTATGTACTGTATGTATGTATATATATAGCACATACCCACTACTGATATTGACCTTAAACAATTTATAATCAAGCAACATTTCTTGCATATCAGCTGCTGACTGGTCGAGTAACCTCTTCTGCCAATAAATATATCGCCTTCCAGACAAACTGACAGGAACCTCTGCCTGGGTGTAATACATCCACCATCCGCTGGGATTTTGTGCTGTATCGCCACCATCTCTCTACAACACACACACACTCATACTCTAGCCATTATCTGGCAGCATCTCCATTCACACCAGTATGTTTGTCTACGCCGACCCTCTAGCTGAGGTGTTTCAGGCGGCATGTCTGTGTTGTTACTGCTACGAGAACAAACTATTTGATCTGGCGCAACGATCGGCTCAAACATGAACAGCTTCAGCAAGTTTATTGGCTCCCTAACTAACATTATTTCATTCTCTGTAATAAACTATTTCCCAGACTAGAAGCTACTCGGCAAATTCAGCCATTTTTGGGAGTTCCAACATTTTATCTCCTGCCAGTGACGCAACAATGACAATATGGTGATTTACAGTTAGCTGGCATTCTAAATCCTAGTGCTTCCCCTTTAAGTCTCAATGTTATCCATTGTTTTGCCTTTGTTGCTCTTAGGCGCCAACGAAAACCATCAATGACAACGGTGTTCTATATCACCTATAGTTTTGCTGCTGCAAATCATAAAATGAAGTGTTGGTCAGTCACTGTTACCTAAATCAACTAGTGAAGGTCTACACTGCGAGTCAGCTCTTATTGACCACATAACTGATATTAGGATCATGACACCATATCTCTTAAATTATCCTTCAACATTATATTGGAAAATTGATTCTTCTATAACATTTTGATAGACCCACCCCTTGCACCAGGGAAAGGCATTATCTACTCCAATGTGTTTTATTCCTCACCTATAAATTCTAAATTGAGTGATAAATCCAAGGTTTGGGAAATGATAAACCAACAGCAATCAATTCTTCTCTCCCGCTGTTCCCCCAGTGATTTAGTAAGGTCACATTATTGGATTTCTCACAGACGTTCACACTCTGAACTGGCTAACCTATAAAGAAGAGCGGGAGCCCCATCAGGGAGTGGTCTGAAGACATTTTGGCCTTCCGTTCTTCTGGCTGTAAACACTAGGCTAATTATTTCTCATGCCATTCTCCAAAAAGCTGTAATTATAATTGAGTTGAACGTGACAATTCTGCAAGCAGCCTTCTCTTTGATGCATTCATTTAGGATACAAGTCTACATGAACATCTCTGCAATTTCAGTATTGTGTGTATGCCATAGACGGTGAATTAGATTGGGATTCCAACTTATGTATGGCTGTCATGTACCAGGGGACATTTTTAGATTTCCTCGTCATGTAGTTATGTCAGACTCTTTCCCTTTTTTCTTTGCCTCTCCATGTGAAGCAAAATGCCATGTCACTGAACTAATACCTCTCAAATTTAGACAAAGGGAATGATTAATTAGGCTTATCAAGAACCGAGACACACAGGAAGCAACGTCTCTAAAGGTTTTTTGAAACTGATTGACCCTCAAACAGTCAGTCGTTTTCTCCATAGACCAATAAGAGAAACAGACGAGTGAGCTGGTGGAGCTGATAAATGCTCTGATTTAATAAACCGGAGAGACAGGCATCAGAAACCAGCTCTGCTTCTGATGGGGAATTCAAAGAACTGATGGAGACATGTTTGATAGAATTTATCCCACAAATTAAACAGGAGTCTTTTTATGGATTCTGCCCGATTCAATTAAAGGAACTTCAAAGCCCCTGGCCATACATGGGGCTGGATGAGATGGCAGCTGTCAGTGTTGCAGAGGCACAATCACACAGAGGATTATGTGGCGGCGGGCATGTGGAACATTCACCAGATTCTCTCTGTGACACCATAGAAAATCAGCTGAAACTTCTCTGACTGCTGCCAATCTAGTGACAAGACGTCAAGCTGCAGACGGATAATTAGGGGATATAAAGACGGGGAGGGAACGTATCTAACGAGAGCTGCCCGGTCACTAGGGGATGGGCGGGAGACCAGAGGAATGAGTGCTGGTTTAGTTGGTTTGGTTACTGGAGTCTATATTAACTACTGTGGTCCCCTCCCTCCTCTCTGATTCTCTGATGTGTATTCATCTGTGGGCCCTTGATGTGTGGGCTATGGAAGCACATTGTTCAGAGGGAGCTCTGCACTGTTCCTCCCTCGTTTGAAACAAGTCTCGCTCTAATGTGGCGGTGTCCGGTCCAAAACATTGAGGCTGAGGCCGTCTGCCTCTCCCTTCGCCCTCTGGGGTATCATAACAGATTAAAGGTCACCTGCAGGACATTTAATTAGAAAGTCTGAAATGTCACATAGGGAAATTACTAATGCTGTAGAGTATGGTGTTGCTCCACAATTAGTTAGGGGATATTGTTCAGGTCTGTACCAGATTGGACATATCAAATGACATCATTAACAATGTTAGTGTCTGTTATTGGCAAATTATGTCTTATAGTTAAAGGATAAATTACAACACATAGCATAAAAAATACTATATATTCACTTAAACATTCCAGAATGCTCAGGGATATATTCATTTGCATATTATAGTACAACTGTGCACACAGCCAGCTTTGAAAAGAGCAAACTCCCCAACCAATCTGGAGGGTGTTGTTTACTATTAGCTAAAGCCTGCATGTTTCCAGATGATAATGGCAATGTTTGGAAAATAATTTACATGTATATTCGAATGGCATGATGATATACAGTACATATCAATGACATTCACCACGGCTGAGGCAAAATGAATTATTCACTGACTATTTGCACCTCAGTATCCTTTAATAAACCTTTGGCTGCCATTTTCTCGACTTTTCCTCACCCCACAAGAAAATGTGTTTAGCATTAATATGGCATTAATATCGCATTAACATAAAGATACATTCGCAAACAGGCCAAAATCCTCAAATACTTCAATATCTCAACCAATCTAAATAAATCTCACCAAAGCAAAGACCCAAACATTTGCTATTGCCTGTGCATGACATTAACAAAATGGCTGTCATTCCAATATTTTTTTATTGATGTTTTTTTGCTCTTGTGTATGTGTGTATGTTTGTTTCCAGCGGAGAAGGTTAATGACAACTTCTACACCAACCGGCGACACATGGTAGAGATGGCAGCCAAGGGTAGTCTCCCTATGCACCCGATGCATCGCATGGAGCAGGAGCCCAGCAACCCCTACAGCCCTCCCTTACAGCCTTCCCTAAAGCAGAACGGACACAAGTCCAAAAGCACCAAGAGCCACAGCAGCAGCTCCCATAACGTGGCCTATGGCTCCAACACCATCGCCAACCCGGGGATGCAGAAGAACTGGGACGGCACAGAGACGGTGGGCCGCCGGCAGAGCCACGGCACTAAGAAACACTGCACCATAGAGCAGGTGAACGAGATGCACAGCACCTCGCGCAGCCAGCACTACATGCCCCCGCAGACCTACTTTGTCAGCAACAGCAAGACAGAAGTGACTGTCTGATCTGAGAGCCCACCCCACCACCATAACCCCAGCTATGAGTGAGTGTTTCTGAAGTAGGACAGCGGTCCTGGATTGAGTGCCCCTCTCTAGGGGTCCTGTGTGTCTACTAATGTGTGTGGCTGACTGACTGTGCATGTGACGGGCATGTGTGGGACTCCTGCCAGTGGGGGGAAAGTGACCACAACAACATACTCCAAATCTCCAAGATTTGGGTCATCACTGTATTGATGATTATATTGCAACTAATACAAACAAACCATATACTGCAAGTCAGACTAATAACATCAATGAGCAGAGCATAGCAATGATGGACCTCTGATGGACGGATGAGCCTGGAGCCATGCAGTGGTGGAAGAGACTGGAACTGTACAAAAGCCCAGTGGCAATAGACGTTTCCTATTGTCAGCATTAACTGAGATCTCAAAGGGCCTGAAGTGTTTCTCATCTCATGTAGTTTCCACTGAATCCACATCGGATAAGCCATTAGGTTTAGATCTAGACGCAGTGGAGCAGAGGAGCTGTTAGTAAAGGGATACATTGTTCTCCTCAACATTGATTGACATTTCCTCAGATGTTGTGTAGTGTATATACTGTGTGGGAACGTCCTGGTAATGCTCATGCTCAGAACCTTGGGCTCACGATTACATCTATAGGGAAACAGTGACAGTTTCAGATATGGACTGAGGACATATACTGTGGACTCATTCAGAGCCCACAGAGCATGAGCTGGATGAGACTGCCCCAAACCAGTTCTGTAGCCACAACCTCATACACACCCTACTCTGCTCTCTCTGGTGTTAGGGCTGTGCCTTTCTCTGAGAAAATAATGAAATACTGTTCAAATCAAAGAGCTCGTCTTATAAACCATTGCATAAGGTGTGGCATTTAATTAAATGTCATCTTGTCCACAACTGTCAGTTGAAAACAGTGAGTTACAACTATCATTTAACATTCTTTATTTCTGTTTCCATTCGACAATGCATTGTGTGTGTGTGTGTGTGTGTTTACCTTAGTACCTTAGCACAGAAGGAATTGTATCCTTCCCATACATGTAATGTCACTGCCAATAAATGAGTGAATATATTGCATATATATTTATGATCATTCCCAAATTGATTAGTATGGGATTCATGTTGTGCAGGGGTGCCAGTTTCTCACCCACCTCCGTCAGTGCTAGCAAATCTTTACATGGCCTAGAGCATGTCCAAGAGCCGGGCCCCCAGCTTAGGCTGTTGTGGCACTAGAAAACAACTGAGGTCTCCTTTACGGCTACCCAGAGATGGTAAAGGGTTGTAGGTGTTCCTGAAACAGCCATAAAAGGTCAAGCCTGAGTAAATAGACTGGATTGATTTAATTTAATAAGAGATCAAGCCCTGAATTAAGAAAGAGAAGTTCCTCTGAAATCCCCATGTCTTGATGTCATTGCATGCACAAATCAAACTTTACCTATCTGTAAAAGCGAAATTGCAACTTTACATATCTATAAAACAGAAATTGCAATACATGATGTACTAAAAAACATGTTTTTTTCATTTTCCTATTTTAATTAAAAAAACATTTTTCTACAGTTGCATCAACATTTATAAGATATGCACATATAAAAAGAAAATTGGTTAATTTTGAATAGCTGGAGTAGCCTACTAAAACAGTACCCATGTATAGACACACAGGTCAATGCCCTGCACATCCCTCAAGATGTGCCTGTCTTTTCCATTGGGCTAGTTGTGCGTCATCATATGAAAAATATAAAAATGTTCTCCCAACACTCCATTCTTGGGAGCCCACATGAGCAGCACAGTGCATTAGCATGCCACGCTTACCAAAACAAGCTTTTTAAATAAAGGACTTCTGATGCAATTTGCCATGTGTTGCGTTTGTCCCTGCCAACTGATTCAAGAGCAGCCCACACATTGTCCTCATGTCTTAATCATGCCTCTCAACTTTCCATGGCTTTCTGCTGTCCATTAGTCTGTCTGCCGGTGACAAAGTGGCTCTAATGGCTGGAGGAGTGACAGCCAGCACCTTGTTGTTCATTCTTTCACTCACCACATGAGGTCTGGTAAGAATAGACGCATTACACATTCCCTACTTTTAGAACTTTAGAAAGCATTACAACAATAACAAGAGGTGGACAAAAAGTATTTTTAAATTGTGGTTAGTACAGTATGAAAAACCACAAGTTTACATTTTCAGATTCTACTAAGGGAACAATCATCAGTACCGATTCACTAAGGCCTACTATACAATAAGTGCTTGTATCCTTAACCACATTTTAATCAGATATGTATTGTATAGTCAAGCACACAACTATATGTTTTCAGTGTGTGATCACGTCAGTGAAACGTAATGCACCAATACTGTAGATTGCTATATGCTAATAACCAAGGAACAATTTCACATTTCTCATAATCAATGTTCAAATCTTTATTTTGCTATTGCATGACGTAACTCAGTCACACAAACTACAACACGTTGTATCATTGTTTCACCACACAAGCCACTTGTATGTAGAATTAGTCATATATGCTGTTTTTGGCATATATGCAACGCATATAAGTTCAATATTTGCACCAATCATACCCCCAAAATAAGACAAGACTTCAGAATACCAATGATGTGATGTAAAAAATGTAATACAAGGTATATTTGTTTATTACATATGTCTATACAAATGTGTCCAACAGTGAAAATAGTAAGGAAAAGTACTGCAAATTTGCATTGACTGCAAAAGGGCTGATTCTTTAAGTAAAAAATCTAGAGACATATTTAGTATGGCTGTACATACACTACCGTTCAAAAGTTTGGGATCAGTTAGAAATGTCCTTGTTTTTGAAAGAAAAGCACATTTTTTGTCCATTAAAATAATGCAAATTGATCCAAAATACAGTGTAGACATTGTTAATGTTGTAAATGACTATTGTAGCTGGAAAAGGCTGATTTTTAATGGAATATCTACATAGCCGTACAGAGGCCAATTATCAGCAACCATCACTCCTGTGTTCCAATGGCACGTTGTGTTAGCACATTTTTAAAGGCTAATTGATCATTAGAAAACCCTTTTGCAATTATGTTACACAGCTGAAAACTGTTGTGCTGATTAAAGAAGCAATAAAACTGGTGTTCTTTAGACTAGTTGAGTATCTGGAGCATCAGCATTTGTGGGTTCGATTACAGGGTCAAAATGGCACACACAAAGAACTTCCTTCTGAAACTCGTCAGTCTATACTTGTTCTGAGAAATGAAGGCTATTCCATGTGAGGAATTGCCAAGAAACTGGCTCTAACCAGAATAGAAAGAGGAGTGGGAGGCCCCGGTGCACAACTGAACAAGAGGACAAGTACATTAGAGTGTCTAGTTTGAGAACCAGACGCCTCACAAGCCCTCAACTGGCAGCTTCATTAAATAGTACCCGCAAAACACCAGTCTCAACGTCAACAGTGAAGAGGCGACTCCGGGATGCTGGCCTTCTAGACAGAGTTGCAAAGTTGCAAAGAAAAAGCCATCTCTCAGATTAAGATGGGCAAAAGAACACAGACACTGGACAGAGGAAGATTGGAAAAAAGTGTTCTGCCTAGAAGGCCAGCCTCTTCACTGTTGACGTTTAGACTGGTGTTTTGCATGTACTATTTAATGAAGCTGCCAGTTGAGGACTTGTGAGGCGTCTGTTTCTCAATTAATTAACTATTTACATCCAAGCTAATATCTCAATCTAAATGAAAACTTTCTCTACCTAACCCTTATTGAACTAATATGTGCTCCTGGCTGAGGCTGAATTGCATTCATGATGCAGCTAGTGATCTTAGTTCCAACCTTTAGGAGTGGGAAGACGATGGTGCTCTTTCATCATGCGGTCAGTGGATCATCTTACTCGTGAAGCACAACTGATTTGGTATTCTAACAAAATTAAATATTACTTGTCATATCTGTATGTGCAAGTTGAGAAGAAGAAACTCCATTGTATTGTACACATCTAAAATCATATTTACAATAAATCTGTTTCTTCTCAAGAGTTTTGAGGTGAGGTACAGTATGTCCATGGTTGCATTATTTGAATGTTGCATTGCTCTTGATCTTACTATGATTAGGCTTTAGCTTAGAGGGCTAACACTTGTGTCATGCGGCGCAAAAGAGATCCGGGTTTGAACCCAATCGGTCACACATCCAATTAACGTTTCTAGTGAACATGCAGGAGGTGGCATAGATCATCGTAAACTTGCAGAAATTCCTTTGAACAGCATCCACTAGCAGCCATTCAGTGTAGATTGATTGTGTTCCCATGCAGTCAGCTTAGCTAATAAAAACCCAGTCGTCCCCATGTCACGCCACGCCTTGCTCCCTGTAATGAGAGTTAACCTGGCTGTCTAGCGTGATCATTTAGCATCCTTGTTAGCTCATCTATCAGCCCTGCCTTTCTCTTCATGTTGGGATAGCTCTTCATTAAAGTCCAATCTGTCCCTGGACGTTTTATTAACACACGACTCTGCTGACCTTTCTATGGAGATTGTTCTCCTTCGACACCATCCATCAGCAACAAGGCTATGGTGTCAGGGCCACAGTAAATGTTTGCTCAAATAGGAGCTGCTTACAGGTACTTTAGAGGTACTATTGGTTTACTCAGCTTCATTCTTCAAAATGGCCATTGAGTGGGGTAAGTTTAGATGCAGAGAATGTATTTTCTTCTTCCAATTTTAACCCACTTCATCTAGCTAATCAGATTAAAAGATACTTTTTACAATAAAGCTATTTTGGGTAAAGTTTTGACTAGATAGTGAGCAACATTTTGAGAAGTTTAACTGATGATTTTCAAAACAGTTGTACAGACTTACAGTAGTAACCAAAAAAGTATATTTTATATGTGAGATTCTTCAAATAGCCACCCTTAGACTTCTTTCAACCAGCTTCATGAAGACCGCCACAGGAATGGAAGACCAGAAATACTTCTGCTGCAGAGGATAAGTTCATTAGAGTTACCAGTCTCAGATCGCAGCCCAAATAAATTCTTCACAGAGTTCAAGTAACTGACCCATCTCAACATCAACTGTTCAGAGGAGAATGTGTGAATCAGGCCTTCATGATCGAATTGCTGCAAAGAAACCACTACTAAAGGACACCAATAAGAAGAAGAGACTTGCTTGGGCCAAGAAACACAAGCAATGGACATTAGACCAGTGGAAATTTGGGTCCATTCAGGTTTGCGTTTGATTGTTCTCTGGTTTGTTTGTGTCCGGGTCAATCTATTCTTTTTTTTTATGAACGGGTCAGTTCGGATCCAGATCTGATTATCCTTGGGTTCATTCGGGTCTAGGTACAACTTTTTGGACCCGAGAAGACCTCTACTTCCCAGCCCCTCCATGTAAACCACACAGTCCATCCCCAAGGAGTTGTCACAAATTAGTCTGCACATTTACTCTGCTGTTATTCAACAACATCATATCTCAGTCATCTACATTATTGCACACATCGCAAACAGGGATTTGACTTTGATCTTAAAATGATTTATGATGGAGAATGAGTTACAGTTTAGCACCCACTTGGACTTTCCCTCTGCGGGCTGGCCATGTTCTCCTGGGAACTATTTTAACTTTTTGCCAATACAAAGGAAATTATGTTAAATGTTGGAAAGTGGAGTAAATTGCTTTTCTTTGACAGCCTACTGAGAGTGCAAAACCTAGACTGTTAGCAGTTATGAATTACATTGGCCTCTGTTGAATCCATCAGCACTTGGGGGCTTTTGTTTGAACAGTTCTCTGTCCAAAATAGTGAGTGGCCCACTTTTTCTCATTGAAAGGTTGTGCTTTTATTAGACTGGTCATTCTACGTACATTCAAGCGCGCACACACACACACACACGCACGCACACACACACACACACACACACACACACACACACACACACACACACACACACACACACACACACACACACGTTTGTGCTGGGTCACTATATGATTTCAAGAATAGTTTTTCTTGGAAACACATGCCTTTCATCTATTGTTCTGTCTCTTTTGCTCTGTCTTTCTTTCTCTCTCTCGCTCTCTCTCTCCCTCTCTCTCTGCAGTCAAATGAAACACAGGTCAGGCTTTCTTCTACTTCTGACGTGAGATGTCATGGAGGTTATCCTGCACCTGCAGAGCCTGAGATCAATGAACAAACAACCACAGAGATACACTTCCTTTCTTTTCCCAGAACGACAGATAGTTCTAGAAGACTTTACCAAGATCAATAATAAGATGTCTGCACTGCCAATGCCATCCATAGAGAGCTGTGTTTGTTGTTGGAATGTTATATAGCAGAAGATATTTTAATCCAAAATTGGAACTTCAGTTTTGGTGACTGGGTAGGTGTTAGTTCAACATCTAGTTTTGATGTACATTTGGTTGAGTTGTCAACTAAAGTGAATTCAAAGTGAAATCAACAACAAAAAAGCACCAAGTCATTGGATTTAGGTTAAATGTTGGGTGAAAATACAAAATTCCCTTATTGACTTTTTTCAAATCCAATCAGTTTTCCATGTTGATTCAACTTTATCACAACGTTGATTCAACCAGTTTTTTCCCCCAGTATCTTCACTCCGAGGCTAAAAGATGTGAAATACAATGCTCCTTATGGGAAGCCTGGGTGTCAGCATCAGAACAGAAGCGGTACATTATAACACAGGAACTCCTGCTTCAGTGTGGCCTTAATTACTAGAACATTAACTGTAGTAATGAGGCCAAGCCCACAGCAGGTGAGACAGTGGCAGTTGGAAGGTTGTCTGGTGTTGTGTCACTGTCATTAAAGAGGGTACATTTAAAAATTATAACAGGCTGTCACACTGTTGATATACAATGTCTTACTGGGTTTCTAGGTTAATACTCAAGCGTCCTGCAAAATTAAACGAAAATAGCAATAGTATTGCTTTAGGACAAAAACATCCTTTACCTATTGAAAAACATATTTGAGGAGAGAGAGACATCCAGTTCTGTTTCATTTGGTTAGCTTTTGAGCGAGGTTGGTTCTTTGAATGTAGTTAATTGATAAATCAGTTTCACATAATAAGAATCGATGACACAGCCCTTTATTACCCTCAACGCCTCTCAGCGAATTACACTTAGAACCATTCCGTGACTTTAGAGTGACGTTTGTCAGCAGCAGATATTTGGAAAAAAAATGGATGCCAAACTCTTGAGCGTACATGTATGGACATGAGTCACGGATGCCAAAGTAGTTCTGTGAACAGTGAAGTGTCATTGCGACATGATTAATCAGATGAGCAGTCTGGATTAGTCTGAGTCGGGACAGCATCTGTGGTCTTGCTGAGACCAGATAATGGTTCTTGAGCAGATGTCCTTTTTTCATGAGCACAGATAGCAAAACAAAGTATTCCAGATGGTCTCGGAACACATCCACTTAAAGCATTAGAATGACTGTGCAACCACTTGCTAGTCTCAGCGAGCGTCTTCCACCCTATGGGAGTTAAAGGGATATTTCAGCCAAATTATGAAATGTCATATTTGTTTCCTTATTTTGAATGCAGTCTATGGACAAAGAGGGAGTGCAAACAAATCCACGCTATCGGTTTGTTTACCTAACAACTGCCACAAACTGCTAATAGTTGTGAGGGCTTGGTTGTGGTAAGGCCTCTTACTCCCACCTAGGGGAGGAGAGAGGCACACAACCAAGTCCTCACACACTTATTAGGGAGATTATCATCCCCAATCAGAGACAGCTGTCTAGCGTTGTCTCTGATTGGGGATAGTATTTAGGATCTGCCCAAATCCACCTGTGTGTGGATCATTGTTCATTGTGTTTGTCTGCACTGCCAGCAGCCACAGTAAGTCACCGTGTTTTGTTTGTAGACTGTTTTTTGTTATACTCTCCTTTTATTTTATGCCTCGAGAGAACATCTCATTTAATAAAAGGATGACACTTCACCAGCGCTCCCTTATATAATGCGCACCGTGACAGAATGATCCACCGCCATGGGACACAACGGGGGATTACGTTAGGAGATATCCTCCTCGGTATGGGGAAAATTACCGAGGAGGAACACTCTTACTATCGCTCGGTGGAGGAAGGCTGGGGTCCGGAGCAGCAGAGGCGCCGTAGACGGGGAAAACGTCACCAGGCTAAAGTTGAGGACCAGCCTGGAGCCCAGAAAAACCCCCAAACTGATTTTGGGGGGGGGGCTATGGGGGTGGTCGGGGATCGAGGGAGAAGAGCCCCGACCACTGCACTCGTGGGGGTTCCAGGAGGAGCCCCTACAGCCGTGGGAGCAGGAGTACAGAGAGGAGTCGGAGGAAGACGACGACGATGTGCTTCTGTTCCCTCACTCGTGGGGGTCCCCGGAAGAACCCTCACAGGATGGGGATTGGCGGTGGAGTAGGCACGACAGGGACAGTCGTGCTCCAGCGCCAGTTCCCAGTCCGGTGCCTCCAGCGCCGGTCCAGAGTCGGAGGAAGAGGAGACCGACTCTGCGCACCAAACCATCGGTGCGCAACATTAGCCCGGTGCGACCCGTACCAGCTAAACGCACCAATCAAACGGTGCGTTTCCCCAGCCCGGTACGGCCCGCGCCTGCTCCACGCACCAGCCCTATGGTGCGTGTCTCCAGCCCGGTGCGACCCGTGCCAGCTAAACGCACCAACCCAACGGTGCGTTTCCCCAGCCCGGTACGGCCCGTGCCAGCGCCTCACATCAGACCAGTGGTGCGTTCCCCCAGTCCAGTACGCCCCGTGCCTACTCCTCGCACGGAGGTTACAGCGATGGTCGCCAGCACAGCTCTGTGGTTGGAGACCATCTCTGCGTCGGTGCCCAGGGTGGGCACGACGTTCAGCCCCGCTGTGGAGCAGGAGCTCCATAGCGTGTCGGTGCCCAGTCTGGGGCCGACAGCCAGCCCAACCACAGGGCTGGAAACCATCTCTGCGTCGGTGCCCAGGGTGGGCACGACGTTCAGCCCCGCTGTGGAGCAGGAGCTCCATAGCGTGTCGGTGCCCAGTCTGGGGCCGACAGCCAGCCCCACCAGAGGGCTGGAAACCATCTCTGCGTTGGTGCCCAGGGTGGGCACGACGTTCAGTCCCGCTGTGGAGCAGGAGCTCCATAGCGTGTCGGCGCCCAGTCTGGGACAGACAGCCAGACCTACGGCAGGGCTGAAAACCACCTCTCTGTCGGTGCCCAGGGTGGGCACGGCGTCCAACCCGAGGTCTCCGGTGAAGGTCAGCTGTCCGAGGTCTCCGGAGAAGGTCAGCAGCCCGAGGTCTCCTGTGAAGGTCAGCAGCCCGAGGTCTCCTGTGAAGGTCAGCAGCCCGAGGCCTCCGGTGAAGGTCAGCAGCCCGAGGCCTCCGGTGAAGGTCAGCAGCCCGAGACCTCCGGAGAAGGTCAGCAGCCCGAGGGCTCCTGTGAAGGTCAGCAGCCCGAGGCCTCCGGTGAAGGTCAGCTGCCCGAGACCTCCGGAGAAGGTCAGCAGCCCGAGGCCTCCGGCGAAGGTCAGCAGCCCGAGACCCCCGGCGAAGGTCAGCAGCCCGAGACCCCCGGCGAAGGTCAGCAGCCCGAGACCCCCGGCGAAGGTCAGCAGCCCGAGACCCCCGGCGAAGGTCAGCAGCCCGAGACCCCCGGCGAAGGTCAGCAGCCCGAGACCCCCGGCGAAGGTCAGCAGCCCGAGACCCCCGGCGAAGGTCAGCAGCCCGAGACCTCCGGGGAAGGTCAGCAGCCCGGGACCTCAGGTGAAGGTGAGCAGCCCTGAACCTCTACCAGAGCCACATCCGGGTCCAGCAGTCTGCTCTGTTACAGCGCCAGAGCGGTCCGCTCCACCGGTGCCCAGTCCGGGGCTGGTCATCTGCGTCGCTCCAGTGCCGGAGCAGTCCGCTCCACCGGTGCCCAGTCCGGGGCCGGTCGTCGACGTCGCTCCAGTGAAGGAGCAGTCCGCTCCACCGGTGCCCAGTCCGGGGCCGGTCGTCTACGTCGCTCCAGTGACGGAGCAGTCCGCTCCACCGGTGCCCAGTCCGGGGCCGGTCGTCTACGTCGCTCCAGTGACGGAGCAGTCCGCTCCACCGGTGCCCAGTCCGGGGCCGGGCGTCTACGTCGCTCCAGTGGCGGAGCAGTCCGCTCCACCGGTGCCCAGTCCGGGGCCGGTCGTCTGCGTCGCTCCAGTGCCGGAGCAGTCCGCTCCACCGGTGCCCAGTCCGGGGCCGGTTGTCAGCCCCTCTCCAGGGTCGAGGGCTCCCACACCAGGGTCCAGACAGGACTTGGTGGATGGCGGGAGTACTGAGGGCGGAACCATCGCGCCGGGGTCCGGACCGGACCGGGCGTGCAACAGAGAGGTAGGAGGGAAGCTACTCTCACAGCCTGTGCCACGCCCGGAACCGGAACCGGAGCCTCCACCAGCAACCACCTCAGTACCCCGCCATGTCCCCCCTAGTTTTTGGACATTTTTTTTCAGGAGAGGGGGGTGTATTGTGTGCGATCGGGAGTCCGCACCTTAGGGGGGGGTACTGTGAGGGCTTGGTTGTGGTAAGGCCTCTTACTCCCACCTAGGGGAGGAGAGAGGCACACAACCAAGTCCTCACACACTTATTAGGGAGATTATCATCCCCAATCAGAGACAGCTGTCTAGCGTTGTCTCTGATTGGGGATAGTATTTAGGATCTGCCCAAATCCACCTGTGTGTGGATCATTGTTCATTGTGTTTGTCTGCACTGCCAGCAGCCACAGTAAGTCACCGTGTTTTGTTTGTAGACTGTTTTTTGTTATACTCTCCTTTTATTTTATGCCTCGAGAGAACATCTCATTTAATAAAAGGATGACACTTCACCAGTGCTCCGTTTACCGTCCCTTATATAATGCGCACCGTGACAATAGTTACTGGGAGTCCTGTCCTGCACAACGGCAGCCCATTAAAGATAAGACATGGAAAGATTTCATTTGACTAATCGTTTCATCATGCCGTCACACTCGGTTCCAGATATTTAAACAACTACATTGTGACATCCACAGGATCAATTCTAGTTCTATATTTATCCAAGCTGAAGCAGGAGATTAGCTCGTACTGACCACTTCACATGAAAGTGACATAAGCACTGCCATCTTTATCTGTAATAAGACTGCAGTCAGCACGTCAATATTGGCGACATATATGTGGAGAACTTAAGAGGATCCTACAGTTTTAGCCAATGTTAATGACTCAATCAGAGGAGTTACTGTACTTGATTCTATATGTGTTATGTCATAGTTTTGATGTCTCCACTTTTATTCTACAATGTAAAAAATAGTGCAAATAAAGAAAAACCCTTGAATGAGTAATATTCCAAAGTTTTGGCCCCCAATGTATATGTTTTATTGTCACATTTATTGTCGCAGTGACATGTGTTGTTGTACAGGGTCAGCCATAGTAGTACGACACCCCTGGAAGGACAAAGCTCTGTGTGACCCAAAGCCCTTAAAATATAATTGTTTTCGCCCAGGTGCAGCTGTGTTTGTGTGTGTGTGATGCGTCATTATGAATATTTTATTTTAATCGCTAGAATTGCTTAAGGTGGTTGCACGTGGCAAGTAGCCTAGTGTTTAAGAGCGTTAGGCCAGTAACCAAAAGGTTGCTGGTTTGAATCCCCAAGATGATCAGGTAAAAAATATGTTAATGTGTCCTTGAGCAAGGCACTTCACCCTAATTGTTGCCCCTGTAAGTCTGCTAAAATGTTTGATGAAGTGACTTTTCCATCATATGTTTTACCCCTGCAATGGTTTGGTTGTCCATTATTTCACACCTCTGTCAATAAACATACTGATGTTATGTGGCTGATTATGACTCAGAATATATATACAGTGGGGAGAACAAGTATTTGATACACTGCCGATTTTGCAGGTTTTCCTACTTACAAAGCATGTAGAGGTCTGTAATTTTTATCATAGGTACACTTCAACTGTGAGAGACAGAATCTAAAACAAACATCTAGAAAATCACATTGTATGATTTTTAAATAATTAATTTGCATTTTATTGCATGACATAAGTATTTGATCACCTACCAACCAGTAAGAATTCCGGCTCTCACAGACCTGTTAGTTTTTCTTTAAGAAGCCCTCCTGTTCTCCACTCATTACCTGTATTAACTGCACCTGTTTGAACTCATTACCTGTATAAAAGACACCTGTCCACACAATCAATCAAACAGACTCCAACCTCTCCACAATGGCCAAGACCAGAGAGCTGTGTAAGGACATCAGGGATAAAATTGTAGACCTGCACAAGGTTGGGATGGGCTACAGGACAATAGGCAAGCAGCTTGGTGAGAAGGCAACAACTGTTGGCGCAATTATTAGAAAATGGAAGAAGTTCAAGATGACGGTCAATCTCCCTCGGTCTGGGGCACCATGCAAGATCTCACCTTGTGGGGCATCAATGACCATGAGGAAGGTGAGGGATCAGCCCAGAACTACACGGCAGGACCTGGTCAATGACCTGAAGAGAGCTGGGACCACAGTCTCAAAGAAAACCATTAGTAACACACTACGCCGTCATGGATTAAAATCCTGCAGCGCACGCAAGGTCCTTCTGCTCAAGCCAGCGCATGTCCAGGCCCATCTGAAGTTTGCCAATGACCATCTGGATGATCCAGAGGAGGAATGGGAGAAGGTCATGTGGTCTGATGAGACAAAAATAGAGATTTTTGGTCTAAACTCCACTCGCCGTGTTTGGAGGAAGAAGAAGGATGAGTACAACCCCAAGAACACCATCCCAACCGTGAAGCATGGAGGTGGAAACATCATTCTTTGGGGATGCTTTTCTGCAAAGGGGACAGGACGACTGCACCGTATTGAGGGGAGAATGAATGGGGCCATGTATCGCGAGATCTTGGCCAACAACCTCCTTCCCTCAGTAAGAGCATTGAAGATGGGTCATGGCTGGGTCTTCCAGCATGACAACGACCCGAAACACACAGCCAGGGCAACTAAGGAGTGGCTCCGTAAGAAGCATCTCAAAGTCCTGGAGTGGCCTAGCCAGTCTCCAGACCTGAACCCAATAGAAAATCTTTGGAGGGAGCTGAAAGTCCGTATTGCCCAGCGACAGCCCCGAAACCTGAAGGATCTGGAGAAGGTCTGTATGGAGGAGTGGGCCAAAATCACTGCTGCAGTGTGTGCAAACCTGGTTAAGAACTACAGGAAACGTATGATCTCTGTAATTGCAAACAAAGGTTTCTGTACCAAATATTAAGTTCTGCTTTTCTGATGTATCAAATACTTATGTCATGCAATAAAATGCAAATTAATTACTTAAAAATCATACAATGTGATTTTCTGGATTTTTGTTTTAGATTCCGTCACTCACAGTTGAAGAGTACCTATGATAAAAACTACAGACTTCTACATGCTTTGTAAGTGGGAAAACCTGCAAAATTGGCAGTGTATCAAATACTTGTTCTCCCCACTGTATATACTTTGTCTTTGCTCACTAAAAGACAGTGTAAGACAGTCAAGTTAGAAAAAAGACAGGGGTATGGGTTGTTATGTGCTAATGTGGGCACAAACATGGGGGGTGGGGGTTCTCCAATGCATAGCAATGCAAGACACTGTAAAATCCAAAATGATTGCTACCTTATGGGGTGACAACATGTAAAGAAAAGTTAAGAGGTGGCAGGGCTGGGGTTCAGAATTTTCAAGGAACGCATGTCGAGACATGTAAACAGTATTGACAAGGGCTGGTCGTTACGACGTCTCATTTGTCAGATGTAATATAAGTCTTCTACTCTACCAAAGACATACAACTAGTGCTGAAACATTCTTTAGGAAAGTCACAGGTTTTACTAACATCCAGAGAGAAGAAATAGTTCCCAAAACAAGGTAAAACAACATAATTCATGCTCAGCTAAAGGATTGGACAATAGCAATGATGCCGGTAAGGTAGACAGTGCAAATAGAATGCCTCTATCTTCCATGGAACATAGACATATGGTAATGTAATTTTGGGGAACGGGACAAAGCCATTACTGACAGTAGGAGACAGTATCAGGATGTTGAATAGGAAGAACATAATTGTGCTTTCTGCCTGAAATAAGCACTTTCTGTCCAGCTACAGAACAAAGTAAGGCTCAGACATTTAAACAATTACTGTTGGAGAAAAAGAAAGAGCAATAGCTATTTCACTTTCACAAAAGCCTTTCAATCTGTAATGTTCTTTGCTGTAGCCTAACATACTGTACAAGTAACCAAAATGTCCTTGGCTATTTGATCAGTAGTCTCTGCAGAAGTCAGATGTTCTTGAGAAATACCATTCAAAAATTAGCACAGCATTTTCAATAAACTGAGAGAAGATTAAGTGAAGCTCACTATGTGACTAGCACATGTATGGGTACATCATGTATGGATGTATTACTAATCTTTTCCTTCAAGTGAATGGGGAATTCAGCTATACAGCTTGTAACATTACAGCTCAGTTTTTCCCTTTGATGTGCCATGTATGTTGTTCTTCAGAACACTGATTAGGTCAAAAGTGTGAACTCTGTGCTGGCATACAGCTGGGACCTGCAGGCCATAAGCTCTGCGATGGAGCCAGGCAGATGTGTCAGCAAAATACATTAGCTCTCCATTCTTTTTTTAAGTAGTTTCCCCTTGCCTGATTAAAATGGCCCCCCATTTCAAGATGACCCCAAACTACAAATATATACACATAAAATTGATGTTCAAATATATTTTGCTATAGGCCTAGCTACTTGGTATTCTGCTCATGGTTGTATGCAGAGATTACTAATTATCTTCAGTGTCAGCATTTCTATAGATTACTTGTCATCTTTCTGATTTTCCATTTGTCAGAGCATCCTCACTGTGTTGCTGGGGTTTGAACGGCACATCATTAGTGCCGCTGACAGCCCAGATATAATGCACTTTGTTTACCATCCTGTTCTGCATACTTAGACATTTATGCACTTGATAGTTCAATAATTAATCATCATCATTCTCCATATATTCTTCATTCAGTTGATTTCAAAGCAAATAGTGCTTATTCGGATTATTGTAATATCCTTGTTTGTCCATTTCATTGCAATTATGAACTGATCATATTAGTCTGATTTAACATAAAGTATGTACAGGCTATCCTAGTGTGGTCATTATCAAATAGACAGCAGCTATACATAAACACAACACTGGAGAAACTAACAAGCATATAACAACTAACTTTCTGTCATTTCCACAGAGCTATTGTAGTTAATGTAATATCCCCGAAAATGCCGGGAGAGATTCTCATTAATTGGCAAATCATGCTTTTTTTCCATTGGGGTGGTTCCCTCTGGAAATTAAATCAGCTCAATAACCTAATTATGTCATACTTTAGTAAATGACCATGCCCTCGCCGTGTATGATAAATCATATCGCTGACAGAATGGCATATTCAGATGAAGCATCATTAATGTATTTTTGAATAAATCACAAATATTATGGTATTTTTCAGTCAAGTCCTGTATATTACTAAACGCCAGATTTCTCAAGTGTACTGTCTTTGGATGATTTTTCTGCTTGGCATTTGACTGAAGAACGACCAATTCAGGGGAGCCAAAAAAACAAGTGCATTTGGGTTGATATCGCTGCAGGAGTAGAACTACATTTGTAGACTCTAGGCTGGAGAGTAGCGATGAACATTTTTCACGGTCTTACAGGCCTGTCTTGAGAATCCACAGGAGTCTGTGCTGCTTAGATGAGCCCAAGTTCATGTCACTTCCCACTGGACATCTTTATAACACTATTTTGTTTTTAATGTGGTTTGCAGATAGCATCCCTAGCTCCTATCTCTCTGCCTAGGTAGTTATAGAGGCGTACCTGGCCACAGCCTGCACCAGAGACCCATTATCCTTGTGTCACATGAAGAGGTGGAATTGATAGAGCTCTAGTGAGACTAAAATGTAAATACGACAAAGGATTGAGAGGAGTCTGGGTTTCTCTGCTGTAGGAGTCTGGGTTTCTCTGCTGGAGGAGTCTGGGTTCCTCTGCTGAAGTAGTCTGGGTTTCTCTGCTGGAGGAGTCTGGGTTCCTCTGCTGAAGTAGTCTGGGTTTCTCTGCTGGAGGAGTCAGGGTTCCTCTGCTGAAGTAGTCCGGGTTTCTCTGCTGGAGGAATGCGGGTTTCTCTGCTGGAGTAGTCCGGGTTTCTCTGCTGAAGGCGTCCGGGTTTCTCTGCTGGAGGTGTCCGGGTTTCTCTGCTGGAGGAGTCCGAGTTTCTCTGCTGGTTTCTTTTTATAGAATATTTTACTATGAAACTACTCATTGTGTTACTGACCTTATCTGGCACATACATATTATGGAGTGATTGAAGATGAATACATCCACATATCTTAGTTTAATGTGGGATACAAGTTGCTCAGTGATGCCAGTGTTTGGCTGATGCAGTAGTGTTGGAACCTCGCAATGAGTTTCACACCCTAAACCCATTCCTTATCCTTGTCCCTCAGAGATGGGTATGATAGGCCTACATACTTATACATATGTAAAGATATACAGAATAATTGAGGGAAGTGACACTGAGAGAGACACAGAGCGAAACAGAGAGAGATACTGAGAGACAGAGATGAGCTATGGGATGGGTGAGTCTTTGGATGGGTCCCAAGTGGCCACACTCTCCCTGGCCTCTACATGGCTCATCGGCCCTGCCGTGATGCACACAGGGGATGAACGTTCTGCTCCATTTAGCACATATCCTGAGGATCCACTCTCCTGTAATTGGCATCTCTGACACTGACATCTATCATCCCATCTAAAGCTCCCACACCCTCAAGGAACTTAAGCCTAAAGATGTACTCAACAGGGACAACTGTTTTTGCATTGGCAACTTAAAATCTCACTATGTAAGAAGTTGTTTGTGGAACCAATGCAAAGATTTGTAAATACACAACTATAGACTGAGTCACATGGGAATGCATACTGATGAATTACCAATGTGATTCCTGTATGTTAAAACGTGGAGTAAAGTGGTGATGACAGGTGAATAGTTTAGGCCAATGAATGTACAAAAAGAATGCCTCCTATAAATGTCTGTGAAATGAATGTGAGTATGTCCGCATTATTGCTATGTGCTTACCCAGGAGATAGCACTTTCCATAGGCCAAATGTGTGGTGAATGGCGATAGCAACCAGCAGAAAGCAATGGAGGGCCGGCAATGTGGGGACACTAATAAAATGAGGACCTGATTAAACACAACAGGTGAATATGATTCCAGTATCTTTCTGCTCCGCACTCACAAGGGAAGGGAAGGTATCTGGGGTGTATACATCCTCCCTCTGTCAGGAAAATTACTGGCCCCCCAACCCCGTTTTTTAACCGGTATTGAAAATCATACCGTTGGTATGTCGAAATACCTATGCTCCCCCATTAAAAGCACTGCTGTGGCCATATAACAATAATAATGAATGCAGTGAAATGGAACTGGTGTGGAAAACATGATAATGCACTTATAAACAAAGAGACATTAATCCTGTATGATAGGTAAAATAATATGCCTCCTATTGCATCTCCCACCTCCACACCCCCACCCCATTGTAATTAATAGGCAAAACAACACTTCCTAAATGAGAGAAAAAAGCCTTTTGGCTGCTTAACATTTCAAACATAGTGACCTTCTGTCAGGCGAATCCCTTCTTTATCCCCACTGCCAACCCACAACCAATCATCCATCCACAGTGTCTTCTCTAGGAGGATTTCACAGGTACAGACTATTGTACCTACTCTGATGAATGGCTGGCTCAATATCTGTTGGGGAGGCCAAAATAAAGTATAAATCAGATGGAGACTTAAGAGCTAGAGGGAGTTATAATCCCACAGAGGAGGTGGACATGGCAGACTGATTCTAGATACAGGTCCCATCCCATCACCACATTCCAGCTCCTTGGAAGGATTAGTCTGCTAAGGCTCCCAGAATATTCCTTTAATGGCACTAAAGAGGTTAGAATACACTGATATCAATCTCCACAACTTGCCAAGTCCATGGTCCCTCTGGTCTACTGTACAGACGGGGGGTGGCAGGGGGGGGGGGGGGGGGGTGCTTTTTCCGCACTTTTTAAGTCTGAACAATAGTAAGAGTCAAACTACAGACCGCTTCACACCCTGTAGGGAACTGCAAGACAAGCAGTGAAGTGCGATGCCAGGTATAGTTTCAGAGAGGCTGCTGTCCAGGGTCCTGATATCGTGGTGTGCTGTTGACCAGGGATTTCCATGGCTTTTTGTTCAGTAGTGGTAATTTTGAGGCTTAGGATATTTCAGCTTTATGTCTGTACTGCATTAAACATTAATGTAAGGATAATGCATGGTCAGTCTGATATGACCATTTTGTTTGTTTGTTAGTTATTTATATTCTACATTCACATACTGTATTCATATAACTTCATTAAAGCTGTTGATACGATTCAGAGAAAGAAAGAAAACACATTTTTCACAGTAGAAACTTTCCAAACATCAGGTTGTCTTTGATTAGATTTAAGTCCTTCTGACATGAAAAATATGCATTTGTGAAAGTAGTGGTTACGAAGGAGGCAAACCCCCTTCATGTGCTACTGCCTCTTAAAAAAAACAGCAATAATGTTGCATCGGAAATGTCTCGGAGAAGAGTGGAGGGGAAAAGGGAAAATGGCAGCACTCTGCCAGGAGAAAACTATTCAGGGAAGTTTATGGATTTAGGGTTTCCATGGTAACGCCAGCATCAGTGCTGATTGCAGTTAAGATGTTCTTTAAGATAGATTTTTAAAGAAGTGCATATTTAAATAAGGAGATCTATACAAGAGGTTAGATTTAATTCACTATGTTTATTTGATGATAAAAAAAACAATTCATTTAAAGACTTGGGTCAAAGGTGTAGTTCATAGTAGTCTATGGCAAAAAATATTAAGAATATATAAAAATACCTAATTCTACACTCTTAGAAGTAAAGGTGCTATCTATAACTTAAAAGGGTTCTTCAGCTGTACCCATAGGAGAACCCTTTGAAGAAACCCAAAGGGCTTCTTCAAAGGGTTCTCCTATGGGGACAGCCTTTTTTTCTAAGAGTGTAGGTTATCAAAATATACCATATCTTACCCATTGTATATCCTCATCAATGTCTATGCTTAGACAACAAATTCATACAAACTTCATGCATACAAAATAACAAATGCAAGACAACCTCGTTAATTCCACATAGCTTGGCTCAGTCCTTGAATCCTCAGTATTCTTCACAAACATGTTATTTGTGTTTGGCTGTCACTCCTACATAAACACATGGCGGGAAGCCGATCCCGCAGAAATCATCACACAGTTACGCTGTAGCCAGTAAAGTGGATGGTTGTCAAACGTACGCAATGCAAGAGGGACAAATTGACATTCGGTTAACAAGACACTGACAGGGCCAAATCGGTGGCTGCCAAGCAGGTTCTGAATGCACCAAATCCCCATGCCAGTGGACAAAAGACAGAGCCCAGCACAGTGTGCCCAGCCCTGCACAACAGCAAGCCATAGCAAGACACAGCAGCCTGGACCAGAATCTGTGGAGATCTGAACACATACAGATACATAGGGATTTCTGCTGCTGCAGAACTCTTTAGAGAGAGCGAGAACCCTCCTATCGTCTCACACAGACAAAGGCTGGGGAAATCAAAGAGGCTTGAGGCAGAGAAAAGAGGGTCTCGCTCTGGCTTTTGGATATGTAGATGGTTTGAGTGGTTTACGATCTGTGTGACTGCGATGATCTTCACAGTGGTATAATCAATGTAAAGTCGCTTTCTCAAAGGGGTCAAATCCCCACAGGAGTAGTCAGACAATCACTGGACTAGACCTGCTTCTGCTCTGTGAGAGTGGTTAGCACAAGTCCTTGTCCTTAACAGTACTGTAAAACACTGAATATTATAGTTACAACATGCCTTGGTTTTGGTATCAATACCATTAAACTATATAGTGTGGGATGCACAGACAGCTGCTGTGTAAGCCTGTTTGCTACTCTGTGAGCTCCAACATATCTATTCGGTCTGGTATCGATGATATTTGGACTATTTCAGTGGGATTTGTTTCTTTGTGTCATGAAAGTCCTTCACAGTCATGGCACAGAAAGGTAACTGTGCTGCAGATGAAATTAAGACTTCAGCTCTGTCTGTGCCATTTTCTCCTTACCCGTGTGGCTTCTTGAAAATGCCCTTCACTGTCCAGTACAGTTCATCCCCCCCTCTGAAGCGCTCCCATTATGGGAATACTGGCTTCACAATAAGTCGAGGCATTTAATTGCCCTACAAATCTCCCAGCCACACATTATGTCCCCATCTCCCCAAGCATATTTTTATTCTGTCAAAATGCTGCTGGAACAGGCAGCCTGGTCTGTAGAGCATGTAGCATTCACAGAACAGTGGCAAAGAAAATGGATCTGGACCCGTCCCGCCAATCTTCATATGCCCTTGAAAGGAGACTTGTTTGAAATCCCACTCTTGACGTTTTCAGTTTTGAGCTTTCTTTCCTTCTGTGACTCAATTTAAATTGTATTTAGTGTTGTTGGGATACGAAGGCTGATTGTTTATTTTGTCACTGGTGTTAGTTTGAACATTATTTCTGTGGTATCTGATGAGTGACCTATAATTGTGAATCGAAAATCTAGCATCGAATGAACCCTGATAAACGGGAATTTCACAAAGCACTAGTTTGAATGTATCTGGTAGGTATCTAGGCCAGCAGCCTAGCCTACTGTACCAATTATATTTCCTGACTCTCTCCTCCTATGGGGCTTTAGTTCTCACCACCACCAGCCATCAGCAGACGTGATTAAGTTTCCAATTAGACTGTGTGTCTGATCGCCTGACTTCAGCACGCTACGAATGCATACAGTTGTACAACTGACTAGTATCCCTCCTTTCCCAATGGAACAGGTCTCTCAGTCCCTCAGTCCTTCAGAGGCTGCAGGCTGGGGACATACAGACGCCATCCTGGGAATCTGAACAGTGAGGAATCTTGACAAAGAGGAGGGATCAGTATGAATGTTAAGTCACCTTTCCACAGAGAAGTCCCTCTGTAGGGCTGTTCAGCTGGTAAGACATCCATTCTGATCAGCAGCAGTTAGGCTGTGCTAAACTGTCATATGTGTGTGTGTGTGTGTGTGTGTGTGTGTGTGTGTGTGTGTGTGTGTGTGTGTGTGTGTGTGTGTGTGTGTGTGTGTGTGTGTGTGTGTGTGTGTGTGTGTGTGTGTGTGTATTCAAGTGGGCACATGCTGATGGAGATATGATATAATTTTTCTGGTTTCATTACATAATAGTGAAAAAAAATATATACAGTGGGGAGAACAAGTATTTGATACACTGCCGATTTTGCAGGTTTTCCCACTTACAAAGCATGTAGAAGTCTGTAATTTTTATCATAGGTACTCTTCAACTGTGAGTGACGGAATCTAAAACAAAAATCCAGAAAATCACATTGTATGATTTTTAAGTAATTAATTTGCATTTTATTGCATGACATAAGTATTTGATACATCAGAAAAGCAGAACTTAATATTTGGTACAGAAACCTTTGTTTGCAATTACAGAGATCAAACGTTTCCTGTAGTTCTTGATCAGGTTTGCACACACTGCAGCAGGGATTTTGGCCCACTCCTCCATACAGATCCTTCAAGTTTCAAGGCTGTCGCTGGGCAATACGGACTTTCAGCTCCCACCAAAGATTTTCTATTGGGTTCAGGTCTGGAGACTGGCTAGGCCACTCCAGGACCTTGAGATGCTTCTTACGGAGCCACTCCTTAGTTGCCCTGGCTGTGTGTTTCAGGTCGTTGTCATGCTGGAAGACCCAGCCACGACCCATCTTCAATGCTCTTACTGAGGGAAGGAGGTTGTTGGCCAAGATCTCGCGATACGTGGCCCCATCCATCCTCCCCTCAATATGGTGCAGTCGTCCTGTCCCCTTTGCAGAAAAGCATCCCCAAAGAATTATGTTTCCACCTCCATGCTTCACGGTTGGGATGGTGTTTTTGGGGTTGTACTCATCCTTCTTCTTCCTCCAAACACGGCGAGTGGAGTTTAGACCAAAAAGCTCTATTTTTGTCTCATCAGACCACATGACCTTCTCCCATTCTTCCTCTGGATCATCCAGATGGTCATTGGCAAACTTCAGACGGGCCTGGACATGCGCTGGCTTGAGCAGGGGGACCTTGCGTGCGCTGCAGGATTTTAATCCATGACGGCGTAGTGTGTTACTAATGGTTTTCTTTGAGACTGTGGTCCCAGCTCTCTTCAGGTCATTGACCAGGTCCTGCCGTGTAGTTCTGGGCTGATCCCTCACCTTCCTCATGATCATTGATGCCCCACGAGGTGAGATCTTGCATGGTGCCCCAGACCGAGGGAGATTGACCGTCATCTTGAACTTCTTCCATTTTCTAATAATTGCGCCAACAGTTGTTGCCTTCTCACCAAGCTGCTTGCCTATTGTCCTGTAGCCCATCCCAGCCTTGTGGAGGTCTACAATTTTATGTCCTTACACAGCTCTCTGGTCTTGGCCATTGTGGAGAGGTTGGAGTCTGTTTGATTGAGTGTGTGGACAGGTGTCTTTTATACAGGTAACGAGTTCAAATGGGTGCAGTTAATACAGGTAATGAGTGGAGAACAGGAGGGCTTCTTAAAGAAAAACTAACAGGTCTGTGAGAGCCGGAATTCTTACTGGTTGGTAGGTGATCAAATACTTATGTCATGCAATAAAATGCAAATTAATTATTTAAAAATCATACAATGTGATTTTCTGGATTTTTGTTTTAGATTCCGTCTCTCACAGTTGAAGTGTACCTATGATAAAAATTACAGACCTCTACATGCTTTGTAAGTAGGAAAACCTGCAAAATTGGCAGTGTATCAAATACTTGTTCTCCCCACTGTATATATTAATAATAATAATCTTGTTCCTCTGCAGCAGACATGGCAATATGTTTGGAACATCGAATCGCAACAAAATTGCAGTATTGAATTGCAATACATATAGAATCGTGAGAATTGCAATAAATAAATACAAGTACCGTGGTGACATCGTATCGTGAGATCCCTGGCAATTTCCTGCCCTATTACATAACATAGACAAGAATATATTCACAAAAGTGAATATTAATAATACATAATACGGTATCAACGCTCAAGCTACAAGCTATTACAGTAATGTGCGGATATTGAAATACTGTAATTATCACAGTTCCAGAGTAATCAAAGATGGCTGTGAGATAGAAAAAGCTATTTTCTCCACCAAGCCGCTTCTATGATGGCATGCAATACTTTGTTCTATGATCAGGGTCAGATTGAGAAATGTGGAAAAGGTGTTTGAAGCAGACTCTGTGAACTGTGGTAGGCATATGGTGTGCACACGCTATTCAAGGAACGTGACAGTACAAGGGAAGGTGTCCAGCTGGTGAAATACGACATCAACTGGGGGTTAATGACAGTCTCTAACTTAAATCAAAGTAAACTAGAAAGTCACCTTCCATGGCAACAACAGGAACCTGGTGGAATGACAACCAATAGTCAGGCTGACAAAAACATAATAATTCTAATGAATGTGACTAAGAGAGCAGCTGAGACCCTTTACCTCCATGATGATTTTCTTAGAATGCAGCAAAGAGTTCCAGTAAATATGATCACAATATATATTTCCTCCAGTTCCAAATGCTAATATCAACAATGGCAAACAGAAGCTAGGCCTATTTTACTATCGCTGAAGCAAAGCTGTGTTAATGCCCTTTCAAGGGCAGTTGACATAATAATACAAGTAAATTGTGAGACTATCATCATGTAAATTGTAGGCCATTTCAAAAAGATGGAGGATAAAATAAAGGGGATTTACAATATCCTTAATACATTTGCAGGATTTCTATAAAATGGTAAAGCGATTGCATTAGACATTGACAAGAACAGACAACATTTGCCCAGTGCCAAAGTAATCGGTGCAAAAGTAATCCCACCCCAAGTCAACAGCTACATGTAAATACCCAGTGAAGATTAGATTGCTAGGCTTGGAATAACATGATAAATTATGACTAATTCCTACTTCTAAGCACTACAGCTGTCTGTAGATTTGAACCACCATCAGACACCATCACCCTGTCTATGTTCCAATGCCTCTCAAATTGTTTTATTTCTTTTTAGAGTAATTGGCTTTTGTTTCTGTTCTATTGAGTCTGTTAGAAAAGCATGATCAGCATTGCCAACACATTTATTTATCTTTGAAGCCTTTGGCTTCTCTATGGTTGTCAAGATCAGGGCCTGACAGGAGAGATCTGGGAGACTCTATGGTGTTTTTTGTGTTGGTCCCCAATTAGAGGCAGCTGCTATGCGTTGTCTCTAATTGGGGACCCTATTCAATGTGTGTGATTTCCCGCATTCCTTGTGGTACATTGTTTGTGTTGAGTTCGGTTTGTATGAACGCCCACTTTGGTTACAGGCCTTGTATTTTCATGTTTATTGTTTTTCCCAGTTCGCTTAGTAATAAAGTATGCCAAACTACAATAGCGCTGCACCTTGGTCGCTTATTTCCCAGGTACGTGACAATCTTGTCTTAAATGGGGAAAATATGAATTTCTAATCCTGGTTGTGTAAACTACAGCCGGCCCAGAGGGCAAAACAGCTCTCCTTCCAAAATAAACCAATAGGAATATAATGAGACTTCTCAGCAAATATATTGCTGGCTTAAGAGCTGTACAAAATCTATTCATCCTGCTTTATTTCTGTTATTAACATGTTCATTTCTAGGGGAGTGCTTATAGAATGACTGGCCATAATGATTCAAGAGGGAGACATACTGGTCTTTCTCACTCTACCCTTCTACAGTTTCTTTCACTCCCTCTCCATCAGTGGCCCCTCACCTTTACTTTGTCAGACTCTTAGAGAGGACCAGCGTTTCAGTGGGGCTTCTCAACAATCAGCCCTGTTCCTGGATCTGGGACACACACACGAGCATCCACATACGCTCGCTTGCGCACACACACACTCCACACCAAAGTCACATCACCAGACGCTGACCTATATTAGACAAGTAAAGACGTTTCTTTTTAGAACAGAGCTCCACAGGCTCACCTCTGGCCAAGTAAAACACTACCAAACTAGAGCATTCTGAAGGACATCAACATGGGAAGACATTAGGAAGACAGACTGACATCTACATCTACCTAGCTGGAAAACTGTGATTTATTCAAGGGGAATGCCAATGAGACATGGTGCTTTCCCACTGCCATCACAACCAATGTATTTCCTCCTATAGAAAATTGAATGACACAAGGACTGTGAGTAGGAAGTATGACTAATTGGATGATTTGTAAGCCTAATTATTGCCAATACAGCGTGTTTGCACTGTGAAGTTGCCCATACATTCTGTGTGGTGAAGTCTCAAGTGGTGTCATTATATTTAACATGGCCAGGGGCTGGAAGGAGAGAGAGGGGGGGGGGTGTGATCTCTCTCTTACCATCCAATCCTTCAGTACCAGTAAAGTGATCTCTCTCATGACACTGTTGAGTAGTTTTCAGCTGAATAATGTATACTAATATACCTAATGATCATAGACATTCTAAGAGCATCAAAATACATCTTGAAATATATGAGAAGCCAAAGGGAAAGCCAGTAGTTTTCTGCTGCTGTTCATCACTGGTTCAATAAATGGGCTGTGAGAGGAGGTTACCAGGCAAGCCTGCTGCACACTGAGTCACTGTCAGCAGCAACCCAAGTCTCACCACAGTGAGCTACAGTAAACCCCCCTCATTAGAGTTCCAATGAGAGACAGAGCACAGGGTCGCCCCAAAGCTGTTGGGGAATTCTGCCAAGAGAAATCAGATATAATGAAAGGGGCCTGCAACTCTCCAGAGGACAAGCAGAGCTGTTGCCCACTGAAATGCAGAGAGATAGAGAGAGAGAGAGAGAGAGAGAGGGAGGGGAGGGGGGAGACAGAGGGAGAGACAGCTACTGTAGGGCTCATGCAGCCTGATCTGCCATGATGAGGAGGAGGAGGACGATGAGTACTGTGGCAGCAGAAGTGCTGTGGGCCTATTTCATAATTCATACCTCCATTTCTACTAGAGTGTGTGTGAGTGAAAAATCACAAAACAAGTCCTCCAAACTCCTCCTGCCTGCATCTACACTAGTAATGACTTCTCCGGGATCTTCCCAGAGTCTGAATAGGACAGACCAAAAACTGTGATCTAGTGATGAGGCAAGGTTCTCTATAAACTACTGCTGTGCACTGCATTCGTCCATCTCACAATATAACATTTGTTTTGGCTTTAACAAATCTTTCCTCCGTTGTGTACTGCAACAAACAGGCCCAGCCATTGGGAACAGAACAGTGTGTGTTTGTGATGTGGGTTGAAGGCACTGATGTATGAAACTGCTCATTAAGGCCCCTCCTAAAACGCCTCCTTTGATTGGGGAGCTGGAGA
The DNA here is from genome assembly GCA_023634145.1 of Thymallus thymallus. Lineage (NCBI taxonomy): Eukaryota > Metazoa > Chordata > Actinopteri > Salmoniformes > Salmonidae > Thymallus > Thymallus thymallus. The sequence continues at coordinate 25,843,196 of CM042397.1, forward strand.
ACACATTTAGTCAGATCCCCTTGAAGTGTCACAGATCTACAACTTGAGTTTGTAAAGATAGGCTGGATTCAATGTTCCATTTCATCCCAGCAAGGGGCCACTTTGTGAGGCTTTACTTCCTGCTTCCTGCTGCATCCTGGTACTTCAGATGAAGGAAGAGGAGGCACCTGCCTGAGCTCACTTACCTCCATATGGGCCTGAATCAGCACATTAATAATAAAAACATTTTTTGGGGGGAGGGGTGCTTATATTTTCCCTGTTGCACACTTGTGTAATGTCAATGTGTGTCTTGCATATCCCAACTCCCCTTGAGACAGCCAGGGTTACCATTGTCCAGGGCACCTGGAGCAAGTGTGGTAGAGGGCACAAGTATCCAGGGATTTGCTAAGGAATACCACACTGTATATGTGAAAGACATTCATTTTTTACTCAGCACAATATGAAAAGGAATGCAGTCTCTGGATTAAGGATAATCTTCATGTTTTCTATTTAAATCCCTATTATTTGTCTGTAATAGCCCACATACTGTCCCAGAATGTAGCATACTCTTCTAAACATTATATTGTCCTGAAAGAAAGGATCATTACACATAGCTTAATATATTAATCTCAGAGAGAGAGAGAGAGAGAGAGAGAGAGAGAGAGTTTATTTACCATTTACTCCTCCTCCAATTGTGCTTTGGACTTTCTCACCAATATTTTACTTTTCAAATCCATAGGCTAGGCAGAGAAGCGAGCAGAACAAAATTATTGTTTCATTTGAAGAGATAAGTGTCTCCTCCTTCTTCATCTCTCTCCCTCTTCCTCTTGCTCCTATCATCACCACTCCACTACTGCTGGAGGAATATCGCAGTAGAGGAAACTGAAATAATTGGATCAGAATTCCAGATGGAACATTGAAGGTATATGTGCAGTATAATTTAATGTACCACAGACACTGTTGAGAAGCAGTGTTGTTGTTGTTGTGGTTTCCATCAGAATTCATCCCTTAATATAACTCTCCATATACAGTATATTAACTGTTAAGAAATGCTTTTTCCAGTATGTCATGGTCTCAAAGCAGATTTACAGTTGCCACAGCCATTACATTTGTCATGGCACATGTTTCTTTATTTAACTAGGCAAGTCAGTTAAGAACAAATTCTTATTTACAATGACAGCCTACCTACAGGGTCAGCCCCTCGAGCAAATTAGGGTTAAGTGCCTTGCTCAAGGACACATCGGCAGGTTTTTCACCTTGTCGGCTCGGGGATTCAATCCAGCGACCTTTCGGTTACAGGCCCAATGCTCTACCCGCTAGGCTACCTGCCGCCCACATGTAGATCTCCCATGGAAAACTTGTCTGACAAGCCACTTTAGATGTTTCTACTAAGTATATTACACTGGTTATTGAGATATATTTTGTGAACTAATGATAGGCCTATTCTAATTCAAATGCTTTTCCTCATACATACAGTTAGACATATTGTGTAGAAATGACAATAACAATTGTCCATTGGAAATGGCACCTGATGGCATTCTTCACCAAGGTGGCCGATGCAGCTGACATGGAGAGTGACAGAGGGTGACACTCAGTTACTCCATACTAGTCGATCAGCCGTGACACTGAGGGCTTTGATCTCCAATCCACCAGAGAGGCACAAGAGTTCACATCCTTCTCCCCATGACACCTCCATGATCTCCTGGACACAGCCAGACACGCCAAGCTTTCTCAATTACCAGCCGTGTCCCCTATGCCTGCCCACTGACCACTGCACTCCACTCTACTCTCTACTGCTAAGTGAAATAACATGAAAAAAAGTATTCAATACTGGATATCTTATTATAGTATTATAATGTTGTGCTTCCTCATTATTTTAATCCATTTAGAGTGTTCTTACATGTTGAGAAAAACATTTGATTAAAATAAAGCATATCGGTAAAAACTAAAAGGGCAAAAAGACAAAGAGAGAGAAACTAGAGTGAGTGGCAGGCTATCCAGGCATTTCCTCTGAAACCTACAATTATGAACATGGCTCAATACTTATCAGAAACAAGTAACCTGGCATTCTACAAGTCGAACACCTATAAAATCATGTATAATTCAGAAAGTACTGTGGTTGAATATACAACAGAGGTAGAACTAGGCCAGACATGGAAACCAAAAGAATATACTCTTGTATGAATCAAAATGAGTCTGATGTTTTTTTTTTTTTAATTTTATTTCACCTTTATTTAACCAGGTAGGTCAGTTGAGAACAAGTTCTCATTTGCAACTGCGACCTGGCCAAGACAAAGCAAAGCAGTGCGACAAAAACAACACAGAGTTACACAGTAAACAAACATAGTCAAAAACACAATAGAAAATCTATATACAGAGTACAAAATGTAGTGCAAAATGCAGTAAGGTTAGGAGGTAGGACAATAAATAGACCATAGTGGTGAAATAAATTACATTGACATTAAGTCAAATATGTGACTGTGTGATGTCCCATGAAAACAGAAAATGTCACTCTCTCCTCTTCTTTCAACTTTGCATAGAGCCTGGTGTTCTGACAGAGCCATTATTATATTATACAAGTATTACTTTAAGTCCTGTCTTTGGTAATGCAGTAACTCCATTCACTTGTCTTTAGTAATGCAGTAACTCCATTCACTTGTCTTTGGTAATGTAGTAATTCCATTCACTTGTCTTTGGTAATGTAGTAACTCCATTCACTTGTCTTTGGTAATGTAGTAACTCCATTCACTTGTCTTTGGTAATGTAGTAACTCCATTCACCTGTCTTTGGTAATGTAGTAACTCCATTCACCTGTCTTTTGTAATGTAGTAACTCCATTCACTTGTCTTTTGTAATGTAGTAACTCCATTCACCTGTCTTTGGTAATGTAGTAACTACATTCACCTGTCTTTGGTAATGTAGTAACTACATTCACCTGTCTTTAGTAATGTAGTAACTCCATTCACTTGTCTTTGGTTATGTAGTAACTCCATTCACTTGTTCCTCTGCATGTGCTTCATGGCACACATTCAAAAATACCCCAAAAAGGATTAATTGAAGCAGAGCTAGAATGTGGTCTCCCTCTAGCGATGTCTCAGCTGGTATGGAGCAAGCATAGGTAGTAGTCATTTCCACAGTGCCAGCAGCTTGGTCCGGTGTAATAGGGTTGACTTTAAACTCTGTGTGAGATTGAATTACCTTCCTTTACCTTCCTCATTGCTAGTAACAAGTCTATTTCACAGGCAGCAGCCCAGACTCTGCTACTGACAAGCTTATTAACCTCTCTGGCACAGCAATCTAATCCCCACTATAATCAGACTGCACACATGCAGGAGCATATAGCCAGAGACCACACACACACACACACACACACACACACACACACACACACACACACACACACACACACACACACACACACACACACACACACACACACACACACACACACACACACACACACACACACAAGTGCTACCGTATTCTGTACTGTTAAGTAAAATAAAATATTACAAGCCAATAGCATCAAACAGCATGCTCTCATGGCCCATGTGTCTCTTACAAGAAGATTGGGGAAAGCGTTTACTTATCAACAGTTATGTAATCTGCCCATATGTTGGATACAGAGCACATTGTGTAAGCAATGTACAGTGCGGCACAACATGCAGGAAAAGCTGCATTATTCATTGTGCGCATAATGTTCCAAAGGTGTGGATTGGGATGGCAGTTTAGTCGAAACAGAGCTGGGATGAAAGACCCAGGGGAACCTGCCATGTTTATTGTCTGTGGCTAAAGGACAGAAGACTGCTCTCTCACAGTGGAATATGTCTGCTTGTACATTACAGCTTTAAACCTCTAATTTCTGCTCCTCTGTTGAAGGCAAACATTTGAAAATAACTGGTGAATGTCAGGACTTATCTTTTTTTACAGGGCCAATGCTTTGTACTCTGAAAAAGAAAGCATGATTTGGAATGGCAGAGGCCCAGGCGGGAGCCCGGCAGGGGTGTCCGTTTTCAGCTCCCAGTTCCAAGTACAAGATGAGAGAGTAAACCGATTAAACGCCTTAGAAAGGAAATCCTTTGGATGAGCATGTAAAAGAGTTGTGATTAATGGAGTTATATGAGGAATAGAAGGTAAAACTCTAGAGTCCTTCAGCATGTCCATACAGAGAGTTGTGATTAATGGTTATTTGAGAAATAGAGGGTAAAACTCAAGTGTAGAGTCCTTCAGCATACAGAGAGCCCTGAGAGCCCATACAGAGAATTAACCTATTTTTCTATCTACAGTCGTGGCCAAAAGTTTTGAGAATGACACAAGTATTGGTCTCCACAAAGTTTGCTGCTTCAGTGTTCTTAGATCTTTATGTCAGTAGTTACTATGGTACCCTGAAATATAATTACAAGTATTCCATAAGTGTCAAAGGCAATGACATTCAGTTTATGCAAAGAGTCAATATTTGCAGTGTTGACCTTTCTTTTTCAAGACCTCTGCAATCCGCCCTGGCATGCTGTCAATTAACTTCTGGGCCACATCCTGACTGATGGCAGGCCATTCTTGCATAATCAATGCTTGGAGTTTGTCAGAAGTTGTGGGTTTTTGTTTGTCCACCCGCCTCTTGAGGATCGACCACAAGTTCTCAATGGGATTAAGGTCTGGGGAGTTTCCTGGCCATGGATCCAAAATGTAGATGTTTTGTTCCCCAAGCCACATAGTTATCACTTTTGACTTATGGCAAGGTGCTCCATCATGCTGGAAAAAGCATTGGTCGTCACCAAACTGTTCTTTGATGGTTAGGAGAAGTTGCTCTCGGAGGATGTGTTGGTACCATTCTTTATTCATGGCTGTGTTCTTAGGCAAAATTGTGAGTGAGCCCATTCCCTTGGCTGAGAAGCAACCCCACACGTGAATGGTCTGAGGATGTTTTACTGTTGGCATGACACAGGACTGATGGTAGCGCTCACCTTGTCTTCTCCGGACAAGGTGTTTTCCAGATGGCCCAAACAATCGGAAAGGGTATTCATCAGAGAACATGACTACCCCAGTCCTCAGCAGTCCAATCCCTGTACTTTTTGCAGAATATCAGTCTGTCCCTGATGTTTTTCCTGGAGAGAAATGACTTCTTTGCTGCCCTTCTCGACACCAGGCCATCCTCCAAAAGTCTTTGCCTCACTGTGCGTGCAGTTGCACTCACACCTGACTGCTGCCATTCCTGAGCAAGCTCTGCACTGATGGTGGCCCGATCCCGCAGCTGAATCAACTTTAGGAGATGGTCCTGGCGCTTGCTGGACTTTCTTGGGCGCCTTGACACCTTCTTCACAACAATTGAACCTCTCTCCTTGAAGTTCTTGATAATCCGATAAATGGTTGATATAGGTGCAATCTTACCAGCAGCAATATCCTTGCATGTGAAGCCCTCTTTGTGCAAAGCAATGATGACGGCACGTGTTTCCTTGCAGGTAACCATGGTTGAAAGAGGAAGAACAATGATTTCAAGCACCACCCTCCTTTTAAAGCTTCCAGTCTGTTATTCTGACTCAATCAGCATGACAGAGTGATCTCCAGCCTTGTCCTCGTCAACACTCTCACCTGTGTTAATGAGACAATCACTGACATGATGGCAGCTGGTCATTTTGTGGCAGGGCTGAAATGCAGTGGAAATGTTTTTGGGGGATTAAGTTCATTTTCATGGCAAAGAGGGACTTTGCAATTAATTGCAATTCATCTGATCACTCTTCATGACATTCTGGAGTATATGCAAATTGCCATCATCAACACTGAGGCAGCAAACTTTGTGGAGACCAATACTTGTGTCATTCTCAAAACTTTTGGCCACGACTGTAGAAACTAAAAGGGTTCTTTGGCTGTGTCCATAGGAGAACCATTTGAAGAACACTTTTTGGTTCCACGTAGAGACCTTTTTGGTTCCTGGTAGAACCCTTTTTGGTTCCATGTAGAGTCCTTTTTGGTTCCATGTAGAGCCCTTTTTGGTTCCATGTAGGGCCTTTTTTGGTTCCATGTAGAACACTTTTTGGTTCCATGTAGAACCCTTTTTGGTTCCATGTAGAAACATTTTTGGTTTCATGTAGAGTCCTTTTTGGTTCCATGTAGAACCCTTTTTGGTTCCATGTAGAGCCCTTTTCTGACTGATGTTATAACCTGGTCAAAGCCAAGCCCTGTTTGTGCATGTGCCAAAAACTCTGTACAGGAAAATAAAACTATTAACGAAGTTGTCTGTTCATCCCCGAGGCAGAACGTTATTTTCTTATTTACCTAGGCTTCTACCCACATTTATTCTGTGTCACATACTCCCCGAAGTCTGGAGCAGATCAAGCTCTGGGCGATAGAGTAATAACACACCCACTTCCATCACCTCGCTTACTACACACTTATCTGTTTATTCACTGCTAAAATGCACTTAAAACCCAATTAGTTATTTTCTCATTCATGTATGGTTGGGGGAAGGGGGAGAGAGTATGAAAGCCTTTCTCGCTTTCATACTTTTGCAGGTCAGCAATATGAATCACGAAAAGTTATTACCAATCATTTGTGTGGAAAAAAGGAAATGTGAGTCCATTCCAATTCACTTGCAGGCTCAGTAATATACTTTGCACTGCCTGAAATTCCATTTCTGTTCGAGAATTTAACCCTCAAAATTGAAGAGGAAAAAATTCACAATTCAATTCAAATTGTTGTTCCTCGCTTTGCTGGAAATCCTTGTAGACTAAATGATGATTAATTATGAATGCATGCATTATAATGACAACAGTTGAGATATCTATGAGGAGGAATAAGAGAAACGGAAGATGATAGCTCTGCTGAGGACAGAAAATAATATCTACTGTAAATGAAATGCTGGATCAATGATGCTGCATTGCAAAACTAAACCCCTTTACAGCTACTGGACTAGTCAGGCCTTTTTCATCTGACAGATAGACAGCTCACGGTGCCCTCTGGATGAAATGGATAGGGGATAGGACTGACCTGGATAAAGTTGAGCAGGAAACAGACGGACTTCATTCATGGGGGGAAAAATATGTCCTGGATTCCAGGAGAATCCAGCCGTGGGATACTGTGCTAATTAGACTGCAATGTGCAAAGTACTACAGTAACGTAGTGATTAGTATCAATCACATATTGCATTCTAATAGCAACAGTATTATTCAATTCCTTTGGTGGGCGAATGAGGACTAATTTCTGTACATGAGTGCTACTTTCAATTACTGTAGCTCAAAAGAACAATACTAGTATCTTGTGACAGAAGAAAACATGTGGTTCTGGTTGCCGAGGTTAACCCAATAATAACCATATTATTATGATTTGAATGTCACTGCATTTACACAGTTCTTTCATTAGATTTTAACAGACAAATGCCAGCCATCAACATACTGTGAAGACAGACACCATGCGCTCAACGACCAGTATGTCATCCTGTTGGTGCTCTCCCAGGCCCACAATGACTGGTATTAGACCAGGGCAGAGTGATCAACTGCTGCCATAGTGACGACCTGTCATCCACCCATCACCCTGACTGACTCCTGTCACCTCACACACAGCTCCCATAATGCACTGCAGTCTCACACACCAGAACTCCCCCTGATTATCCTCCATACAGATAGTCTAATCCTAGATTATTTTTACAGAAACCCTGGCACTTACAGAAACCACTGAGTTCACAATGGTTTAACCCCCATTACAGTAACTTCACACGTAGCATATTTAAATAGCCAAACATGACTATGCAATCTACTTAGCCAGCAGTGGAGTTCGTTGTTCTTGGTACATTTTGCTTTTATCTCATTTTGCAAATCTGTTTAGAGAGGTCCCTGAACATCTGTTTCAAGCAGTAAACAGAGTATCCCATGCATTTTTTAAAAGACAAGGTCTAACATAAGGTGTGAGTGATGAGGACAGTTTGGATCCTCTCAGTAGACTTGTTTTTTTTTTATTTAATGTCATGTTCCCAGCGACTGCTTCTGTCCGAGCCAGGGAGCCCGGCCCAGAACTCACGTCACAGGTGAACGGACCTAGGAGGGAAGTGTAGAGAGAACTTAAGGCTCCATGACCAATCTGCTGTCTGGAGGATGACATTTCAGGACATTTTGTGCACAGAGGCCCTCAGACCTGTGGTGGCGAACAGTAAAAAGCCCAGTGCCACATATTCAACCTAATGCCTGCAAAGACCTGTACTACAGTAAAGAGATGCAATGCTCAGTGCTACGATAAATATTTGATTCACAATCAGGATGTGTCTGGCCTAACTTTTGAAACAATCATGAATCGGGTCCTTGGTGTGCAATTGTGGCAGCTGTGGAATGTCAATGAGGTGAAGGAGGGCAGGAATCAATGTGTTCCTGCCTAGGAGACAGACAGACAGACACAGGACACAGGACACAAAAATTCAGGCTGTAACACAAAGAAATGTGGAATAAGTCAAGGGGTATGAATACTTTCTGAAGGCACTGTATATGAAGAGATTCTAGTATTATGTAACCCTGGAGAGGAGTAGAGAAGAAGAAGAAGACCGAACAAACACAGGAAACAGAATCACACTTCACCAGAGAGAGGCAGAGAGAAACAAGTCGGCTACGTCTCCATAACATGGCAATCACAACCCTTTGAAAAAAGCAAAAATGGAGGGGAAAGATACGACTAGAATTAAAAGCGACATAACAGGACTGAGCAATTATCAGCAAAAGCCCTGTTGTCGACAGCCAGACTCAGACAGACAGAGCTAGTCCTACTCGCATGAGCTCACAGACATTATCCCTTGTGCTCAGTGCTCATGTCTCTTGATTGCCCTCATGACTTTTGTATTTGAATGCCATTGTGCATTGTCAAAGTCATTATCTTCTGCAACGTCTGCGCCCTGTACATTATGACTAGGCTCCAGGCTCATCTAGGTGGTTCTAAAATAACCCAGAATCAAATTAATCCAACTGATGGGTAAAACAAGTCCTGTCGCTCATATCATACGCATTTTTAGCTACTGAAGTATTTCTCTGCCATCGACCTGTATAGTATAGTTAACCATCCAACATCCACCAATGTATAGTGTACATATTCAGCCAACCACTCATACTATGCAATGTCCTTTTATAGCTTTTTTTTGCACTCCAGATATCTTGTATTTCTATACTTTTTCATACTGCCGCTCTATGTATCATGCACCGTGTATCTGTCTTTTGTGTACTTTCGTTGTGGCATTTTGCACCTGCCCTGTGTTTTTGTTGTAGCTGCTTGACAATGAAATTTCACCCCCGGGGGAGCAATAAAGTACCTATCTATCTATCTATCTATCTATCTATCTATCTATCTATCTATCTATCTATCTATCTATCTATCTATCTATCTATCTATCTATCTATCTATCTATCTATCTATCTATCTATCTATCTATCTATCTATCTATCTATCTATCTATCTATCTATCTATCTATCTATCTATCTATCTATCTATCTATCTATCTATCTATCTATCTATCTATCTATCTATCTATCTACAAATGTAACCTTGTTTCTCTGAAGGAATGGAAGAGAACCAACCCTAAGACTGGTAATAGCCTACCGTCATGCCAAAACAATGAAAGTAAACGCCATGGAATCCACAGCTTGTTCCACAGGAAGGCCCTCCATACATTCAATATAATGTTCTTTATAAGCAGTGGGGATTTACTGTTCACAAACAAAGACACATTTGGAATGAAAGACAAAAGAGTTTGGACTGTGTTGCACAGCTACATCATGTGGGAATCAGAGCTAGTTAGCAACACAACACCCTGCCTGAATCTGTGAGGCCCAGTGATTTATATAGGACGCAGCTCACAGCTCACACACAATGCAATCCTACATGCTCCATGGTTTCTCCTGAGCTCAGCCCGCCAGGTGCCATCTCAGCTTTTCTGTTAACATAGAGTGATTTCCTGTATGACATTTACCAGCTAATTTGTATGACAATAACCTAAAAAAAAAAACATCTATACAACAATTTAGCCTATTGCTGTCAAAGAGTATGCATGGAAATATTGTAGGTTTGATTAATGAATATCTCTGGGTTTCTATCGAAATAGCAAATAGGTTACTTAATGTACCCTGTTTTGTATCGTCAAGATGAAGCTTCATTCAGGTTTACCTTCTGAGGAACACAGTTGGCCTTTTAGAATAGGCTGACATTCCATAATCAACCTGCTTAGGATAACCCTCTGTATAAGCTGTGCGGTGGTAACTTTCACATGAAAGAATGCAGGGGGTCATTTTCACATGAAAGAGAATGATAAAGTGGACGGAGTACAACATCAAATCAAAGGTCAATCAAAAGGACGTCTGCCAGCGGCTGAATAGCTCTTGACAGGTCCAACTGACAGTAGCTTGGAATCATGGGATACCATAACAACTGGTCAGCATAGAAAGAGAGAACAGATAGGCCCACTGGAACTACTGTCCTGTTTTTGAGAAGAGTCAGAACTCAGTCAGAACTCAGACCTGACTGGATGTGGCGGTCAGGACTGGAAGCAGGTGGTAGCTCCTCCTCATGGTCTATTTAGGACATCCATAAACATAGAAACTCGTCCCCACACAGACAGACAGGCACACACACACACACACACACACACACACACACACACATACATACACACCATATCACTTTCATGCTCTAAAAAACTGGCTTTGAAGGTTGAGGCGTTACACAGGTTTCTCCTCATGCATTTCAATATCACTGACAGTAGAAAAAGCCTGGGGCAAATGACAGAGTCTTGAAAGGAGAAAGGATGAAGTGTGGGGAAGACATTAAATATTCAGGCCAGGGCAATAGGCAGGAGAAGATCAGAACCTGCTGCACACCTCTCTGCACGCTTTCTTCTCTTCGTATTGGTTTGAACGTCAAAATATGACCCTGTTTCTTTCTGGACCACATGAGACCCCTGATGTGAGCATGGAAGGAGCTATCCAAAAGGAGACACCAGGGCATTGATATTGTTAAGTTCAGGTCCAGATTGTGAAGTTTTTAAAAAGCTGTTTTTTTCACTACCCCCTATCTCAGACAAAAAGGATGCAGGTGCGAAATGTAGCCTCATCCCAGCTACCTGAACCACTGCCCCAAAAATACAGCCACTTCCTTCAGGGAGTCATTTAATTTTAAAACTCACTTTTTTACTGCCCGTCTTCTCCTGACAAGTTCAAAATAGACAGGCGCACCTGGGAAAAAGCCAAACCACAGTGAAGTACTGTTGCTTGTTAATAAAACCAGACGCAAGTGTGTCAAAGGCACAAAAGCAAATGACATAGTTCATAGCACAGCTATTTCTGGAGCAACAGACGTGGAGCAGAAATGCTGCTGACAGCCATGGGAACATAAACACAGAGGAGACACATGTTCCCAGCTATAACAGACACATGTTCCCAGCTATAACAGACACATGTTCCCAGCTATAACAGATATGTGTTCCCAGATATAACAGATATGTGTTCCCAGATATAACAGACACATGCTCCCAGCTATAACAGACACATGTTCCCAGCTATAACAGACACATGTTCCCAGCTATAACAGACACATGTTCCCAGCTATTACAGACATGTGTTCCCAGCTATAACAGACACATGTTCCCAGCGCTAACAGACACATGTTCCCAGCTATAACAGACATGTTCCCAGCTATAACAGACACATGTTCCAGCTATAACAGACATGTTCCCAGGTATAACAAACACATGTGCCCAGCTATAACAGGTACTTTTCTAGACCCCAGTGGCATCCATCCATATGTGCCCAGCTATAACAAGTACTTTTCTAGACCCCAGTGGCATCCATCCATATGTGCCCAGCAATAACAGGTACTTTTCTAGACCCCAGTGGCTTCCTTCATTGCTGTGAACTGTGTGCATGTATAGCTAGCTACACAATAAGAAACATCATACTGCTATTGGAATACTGGTCGGACCATGTACTGTATCAATAAGAAACATCATACTGCTATTGGAATACTGGTCGGGCCATGTACTGTATGCCTATGCTATTTCAACACCTTACCTTGTTATGTGATGTAATGTGAAGCAAATGTGTAAGAGAAGGCCTCCTGCTATACCCATAGATCCCTATGCTGTCCCATCTCTCAGTGTGTGCCCCACTGGGTGTCAAATAGCACTGTGTGAGTCTCTGTGACACCAGGCCTAACACTGGGCTTGACACCAGGCCTTCCAGGGTGCTTTGGGCAGGAATCAGAGGGCATGGAGCCTTCGAGCCCCTGCTGTGTACCTGAAGGGAGATCAGATCAAAAACCCAAAAGCATGGAGCCAAGCCTCTTTGCTGCACAGCTATACACTGCTTTAATACTTATAGCCAATGACAGCATAGACATTCACACAGCATACAGGCTTGGAATTAAATGATACCCTGGGAAACATTGGAGAAATTATAATAGGAAAAGCTGGGAGCAGGTAGCAATTCAATCATGGAAGGAGCACAGAAGTATTCTTCCATTGTTATCCCATTGCTGAGACACATTTGTTGCTCGGGGCTCTCTAAGCAGTATGGACTAACAGACATGATCAGAATAAAAGATAATGTAGCTGCAAGACAGATTGTATAATCATGTGCAATGTTTTTATTCCCTCGACATCAACAAAAATTAACACCCAGTATGACACAGTGACAGTGGCAAATGCTGTAGCCTGTATTGTAAGGTGTCTTTCACACATCCTACATGTTGTGACAGTGTGGAGAGACAGACCGTAAGATCCCCCTGAATTAGCACTCAATTTGTTAGTGAATCAGTTTCCATTTTTACTCCGAGTTACACCATCAGAGCTCTCCTCCTCATGCCTGGCTACCCAAACTCCTTGCTCCGGCCAAACGCTACGCCATTCCCACAGACGTACATTTCTTCTCCGCAATGAGTCTGGATCTGAGTCCCTCCCCGAAGATTTCTAGAATGCAAACAGATTCTAACCATTCTGATTGGTCCCAGAAACCAATAAGTTAGGTCAGACATCAACACAAACGACTTCAATGAATGCAGTCTTAGACTGAAGTATGTAGCGGACATAGAGCAGCGGAAGAATTCAGTTTGATCGTCAGGCAACTACTCCACATCAGACAACGCAATCATCTTTCTTATTTCCTGTCCCTGAGCCCAAACACATGTCCAAAACAACCACAAGCCAGTCTTTGAAGAGTCACATTAGTGCTTCTGAAAGTTCAGGGAATCCATGTTTAACGCGCTTACATGTTGCTCCAGGCACGCTCAAAAGGAAGTACTCACTAACTCCTTTGCAAAAGCCCTATGATTTAAGAATACACTTTTAAGTGGGGGGGGGGGGGGGGGGGGAGGTGGAACAAATAGGTTTCCGTCAGCAGAACAGCAGCAGTGAAGCCCTGGATCAGTTAGCCTGGCTGGGTCTTGATCAAAGAGCCAGATGAAAAGGATAGAGGGGGTGGACGTGGGGTCCCCAGAGTTCTGTAACTATCTGAAAGCACATTCAAGTCCTTTTCATTGATAATGAGCAGACAGAACCCAGAGAATCCCTCTGTGGAAATATGTGATACCAGCCTGACCTGTGATCCTTCTCGCTGGAGCAGATAATACCCATATTCTGTTGAGATGCACAACTAAACGTTACAGCACACACTTAAAGCCACCCACTCATTCACTCACACACATGCACAGACACACGCAAAATTAAACGTACCCGGTAAAAAGTAGTTTTGACAGTTGCATGTCTTGGATGATGGGGTAAAGGCTTTATACCTAAACAGAGAGAAGCTTACCACGTGTCCATAGGAAGATTAGGTTATTTCTGGGGGACAGATGGCTGATTCCAAAACTGAATCCCACAGCATCTGTTCTGTTCCCCCTCAGAAACACTGCAGTACAACTTATTTAGTTACCAGTGCATTCGTCATCATTTAGGTTTTAGGCATTCTTACCATTTTGAGTTTAATGATCTCTAAAAAGAAGACCTACCTTGCTAAAAATGTTTTCTTCAGTCTATCCAACAAAGATGAGCGGAAAGCTGTAAAATCTCAAAGGACAGGTAGGTGTGTTGAGTCATTTGGCATTAGGCAGCCTAATTTAGGCATAATATTTTGTACATCCCATAACAGAGTGAGACAGCCAGGTGCCTCTTATGACGCTCTGTTGACAGTCTTTCTTATTTTTCATTTTGCTTGTAAAGTAGTGCAGAGTCAAAACTCATGAGGCTTATAACACATTTGACCCTCTTAAGAGCTACATTCACTCAGTCAATGCATTCACAGTTCAATGTGTTCACAGCTCTGAAGTTCTTACATCGACCACTTTCACACACCTACCTTGAGCGAAAATCCTTACATGCATTTTCCCACACACTCAACTGGGCAGGGAAAGTTTTGCGATTGATTTTGTCCCTGGATGTAAACAAATACCAAACAAAACACTGATATAAGACTGTTTCTACTTTATGATCAAAGTAGAAACAGTCTTCTCTCTTCTTCCATTGGAAACTTACTGTAGCTATTACCCCATTTTTGTATTTCTAATTGAACTCATCCAATCAATCCATGCCATCTGAACTCAATCATCCATGCCATCTGAATGTACTGTACAGACTCTTCATGGAAAACTTCCAGCTCTATCATGGATCTCATGGCCCATGTGGCGTTCTGTGTGTTTATTTTAACCCCGTTCTTCTCAGCTTATCCCTCAGCAGATGGGCGCTAGGGGGAGGTGGAGGAGATTTGCTCCCACACTGACTCATCACACCTGCCACCCGGCGAGGCGCCTGCCTGATACACACAGATGACACCATACGTTGTACCATGGGCCACCAGCGCTGCGAGCATGACGCTCTTGGCTTCACGCCCATAATAACATACAGAACGTATAGAATTAGGCCTATTCATAGGTTGCACCTCCGTCACTCGTCGTGTCATGAATGATCTCAAGCTGCCCTCTAATAGTGGTGCCCTACAGACGTGATAAGCCCAGTCATTCTGGATGGAGGCTAACTACTGTTTAGTCTAAATTACACTATAGTGCTTGGAAATACGATGACATTGATAAAGTAGTCAAATGTTTAGTAGGAAACAACTTCGCCAGATTTATCATGTTGTCAAACTGACTTTAGACAGTGTTGTCATTAGCTAGCAAAGTTCATCAAAAATAGCTAGCAAGGCTAATGGTAGCTAGCTAAAATCCGGTGTCCTCCCCTCAATCTTAGCTAACTAACTAACGTTATACTGCACCTAAAGTCAATCTGGCTACATCAAAATGATGACAAAAGGTTTTCCTACTAATTATTTGCCTCCCTTTGAATGGCATTGTATTTCCAAGCCACTGTAATGAACGTTTGATTAAATCTTCATCAGCGCTCATTGACGATGCATTGAGTAGAATGCCCAGTTGGTCATCAGTCCAAAACGAACGTTCGATACAATATTGTGATGAAGCATGCAACCCATGAATAGGATCTCTGTGACCACAGCTCTCTCTTGTCCCGGAACACTCTGGAACTTTGAGGAACACCAAGCTCAAAGACACAACCCAGGATCTACAGGTTAAGGGCTCACACACCAATATCGTTTGCTGGCCGAGAGTACTTAGCACATCTGAACATAATTTGCAAACCGAGTATGCACGGATTTTACATGTAGAATCACATTAAAATGTTGTCAGTCAGACATCTACAGTGGATGGTCCTTAAAACACAGCATGCTGAACGATCGGCAGACGAACGCTAGATCCACATTCGGTGCGATGTGTGCGAGTTAAGAGAATTTTGAGATTCATTTGGGATCCAAAGTGACATATTTAATCTTGTCGGAAATGACTAGATATCATCAAAGCCCACTCTTCTCATGTCTATCTCACAATTGTTATGCATGTCATATATCACCCTTTGATCTTACAGTTGTAGGATCTTAATTTGAGCCAGTTTGCTACAGCAGGAAAATAATCCTGCAGCAACAGGAAATGTGAATTGTTATGTGGATTATAATTAATTGACATTTTTGTCAACTCTCACCACCATGTCCATCATGGTGGTGAGAGTTGGGGACTGTATGAAACTGTCTGACTGAATCTGTTCCCCACAGCATACGAGTCAGTCCTAACCATTGACTCTTGTGTAACATCACAGTATCTATCCATCAGGGATATCCACCAGTAGGTAGAGGGAACAATGGTGACCTTGACAAGTGGTCCCCTTAGGTGTGTGATTGGCTAATATCCCCTGATAAGCACTTGTAGCCACGGGGGCTTAGTGGGTGCAAGTGGCTCCAGATCCCAAGGTAGACTCTGATTGGAGAGTGGAGACCACAAGCTGCCAGCCCTGGGAAGAAAATCATCTCTGCTCATTAAATGGAATGAAAAATGAGACTCACAGCTTGACAGTGACTCTCTCTCTCTCTCTCTCTCTCTCTCTCTCTCTCTCTCTCCAGGCAGAACCTTTTTGAGTTCCATGTTCTACATTGTTTGTGTGTGTGCATGTCTCAGCAGAGAGAGATACACAACACACTCTACAATTATACAGTATCTCTGTTGAATCCTTTCGCCACCTGTTCCTTTCAATCAATACTTTGATGATTGTTGGATTAAGTTAAATTGTAAGTCACTACTTTGATGATTGTTGGATTAAGTGTTTTCGCTGCACTGGCGCTGTGGTAGACTCCAATAAGACAAGGAACGTATTCATGACCTGTAATCTTCCCCCAAATGGGAGAACACAGTTTTCCTGACAATGCCATCATGGTAACCAACATGTGTTATCGTCTAGCTCGACTGATGGGGCTTTTTGATTATCAGTAGCAAACTCACAGTGAGTGGACATCTGCTGTTGCCGGCTGCTCGGTGGGCGACATATCACGTCTCCTGCTCCTCCTGCACACACCGTCCTTCATGGCACTACAACAACATCTGCTTACCTCATACTCACACACTGACGCATACACTGACACAACACTGAGACAACACTTACACAACACTGCTATCCTGCCCTCAGGCAAACCACATGCACTATATCCCCATAAGAGGGACCATGTAGGGGAGCAGGGAGTAGCCTACTAGTTCAACACAACGGCTTGTTTATAACCATTTTATTTAAATAGGTCAGATCAGGGCACCAGATTTGCTAAATTAGGCAGAAAGACGGAATCCATTTGGAGAGTTGTGTGATGATTAAAATGACTAGCATTAAGGAAAGGTGGAAATCTGCTATTAGGAAGTCCGGTGGTTGACGGGGAGACTGGGGTGTAGGGGGGTCGGGAGTCAGGATCAGATCCACAGCTGCAGCTGGACTGTATGGAGTCACTCCTCTGACACTGTGGTGCCAGTGGTAAAGGATGAGAAGAGTTGAAGGGACGAAACTAACACATTTGTTTGTATATTTCTGTATGCTTTCCTGATTTACAACATCAGCATTGGTAACAACATTGTCAAATATATCTTCAGTTTAGATTAGCATTTTAGACAAACTTACAAAATAAAATGCAGGCAGCTGTTTCCTCTAATTAATAATTAGAATAATGTTTTTGATTTAAGTCAAGGACTGCTTTCATGTCTAGGGCTCATATTGTTCTCTTCTCTAATGTTCCAGATAACAACCAGATCCCATGAGACGCTCCAAAATACCTTCTGACTGTGGATTGAACTAGATCAGGTTAAATCACCTGAAATCAAGAGGTAAACTCTAGGTTAAGTGCCAACGCAATACAGCTGTAAACAGAAACTAATGCAAGTCGAGGAATACTATAATTATAACCTGTTAATAGATTTAACATTCTCAAAAAAAGAACTAAAACCATACATGTACAGTATATGTACTGTTATCTCATTACAATGCCATTACAAGGCCATTACAATTGTAATATGGAACCTAACATTAATGCCCTGCAGGGTGAATAACACATTTTTTATTTTCATATATATTTTTTAAATGTAACCTTTATTTAACCAGTTAAGAACAAATTCTTATTTACAATGATGGCCTACCTACAGGGACAGCCATAGTAGTAGGGCACCCCTGGAGCAAATTTGTGTTAAGTGCCTTGCTCAAGGACACATCGCTCGGGGATTCGATCCAGCAACCTTTCTATTACTGGCCCACCGCTCTAACCACTAGACTACCTGCCGCTCCAGGGGCTAGATAAGATGTTGGTGGAAGGAAAGGTGAATATATAAATGGTTCATTTGAAATTCTAATAGGATACAAATGTTCACAGCGACTAAAATCAACCTGTAAGGAATTACTGACGGCCACCGCCATCTCACCTCACCACCACTCTCATTCAGCAGACATTAAATTGCAGGCACACTCACTCCATTTGTGCCTCCACCAGCACGTTCCCAAATATATCGAGCCCCATCTCAACCCTGATTACTGCAACTCTCTCAACCTCCGCTGAGTCGTGGTAACTGTGTCTCCAGGAATGTCTACTTCTAATACATATTCAGACGGTGACCTCTTTACACATGCACGTGTTCCAACATGACAGACGAAGGATGCCGTCTGAAGGTAAGTGTACACAACGATCCCCTTGACGTTTCTTCACGGGACTAGACCATGAAGAAAACCCTGCTAACTAGCTAAGAGAGGATGGAGAAAGAGAGGAAACAAACCCAGAAAGAAAAGCAACATCATTAGCCTTGGAAACAGTGGGAAGAAGTGTTTACAGGGATTTACCTGGACGGGAGGCACTTGGCTCAGCTTCCTCCACAGATCAAATGGAATAGATTGGTTTTGGGAAATTATCAATATGGTACAGGATACTGGGGATTACCAATCTGTATGAAGGTTTTAAGGTGTTTGGCTCGTTCTCTAACCACGAGGGGGAGAGAACAGGAAATAAGAACAAACTCTCTGTATTTACCCTTTCATCAAATACATGCACATGATTTGTGCTTTTTATAGACAGAGGAGGGGGAGAAAAGCACATCATAGCCTACATTGGAAATATACCCATCAATCTGTGCTGTACATACACTGATGCTCTGTTCTAACTAAAGAGTCCTTTAAAAAGCAGGTGCTGATGAATATTCTGAAGCCACTACCTGCTCAGTTCCGATTGTGATCTGATTGGCCATTGATGACTGCCGACCATGAATATTTATAGAATCAGACGCAATAAAGGATAAAGTATTCAGCTAAGCTCCTTTGTACTAAGAGACAGGAAATAATTGCAAAGAAAGTAAGATCAATCAGACTTCATATTGTCTACAGACGTGAAACACAGACAAAAGTACAAAAGGCTAGAATTGTCTAAGTGTGACTTGATGCAGAACCAGCGGAAAAGTATGCAGCATAACATGATAATGAGAAACGACAGTTAAGCTTTGATTTTAATCTGTTACTTTTAGGTGAAGTTCCGAAAGCACACACATTTTAACATCTACAAATATGTGCAATTCCAACTTGGCACATTTTCCCCAAACTTATTTCCCAGCAATTCGTCTTCAACAAAATCTTAACCCAAAAAATACACTTTTCTATCAGCCTCGTCTCTAGCCTCCTCACTCAAGAATTCTGAAAAGCTGCAACCACCGAGGTCAGATACCATGCAACAGAATACACAAGACAGGTACACACCACCATTCAATATTCAGACTGAACTGCACTATAGTATGGCTCTTGTACCATAGTCTACTACGGGGACCATTCACAGCACATCACATATCAGATACATTGGGAGTACATGAAAATACATTCTTCAATAGACAGTCACCCATTGAGCCTATTTATGGTGTGACTTTGAAATAAGACTATAGAAAAATGGGGAATTAATTATAAGCATGAAGGGAGCTAATTAAACAGGGGAGCTAATCAGTTTGTTACTTCCGCTCTCATCTGATTTATTGGCACGCGTTGTATCTACAGGAAGTCTTTAGGCCACAAGCCACTGCTACTCTGTGTCTCTAAGAACGGAAAAGGCCGTCATTCATTCATCCTCTGTTATATTCCTTAATAATTCCTTATCTACTAGATTTCCTTTCAACAAATTAGCCACAAAGTGCAACAACATTGGTGATTTCCCTCCAAATGCAGTCTGTTGTTTCCTTTTGAAATTATGTGATGTTAGGTATTGTGTAGCACGGGAGTATGAATCATGCTTACAATACTATTGATAAAAAATTAACCATTCTGTCATAACAAATGTTACTTTTGTGACATTATTTTACACACAACCCAAAAGTATACAGTCATTTCTAAAGAATGCTGTCTAACTGTGGACAGTCAGTAATGTTATGGGGTGAAAGAGAAATACAGGGGAAGGTTACTTAACCTTCTCTTTTTTGTCAGTAGCTACTGTTCTTCACACAGAGAAAAGGCACTTACATTTAGTAAAAGGGGGTGGTCATGTTCCTTTTGAACAGACACAGCTGAGCTAAATTTGGAAATAAAGAAAGCTGTAATTATTGTCAGTCTCTAATGTATCTCCCCCTTAGCTAAAACCCCCAACCCACACAGCAGTAGGGAATACTTGTTTAAAAAAAAGTTTAAAGTATCTTTCCAGCGCCACCAACTGTGGTGGCATATGTTTCTTGCATTATTCCTTACATTTCACTCACTGAACTACATTAATAAATACATTCACTTCAATATTTCATCGTTATATACCACAATGCACAAAACAAGAAAAAAAATGCCTACAAATGCAACTTAATGGCTCGTGCTGTAGATCTGATTTACCCTTTGAAAAGGTGTCACTTCCTGGAGGATGTACTTTTTCAGTTTAATGTGAATCCAAGTGAACTATTCAACTATACTAGAAAGAGAAGCCATTTTGCTCTCGTGTTACTTCCGTTATTGTCAGAAATCTGAATACATACATGGATACAGTTTACTAGGTACACCATCCCCTTCCCAAAAATGGTATTCATTTAATATTCGATTGAACTTTAGAATGGGCAAAACGAGACCTAAGTGACTTTGAGTGTGGTACGATCATCGGTCCCAAGCGCGTCGGTAGCTGGGCTTTTCACGCAAGACAGTGTCTAGGGTTTACCGAGAAGGGTGCAACAAACAAAAAACATCCAGTCAGCAGCAGTCCTGTGGGCGAAAACAGCTCGTTAACGAGAGGTCGAAGGAGAATGGCAAGAATGGTGCAAGCTAACAGGCGGGCCACAAACAGGCAGATAACGATGTAGTACAACAGTCTATCAGTTAAAAACAAGAAGAAGTGGCTCCAGTGGGCACGCGATCACAAACACTGGACAAATGAGTGGAAAAACATTGCATGGTCCAACGAATCCGGGTTCCTGTTGCGTAATGCCGATGATAGAGTCAGGATTTGGTGTAAGCAGCATGAATCCATGGCCCCATCCTTCCTGGTGTCAACGGTATAGGCTGGTGGGGGGTGATGTTATGGTTAGGGTTATGGTCATGGTTTGGGGAATGTTTTCCTGGCACACGTTAGGTCCCTTGATACCAATTGAGCAACGTTTCAATGACCCAAAGAATTCAGGTTGTTTTGTAAGCAAAGGGGGGTCCGACCCGGTATTAGATGGGTGCAGCTAATAAACTGAGTATACAGCGGGTGAAATAAGTATTGAACACGTCACCATTTTTCTCAGTAAATATATTTCCAAAGGCGCTATTGACATGACATTTTCACCAGATGTTGGTAACAACCCAAGTTGTTATACATATAAATACATATAAAGTTGTTATACATATAAAGAAACCAAAACAAATAAGTTCAGAAATTAAGTTGTGTAATAATGTGAAATGACACAGGGAAAAAGTATTGAACACATGAAGAAAGGGAGGTGCAAAAAGGCATGGAAAGCCAAGACAACAGCTGAAAACTATCAGTAATTAAAAAGCAATCCAGCCCCGTCAGTGCAAATTAATATCAGCTGGTTCAGTCCCAACTGATGGCCTACAAAAAGGTCTCATTGCCAAGGTGTCACACAAGACACATCTCATGATGGGTAAAAGCAAAGAGCTGTCTCAAGACCTTCGGAACCTAATTGTTGCAAAACATAATGATGGCATTGGTTATAGGCGCATTTCTAAGCTTCTGAATGTTCCAGTGAGCACTGTTGGGGCCATAATACGGAAGTGGAAAGACAATCATTTCACCATAAATTTGCCTCGACCAGGTGCTCCTCGCAAGATTTCTGACAGAGGAGTGAAAAGAATAATCAGAAGAGTTGTCCAAGAGCCAAGGACCACTTGTGGAGAGCTTCAAAAAGACCTGCAATTAGCAGGTACTGTTGTCTCAAAGAAAACAGTAAGTAATGCACTCCAGCGCCATGGCCTGTATGCACGCTCACCACGCAAGACTCCATTGCTGAAAAAAAAGCATGTTGAAACTCGTTTAAAGTTCGCTGCACAACATTTGGAAAAGCCAGTGAAATACTGGGAGAATATAGTGTGGTCAGATGAGAGCAACATTGAACTGTTTGGATGTCATAATACACACCATGTTTGGAGGAGAAATGGCACTGCACATCACCCTAAAAACACCATACCAACAGTGAAGTTTGGAGGTGGGAACATCATGGTGTGGGGCTGCTTTTCAGCAAATGGTACTGGCAAACTTCACATAATTGAAGGAAGGATGAATGGGCAAATTTACCGAGACATTCTTGACAAAAGTCTGCTGCCATCTACCAGGATGATGAAGATGAAACGAGGGTGGACATTTCAGCAAGACAATGATCCCAAACACACAGCCAAGGAAACTCTCAATTGGTTTCAAAGAAAGAAAATAAAGCTGCTAGAATGGCCCAGCCAATCACCTGACTTAAATCCCATTGAACATCTATGGAAAGAACTGAAGATCAAGACTCTGTCAGGACTGGTTTGATCATCAGCCTTTCTGTTGTGTTTGTTTTGTGTCTTAATTGTCAGTTTCTCTCACTCTGCCATCACAGCTGCACCTCATTCTAATCAGTGCTCTGCTCTCCTTACACACACCTGTCTCCCATTTTGCATTGATTTTCTCCACTACTTATGCTTCTCTCTTTCTTTGCTTCTCTGTCAGTGTGTCTTGGTTACCGTCCGTTTCACTACTGTCCTAAAACCAGTCTTGATCTAGTTGTGCCTAGCTTACATTCCTTGTCTGTTTATTTAATCTTGTTTTTTCCCTCTGATTTGCCCAGTCCCTGTACTCAACCCTGTTTCGGCTTACTCACCCGGTTTTGATCTTCTGCTCTTGTTTTGGGCTATTGACTTGGCTCTACCCCCGGGGCTGTGGATCTGCCTCTGGTTTTGACCCCTGCCTGCCCCTTGGATTTCGCCTCTGTCCTGCCCTTCGCTTGGTGGCTAGGCTGCAATTTAGATTTGTGTTTTGTTTAATTTCTTTGCTTTTTGGACAATAATTTGAGTTATCTGCTAATCTGCTCTTGGATCCCTTTTTATCCCAGCACCCCTAACAGATTCATAGAAGAGGCCCACGGAACCTTCAAGATTTGAAGACCGTTTGTGTGGAAGAATGGGCCAAAATCACACCAGAGCAATGCATGAGACTAGTTTCTCCATACAGGAGGTGTCTTGAAGCTGTCATTACCAACAAAGGCTTTTGTACAAAGTATTAAATAAATATCAGTAAGTGTGTTCAATACTTTTTCCCTGTGTTATTACACATAACTTAATTTCTGAACTTATTTGTTTTGGTTTCTTTGTATGTATGGATTACTTGGGTTGTTACCAATATCTGGTGAACATTTCATGTCAATAGCGCCTTTGTAAATATATTTACTGAGAAATGTGTTCAATACTTATTTCACCCGCTGTATAGGGTAACCATTTTGCAGAATTAACACCACATACCCATAATTCTAACACATTGACTAACAAATGAGGGGATTGCATCAACAGCTAATTTGCTGTAGTTTCAGTTTCATGTCCCCTGCTACTTGTACTGTCAGACTCCCTCTTTGATCCATCTCAGTGAAACTCTCTTTCCTTCCTGACTTCTGCTGAGGTGGCTTCCTGGGAATGAAAACAGTCTTCTAAGCAGAAACGGCAGCATGCAGGGTGACTTGCGTTATGATCGACATCATTGGGAGCGTGGGGAGAGGGTTGTAGTGAAAGTAGTGAGGACGGGCAGGGAGGGTGATACTGTAGGGATGGTTTTAAATGGGCAAGCTGCATTCTAGAGTATCACACTATTGTTGTGAGGGCCTTGAAGGGAGAAAACAATAGTAGCACAGAGTGTTGTTTCTCTATTAATTGGCCCTGTGATGGGGCTGACGTGATCATCATCAAGCTCATTATTACCTCATGCTTTGGTTTTGGGCACGCCAGCCAAATGACTGATACTGTAATCACATTAACATAATGATGACTAAAGGAGCTACTGTATAATATCGAGGAGGAGGAAGGGGACGGTTGATTTTTGGATAAATATATGAGTGGATAGTGTGAATGAGTGACAAAGTGACATACTGTATTTACTTCTAAATAAATATTCTCCATTACACAAGCCCTGTGATTTGTAGCATGATTAGGTCTTCTTTATATGTTAAAGCTGCAATATGTAACTTTTTGGGCAACCCGACCAAACTCACAGAGAAATGTGAGTTATAGATCTGTCATTCTAATTTTGAGAACAAGTCTATATGCACTATTTCTATGTATCCCGTGCTTAAGTTTCATTTTTGCGTCTTTTACTTTTGGTTTTGTACACCAGATTCAAACAACTGAAAATACAACATTTTGGATTATGGAACTGAAATTAGGCAAACTACTAGAATTTTTGCAACCAGGAAATAGCAGAGCAATTTCTGCATAGTGTATCTTTAAGGTAGAATATTGGGTATTTCTATATTTAAAAACTAAATTTAAAAACTAAATGGGTTACAGAATCATAACAACGGTCTGTGTTTTATGTCATCCAGGAGGGGGTCGGCTCAGTAAAAACATAGTATAATGTTATTCATCACCCTGGGCAACGAGCTGTAGGGGGGGATGTAAGGAGGGGAGTGCTTGTGTTTGATAAACAGGCTAAGAAAGTAAATCATTTTCCAGCTCACTATGGCATTAATTATAACCCTTCCAGCTCATTCAAGTGCATCCCTCTCCATACACAGTGGTGCCCCTGAATATTCATTTTGTTCAGAAAACAGCCTGCCTGATTGTTGTGTTGGGATGCCAAAGACAACACACCACATCAGGTCTGATGATGGTAGGATGTTAGGATGCAGTCCAGCCAGGGCAGACACTGGGCACTGTCACTTTCAGGGGCCTACAGCCCTCTACCACAACTCTAACTACTGCCCTCTCCTAACTTACACCCCAACTTGACTATGTTTCATCTGAGGATCTGCCAATATGACATTACAAAGAAGATCTAAAACACAAAAGAGTGCATTTCATTATTCCATTGCACATGTGTAGTCTGTGTAGCGTCAGATATATATAATGATGAAGATTTTTTAATCTTTATAATTACTGTACCTTCTTCCACTACACATTAATGTGCCTGCCTGTCTGCTTGCCTGAAGCACCCCAATAGACCTACCAGGACAAGAGGAGTAACGCAGTGAGTATGTAGGGAGAGCATATGTTCAAACAAGCCGAGCCACGTTACCACATGGCCCTGCCATAGCCACAAGGGATGCAGGGATATTCATTATCATGGTTGGAGGTTTCAGAGTCGCTAGCTGGGATGCTAATAAACCAAGGGATCAAAGAGAGGATGCTTAGTGAGAGCGGCTCCCGCAGGACTCTGTGGCCCATATTGCTGCTCTGTTCTGGGCTCCCACCTGCTCTGCTCTCCCTCTCCCTCCACCTGGTCCCCCCAGCCCACCATACACACAGGCTACCAGCCAGGATAGAGACAGCCATGCCAGAGGCACCCATCCACAGCCAATCAGGGTAACCTGCACTGGAAACACAACCCGGTTTTCGCCCCCTCCACAGCACAGAAACCGCTCTCCTCAAAGTCCTCAACGACCTCCTCACCTCCGCTGACACTGGTTCCCTTAACATCCTTATTCTTCTCGACCTGAGTGCAGCCTTCGATACCGTGAGCCATAACATCCTGCTCACCAGACTCAAAGACCTTGGTATCGAAGGTACTGCACTCAGTCGGCTCCGTTCCTACCTTTCCAACAGATCCCACTTCATCTCTTGTCATAACCACACCTCTGCCACAGCCACAGTCACCCAAGGCGTTCCCCAAGGCTCCGTACTTGGCCCCCTCCTCTTCATCATCTACCTCCTCCCCCTTGGTCAGATACTCCGCCACTTCAACCTGAACTTCCATTGTTACGCCGATGACACCCAGATCTACCTCAGCACCAAATCCCCCCACAATCCTCCCCTCTCCCACATCAACTCCTGTTTGTCAGCTATCAAAACCTGGATGCAACACAACTTCCTCAAACTCAACAGCAATAAAACACAATTCATCCTCATAGGCTCGAAATCCACACTCAGCAAAACCAATAACCCCACTCTCACCATCGACGGCACCATTGTCTCTCCATCTCCCCAGGCCCGCAACCTCGGCGTGATTTTTGATTCAACCTTCTCCCTTGAGCCCCACATCCGTCATGTCATTAAAACCTCCTTCTTTCACCTCCGCAACGTCGCCAAAATCAGACCCTTACTCACACCCCCTGCTGCTGAAAGACACATTCACGCCTTCATCTCCTCACGACTGGATTACTGCAACTCACTACTCCTTGGTATCAGCTCGACCTACATAAAAAGACTCCAACTGGTCCAGAACGCAGCCGCCCGACTCATCACCCGCTCCAAATCCTGGCACCACATCACTCCAGTCCTAAAACAACTACACTGGCTCCCCATTTCCCACCGGATCACGTACAAAATCCTGGTCCTTACCTACAAAGCCATCCATCACCTGGCCCCCTCATACCTCACTGACCTCCTCTCCCCCTACCAACCCTCACGGTCCCTCAGATCCGCCTCAGCCGGTCTCCTTTGCATCCACAAGTCCAAGCTCCGCAGTTTTGGGGACAGAGCCTTTTCAAGGGCAGCTCCCAGGCTCTGGAACTCCCTCCCCCATGAGATCCGCACCTCTGAGTCCCTCACCATCTTCCAGTCACGCCTCAAGACCCATCTCTTCACCTCTGCCTATCCTTAGCCCCATGCCACTCCCAATTATATATATATATTTATTTATTTTTTTCTCTCTCTTGTCTTGTTTGTCTTGTCTTGTTTATTTACCTCCCCTGTAAAGCGACTTTGAGTTCGTGAAAAGCGCTATACAAATTGAATTTATTATTATTATTATTTCCACATGAATGGTGGTTTCAGCTCTCGTTTGAGTAATTAATATTGACCCATAAAGTACTATGTTTAATACCCTGTAATGTGCCTGGTGTACCATACCTTTATAATCTCATTGAGTCCATTTGTGAAGTTAGAGCAACTTCACAGTTTTTTCACACTTGTGTTCTGAAGAGCTGCAGCACTTGCCTAATGACAGGAAGAGATCTACACATTCCCAGATAGCCTATAAACATATTCATATCCACCAAAGCTTTCATCAAACACTTGCACCCTCTGGTGAGAAGATTAGACGTTTTCTGACAACAAAACAACATTAATATAAATAGCATGAGAAAGTGAACACAGGCGACTGGAAAGTGCCAGAAATCAACTGGAAAGAAACTTTAATAACACGTTGTACGATGAAATTTGTTCAAAGTTTAATCTGGATCAAAGCTACTGAGTTACTGCATTTAAGCCAGACAGAACCAATTTTCTGGGATGTGGTCCTTGGATAAGTCTTTGTCAGATCAATGCGCCTTTAAACATATCAATGCTCTGCTGACTCAGACATGAAAGATGTTAAATAAAAGCCTGTGCGTGTGTGCATATTGATGGGTGTTAAAGATATAAATGTTCAGCTGGTTGCACTTCACTTGAACTTTGTTATCAGCAACATCAATGGCAACTTTCCCTTTCACATGGTCATCCATCTATCTCTTTCGAAATGACTTTGCATTTTCAAACAGACTGGAGAGGGAGCAGAGGGAAGAGAAAAATCTATAGCAATTGTATTTTTTTTCTCTCTAGCAGGTCTGTCATCATAATGAGGGTCCGGGACAAGGGGTGACCCTGGCTTTCCTCTGACATCATCATTCAACTGGTGTGCAGCAGGGATTCTGTGCTGCCTGGCCCCACAGAACAAGCATTTGCATTAGGCCAAATTTTGAATTATTCCTTGTCTGTGATTTGACCTATTCAGACATGACTCCCTAGTTTCCCTAGTTCTCTAACATATTAGTGAGTGTGTCTCTCTGTGACTCCTCAGAGGTTCCCGTCTCACTGACAGGACAAGCGTATTAAGTGATTCGACAGCTCAGTGCATGCATATCAGATGAACTTCCGTACATTGGGCTAAAATGGGCTAAAAGGGGCTAAAATGGTCTTACTGGTGAGCTAAATGAGTTTCCATTGCTCTGTGTAAGTCAGTCAATCTTCCGCCGTTAGTGAATAATTGTTAGCGTTAAAAAGACAAATAATTTGTTTTATTTCCTCATGTCCTGACTGAACTGGAAATGGTTTACAGCAGTCTGACCGTTACTAGCCATAGGAACATGTTACGTTTCCTTTGTTGGCTGCTTCTCTTGGCTGGGTGCCAATCATGTAAACTAAGTGTTTGTGACATGAATCAGATAACCCTGTCACACAGACACCCTTGTCATTTTACAACACACGTCAGCTTGGGTTGCAAGCCAAAGGGACACTCACTCCAGGAATATATCTCCAACTGTCAAAATCTATTATTGGCATGTAGGAACAAGATCAATTCTGACATAAGGTATGACACTGGTAACAAGCAATGGCTTGAAGTGGCTCAAGCTGAAGGACAGGAGACAAGCAAATGCAAGGACTGGTATGAAATTACTGTGCGACGTGTGTCACACCAGATTGAGGGAAATTCACATTCACCCACGGTCTTTTTAAATGTATACTGAATGGTAAGCAATCTTCCCCATAGAGAATATTCCAAATGGCATCTAGGAGTGGCTCTTTATTGAGATAAGAGAGGAAATAATGTTAACCATATCATCACGCACACTCATTTACTCATTTATTGAATAAACAGCTAGCCTTAATAATGGCCGAACGTCCGGGTACACCCATCAGACACGCTTCACTTGGTAGATAAAGAAGGATGAGCGATCTCTGAAATTGCTCTACACAGCTTGGGATGCTTGAAATAGGCCTACCCATAACGCAAATGTCCTTCCAGAACTCTCTGAGATCCCGCATCTGAATAAATGTATGACTGAACTGGAATTGATTCCTGTCCTATTTTATTCCGTTCTATTTCAATCTAAATATAGGGCGCAGACAACGTTTTATGAATCAGGTCTGCTCTCAGGTCTGGTTTGAATAAGAATAGTCCCCTTGCCTGTCCGGGTTGATGGGAAATTCAAGACGTTCAGGTCACTCGTAGTGATAACACATTCGGAGAGAGATGAAACCTGGAATTACTGAGCAAGAGCAGTAAATATGACAGGGCAACTTCAACCATAGGTATCTGAATGCTGCCTGTGACCAAATTCAATTTCATGAAACACTTTTTCTAAATTGCCCTGCACACCCTACACTCAAAATACCACACATCTTTGAAGGGAAGTTGTTCCCTTAACCCTGTGTAATTTCAAAGTCTAAAGAAATTGCCAAACCTTCTTCATCTTTACTGGTAATTGATCTCCCTCTTTGAAAAAAATGGGGGGGGGGGTTATTTTCAAATACTAAAATAAACACTATATAGATGTAGGATCTTAATTTGAGCTAGTTTGCTACAGCAAAAACAATCAAATAAATAGAAGTACAATAAGCTGAGGAGTATTTTGTCTGGTCTACTGACCAGTATTTGTCTCCGCTCATACATGAGTAATAAAGGCCTAGTTCACACTTTTTGTGGAAATGTTTCCACACATAAACCCCCAGTAACCTCAGCTAAACATTGTCATAAGGCCCGTGCTTGAGGGTTCATAAACAAAAAGCAAAAAGTAAAGCATCAATATCTACGTAAAGCAGTAGTCAACTGTAACCTTAAATCAGTATCGCATTGACTTACAAATAGGGTATAGGCTAATCATTACTAATCATTACTGATGTAAACCTTATCACTTGTGGCCATAACAACATCTGTATTATGGCTTATTATCTGCTACCAACTGCCCACTGCACTGAAATAGTCCTCTACTGTAAAATTGAATTAAATTACTGGCCCTGTTAGGTATGGAAGCCCCATCCTGCAAAGCAGATACTCCAGTGGGGATAGACTACAGTACAGTACATCACAGCCCTACCCAGACCAGCCTGAGGGTGGAACAGGGGGAAGAGAGCTACTTTATCTATGTATCAGTCTCATCTCAAGGGTGTTACACCAGAAAGTAGCACCACAGGAAACAGTGAACCACTGTCTGTCAAGTCAGACGTGGCGAGCAGAACAAAGTTCCACCACTGAATGGACCATGATGAGGCTTGGAGCCTCTGGGCAGGTACAACATTTTATCTTGCTGCTGCAGAAGCAAGCGCTGAAATAGTTTATGTTTGACACAAGTCAGATCAGAGTCTGTGCCTTCTTTGACAGCTTTTCTTGAAGGATGTACAGGTGTTGACATAATTCCAAGGTACTTCCAGATCAGAAATGGAGCTGCAAAAAAGATGCTCTATTCTAGGTGGTGCCCATACTGGTTTATTTGGCCATATCTGCTTATTATTGATATTAACCCGTTTTACATTTTGTCCTGGTCAATTGCATTATGTAGGCTAAGCTTTGAAACATAACACAGAAGTCAGAATTATTTAATCAGGTGTTTCTACTTTCCCATGCTGCAAATTAAATACATCCCTGTACTGCCCATCTCCTGGGGTCTGAGAGCAGGAAGAAATGTCAGGGATGTATCCTCTCCCACACAGCTAATTGGCCAATTCGAGGGGCCTAATTGGGTCATCAGCTGCGTTGATTTGCTGTGGTTACAATGATCAGCGCCAATAAGGGCACAAAGATCCAAACGGCTGAGTTCCGGTCCCTTCCAGATGTTAAGACAAAGCCAACGCACATTTCTCATCTCATGGAGCTCTCCTCTCCAGGGCTGGCTAGGGGCTGAGAGGGGGTATTTATAGCTGGGTGACAGCGCTGCAGGGCAGCAGGAGGGACGGGCGGGGGGTCTTTAACTGTCAGCAGGACTGAGGTGGTACTGTATGCCAGGGTTTAGACGATATCCTTAACACGATATTGGAGCGAGAGTCACCTAGATGGTATTCTAATCTAAAATAAGAAACCCAAAGATGCCCCCTATACTTCCTAACTTGAGCAATACTTTAGCAGTGGATGGCACTGTTGTCCTGGTGGTGGTGTTGCATGACAAAAGATAGAGAAATGGATGAGAGGACTCTCAGAGCAAGAGAAGTTGCCCCATGGTTTTACATTGGTCTTGCTATAGGAATACTCCTTTCTCAGAGCACTGTGTATGCTGTAACTGTTTGCCATTTCCTATTACTCATTCTTTGAAGTAATTTATAGCAAAATTGGCACAGGGGAGATTGGGGTAAATTGAGCCATTTTTTACAATTAGCATCACTCAGTCAAGGGAAATATAGTATTCTTTCTAACAAAGATATCTACATATATTTCAGGATGTTGTGAATCCCTGGAAATAATCAGAATTCCTGTAAACAGTTTTAAAAATGTAGCTTGGACAAAAAAAGTGGTCTCTTGGTAAAACTTCCCCCGGGTATGGGGTAAGTTGAGCCACGGGACAGGGTAAGTTAAGCCGTCTACAAATGTCTGTACTGAATGAAATATTACCACTACCTTTTTAAAACCATGATGACCTCTTCCTGAATATTTGTTCAAATTATTCATTTTGTGTATCGTTTCCTAGAAACAAGGGTGGCTCAACTTATCCCACTCTCCGCTACTTTATGTCACGAGTGGGTGCAGAGAGAGACCAAGGAGCAGCGCAGCGATAGTTCGACATTGTTTATTGAACGATAAACAATAAATGTCACAAACTATATAAACAAAAGGCAATGAACAAGAAACAAGAATGGAAACACACTTACTGTCACAGTGACTGTTGAATAATACAAACAATGACCCACAAACAGGTGGCTGAGAGTGGTGCCTAAATGCAATCCCCAATCAGAGACAACCCTGTACAGCAATCTCTGATTGAGGATCATTACTCCCCTAGTTAGGGTGTGAGAGTTCGACTGTGGTTCTACCACTCCCCTTATTGGGAGTAAGGTCTAACCACAGCCAAACCCTCACACTTTAACTTTGGACCTAATGTCTTACTATCCTTCATGAGGTAAAGAGACGACAAGACAGCGTTTGAACAAAGCAGAAGCAACAAGCAAGCACTAAACTCAAAAGAGTGCAAAAGAAAGAACAAACTCAACATGTATCATATATATGAATATTTATGTCCTGAGCTATTCCTTGTTGAATACCATGACTTGACTCTTCCGATTCTTCTGTGTCTTCCACAAAGGTTTAATTCTACTGGTGAAACTAGACTGTTTTCTTCACAATTTATGACAGAGCAAGGACAGAAGAAAACAATTAAATTAAATCCAACTGCGGCAATAACAGTGTCAAGAAGAAACAACAACAGGTCCTCTTTGTATCTCCGGGGGAAGAGGTTGCTTCCTGTGTGCTGGGCGTCTTTTAAGTCACTGATGTGTCCCTAGGGTTCTCTCCTAGCTGTGACTGTCCCCAGGGCTGGGGACAACTGCTGTGCTGCGTCCCCCATGCGCATAACACATCATGCAACAGGAGGGTCTGACAGCCTGTATGTCCCAAAGGCCAACTGCACCAAATACAGAAGGTGGGAAGCTATATCGTCTGTGGTGTTATTGCTCTGTCGGGCTATAAAACACTCCATTCCAAGGTTCTGTTTAACACATGCAGCTGTTAGGTTTTATGTGGATGCTTAGTGTTTACAGGGAACAGTGGTACAGCTCTGGAATCTGGTAATGGGGAAGGGCTGACTAGGATTATCAGACTGAGTAAAAGCTCTAGACAACATGCTCTTAATGGATCCCCCAAGCACATTGCTGCTTATCACATGGTGATTTAAATGGCTGACAAAAGGGGAAGTGGCTGTCATGGGTCCTACAGAAGAATATTAGCTAATTACGTATGGAAATACACACAATCCAGGGTTTGATTAGACCTGCCAACAGCAACATGGGGCTCTGTCTCTGCTCCATGAGTCTCTTAGAAACTCTGAGCTTTAAGGGGCCGCTGTTAGTTTGGAAATGTGAATGTCCCCTCCTTTGTCATTATAGGCAGTATGCCGATTCATACTATGCTACTATGTGCACTCATATGGCCTCATATGAAAAAGCTACTGGGCACTCAATATTGCTGTAACAAATTAATCTCATCAAGAAGCAAAATACTGTAATACAAAAGGATCTGAAAACAGAGAGAGACTGAAAGGGAAGTGTAACACTCCATGTTGCAGTTCAATCTGTAACACCAGGGGCTTGTGTTTAGAACACTGAAGTCTATCATTGTAAGCAGAGGCAGGATGCCAATCAACTAAATGGCGACTGGTTGTGTCTATGATGTTGCACCTCAAGCATGTCTATTTAATAAAGTGTGTCTATATGAAGTATGTAGTATAGGCAAAAGTATATGGCAAATTTACTCTTCAGTATATTACATTTTCATGATAATTATCTCTCATTGTCCTGTACAGCATACTGATCAAGTAAATATGTGGTATGTATCAGGTCCTCTGTAGCTCAGTTGGTAGAGCATGGTGCTTGCAATGTTAGAATTTTGGGTTCGATTCCTGGGACCACCTATATGTAAAATGTGTGTATGCATTACTTTAAGTCACTTGGATAAAGGTGCCTGCTAAATGACATATATTATGATATTATTTATATAATATACTGTAGTATTATATTATATATTATTATTAGTTATAATATTAAATGGGAGATGGCTCTTGTGGACAATGGAACAAAAAGGTGCTCTAAGGTAAAAGGTAATTCTGCACACCATGACAGAGGTAAGATAAGAACACTGTTATTAGAGGCTATTAAAGGCTGGATTCTTGCAAAACAAATGACTCTGTAATGGACTATTATCAAAGGCCAAAGAGGGGTTGCTTATATTTGGCCTGTTTCACTACATGTACAGTCGTGGCCAAATGTTTTGAGAATCTGTCTCCACAAGGTTTGCTGCTTCAGTGTTCTTAGATCTTTATGTCAGTAGTTACTATGGCACACTGAAGTATAATTACAAGTATTCCATAAGTGTCAAAGGCTTTCATTGACAATGACATTCAGTTTATGCAAAGAGTCAATATTTGCAGTGTTGACCCTTCTTTTTCAAGACCTCTGCAATCCGCCCTGGCATGCTGTCAATTAACTTCTGGGCCACATCCTGACTGATGGCAGGCCATTCTTGCATAATCATTGCTTGGAGTGTGTTAGAAGTTGTGGGTTTTTGTTTGTCCACCCGCCTCTTGAGGATCAACCACAAGTTCTCAATGGGATTAAGGTCTGGGGAGTTTCCTGGCCATGGACCCAAAATGTTGATGTTTTGTTCCCCGAGCCACTTATTTATCACTTTTGCCTTATGGCAAGGTGCTCCATCATACTGGAAAAGGCATTGGTCGTCACCAAACTGTTCTTGGATGGTTGGGAGAAGTTGCTCTCGGAGGATGTGTTGGTGCCATTCTTTATTCATGGCTGTGTTCTTAGGCAAAATTGTGAGTGAGCTCACTCCCTTGGCTGAGAAGCAACCCCACACATGAATGGTCTGAGGATGCTTTACTGTTGGCATGACACAGGACTGATGGTAGCGCTCACCTTGTCTTCTCCGGACAAGGTGTTTTCCGGATGGCCCAAACAATCGAAAAGGGGATTCATCAGAGAAAATGACTCTACCCCAGTCCTCAGCAGTCCAATCCCTGTACCTTTTGCAGAATATCAGTCTGTCCCTGATGTTTTTCCTGGAGAGAAATGGCTTATTTGCTGCCCTTCTTGACACCAGGCCATCCTCAAAAAGTATTTGCCTCACTGTGCGTGCAGATGCACTCACACCTGCCTGCTGCCATTCCTGAGCAAGCTCTGCACTGGTGGTGCCCCGATCCCGCAGCTGAATCAACTTTAGGAGACGGTCCTGGCACTTGATGGACTTTCTTGGGCGCCCTGACGCCTTCTTCACAACAATTGAACCTCTCTCCTTGAAGTTCTTGATGATCTGATAAATGGTTGATTTAGGTGCAATCTTATCAGCAGCAATATCCTTGCCTGTGAATCCCTTTTTGTGCAAAGCAATGATGACGGCATGTGTTTCCTTGCAGGTAACCATGGTTGACAGAGGAAGAACAATGATTTCAAGCACCACCCTCCTTTTAAAGCTTCCAGTCTGTTATTCTGACTCAATCAGCATGACAGAGTGATCTCCCTACTTGTCCTCGTCAACACTCTCACCTGTGTTAACTAGACAATCACTGACATGATGGCAGACGGTCCTTTTGTGGCAGGGCTGAAATGCAGTGGAAATGTTTTTTGGGGATTAAGTTTTCATGGCAAAGATGGACTTTGCAATTAATTGCAATTCATCTGATCACTCTTCATGACATTCTGGAGTATATGCAAATTGCCATCATCAACACTGAGGCAGCAAACTTTGTGGAGACCAATACTTGTGTCATTCTCAAAACTTTTGGTCACGACTGCACAGTACAAGTGGGTAACTGTACGAGTGTGAAATGTGTTTTTTGCATATCCCATCTCCCTCTGAGACAAACACCTTGCTTGACAGCCCATGTACCATACCCAGCAGCGCAATAAAATATGTCCATTCAACATAGAACACAGCTTGTCCACAATTACGTCATGGCCTATGAGCATAGGACACTGTTGAATAAAAGGACATAAATTGGTCTTGCAATTTTCCAGTCTAAATCGTCTGCTTATTATTACTTTCCTTCCAGTTCTCTGCTGCCAATGACTGGAATGAATTGCAAAAATCCTTGAAGCTAGAGATTACTATCTCCCTCACTAACTTTAAGCATCAGCTGTCAGAGCTGCTTATCGATCACTGCACCTGTATATAGCCCTTCTGTAAATAGCCCACCCTACTACCTCATCCCCATATTTATTATTTTAGCTCATTTTGCACTCCAGTAACTCTATTTGCACATCATCATTTGCACATCTATCACTCCAGTGTTAATTCTAATTTGTACTTATTTCGCCACTATGGCCTATTTATTTTCCTACCTTCCTAACCTTACTGCATTTTGCACTACATTTGCACACTCTGTATATAGATTCTCTATTGTGTTATTGACTGTACGTTTATTTTATTCTCATGTGTAACTCTGTGTTGTTTTTTGTCGCACTGCTTTGCTTTGTCTTGGCCAGGTCGCAGTTGTAAATGAGAACTTGTTCTCAACTGGCCTACCTGGTTAAATAAAGGTGAAATAAAAAAATAAAAAAAATACAATTATCTAAGCATAACATTTTGTGTTTTATGCACCCAACAGGCAGAGCGCATAGAAGCCTTCTGTATTCAACAGACATTCTGGGTATTGAAGAGTGGAGGTACAGTATGAGTAATCATGGGCATATCCTGACTAGTGGGTCTGGGCGATTCAGATATGAGGCTTAAAGATCAAATCAGCTGCTAATGTGCTAATTAACATTACAATCAGTCTAGCCTACTTATAAATACATATTTTAATATCAACCCTCAATGCTTTGTACAGATAGGCCTATCTCCCATCATCCATTGGTTGAGTTTGCATTGTGTGGACTCCAGAGGTTTTTTGTCAAGGGTGAATGAATGTTTACAAAACTCTTAGAGGGTTTTAAACCTTATTTGAAAGGCAGATTTATTTTTTTCTCTAACAATCAGACAGACCACACACCAATCAGCATCAATGTAAAATATCACACCTCAGATTTGGGTTCTTTGTGGCTCTCTGAATCATGCCTCTTATCAATTCTGGATTGATTGCCTAATGGTCAGAGGCACAGGTTACGGCACGTGACAAGGGTTGAAAATTATACAGGGATATGAAATTGTATGTGAGAAATGTATTAACTAAGGCTTACATGGATTCAAGGTGGGCAACATTTTACCAATTCAATTCCCCAATGAATAGGGTTCCTAATTGAATAGGGTTCCTAATTGAATAGGGTGGTGTGGATCTACTTTCTAGTCTGAGCAGCAATCATCTTGGTGTGGTACTACAACTCAGCAAAAAAAGAAACGTCCTCTCACTGTCAACTGCGTTTATTTTCAGCAAACAAAATGTGTATATATTTGTGTGAACATAACAGGATTCAACAACTAAGACATAAACTGAACAAGTTCCACAGACATGTGACTAACAGAAATTGAATAATGTGTCCATGGACAAAGGTGGGGTCAAAATCAAAAGTAACAGTCAGTATCTGGTGTGGCCACCAGCTGCATTAAGCACTGCAGTGCATCTCCTCCTCATGGACTGCACCAGATTTTCCAGTTATTGCTGTGAGATGTTACCCCACTCTTCCACCAAGGCACCTGCAAGTTCCAGTACATTTCTGGGGGGAATGGCCCTAGCCCTCACCCTCCGATCCAACAGGTCCCAGACGTGCTCAATGGGATTGAGATCCGGACTCTTCGCTGGCCGTGGCAGAACACTGACACAATCACGCACAGAACGCAGAGACGCAAGAGATTGAACTTCACTGAGTTCGCCCCATTAGTTTGAACTATATAGATAAACGTTTTTTCTGTGATCGAATCAACATTATATCAGCCACTTTTCAATGCAACAAACCAAGCCAAATCTAACTTTGCAAGATCGAGTCTTTGATTGTGTTGTAGGCAGAGCCAGAGCGCAAAAAAGTAGATTTATTTTGGTGGGGGTAGCCCACGACTGGTCTTTCAATCACCCGCGAGTGAATGCGCTTTTCGGATCAGAGCGCAGAGCCGTGCGTGTACACGTGTTGATATTATTTGCAAGTTAGCAAGTTATTAGCCCAGTTATAGATAAGTATAGGTCAGCCATGGGGAGTTACTGCTTCCTACAAGAGCACAAAACGTGTAGGCTACAAATACTACTCAAGTAGTATTTGAAAAGCCAGTAAGTTAAAAAGCTTATGTCTTAATTAAAGGGACAGTGTTGTATTTTGCAGCAGGCTTGAATTTGCAAACAAGCCAATAGGCAGAGGGGTAGCCTACAATGTCTAATTCTCTGTATGGTAATAATAATTACTGTTATTTTGTGGTTTCATACAACACAATGTAATGCAATTTACAGTTTGGCCCATGGTGTTACAGACCCTAGTAAAAAAATAATTAATTAATTTCAAGCCCTTCATAATGTAAAAACGTTATTACAAGTCTCATACAATGAACAGGCTACTGTAGGCTATATCATAGAAATCATAAGCTATTATCTGTTATGTGACTTGCTCCATTGGTTTTGTTGGTTGCCCTACATTATGCTCAAATAGCCACAATAGCTTATTGGTTACTGTCTAAAACTGTAAGGCTACAGCCACACAAGGTTCACGTTTCCACTCACAAGACCTAACATTTGCTCAATGCCCCAAAACATTAGATGGAACATTGGTGCCAATAAGTCAATTTGTTTGAAATTGAGGCCTGTAGTGGGATGTACCCAACAGATAGCGTGTGATATGGACTCATCTCAACAGCAGACCAGTGGGTCAAAGTAATGTTTACTGATTCATGTGTTTAGAATCATACAGGTTAGTTCATTCCTACAAAGTATTTTCTGTGCTACAGCTTCATTTTGCTTTACCTTTGCTTCAGATGGGGATCATGGCCCTTTCTGACAGTTTCATTTTGAGACAGGTTGGGGCATGATTTTCAATATTACAGAAACATCCTTTTCAAGTGAATAATCTTACACCTTCAGGGAAGATTACTCGTATCTTGAGGGCAGAAGATTCTTGTCTTTCGAGAATAGCAATTAATCTCTCGAGGGGATTATTTCATGTTCGGAGTCGATTGAAATAACAATAACAAGATAATACAATTAATCCCTGGAATAATGAAAAAGTTCCATGTTTATTTCATATTCCCTTGAGATAAACTCTTCTTAGCCTATGTCTCCCACGGCTCAACACAAAGCAGCTAGCCAACTTTTATTCAACATTGTTCTATGACAGTTAAATAGAAATAAGCTTGTTCCACTTCACCTGTGTAGTTGTAGGCTACAACCTACTGCAAACCAACTTTTTACGACATATTCCTTTACTTTAGCCCCTCTACAAACATAGCCTGTATAAAGAGAAAGGAAATTACTTTAAGCTTCCATGTCCCCTCTCACTAGTCAGTGGATTGGGTTTGATGTCATCTCTTGCAATATTCATGCAAAAGTACCCGGAGGAATGGCAATGTTCTTTTATGAAATTATACCTATTATCTGCTCCCTACATCTGGAGAATCCAATTTGCCAGCAGCATATGTAATCCCAGGGAAAACGACATGCTAGATGTCATACAATATGGCTGTCGCATGTGATCTTAAGGGACTTGTGCCATTAGGCTACCTTAGACAGCCCTGCACGATAGAACCCCCCCCCCCCCCCCCAAATATAATGCATTTAGCCTACAATCTGTATAAGAAGGCAGCTGTGAAAAAGAAGTCAGTGCAACTGGCAAAAATATTATTTTCCCTACTATCGTGCAATATAACATAGCTTTGCACCATAACCAGCAGTTAGTCTTACTGAGGTAGGCAGTATTCACTACTGTTGGGATAGAATTTGGAAGGCGGTAGAGTGTACTTGCCCCTCATTCATTCTCTGACAGACAGTCATGAGCAGGAGACAGGAGTAGCAGAAGAAATCACAAAAAGAAAAGGAAGATGAGGTAATGTAGCGATCAGCATGGATCCTCCAACACACACTGACACCGTGCCCTTCAGGCCTGTTCACCACTGCTGAGGAAGCTCAAAACTTTTCCACTGTTAGTTATGGGACTGAGGAGTTGATCTATTCCTCCTGTATATAAACACTGACTCCCGGCAGAGCCCAAGACACAGCTATACATTCGCTGCCACTGCAGCTGGTGCTCTGTCACTCACTATGAAGCCTCCTTTTCTCCTTGTGCTGACAGACCTGGGAAGGGAACCTTTGTGTCTGGTTGAGTGCAAGGGAGTGAGCCAATTATAGGTGTTTGTCTGGGGAGCAGGAATTGTTAAAGACACACTATGGCAGATTTCCCGCTGGCACAGGGCTCTACACTCCTTCATGAGACCTATTCCCTTCAGTTCTTAAAAAGAGGATAAGTAAATAAGCTGGTATATATTTTTGCCAAGGCTCATTAAACATTCTAACAGCATAAAGCTCAACAATGTTCTTCCACATTATTCTATTTTGACACAACGCTGTAGCAAACAAGGGCCCCCTCTGCTAGAGCAGAAATGGAAGCTCTGAATCAAACTTGAAATAAATATTGCCATGACAGAGTGTATTTTTATTTTATTTATTTAAACTTTATTTAACTAGGCAAGTCAGTTAAGAACAAATTCTTATTTACAATGACGGCCTACACTGGGCTAATTGTGCGCCACCATATGGGACTCACGGCCGGTTGTGATACAGTGTGGATTCGAACCAGGTTGTCTGTAAAAAATAATATCTCAAAATATGTAAACATATGCAAACAGATTGGGATAACTGGATTGTATGCTGAAGGGTATTTTCATTCAGAGAAAGTGAGATTTTGGATTCCTTCAACATCTCATATGCCTAGATAACAGAGCAGCAGTGTCCTCTTGTGGTGAAAGAAGTGAATAGTACCACCAATTATAAACGTTAAACACACTGCTTACATATTAGGGATGCTTTATCTTTCTAACACCTTTCAGGCAAGTCTCATGTTGTTCACTATCATGGAACAGTGACATAATGTAAATGAGAAACTTGTTGAGCTAAACACAGAACTAAGCCGTCGAGCTAAACACAGAACTAAGCCTAAGGTGACAACATTATGACATTGTGTCTTAAAACCCTGACATACCTACTTAAGTCTAGGTTTAGGATATAATTTAACAACTTTAACGTTCAGTGTAGCAAAACAATATAATTTAATGCCTGCCAGTATTAGAGAAGGCATTACAGAACAAACCCATGTCTTTTCTTAACCGCCAGTCTGTCAAAGTCCAGGATTGTCCAGCCAATGGTCACGTTTTCTGTTAGATTTGGCTGAATTTGGTCATCTTAGGCACACGTCCGGTTCTGGGTAGTCCAGTAAATTCACGAAACCCAGCTACAGAGAAAGATAATGAAGTGAAAGTCAACCCACGTTTAACATCAGAGTCTGTTTGCTGGTCAATTGGTCAGATACCAAAACAAATCCCCAGATTTGAGCCCAATATGTGCTGTGAGATAAGAAACAGCTACATTTCCCTATACCTGGGATAATGATTGGCTAAAGTGCACTAATATCAAGATTCAGACAAAAAAAGATTTAACAACTCTGGTACTAAGCTTTTATGCACAATGCAAGCACACACTTCTCTTTTTGTAATACATTTAAAAATGCCATTGCTACTTTTCAGCCAGCACAGGTTCATTGCACCAGGTTTGTCTTATCTATCAGCCATGCTGTCTGTATCAGTCAGAATCTACAGTAAATGTACTCAGAAACAGGACCCTGGCTTTAGTAAACAGCAAAGGCTACTTGAAAGTCAGACCACCAGACCATATATACAGTAGACATTCATTTAATATGAATTTTTAGGGGTATTAATGATATGTACTATGACAAATCTGAGTTTAAAACTAAGAACCAAAAGAGAGATAAGATAAATGTTGTCCAATTTTTGTCTGTTTGTCTTCCTTTATTATGTAAGAAGTAACTTAGGTCATGGGAAAAAATATATTTTGATTATTAAATTCATGAACATCAAATAATCAAGAATGTTCACTCAAAATGATACTGATCATATACGTATTAATATACGTATAAAAAGTATATTTGTGAGAGAGATAAGACCATAGTCTCATTGAAAGACTGATGATGATGCTGGTCATAGGGTATGAACAGGTTAATTCTGAGAGTTCAATGGGTCTGACTTTTTTCTAGAAAGACTAGGCAGGTTTGCCTTTCCAAACACAAATACACACGTCCTTCATTTAGTGGGTGGCTGTCTGTCGGTCTACCTCAGTCAAAATTGCTGAAATCTAAGGTAGGGCAAACTATTCTGATTCATTGAACTTTCATATTTTAAAATGACATATAATAGAAATGAAGGTACACTTAATAGTAGCTTTACATATTTTAGTAATGAATGTTTGCATAAACATTTTATTTTATTGGAAATAGGCCTAGGCATTGCCTAAGTTTAAAATCTAAAAGAGTACATAGGTTAATTGATTGGCTTTCAGGGAGGACTTAAAATGTGAGAAAATACATGTTTATTACAAAGAGAATAAGCATATTAAGTTGTTTTAGATAAGGAGCACCAACATTGAGCTTACTTTCTCTGCTCTCTACCCCCAGCTGTTATGCACACCATTGTGTTACTGGTGTTGTGGGTACTGGGGACATCACTGGTGTTGCCAGACCCTGACACAGGGGGAAAGAAACCTACTGAGGAGCCCATTCCCTGTTCCAAGGGCTGCACCTGTCTGCATGATGACTACAGTCTGGAGCTCAATGTCTACTGCAGCGCACGCAACTACACCCACGCCCCTTCTGACGTGCCTGTCTCCACTCGCTCCCTCTGGCTGGATGGAAACCTGTTCATCACTCTGCCTGCCACCGCCTTCAAGGATCTCAGCAACTTGGATTTTCTGAATCTACAGAGCGGTCAGCTGGTGTCCCTTGACTCCCAGGTGTTCCGAGGGCTTAAGTCGCTAGCTCACATCCACCTTGAGCGCAACCGCATCCGTTCGTTGCCGGGCACTATCTTCCAGAATACGCCTAACCTTGCCTCACTTAGTCTTCATAACAACCAACTTTCCCACATTGAGGAAAAGCTGTTTGCTGGCCTCTCACATATGTGGCTTCTCAACTTGGGGTGGAACTCATTAGCAGTGTTGCCTGAGACTGGGTTCCATGACCTGCATGGCCTGAGGGAGCTGGTGCTGGCTGGGAATAGGCTAGCTTACTTACAACCACAACTCTTCCAAGGTCTTACCGAGCTGAAGGAGTTGGACCTCACCGGAAATTACCTGAAGGTCATTAAGGCTAATGTATTTATGAAGCTCCCCAAACTGCAAAAGCTTTACCTGGCCCAGAACCAGATAGCCACGGTGGTACCCAGAGCCTTTGTGGGTATGAAATCCCTCAGATGGCTGGATCTCACAAACAATAAACTATCAGCGCTCCACGATGAGACTTTCCTTGGTCTTCACAGCCTCCATGTGCTGCGGCTCTCCA
This sequence comes from Thymallus thymallus, assembly GCA_023634145.1. Classification (NCBI taxonomy): domain Eukaryota; kingdom Metazoa; phylum Chordata; class Actinopteri; order Salmoniformes; family Salmonidae; genus Thymallus; species Thymallus thymallus. The sequence continues at coordinate 25,886,488 of CM042397.1, forward strand.
ACAACTCCATCAGTGGACTAAGACCCAGGACTTTCCGTGACTTGCAGTACCTTGAGGAACTGCGTCTGAGCTACAACCGGATCCAGGCCTTGGGGGACAGGATCTTTGAGGGGCTTAGGCACCTGGAGGTTCTGGAGCTGGAGCACAACCAGGTGCAGGAGGCCCGTATGGGCACCTTCATGGGCCTCTCTCACCTGGCTGTCATTAACCTGTCTGGCAGCTATTTCCGCAGTCTTCCAGACCAAGTGTTCAAAGGTCTCTCCAAGCTCCACAGTCTTCACCTGGATAAGGGCTGTCTGACTAAGGTCACGACCCAAGCTTTCATTGGACTATCGGGTCTGCGACGGCTCTTCCTCCAAAACAATAACATCTCTGTGGTGGAGCGCCAGAGCTTCGTGGAACTCTTGGGCCTACAACAGCTAGACCTGAGGTTCAACAAGCTTGAGGCCCTAACCTCCCACACCTTCTACGGCCTGAAGAACTTGGACTATCTGCTGCTGTCCAGCAACCTGTTCCGTCAGCTCCCCTCTGAGGCCCTCATGCCCTTGAAGCATCTCTCGTGGCTTGACCTCTCAGCTAACAGGCTGGAGATGCTGCACAATGGTACCATGCAGCTGCTGCCCAGGCTACGCTATCTAAACCTGAAAGATAACGCTCTTAGCAGCATTCCCCCAGATATCCCAGACACCCTACATCAACTGTGGCTGACAGGGAACCGTTGGAAGTGTGACTGCAGTGCCCTTCCCCTCAGAGACTACAGCTTGAGGAGACCACAGACGGTGCCCCGGCAAGTGGAAACCCTGGCTGAGGGAGAGGAACCCCACACTGTTGTCACAATCTACAACAATATAACATGCAACAGCCCTCCAGGCTTGGTTGGCCATGACCTGAGGGATATCAGCAACGAACATTTCAACAACTGCTGAGGGAAGGATCTACAGAGTCAAAGACACTAGACATTTGGAAGACAACAATTTCAAAATAATTGCTTTTAGCCTACAATTTTCCCTGTACTTTCAATGATTTAGCCTATATTAATTATTTCTCAAAATATGTAATGTGCCAAAATATTTTTGCTCCTGTGGTAATTAGGCCCTACATGTTGCATGTCGAAATATTAAACTAACTAAAAGTGTAGCTTTTGCATCATACACTTTTAGTTAGTTTCATATTTCATTAAATGTTCAGTAAATCATTGCACAAAAAAATAGCAAGTAAGCCTACTAGAATACACAGTGTATAGTACATTTAGCTTTTAGGAAATGTTTCGAAGCAGTCCACTTTTGAATGGGTGATTTAACTCATCCATTGAATAAACAAAAGTAATGTTTGTTGTTGTCCTCTGAATAAATATTTAAGAGACAGATTTGATCAACAAGGAATTGGTCACACAACCAAATATAGATATAGGCCCAAGGTAAACAATATCAGCCTTTACCAATTAAAGGTGCAGAGGCCCAGCTATTGAGAGGCCAGAGGGACCATGTGTTTACACTTGGCAAACACTTCCTCCTGTACCATAATGGTCCAGACCTCTAAGCAGAGGGAGAAATAAACCTTTAGGCCTAATGACACTATAAAGTTTTCCTTTTCAAGAAGTGGGCAGGAGCAATCTTACAAGCAGCACACTTCCAACACAGCTCTGACTGCAAGATTCATAGACCACAGAACTGCACGTGCTCCTCACGCGCCTAGTTCAGTTGTCATGGTAACCAACCGTTTTGCTAGTTGTTATTAGCCGCTATTTAACGTTAGCTATTAGTGTAGCTGACTGCTACTGCTTTCACATGATAGTGGTCTATATTGATGATTATAGATGCATTAGTTTATGTCAATATGGACACTGATCCTTCAACGCATTTGAATGCTAATTTTGACAGCTTCAAACCCCATATTCCGTCCATTGATTCAGATTCTTCATTGAGTTTGATTATACTGCACTTAGCTAACGTCAGCTAGCTAACAAGTGCAGCAGTAAGACAACGTTAGCTAGATAGCTATCCGAAAAGCCCTTAATTTGGATTAACTTTGCTACTTAAGTTACTTGCTATTCTACTAACGTTGTGTTTGCCAGAGTAAATCTAGCTAGCTAAATGTATCAAACGTTAACTGAATTGAGTCTAATCTTACTCTCCAGTCTGAAAATGAAGAGGACATATCAATCTTTCGCCGACCAGTAGCTCTTCCTAAACACACAGAGGGCCTAGAGTGCTTGTCATTGGAGGACTCTGAAATAGAGGTAAGTAGCTAGCTAGGTAAGCAAGTTTACACCTACTGGTGACGAGTCCTTGACAAGGTTACTGTGTGTGTGTGTGTGTGTGTGTTGTATCCCAAACAGGAGCTGCTAATATCTGTGGCACAGCCACTATTGTGTTGGACAGAGGAGACCCTTTGCCCTCATAGAGAGCCTACAACTGAAACCCATGGAGCTAATCAAGCCACTGATTTAGCCCAGCAGGGCACACACCAGGAGCCCAGCCCCATAGGTAATAAGGTAAATGAGATATGCTGCCATGACTCTTATTAGAAATGGGCTGGAGGCCATCTATGCAGCAGTATTCCTGTGGAGATGAAAGGGGACACCCCAGCTGAGACCCCTGAACACCACAGCCACTGGAACACTGGGATCTGGAACAGATTCTTCTGACTCTTCAAACAGATACTCTTTTTAGGAGGCAGTGTGTCAGACGAACCTATGGATGTACATCCAGGTAGACAATAGGGTAACTCTAAGGTATCTCTGATAAAGCTACTGCTGAACAACTAGTAGATGTAGAGTAACCAGTGTGAACCTAGCATGTCATTCACACTCAGTTATAATCATTTTATTTTATTTTTTATTTTATTTAGTTATAATCATAATGATATAATCAATTCATTCTCAATTTGGTCACAGATGGAGACAATGTAAGGTCACAAGATACTATATTGGAGAGGCTGGCTGCTTTCTGCCAGACACATTCATGTGGAGATGCTGAAGAGAAAATAGAAACTGCACCTGGTGTGCCTCAGAAAGCACCTGTCCAACATCCTACCGATTTCAGGTAAAATAATATGATAAAGTTGTGTGGGTTTCACATGAGTATGAATAATGTCATGAATTAACATTCATGTTTTGTTAAAACAGAGATTAGAGATTAGTGAATGGAAAAGGGTAAATATTGCCTTGAATAACAGACCCACTGTAAATATCAAAACATTATTACATAGGTTTGTAAATATACTATAATGTCTCTGTGAACTATGAATTCATTTTAACTCCTTCCTGAGTTCATGTTGTTATTTGTTCTTCACCCAGGGAAGTAACTGGAAAGAGCATGTTACTCAGAATGTTACGCGAGGCAAACAGAAACAGGAGTGAGCCAGACAGGAAAGATCCAGTTCCAGCAGATTCTACATGCAGAACCCCCAGAAGAGTGGCCTTGAAGGACAAGCTGCCTGAGGCTAACAATGACAAAACATCTCTGCTTCCAGAGGTGGACAAACAAACCACATCTCCCACAATCCAGCGTGACCAAAACAGGCCGCCAGTTGAGAGAACACCTGCTAAGAAACAAAGGTAGATAAGATAATTATATGTTAGGGGACTTTGTCTCATATACTGTATCTTCAATCTTAGTCACAGTGGCTGATACTAATGGCTGGAGTGGAATGGTATCAAATACTCTACATCAAATACATGGTTTGATGCCATTCCATTCGCTCCGTTCCAGCCATTATTATGAGCCGTCCTCCCCTCAGCAGCCTCCACTGGTGGCTGAACACCTGTTTTGTGACCTGTCAGTGGCCGAGAGCAGAGAGAGCAACAGAAACAGAGAGCACAGCGCCAGCAGTGCCAGAAGCAGCTGGAAAGCTTTAGACCAACCAGGTCTGCAGGAGACAGGGAGTCAGCCGCTGAGAAGACTGATGTTCTTTATGACACTAAGTTCATCTGGAACAGACAGACTCAGTGCTCACAGTTCAATAGATCTCCACTGAATCTTCTTTGTCATTGTCATTCCCTCTGTACCATTTGATAAATTGAGAGGTAACCCTACATATTTCATACTTTTCGTAATTTTATTTCAGGAGGCCTCTCACTTACAGTCAGTTAACACTCTGCCTGCTGATATGGAGGATAAGGAGCGCTTGCTGCTGACTGTATGCCTCTCCAGTAGATAGATAGATTGATTGCATAGTATGGGTGGATGGCTGAATATGTACACTATACATTGGTGGATGGTGCATGGTTAACTATACTATACAGGTCGATGGCAGAGAAATACTTAAATAGCTAAAAGTGCGTATGATATAAGTGCGGGTAATAATAGTTTAATTAATATACAGACTGGTTAAATGAACAGGTAAGTGAATATTTTGCATGGTTATATTAACTGTACAGGTAAATGACAGGAAGAGATACTTAAATAGCTAAATGTGTGTATGATATAATTTAGGGTAATAATAGTAATTCCCTTAAAATACAGTCCTTAGTGCGCAGGGTTTAATTACAGATAAATGCACGTATTGCACATTCGATATACTAAAAGCAATGAAAAACTATACAACTGACAGGATACTAATATGCATTCCTGAGTGAATGACTACGTAAGTTAAGTCCAAGAGTTACTTACAATATATGTATATACAGACCTGAATGAATAAATAAGTCCTGAGTGAATGAGTGATTACAGACCCAAATAGTGAATGCCCCCAAAACGTTCCTCTGTTCCTCCACCACCTTTTCTGCGGTTAGGTGTTTTGACTTTTTCTTCTTCATAGAAACGAGGTGTGGATAAGGGTCATAGTGTGTTCCAGCAGCGTGTCTGCAGGTTCCTCTCTCAGACCTCCCTCAGCGCCATCATCCATTGGCTGCCACAGCTCAAGAGCCTATTAGACCAACAGGTCAATCCCCCAACCGTCCACATACCTGCCTCCTGCCTGGACAGCTTTATCTCTGTCAACTTAGACAAAATGGTAGGTAGTAGGTACAGGTGAATGCTTAGAATCTGAGATTGACTTGATGATGTGGATGTGTTCACTGTAATGTGCCATATTTTTGCTCTGTGTCTCAGGCTGTGAACGGTCTGAACCCAGGCTTCTACTGGCAGACTGGAGACTCAGGAACTCAGCTGTCAGAGGCCTGAGACCATGTGCACTCAGCAACTACCCACAGAGGTAAGAACATCTCATGTCGTGGTATGTCTCAGCTGTTCCAAAGCTCCTTGGTATCATCTAACATCAGTGTTAATACCCCATGATCATGACTGTTGGTATAGGATGAGGAAATCAACCCTCGTTTTTTTTTCTTCTTCTCCTCACAGATAGCTGTTGCCCTGGGATACACATCTCTGTTCCTGCATCCCCTGGTGGTTCACCACACACACACACACACACACACACAGTCTTGTACAGCTAACCTTGTGAGGACACACAATTCAGTGACATTCAAAATTCTATTTTCTCAAACCTGTAACCCATACTCTTACCCTAACCCTAACCATAACTCAAAAACCTAACCTTAACCCTAACCCTAGCTCCTAACCCTAAAACTAACCCTAGCTCCTAACCATAACCCTAAACCTAATTCTAACCCTAACACTAACACTAATTCTAACCTTAACCCTAAACCCTCTAGAAATAGCATTTTCCCCACAAGAATAGTTAAACACACACACAAATTATTACACACAAAAACATTATTTTCTTCCAACACTCAGCTCTGCCCCTGGTGATGGAGTGGAAAGCAGCCCTGTGTTTTTAACCAGATCTACCACCTGTGTGCTACTGTTAAAGGTAACTCAGAAACTAGTACACACTTGAGGTCAACAATGTCAGAGTTATGGCTTAATGCTTTACTCTAGTCTAGATCCCAAGTACAGTAGTTGGAAGTTTCAAAATGTCTTACTGTGGATCTGCTTTTTCCCTCCCCACCTCATAGTGGACGTGTTCCTGGTAGTGTCTCCAGCTGTGACGCCGTGCTGCTACAGCCAGGTTCTGTCTGAATGTGAGGGCAGAGGGTTCAGTCTGAGGGGGGTCCAGAGGCTGCAGCTCCACACCAAACGAACCCAGGCACTGGAACTCACCAGTCAGCAGGTAACAACCCCACCTCCACCACACTGTCTCCAGATCAGACACACCACACTGAATTGACAGCAGATCACCTGATATGAACTGGTGAGATCAATGTTGACTTTGCCCTGTCTTTAAGCTTGTTTTTCTGTTCGACAAGGTGTCAGTGTTCTGCAATCCACCCACTGTTACTGTGGATGAGGAGAAGGTTGAGCTCTCCTCCCACTGCCTGGTCTTACTTCTGAGGAGAGAGAGTGGCCTGCGTCACTGTGCCAGCCTGCCTGCAGGTACAGCACTTAACCTTGGAATACCTAATATCTCTGCTTCTATCACCTCAAAAGTACACTGAGTGTACAACACATTAGGAATATTGAGTTGCACACCCGTTTTCCCTCAGAAAAGCCTCAATTCGTTGGGGCATGGTGTTGAAAGCGTTCCACGCGAATGCTGGCCGATGTTTACGCCAATGCTTCCCACAGTTGTGTCAAGTTGGCTGGATGTCGTTTGGGTGGTGGACCATTCTTGATACACACAGGAAACTGTTGAGTGTGAAAAATCCAGCAGCGTTTCAGTTCTTGACACACTCAAACTGGTGCGTCTGGCACCTACTACCATACCCAGTTCAAAAACACAGTTCTTTTGTCTTGCCCATTCACCCTCTGAATGCCACACGTACACAATCCATGTCTCAATTGTCTCAAGGCTTAAAAATCCTTCTTTAACCTGTCTCCTCCACTTCATCTACACTGATTGAAGTAGATTTAACAGGTGACATCAATAAGGGATCATAGCTTTCAAATGGATTCACCTGGTCAGTCTTTGTCATGGAAAGAGCATGTTTTGTACACTGTATAAAGTTTGTATAAAGAACATGTCTTCCAATTTGACGCCGATAGACACTGTAGAGGCATTTGAGCTTGTGACATCAATGTTCAGTCTATTGACACTGATTCCTCTTTTTGTCAGCCGTTCTGAAAGAGTTGAAGGAGCAGAGGCTGTTGAGATGTATCTACAACAGACTGTCAGATGAAGGAAATCTGGACCCGAGCAGCTACTTTAATGGACCCTACAGTGAGAGCCTGCTCCATAGCTTTGGTAACGGAAGAGTTAACACAGTCTGTCAATGATGACCCCCTCCTTGGCTTCCTGGTCTAGTTTCTGTTCACCCTTGGTTCTCAGGTGGGCGTATGTGGGCAGTACCAGACCCCTGCAATGTGGTGCTGTCCAATTACAGGTGTCCTTCCAACCCAGAGCTGGAGCAGATGGTGGTGCTTACCCTGGCTGGCAGGGACATTGGTCAGGATCTGAGCCTGCTACACAGGCTCCAGACAGGGGACACAACAGGTACTTTACTCACATGAACCATTCCCACAACACAGCCCATGTAATTAAATATATTTAAAATGCATAATATTATTCATAATACCAATATTGTACTTACAAATCAGCTGTACCACTGTTTCTGACCTTTCTACCCTGTTTCTACCCTATATCTGGGCTGATTATGTCAAGGACAGCTGGATCTATGTGGATTTTCTCTCATCTTCAGATCACAGTGTGTGCCCCATTACTGACGTTCCTACCCCCACCTTGCATTAATGTAGCTGGTATGTATCACTGGGTCTTCGTCACATTCAAACGTCTTCACCACCTCCATTCTGACTTGTGTTTAATGTTCCTTATAGGTTCCCAGTGTGATTCATTGTTGAACTGCATGGTGCAGGGTGAGTTTGGAAACAGGTTTATTTGTATGAACTCTGAACTTTAAATAACATGATGTAATGTAGGACGTTTTATTAAACATTGGTTACTTGCAAAGTCGATTACTTCAACAATGGTGACAAAAATGTACAAAAGTTGAAAATATGTAAGCACCTTATTTTCCACTCTTGTCTGTTTCCCCAGCTGCTGGTCACACTGTGTCTGTTCAAGCCTGGAGTGTCGAGCCATGCTCTAGGGAAAATCCTCAGCAAAGTCCAGCGGAGTGGCTTCACTGTGGTGGGCCTGCGTGTGCTGGTTCTGGACACAAGCACAGCTGTGTCACTGGTGTCTGTTGCAGAGCATCAGGTAACGCACACACTCCTACCTATCTAAATCAGACCAGTGGACAGATTGTTACATTGTTTTAAATGCATTGGCTCATTCTTCCTCTTGTGTTTTCCTTTAGGACACCTCTATTGTAGAAGCCCATGTCCAGGTCTTGAGCTCTGGGCCTTCCCTGGCTCTTTGCCTGCAGAGGGAGAATGCTGTGAAGAGGCTACTGGACATGCTGGGGCCTGAGGACCCTGCCCAGGCCCGCGTCAGGACCAATTCCTCTGGAGGGCCTGTTACAGCTTGGAACCACTACATAGTGGCATCTATGGTCAGTCAGTGCCCCTCGCCCCCGCACAATACTGGGCCACCTTCCAGGCTCTGCCAGACAACATAGATCAATCAGTTACAGAGTGGCTGAGACTGGCTTTGGAATAAGGCTTTAATGTTTTTGTATAGAATGTTAGTAGCTCATAATGAATGATATACTATGTTGTAGGATCGAGGAGCTATCAGAGAGCTGTTGGGGATGTGAAGAGGCTGTTCCCTGAGGGCCTATGCTGCACAGAGACCAACACCATGAGACAGGAGCAGGTACATCACACAGTGCTACGATAGACATGATTTACTATTCCTAGTTGTATAGCCGTCTCATATGCCCTGTGTTTAATAAGGAAAACATACCCAGTGTACACTCAGACCCTTTGGCTTGTCTGACCCGTGAACAGAGCCACACTCTTGCTGCTGTGAACAAGCCATCTTTATCACGCCTTATGGCATCTGGACTGAATGGAGGTGAGGTCTAGTTTTGACTGTTTTAGCCTTGCTGAATCAAATATTTTCTACTTTTATGTGTATACAAAACAGGTCCCTTAATCATTGACTTTTTTCATTGGGACGTTGCCTATGGTTGGTCTGGTGCAACCTGTTGTTGTGCTAAGTTGATGTGGTATCAACAGCAGTTGAACTTTGTAAACGTGGCTGTTTGTGTGTGGGTGGCAGAAGAGCCCTTGGTCCACAGCACTCTCTGCCAAACCACCTGCCTGCTGCTGCCCTCCAGTGTGTTGCGTCTGGGCCCAGCCCCCATCCACCTGGACCTACTTGAGCAACTGCTGGGGATAGGCTGCCACCTGGTGGCCGGGAGGATGAGTGTCCTGGACAAGACCCAGAGATGTCATATCGGTGAGACACTGATGCAACACTGAGGGGGATGGGAAGGTGAGGAGTGGGGGTCTGCTATGTAGAGGGAGTTTGATAGTTACTCAATAGCAGCATGCAGTGGCCACACACAGTAACACTGCCTCCCCTAGATTTCTGCTCTACCTGAGGGCCCTTGTCTTATCGTTGTTTTACAGAAAGATAACGCCATGACCTGCTTTGACTCCATCCTTGAAAGGTAAGGAAAGAAGCTACTCAACATGTACCGGAGTGTTTTTCTTCTTTGCATCATAATGGAATGAATAGATTAATATGCTTTGGTTTATTTCTTTTGCACTATAGTATTTACAGAGAGAGGTCTAACCTTGCCAAAGTGGGGAAAATGCTGATTTATCCCAGCACTGAAAAAAAAGTAAGCTTGTTCTGACTGCGGAAACATTGTGTTGTAGTACCAAATAATGGCAAAATGGTCCCTTATGTTTAGTTAACAGGATTAAGTGGCCTTGATAAAACAGATGAGTGAATGTCTATGAAGAAAGCACCATTGATAACAAGCACATCTGAGAATGTCTCTTCTGTTTTGGCTCTAGGCAGTGCAGCTGCTGTGCTATCTATTTGATGTCCTGTCTGATAGTCATCATGCCATTGTACCACAGTAATCAGAGGGAACCTACAGTTGAAGTCGGAAGTTTACATACACCTTAGCCAAATACATTTAAACTCAGTTTTTCACAATTCCTGACATTTAATCCTAGTAAAAATTCTGTTTTAGGTCAGTTAGGATCACCACTTTATTTTAAGAATGTGAAATGTCAGAATAATAGTAGAGAGCTTTTATTTCTTTCATCACATTCCCAGTGGGTCAGAAGTTTACATACACTCAATTAGTATTTGGTAGCATTGCCTTTAAATTTTTAAACTTGGGTCAAACGTTTTGGGTAGCCTTCCACAAGCCTCCCAAAATAAGTTGGGTGAATTTTGGCCCATTCCTTCTGACAGTTCTGGTGTAACTGAGTCAGGTTTGTAGGCCTCCTTGCTCATACACGCTTTTTCAGTTTTGCCCACAAATATTCTATAGGATTGAGGTCAGGGCTTTGTGATGGCCACTCTAATGCCATTTTGCCACAACTTTGGAAGTATGCTTGGGGTCATTGTCCATTTGGAAGACCCAACTTCCTGACTGATCTTGTCTTGATGCTGCTTCAATATATCCACATAATTTTCCTTCCTCATGATGCCATCTATTTTGTGAAGTGCGCCATCTATTTTCCTGCAGCAAAGCACCCCCACAACATGATGCTGCCACCCCCGTCCTTCACGGTTGGGATGGTGTTCTTCAGCTTGCAAGCCTCCCCTTTTTTCCTCCAAACATAACAATGGTCATTATGGCCAAACAGTTCTATTTTTGTTTCATCAGACCAGAGGGCATTTCTCCAAAAAGTATGATCTTTGTCCCCGTGTGCAGTTGCAAACCGTAGTCTGGCTTTTTTATGGCGGTTTTGAAGCAGTGGCTTCTTTCTTGCTCAGCGCCCTTTCATGTTATGTCGATATAGGACTTGTTTTACTGTGGATATAGATACTTTTGTACCTGTTTCCTCCAGCATCTTCACAAGGTCCTTTGCTGTTGTTCTGGGATTGATTTGCACCAAAGTACGTTCATATCTAGGAGACAGAACGAGTCTCCTTCCTGAGCGTTATGACGGCTGCATGGTCCCATGGTGTTTATACTTACGTACTATTGTTTGTACAGATGAACGTGGTACGGTCAGGCATTTGGAAATTGCTCCCAAGGATGAACCAGACTTGTGGAGGTATAAAAAAATTCTGAGGTCTTGTCTGATTTCTTTTGATTTTCCCATGATGTCGAGCAAAGAGGCACTGAGTTTGAAGGTAGGCCTTGAAATACATCCACAGGTACACCTATCAGCCTATCAGAAGCTTCTAAAGCCATGACATCATTTTATGGAATTTTCCAAGCCGTTTAAAGGCACAGTCAACTTAGTGTATGTAAACTTCTGACCCAGTGGAATTGTGATATAGTGAATTAATCTGTAAACAATTGTTGGACAAATTACCTGTGTCATGCACAAAGTAGATGTCCTAACTGACTTGCCAAAACTATAGTTTGTTAACATGCAAGCTGTGGAGTGGTTGAATATATGTATGTAAACGTCCCGACTCCAACTGTAAATGCTTTAGAGCATTACCAAGAGAGCCAACCTATTTTCTGGAATTCTGTACTACGCTTTGATGTTAATCAATTTGATGCATTCCAATACTGTATAAAATAAAATATTTTCATCTTTAATTGGTTGTGGGAAGAAACATGTAACCCTCCCCTTTAAAAAAAAAAAAAAAAAAAAAAAAGACATTCATGTGAAGAAAATAAATGCTGGTTCATGTTTTAGTTATTGCAAGATTCTACTTTAAGGGACATTTAATGGTTTGATTGTAGTGAACTAGAAGTACATACTTTTATTACTACCTTGTTTTAAATGCATGAAACAAATGATCAACACGTTTTAAGATCAAAAATGGTTTTAATTCCCAAGGTGATAAATTGTGAATTCTGTAAACCATGTAGTACAATTTAACAAGTTAATGATACACAAGCAAAAAAAAAAAAAAAAAAAAAAAAATGAATACCTTCGACTTAATGAGTAATTAGCCAAATCAGGCCTCTGATCCCATAAAGAGGATCAACTTTAACACAGGGGAACTACCATTGATATTTCTATGGGGTAGTTGAATACTAATTCAATACACAATGTCCTATTTGTCAATACTGTAACAAAATAAGGGACATATTGATCATTCGTAATACAAATGTCTACTACCATTGACATCAGCGTAAATACTTCTACGAACTAGTTTACAATTAAAAAACCTTGCTTCATCCTACAGTCATAACTTTAAAACCCTGAGAAAAAAAAATCCCCCCCTCTTAACACTGATAAATACAGAGACCGGAAAACTGCATGTGTTTAAGTCTAACATTTATTTAATTGTATAGCAATTCACAAAAGTAGATGCTACATCATAGCTAATGAATGAACTGCATTCCATATTATTCCAGTGACCTATTGAATATCTAATTTAGAACGGTACATTCAATATTTTTGAGTTTCCATGTTAAATTAACATATTGAAATTAACTATTGGGAACAAGTGGTAACAATTCATGTTTTTACAAAAGTTATATGCTGCAATAGGCATTTGTCCATACTAAATTTGAACAGCATCATACATTATATTTATGTATGTACAAGATTGCATAAAATTTTCAGGTTCCATGATCACAATTTTAATAAAATAAACAAACACTTCACAAGAATGCAAAATAGATTATGCTAATCCAATGCAGAGCATTGTTATATCTCAATTACAATTAATTTACAAAACAATGAGTCCTACTTGGTGCTTTTCTTTAACAGTAATTGTCTGTACAGATGGAATCATTTATTGGTGGTAGGTATTGTGGCATGTTATGAAGACTGATATAGCAAATACAGACTGAGATGAAGCAATATTCATCATTCTAAGGTTGCCCTAAGACACTCACGAAACATACACGTGTGTGTGTGCGCGCGCATACACACATTTTATTTAACCTTTAACTAGGCAAGTCAGTTAAGAACAAATTCTTATTTATAATGACTGCCTACTCCGGCCAAACCTGGACAACGCTGGGCCAATTGTGCGCCACCCTATGAGACTCCCAATCACGGCCGGATGTGATACAGCCTGGATTCTAACCACGGACTGTAGTGATGCCTCTTACACTGAGATGCAGTGCCTTAGACCAAGCCACTCGGGAACATGCAGTCTTTTTTTTTTTTTTTTACTCTACACTGCATTCTTACCTTTTCCAAGCAACAAAGCTAATTTTACCATTCAATAATAATTTAAAGTGATAATATCAATCAAATCATCTGAGTGATATCCACCACATATTTTAATTGGGATTATGGTCCATACAATTATCTAAAGGCACTAGAATTTCTATTATTTTTCAGTTTTACTGTAATATAACAATTTACCCTCAATAAATGAAGTCACCCATCATATTAGAGCAATACTTTTCAAATGCCAGTTAAAATATTTTAACAAAGGCACAGATTTATTCAAAAACTAAATTTGTCCATAGTACAGAACAGTAGTTTAATATGGCCATAACATTGAAATATTTAGAGCCATATTTATAAAATATGAGCTTACATTTCTTATTCAGTGTAAAGGGGAGATTTAGTAATAAGTTGCTCCTTTAAACCCACTCACGTCTGCATCTGCCATTGATGCTGGTTTAAATAAATCGTTGTCCCGGTCCTTTCACCAGTCAATAATTACTCACTTAAATATCTAACCAATAAACAGATGCACTATTATTCTCTTTCCAACGACTACAGTAAATTGTGAATTATAACGTGAAAACACCAGTCAAATGAAAACGAAAGAAAGCACATTACAGTCAAAGTGTACTCTATACTCCTGACAGCATACAAGTAGCGCACAACCATCAATATTTAAAAACTGATTAAGGTTTTAGCTGTAAGTGAAAAGAAGAAAATAGTATTCATCACAAGAGGTTGGTGGCACCTTAATTGGGGAGGACGGGCTCGTGGTAATGGCTGGAGCAGAATAGGTGGAATGGTATCATCATTCCATTCGCGCCGTTCCAGACATTTATGAGCCGTCCTCCCCTCAGTAGCCTCCACTGGTACTCATCTATATGGCCACTTAAGAATATTAACACGTCACTCACTTCTAAAATTCCTTCACTGTAGACAACTGCCAATTAAAATAGTCAAGTTTGAGAATTCTGTGTATGCTGCTAACCACAATCATTTGTTTTACAAAAAAGGACAGTGATGGCATTAGTTTCTGTAAATGCACACACACAATCTACATAAGGTGCTAGGTTTGGTTTGTTTCAAATTAGGTTTCTAACCATTTGCTTAGATTACTAAAATGATAGTTATAAAAATAAAGGAGACATAACAATATCAGTAAAAGTCTTTGGTAAAACTACAAAATGGGCTTTAACTCCATTACTATTGTCGCAAAAGCAGTTGGCATAGTTCTCACTTTCTGTCATTGAACCATTGAAAATAATGTTATACTAATTGTAACTTTTAATACATACTTTGAAAAGTAACTACACCACCACTTTGGTTCATTTGAGTCAAGTCCACATTAACTATGATATTAAAAATTGGGGTGAGCGGATTATTACAATGCACCATTTATTGTAGCCCAGTAGCATTAAGATTCTCCGCCACGAGACATTCTACAGCAGTACATTGATTAATGTAAATGTTTCGAAGATTCACTGGTACGTGTGACAGTGACTGAAACGAAAATTAACAAAATTTAATCAGTTTTAATCCAATGAGTCTTTGTTTAAGTGTTACTTTACTTGAACTATAGAAGTTATAAGCTTGCTATATAGCAAATGTTAAGTCATTGTTATGACGCCATTTTGATATATATTAAGTAAAACGTGTTCCTGATTAACTTGCGAGTGAGAATTTAGGCTACTGATGTCTGAAATCTGAACTGTGTATGCACAATAACATTCAAGAATCTAAATGCATTACAACTATATGTATATTTCTTTCTCTCAGCAGCAGAAAAGCATTCAGAAGTGAAGTGATCGACTCTACAGTATGCTAGACTGACAATACAAATATTAATTTTTTGTTTAACTAGGCATGTCAGTTAAGAACAAATTCTTATTTACAATGACGGCCTACCAGGGAACAGTGGGCTGACTGCCTTGTTCAGGGGCAGAACAACAGATAAAGGGCAGAACGACATATCTGGCAGTGAGATCTAGATTTATAGCTGGTAACGCATGATGCTAATAAGACATGCAATACAATAGTTTAGCCTGCCATTTTAACTTGATAAACATGAGGGAACACTACCTTTCTTCTTGTATGTTAGGAAAAACACGTTTTGTTTTTCTGAATTGCCATCCACGTAATTTCTAAATTGTTCTAACTAAGTTACAAATCGTGTACCTGGGAATATAAGGTTTTCGTTCTACTGAACATACTAATTGCTGTAAATATTAAAAGGACCAATATATATAGCAAGGAAAATACACATTTTGAACACAGTAGAAGGTCATTTCAATTAGATTAACCTAGCTAAGCACATTACACTGTCATATTTGAAAACACAATTTACAGGTTCAACACCACTGATGTCTTCTGTAAACACTACAGAATAATGTATTTCTTAAAACGAACAAGTCTAAAATGTATAGCAGAGCCTGTTTTTATATTGTTTACAAACAAGACCAGAGTTGTTTCCTTGCTTGCATACTCCCAAACATTAAATCAAAGATGGTCATTTGAAATTATACTGAAGCCAAACCAAAAAAAAGCACCATTGCCTGTTAAGACAAGGAAAATATATATTTTTTGCTTTGTTGTAAGCGTGAAGTCAGGAAACAGGCACTGACAAGATTTATATCTTCATACAACTATAATCTGAGGAAATACTTTGACAGAGGATTGGGGCGATACACTATGGCATATACATATAATGCAAAGTAAAAAATAAAGTAGACATATGTGTTCAGAAGCTTTGACTACCTGTCTGCTTTTACAACAATCCTCTAAACATCAATGCTCATGGTTATAATCTAAGGCAAGGCACTTGAGACTAGAGTAGAGGCCAAGTATCAGATATGTTCTAGACATGTTTGAGAGGCTAGTAGGAATCCTATAAAATTCACCATGTCAGACTTCTGTACAGCAAGACATGCTCCTCTAACAACTACATAACAAACAATTCAGTAATCACTAAAAGACAGACTAATTGATTTCCTAACTGCTTTAGCATAAAATGTGCCTTACTGATATTACAGCTGCTGGTTATGCCTAAAATGCATTCAAAAGTGTGCACTTATTTGATGGAAAATGTTAATTAAACAATGAAAAGTAGAAACTATTGTTTTGTACTTTTCTATGAAAACTAACAAGATATATAGAACTATACCATGATTTAACAATAGGAAACATTAAATATTCTAGTATGTTTCACAGTACACAAAAGCTTGATACATTAGCATATTAAGAAAAAAATATATAAATCTAACAAACAAAAACAAAACTACAAAAACAGCTCAAAGCGAAATTCTAAAATACCCTTTAACAAATTCCCAGGTCAACAAAGTGCTTTACAAGAAATCAATCTTCACAAAGATGGTCGCAATAAAAATAATGTTTTACTGATGTTTTAGTGATAGTCAAAATTAGGCCCACTTGAACTATGGATACCCAAACTTTTAGGAAAATGTAAGTGATCCATTACAATATAAAATAACATACTACATTTAAGTACTTGATTTATCAAACACCATTTATGTAGTTCAATTACTACATGAAATACTGAAACACAAAATGCTATTTAGAAAATGTAAGCATACTATATGTATTAGTAGTTCTTCAAAGGGCAAATTCCTAAGGAGTACCTTGAATAATTGTACATCACCACTTCAATATTTTTGTCTTACAGTATGGACATTCTGATTTACTAGGTGCACAGTTCTTACAAAGTACATAATGTTGGCAAGGCTGCAGGACTATGCAACGATCATGCGTTTGGCAAACTATACATTTCTTTGACTGAAGCTGATATATTACCTGTGTTGGGAAGAGAAGAGGTCATATCAGAAACAACAGAATAACTCAATACAATGAATCCATGCAAGATCTGTAATAAAAAAAAAAACATGCTTCACTGGGCTAAATAGTCTGCCATAATTTACCATTATAAATAAGAATGTGTTTAGTATCTGGCCCTTCTTACCCCGTCTATAAGGTCTATGTCAGTGCGCAGCTGGCTCTGGATGGAGTGGAGCTTTGGTAGAGGGAGCTGGTCCAGTTCTCCATAGCTTCTAAGCAGGGGAGTGCCAGGGGAGCGACACAGCACGTCAAAGTCCCCCTGGAGCTCCTTCAGCTTGCGCTCTGTGTCCTCTCGCTTCTGCTCCGCCAGCTGCCGCTCCGCCTCGGCAGACTTTGCTTGTTCTTTTGCATCATGGGAGTCTTTCTGCCAGGCCTCACATGCCTGGAACAGACAGAGACATGTCAAATATATCATTGGTTTAACAAGGGTCAGGATGTATTGCTTACTGAGGCAGTGCCTTTTAGTTCATGTATGGGACTGGTGTCTTACCTGCTTGACCTGGTGCCAAGCATCTTCCCACTGCTTGATCTTCCGCTTGGTCTCGTCCAGCTCCCTGAAGAGCCGGCTCAGGTCAGCGCTGCTGCTCACAGTAGTGGAGCCCAGACTGCTGAACACTGGTGACAGGCTGGGAGAGAAGTTGCCACTCACAAAGTCCCATATGCTGCTAGCTCCCCCATTCAAACCTACAAGGTGGGATCAGGACAATTGTTTAATGTCAAAGTGCAAAAAAAAACAGTAGAGTGATGTATTAATGAATAGTTGATGATGCCTCTAAAGGTAAAATAATAATGCCCACTCTTGCATGTTTGTCAAGATTGCTTGTAAATATTATATTGTTGTTAACTTACCCAGAGAGTTCTGAGAGGAGGTAGGTGTTCCTAGAAGGCCATGCTCAGGTTTGGTTAGCAGGCCCTGAGGCTGACTCTGCTGGGGAGCCATTCCTGACAGCAGGCACTGAGACAGGGAGCTCAGAGGGGAGGCAGAGAGCGATGAGTTGGAATTCAATGAAGAGGACCGTGCAAGGGAGCCAGGAATGTTGACCGGAGCGGATCCTCCCAACATCCTTTGACCTAGAGGGCAACAGGAAGCAGAAATCAATTTCACAATTTAAAACGCAGAACACACTGTTAAGTCAATTGTGGTCAATGTTACAAACAAGGTTTGCTTACTTAAACCAATACTTTTGTTTTCTTGCTCCTCAAACTCTTTATCAAGAGAGGCAACATTGATGTCACAAAAATTAATGTCAAGTGCGGAACCTGAAAGAAAAGGCAAGTTGTTTGTTTTAGAAAAATAAGTATTCCTTGTATAAAGAAGTACATTCACCTCTAAAACAAGTGAGCACAATACAAGTACACCTACCTATAACTGACTCCACAGTATTGCTCCCAGGATAGAATGGGGTTGCTTTTGCATTCATTGTTGATAAGGTGGTGGGTGAGGAACTATCCGAGCCAATACTGGAGGCCAGGCTAGATGTTATACTGGAGGTTATGCTGGATGTCAGAGGGTTCATCCCAGAGAATACACTATTGTGTGTCTGTAAAATAGGCGTTCATAGTAAGGCATTGTTTAATCAATAGTGTCAATGTTGAGCAATACTTAGCTTTACTACATTGGTGGTTGGTTAAGTAGTAAGACAAGGCACAGATACCATGCCTGGTCTTATGCTTTAGATGGGAGATCATGAATAGGCCTTTATCAATAGTCGATTAGACGGGTACCAATGACTTTGAAATTATAACAGCAAAACCCTTTTGCCTCTACATATCACTAGCAGTGTTTACCCTAGGATTTTTCTCAGCAAAGGTGGCAAGCAAACAAAATCAACAGGAGCACCATGCCATGACATTTGGGGAATTTTAGATTCTCCCTGTCTAGTTTTTATTTTGGTGATTGTTAGTTCTCAAAGATTATCTTACATAAAAATATATAGCTCCATTATCTTTTCTACATACGTTATATCTGTTTTAGTCCTTTTAAGTTTACACTAAATTAATATAGGGGAATCAGGGAATACAAAGGCAGTGGCATGCTTTAGTTCTTCACCTGCTTGTCTTGGTCGCTATGTCCCTTATGGTTCTTTATCTGAAAACAGACAGCACATTCACATGACCCAACACTTAAACCCAGCAATTGGCGTGCCTTAGAAAGCCAACACCTTTCTTAAAAAGTGAAGAAAATTCTGTTAATAATCAGTCATCTGCAACCCTATCAGAGAGAGAACATGTCCAATGTTATGACCACAACACATTAAGACAGTCTAAAACTAAATAAGCAGACATTTGTTTTGTAACTAATAGATAACATGAATACAAGTTGCATATCCAAACATAATGCCTAATCTACGTTCATAAAATGTTAAGCACAACACTGAATTGACCTGGAAACGATTCTCTATTTTGACTCGGTTGTTAATTTCAGTATTCACCAAGTCACACAAGGCATCACAAATTATAGAAAATGACGTAACCCACCAAAAAAAAAAGACTGACAAATAATTGAACATACAAATAAATTTAAATTCTGAATCAAATGAATGGAAACTATGACCAAAGTGTGTGTAGCAGTGCAGGCCCTACACTAAGCTGAGTGCAGGGGTTTTTTCCATAAGGATGGGGAAAGAGAGAGAGGGAGAGCAGTCTTCTTGTAGTACCTGATCCTCACGTTCAAAGCCCGGAGCTTTGGGATAGTTAGACGTCAGAGATGACACACTTGATGTGGTGGACTCTGAACATAAGCTACCATTAGTTAAGCATTTGGACCTGCCGATGGGTCCAATTGGGGACAATGAACTGTTGCTTGGCGTTACTGTCGGACTATTAGAATATGAAACCTGAGGAAGAGAAGTACACATGGTCTTAACAATAGGGTTGTAGAGCCAGCCAAACAATCCCAGCTTTCTTAATGAGGCCAGAGAGCAGAAGATAGCTGAAGATGTTTAGATGGAATACTGGCTTCAGAGAGAGACAATTACACTGAACTGTTAAGGTTTGGTTTCTGTTGAATATTCTATTCATTTGAATATAGGCTGTATATTTCTTGGTACACTAGTACTAAATGATGTTACAGACTAGTGAAATACAAATCAAGTACAGAAAGCAGAAGAACAGAAAATGACAAGAATATACAAAACAAAAGGTGTGACAAATAAGGAAAGTTAAAAGCTTTAATATTTTATATAATCTATTCAGGGTCTAATCTATAATTGTATCTAATCTATTGACAGCATGTTTTTCATACAAACTGAGATGCCTTTGTAAAAGACAGTGGAGAGAAGCAGAGAGGGACTAGTAATCCGATAACATACAATCCCCACTTGGTCGTTGTTGCTGCTGCTGATGGAGTTGGCACTGCTGCCCCACTCGCTGACTGGACCCTCTGAATACTGCTGAGAGCCCAGCTTGGCCTGGGAGCCCGACTGCATTGCTGTTAGCAATGAGTTCATGGTCTCTTCTGTGGAGGGAATTCCTGAAAAGTACACAATCACAGACAGGAGGTTAACTTTTAAAGGTTGTAAACCAGCAAGACAGTGTTTACTTATTTTGAGGAGTTTCACTTACTTTCTACATGCGCAAACGCACAGAATGGCCCCCTAGGACAATAACCAGTTTGCCTCATGTCATTGCATTTGGTGGATTTGTAGATCTGAAGTAAGAAAGACAGGTTCTCATAACTGTGTCATTTTCCCAAAAAAGGTTTGACAGATTCCCCATTGCAAGAGACGAAATGTGCTAAGCGTTTCTGAGTGTCCAACATTCCACTTACCTCTGGGTGGAACTGCTGTTCAGTGCGTGAGTGACAGTATTGACAGCTGTCTCCACTGTCACACTTCGATGGCTCTCCCCACTCATCCCCATGTTTCACATTGGGACATGGAGTTGACCTGACACATCATTCAAGGGGTTTAACTTACATACAAATGCTCAGGCTACATATTACAGAATTATTACACAGTTGTCAAAAGGCTTAGTTTTTAATCGTTTGACAGTCTCAATCTCCTACCTGTATTTGAACTTGCGTGGATTTCGTCTTCTGTCTCTACTATTGTGGTAGTGGGGGCAGGCATAGCCCTGTCTGCATAGTCGTGGAGGCTTGGTGCACTGCTCTGTTTTGTAGTTCGCCAAAACAAAATTGGTGTCTGGAAGGAAAACACAGAGTATTGTTACATGCACACAATAAAACGATAATTGTGAATAGTCAGATTAATATAATAGTTTGATTTAAACGTTAACATGCTTTTCAAGAAGAACAGTTTCCCTAATAATCCTGTCTACATGGACACATCTGAAATCAGGCTTCCTAATGGGACTTTGATAAATGCAGAAAAATCACTAATCAAAATAAACGTTCTACCACAGCGAACATGTTAATTTTGTTAAAATTACCTAATGGGACTGAGTTTTTCAGAGCTCACTTTACACAAAAGAAGGAAGCTTTCTCTGCTCGTGCTAGCAGCATGATCAAATACGCCGCTGTAACTCTGATAAAGGCATTTACATGCCCTAATAATTTGAAAGATTGTTTAGAAAACCAGGTGTATGCTTACTACCATTAAGGTAAGCAAAGTAAGGTGTTTACATGACCAACGCCATACTCTGCCTTCTGCCATAATGCGTTTAATTATTAGTGTGCATGTAAACATACTCATTTGTAAGACATTCTGTTCTTGACCAAATGCCAAAATATAATGCAACAGGGTCAAGGAAATCGAATCTAATCAATAGAAAAGTTGTGGCACTAGGTGACACCACCACCAGAATGTGTCTGCTGCTCACCATGCCACCGGGGGTCCTCTGTAAGAGTCTTCTCTATCATGGCTTGGCTGGCCAGTACTCCAGGCTGTAGATCAGGGATACCCTCTCCAGATCCCAACTGGCCATTCTGGAGGGCTTCCTGTGCCTGGATCTCTCTGTGCACATGAAGAAGATCAGTCAGAGAGCTACTACACAAAAAAAAAGAAAAAAAAAAAAGAGGAAGAGACAAATGTAGAGTATTCAGGCAATGCCTTGCCCTTAGACTTTTTCTGCTCAAAAGTTGCTAGGCAACACTTGAGCATGCCTCTGATACCACATTTAATGTTTTTGTTGAATAATTTCAAGCTCCTATTCCTTAATGTGACGTTAGACAGGTTATTGCAATCTTCTAGTGATAGGCATTTAAAATGTCCAAATATGAACCTATGGTTCATAGTAAAATAGCAAATGTATGTTATTGTTAAGCTTAAGTCTATTGCTTGCATCATACAGATTTTGGCCTACTTTTTGTATCCATCTCATTTGGCATGTGGGGATATTACGTCAAATATACCACAATCTTTCATCTCATTAAAGAAATCACCATAATGTAGCACTTTCATTGTTTGCACTTTATTAGGCAGTGAATTTCTCCCTATTGATACTTAACAAAACCAACATCAACCCTGGCAATAAGTACACCATGACTGATGTCTGAAGAGAAAATGTTACTTTCATCTGCTTTTAGCCCCAGACAATGTGAGGCATCAGGAAGGCTAACTGAGCTAAGAAAATAGATGAACACCCTTCATTCTCCCACTGCCATGTATGGGCATGTACTGGAGTGAATGCAGACTATTTTGAGCCTATTATCACTTCAGCCGAGACAGCTAGACCTACTATGTCGAATCAAAGTTACACTAACAATGGTAGAGAAGGGGTTGACAGCCATCTTCAAAAATATAGTCTACTGGTAAATTTAAGAATTTCCCCAATGTTATGATGCATGAATGGAATCAGTTGGTACATTGTCAGTGCATGGTCAGACCATTTATCCTTGTGTACTTAGCTAACTGGCTTAACAAGCCTGTTCACAAGTGTTGAAGGTACGATACCTTGTGAACAGTGGCATGAAGGCACGATAGATCACCTGATATCGTAGACAGGGGGGCGGAGATCATGTGGGCCATGGGCAAAGGCGCAGTGTAGACCGTTCTTCACGCAGTGCCCGCGGGCATCGGTTTCATGGATACAGGTACCAGTCTTGTAATAGCGAAGATGGTACTTGCGCTCTGTGTCACCAGTGGTCCGGTGCAAGTAAGGACAGCTAGACAGGAAAGAAAACAATGATTAGACAAATGCAGACTTCCTCATTAAAATAAGGATTTGATACAATCTGCATAAAATTGTTTTCATTCCACAGATTTAAATTACAAGGAAACAGGCAGAGGCTTTTTTAAATTATTTTTTATTTAACTAGGCAAGTCAGTTAAGAACAAATTCTTATTTACAATGACGGCCTACCAAAAAGGCAAAAGACCTCCTGCGGGACGGGGGCTGGGATTAAAAATAAACACAAATATAGGACCAAACACACATCACAACAAGAGACA
This sequence comes from Thymallus thymallus, assembly GCA_023634145.1. Taxonomy (NCBI): domain Eukaryota; kingdom Metazoa; phylum Chordata; class Actinopteri; order Salmoniformes; family Salmonidae; genus Thymallus; species Thymallus thymallus. The sequence continues at coordinate 25,909,775 of CM042397.1, forward strand.
AAACAACAACATGTTTGTACCAAAACATGGTACAAACATTATTGGGCACAGACAACAGAACAAAGGGCATGAAGTTAGAGATGACAATACATCACGCAAAGCAGCCACAACTGTCAGTAAGAGTGTCCATGATTGAGTCTTTGAATGAAGATATTGAGATAAAACTGTCCAGTTTGAGTGTTTGTTGCAGCTCGTTCCAGTTGCTAGCTGCAGCGAACTGAAAAGACAAGCGACCCAGGGATGTGTGTGCTTTGGGTACCTTTAACAGAATGTGACTGGCAGAACAGGTGTTGTATGTGGAGGATGAGGGCTGCAGTAGATATCTCAGATAGGGGTGAGTGAGGCCTAAGAGGGTTTTATAAATAAGCATCAACCAGTGAGTATACAGAGATGACCAGTTTACAGAGGAGAATAGAGTGCAGTGATGTGTCCTATAAGGAGCGATGGTGGCCGAATGGTAAAGAACATCTAGCCACTCGAGAACACTAAAGGAATGAGTTACAGAACATGCCTCCCTGTATTAGTGGCAACCGTTCTTCTTGGTGCTTAATATGCTCATCAGACAAACAAAAATGTAGCCAATGCCGAAAGTGGGAGTCAGAGGAATGCAACGCCTTTTATAGATACAGCGCTCCGACAGGCTTTGATGTATGGTGAGGAATTGAACAGAAATAATAGTAACGTCGCTGTTAATGTGCCCAGATTCACATTGAAAAACGCTAGATAACCAATAATTCTCAAATACAGCAAAAGCTTCTTACTCGGATAGCAACAGTAACCATGGCAACAGATGGGATGTCACGAGAAGAGGGCAGCTACTGGTAGAATGAGGAATAGAGTGTGCAAGTGCTCGCTCTCAGGCAGAGATCAAATATTGTATAGAAATGTCAATATGACAGCTGGTTGAATTGAAAAACATTTTACCTACTGCTGTGAAATTCCAAATACGCTTATATAGGAAACCTGAACTCAGGCTCTCAATGATAAACATCTCAATAAAGGATTCAGTATGCTACACATTTGCCACAAACACTTGTAACATCACAGCTAGTCTCTACTTCTAGATATCACTAAAAGGTGGTCTGACCCAAGCACTTTAACCAGACCTGTGCCATTGAGGATTGTCACTGAACTAGTGATTGAGACGTTTCAAGTTACTCAATTTCTTTATGGTGCTCTGACACAAATAGGCCTAACTTATAGGAGTGGCTTGAATATCATGTTTCAGAGCTGTTTTCCTTGGTGTTGGTCAGCATATTTCTCAAGATATAACCTAGAACTTAAATCCTGTTTTATTACATAGGGTAGGTTATTGGCTACATAGCCTGCTTCCTTTCAGTGAACCCTTAATTCTGTTAATTTTGTAGAGGGACACAGACAATATTAAAATGTCCATATTTTCACTTTAACTGATAGAGCTGCCAGTAAGGATACTCACAAATATGTCTGTTCCAGTAGGCCAAGTATGGGCATTTTGTAATATTACTCAGGACAGGTTAGTAGGGCTGGGAAATTCACGATACTATCACGATACGTAGGTGCCGATGTGATATGTATTGCGATTGGCTCTCTATTTAAAAAGAAGACAGAACAAGCTATGAAGGAAGAATACTGGAGTTTTGGTGCAGGTACCACCAACTAGAGCAAATATAATATTGCAATATCGTCAATATGATATATTGTCAAAATACACTTGGGAACTAAATACTGTAGCTTTTATTTTAGGTAGATGCAGATGAACTGCTCATCTATGCATTTATTCTTCCTTCGGTGTCTACCCGCACCCCCACAAGCCTTCTCATATGTAATTTCTCAAGTGACAAACTGTATCCACACAACTTACTATATCATGTAAAAAAGATTTTAGGCTACATCTATTACCATTTGTTTCTGCTATCATTATCATGTCTTTACAAATGTGTTGGCAAAGATGGGCTCACTAGGCCTATTCTTTGTTAAATATTTCAGTAGATTGATGTCACACCAGTATTGAAAACTACAGTTCTGAAAATGTGCAGAAGTGGTATACCCCAAACATTCAAAATATGTTCCTCTGATTTTGTCACAAAAATTAAGTGAAATTAACTGATGCTTTGGGGGTTGGGCCTAGAAATGCTGCAGCAGCTATTAAATAATACAGCAAGAATAGTACAAACACTTACATACTCCATTTCTACCCCTCAGTACATCTCTATTATTTAACATAAAATAGACGTTATGCTTAGGCTGAGCTGATACTTGAATTAGGAAGTGTCTCTTGTATTGTATGTGCATGAAATCACACGGAAACGTATCAATTCATGCTACTTAGGTTTCAATGAACATAATGACACAGTTCATGTAGTAAATACCAGACACTTCTATGTATAACTTTACTTGTGGCAAAATTAAGGATACAAATACAAAGCAGGAACTCGTTCAAAGCGACCTCATTTTCAACGGACTCCGGAACGATTAACATTGCTTGCTCGACCAATGGGAGAAGGCTATATGAAAAGGCGGTTCAATCACGAGCAAGAAAACAGGGGGTGTGTTCATAGTTTCCTGCAAGCTAGATAAAGAAGCTCAACCCCACTCGCCAGCTCAAAACAGACGTGTCCAGCGAGAAATACAAAAGAAAATTCATGAAATGACAATGAATGTGGCTAAATCATTCAGTTGGTTCCGCATTATTGAGAACGGCTGTCGTCCCACTCAAGGGGCATACGAGGCAATGCGGATAATTAGTTTGAACAATAGACAAGTCAACAACACCATGTGCAAGCTAGGTCATCACCAAGCTCGTGGTGCGAGCTGAATTCTGTGCAAGTCGATCATTCACTTCAGGAATTCGCAAGAATCTGACTTCCTAATGAAACAATGCAGCATCCATAAAATATTAGCAACACTGTCAAGTGTGCAGACTAAACTGTCAAACCACTCATAATTTGCGCTAATTCTCAACCGTAATGAACAGCCACAATATTGATATTTATAAGCATGATACAGTAGCAACAATCTAACCAGAATATTATAATAATTCACTGGGTGGAATCTTCACACTTACTCCTCTCCGTCTGGGCAAATGCCTGTAGTCTCGTCATATTTTGTGCAATAAACATCAGGGCTGTAGTTAAAAGTTCCATCTCTTCTTCTAATCGGTCGTCTTCGCCTCTGGTTGAGGAAATGCCAATGAAAACATGTAAAGGGTCTATGTTGTGTGCACTTGTGCTGCAAGAATAGAGGGCACTGTTCGGTTCTGAACTCCTTCAAATATCTGCAAAATGGAAAGACAAAGGCCGTGTTAATGAAAGACAGCACCAGACACCGTGTGAAAACAAAGTATCGGAGTCCAAAACTCAAGGGGGAATATCACATCTAATTTTGATAGTAACGTTACATCTTCGCTATTTTAATTTAAAGTAGACAATATAAGGTCAAGTTAATTACATAACATTTTACACCATCTACAACAAATTTTTTATTGTAAAATGCAGCTACATAGCTAGTGTCAATCACTCATGAACTGCTAAAACTACTTGGTAGTGATAGCTAGTAGCTATCTACTTTGACTATTCACATACAATCCACGCAAGATTTTCGACGTTGCACTCGATCAAACAACCAGAACGTACGTCAAAACACACGCGTAGACAGACAGCAAATAAGGCCGAGATGGAAAGAGGAAAAGGATAACACTGCTGGCTGGCAAGCCATTCAACTTCGCTAACGTTACCCAGTCCACGCTAGCAAGATGACTGTCTAGCTAACATTAACCACCAACCAAGTTCCTGCGAATTACGCTTTTTAAAATGTTAAAACTCTTTATGTGGAAACATTTACGGTCATACAATACAATTATCCAAACAATGTGTTTAAATTAAGTTACTGTATCAATTTGAATATGTGGAGAGCTAGCAAGTCAGCGCTAGGCTGGCTGCGTGCATTCGGACGAATTTACAAAAGGAAAAGCACCATGTTTTACTGCACTACGAGTGAAGAAATATCAAGCAGTCCAACTATAAAACAATATTCTGTGCATAAAAGAACACCGGTATTTAAACGAAACCGTGTTTTTGTTCCTTTAACGTTTGCTTTACTTACGTATAGTGGGTTGGTTTCTCGGTTTGAGGAGAACCGTTCGCCGCCGTTTTCGAAACCGACGGCATTTTCAGTCAAAACAATGAAACACGCCTGCGCGAACTGTCCGTTTCGTTCCATTTGCGTATGGAGTGAGATTTGTTCCTTTATTCTGTAAATGTTTCTGTCACGATCCGTGCGTATATTCCACATAACTCACAAATCAAACTATGTTCGAATATATTAAAAAATATTTCATAAAACAAAACTATAGTCCAAAACTATATGTAAAAATATATATATTTCACAAATTAAACCATAATCCGTGAATATGTATAAATAACACAAATATTCACCATAAATCAAAAATAAATATGAACTGTAAAATATATTCAACATAGCTCAAAAAAATAAAACAAACATTTGAACAAATGTAGAACGATGTGTGTAAATGTTCAGAAATCCCGAACATTTACAACTGTGGAATGTGCACTAGCACATTCAAAAAGTGCTAGTGGATCTGAATTCTGTACTTACAGCATTCTTTTATTTATTTTGTCTGTCGATGTATTACAATCCATGAAAATGGATTCAGATGAGTCAGCTATCTCCATTCATTGGGATACTCTTTGTAAATATTCAGACCCTTTACTCAGTACTTTGTTGAATCACTTTTGTCAGAGTTCACAGCATAGAGTCTTCTTGGGTATGAAGCTACAAGCTTGGCACACCTGTTTTTGGGACGTTTCCCCCATTCTTCTCTGCAGATCATCTCAAGTTCTGTCAGGTTGGAAGGCTGAACGTTGTTGCACAGCTATTTTCAGGTCTCTCCAGAGATGTTCGATCGGGTTCTAGTCTGGGCTCTGGCTGGGCCACTCAAGGACATTCAGAGACTTGTCCCGAAGCCACTCCTGCGTTGTCTTGGCTGTGTGCCTAGGGTCGTTGTCCTGTTGGAATATGAACCTACCGCTGAAAAACATCCTCACAGCATGATGATGCTTCTGTCTGGCCACTCTACAATAAATGCCTGATTGGTGGAGTGCTGCAGCGATGGTTGTCCTTCTGGAAGGTTCTCCCATCTACACAGAGGAACTCTAGAGCTCTGTCAGAGTGACCATCGGGTTCTTGGCCGGGGGCCAGTTCTAGGAAGAGTCTTGGTGGTTCCAAACTTCATTTAAAAATTATGGAGGCCACTGTGTTCTTGTGGACCTTCAATGCAGCAGACATTTTTTGGTGCCTTGACACAGTCCTGTCTCGGCGCTCTACAGACAATTCCTTCGACCTCATGGCTTGATTTTGGCTCTGGCATGCACTATCAACTGTGGGACCTTATATAGACAGCTGCGTGCCTTTCCAAATCATGTCCAATCAATTGAATTTACCACAGGTGGACTCCAATCAAGTTGTAGAAACATCTCAAGGATGATCAATGGAAACAGGATGCACCTAAGCTCAATTTCGAGTCTCATAGCAAGGGGTCTGAATACTTATGTAAATAAGGTATTCATGTTTTTTAAAAATTATACATTTAAAAAAATCATTATGGGGTATTGTGTGTAGATTGCTGATGATTGTTTTTTATTTAATCAATTTTAGTATAAGGCTGTAACACAACAAAATGTGGAAAAAGTTAAGGGGTCTGAATACTTTCAGAAGGCACTGTATTTACAGATTATATATTTATTTGTGACTTATGGTCAAGGTTTTTACATATTCACGGGTTATGGTTTAATTTGTGATTTAAATCAAACATATATACGGATTATGGTTTGTGAAATATTTGTATATATTCACAGATAATTGTTTTATTTGTGAGTTACACTATAAAACATTTCCCTGTAAATTGACAGCATTATACTGGCATCAGAGTTGCCAGCTTAATACTGTCATTTGGTTTACAGCAGAGATGCTGTAATATATTTTATGGTACTATTTTCCTTATTGTAAAACATATTACAGCATCCCTGCTGTACATTTACAGGGATGATGTAATGTTTTACAGCAAGGAAAATAGTACTGTGAAATATATAACAGCATCTCTGCTGCAAAGCAAAATTACAGTATTAAGATTGCAATTCTTGTGCCAGGATACTGCTATAAATTTACACTGAAATTCTCCCTGAAATCTAAATGTAAGAAAAACAATACATTTGTAGATACAATACATTTATTCAAAGTGGTAACAACATAGAAAACAAATTAAACAACATAATTGACTATATAAGTAACAACAGTTAACACATATGTAATCAAATAAAAGCATAATTACAATCCTAATTTAAAAACTGTATTGTGTGTGTGGGTTGTGGGGGAGAGAAATACAAAGAGCGAGAGGGAGTTAAAATTGGGATTGTGTACAATCATAGATCTATGATCAGGGGCAACTCTATTTGGGGTAAGGGGGTTCAGAGGTGGTTAAACACACAATGGGACAGTTTGGGCAGGAGAGCATCCGGGAGAGAGAAGTCAGCGCAGTATCAGGTGTTCCTAGTGGGGCTCCCTAACAATCCTTCTCAGTTCTGATTTGTCAGCTCTTCTCACCCCTAAGTCAAGCATAGAGCAATACATAATAGAATGAGACACAGAGAGCACCACTCAGTGGTTAAAAAGATAGGTGACAAGGGACATATCAAGCTGGTGTCACGTGTGAGTATGTGTGTGTGTGCTTACCTCACTAGAGGTATTCATTCAGAACAGCTGGCTTCCTCAGGGCCACCTTGTCATGCACTTTGTTCCATCTTCAGGGTTCATCATCTTGGGTTGATTCAGACCTGGAATCTGTATAGCCATACTGTATATCCAATATAACTTACAAAATCAATTGAGGCATTGAACAAATACAAATAAGACATCTAGATACACCTTCAAATCCTAGCTTACTAATAAAATATTGCTATAGCCTACACAATACTCAAAATGATTTAACCAGACTCACAACATGTTCCTTTCTTTCTGTGCCACCAAATGTTTGCATACTACTAGTAAAGTGAATAGGTTTAGCTAATACTGTAACATTATGGAACAATGTTGTTTAAATTTATAAAATGGTTAGCATGGAGAGGCTATACAGACACGACTGCAAAACAATGACTTACCGCATGTCGCGCAGCTGAGAGCCGAGTGAACCGAATCACAAGATGTCTATCTATCTATCTATCTATCTATCTATCTATCTATCTATCTATCTATCTATCTATCTATCTATCTATCTATCTATCTATCTATCTATCTATCTATCTATCTATCTATCTATCTATCTATCTATCTATCTATCTATCTATCTATCTATCTATCTATCTATCTATCTATCTATCTATCTATCTATCTATCTATCTATCTATCTATATTATAAACAAGTCAAGGTACCTACCCAGCAGCAATATTAATCTACTTCACAGCCGATTCAAGTAGATATTTAATAAAATATCTCAACCGACAGTATGAGGTTGGCGCCTGAAACGGTCAAACGGATAATTTGAATGTACAGTAGGCATAAACTATTACTGTAAAGAATTACAGTAGCCTATGTTAGAGCAATTTTTACAGGCTTCCGATTACAGTTAATACAGTTTGTCCGCATTTTACCCATAATGCAGTGCTATGTACAGCATTAATGCTGTAAAACACGTATGATATTTTACTGTGCAATCTAAAGGGTTTTACTGTTGAGATTACAAAAAAGTCTTACAGTATATGTTACATATAGGTACGTGTTAGACACATAATAAAGAAACACATCTTCACCACTGTAGGGAAACCAGAGAAAAACTAAAAAAATCAAATGCAGGCCAGCCAGATCCAATAGCTGGTTTCTTTGGGCTGGTTCATATGAATGCAGTGTCATACATAGCAAGCCACAAGCCAAACGGCACACAGCTTGGCACATATGCTTTTCTGTGTCTTTCACTCTGACCATAATACAATTTACAACTTCCATAGACTGATCAGACTATTGAGGAGTAGCCTACAATAGGCCAATACATTATTTAATGAACTTGCACATACAGTGGGGAGAACAAGTATTTGATACACTGCCGATTTTGCAGGTTTTCCTACTTACAAAGCATGTAGAGGTCTGTAATTTTTATCATAGGTACACTTCAACTGTGAGAGACGGAATCTAAAACAAAAATCCAGAAAATCACATTGTATGATTTTTTAATAATTAATTTGCATTTTATTGCATGACATAAGTATTTGATCACCTACCAAACAGTAAGAATTCCGGCTCTCACAGACCTGTTAGTTTTTCTTTAAGAAGCCCTCCTGTTCTCCACTCATTACCTGTATTAACTGCACCTGTTTGAACTTGTTACCTGTATAAAAGACACCTGTCCACACACTCAATCAAACAGACTCCAACCTCTCCACAATGGCCAAGACCAGAGAGCTGAGTAAGGACATCAGGGATAAAATTGTAGACCTGCACAAGGCTGGGATGGACTGCAGGACAATAGGCAAGCAGCTTGGTGAGAAGGCAACAACTAAGATATAACTCAGAAACATGCCACCTACAGAAGTTCTCGGATGACTCTGCTATTGTAGGGTGCATCAGGGGTGGGCAGGAGGAGGAGTACAGGAGCACAATCAGTGACTTTGTGTTGTGGTGTGAGCAGAACCACCTTCAGCTCAACATCAGCAAAACAAAGGAGATGGTGGTGGACTTCAGGAGAACCAAGACACAACTGACTGCAGTCCCTATACAGGGGATGGATGTGGAAATGGTTGGGTCATACAAGTTCCTGGGAGTCCATATGGACAACCGGGGCCCTGTACAAAAAGGGCCAGAGCCGACTCAACTTTCTGAGGAGGCTCAGGTCCTTCAACGTGTGCAGTAACCTACTGCATACCTTCTACCAGTCTGTGGTGCCATCTTTTTTGCAGTGGTGTGCTGGGGAGCAAACATCAAAGCCGGTGATGCTTCTCGGGTAAATAAGCTGATCAGGAAGGCTAGCTCTGTCCTGGGGATGAGCCTTGACACTCTAGAGGAGGTGGCGGAGAGACGGATTCTGGCCAAACTGCTGGCCATCATGGACAACGTCACCCACCCTCTGCACGCTATGGTTATGACGCAGAGGAGCACTTTCAGTCACAGACTGATCCCACCACGGTGTGCCAGAGAGCGCTACAGGAGGTCCTTCCTGCCGGCGGCAGTTAGACTATATAATGCCTCACCGGGGTGCCGTGCCGTCGGCAACATAGATCTGGAACTGTTGGGGTGCTAGGACCTAGTTTAACAATTATGCATCCATCCGTGAGTAACTCTGGTCCGTCAGCACTCATCCACTCAGGACCTATTTATTCATACAGGTCTGTATATACATACTCATGTACAGTTGTTATATTATATCACATGCAATATTGTAAGTAATTATTGGACTTAACTTACGTAGGCATTCACTCAGGAATGCATATTAGTATCCTGCCAGTTGCACCTTTTCTCATTGCTTTTAGTATATCGAATGTGCAATACGTGCAGTTGTCTGTAATTAAACCCTGCGCACTAAGGACTGTATTTTAAGGGAATTACTATTATTACCCCAAATGATATCATACACACATTTAGCTATTAAAGTATCTCTTCCTGTCATTTACCTGTACAGTTTGTGTATCCATGCAAGTATTCACTTATCTGTAAATATAACTGTATACCTAACTGTACAGCTAATTTAACCATGCAAAATTTTCACTTACCTGTTCATTTACCCAGTCTGTCTATTAAGTAAACTATTATTAACCTCGCTCATATCATACGCATTTTTAGCTACTGAAGTATTTCTCTGCCATCGACCTGTATAGTATAGTTAACCATCCAACATCCACCAATGTATAGTGTACATATTCAGCCAACCACTCATACTATGCAATGTCTTTTTATAGCTTTTTTTGCACTCCAGATATCTTGTATTTCTATACTTTTTCATACTGCCACTCTATGTATCATGTACCGTGTATCTGTCTTTTGTGTACTTTCGTTGTGGCATTTTGCACCTGCCCTGTGTTTTGTTGTAGCTGCTTAACAATGAAATTTCCCCCCCGGGGGATCAATAAAGTACCTATCTATCTATCTATAAATCTTGGCGCAATTATTAGAAAATGGAAGAAGTTCAAGATGACGGTCAATCTCCCTCGGTCTGGGGCACCATGCAAGATCTCACCTCGTGGGGCATCAATGATCATGAGGAAGGTGAGGGATCAGCCCAGAACTACACGGCAGGACCTGGTCAATGACCTGAAGAGAGCTGGGACCACAGTCTCAAAGAAAACCATTAGTAACACACTACGCCGTCATGGATTAAAATCCTGCAGCGCACGCAAGGATGTCCAGGCCCATCTGAAGTTTGCCAATGACCATCTGGATGATCCAGAGAAGGAATGGGAGAAGGTCATGTGGTCTGATGAGACAAAAATAGAGCTTTTTGGTCTAAACTCCACTCGCCGTGTTTGGAGGAAAAAGAAGGATGAGTACAACCCCAAGAACACCATCCCAACCGTGAAGCATGGAGGTGGAAACATCATTCTTTGGGGATTCTTTTCTGCAAAGGGGACAGAACGACTGCACCGTATTGAGGGGAGGATGGATGGGGCCATGTATCGCGAGATCTTGGCGAACAACCTCCTTCCCTCAGTAAGAGCATTGAAGATGGGTCGTGGCTGGGTCTTCCAGCATGACAACGACCCGAAACACACAGCCAGGGCAACTAAGGAGTGGCTCCGTAAGAAGCATCTCAAGGTCCTGGAGTGGCCTAGCCAGTCTCCAGACCTGAACCCAATAGAAAATCTTTGGAGGGAGCTGAAAGTCTGTATTGCCCAGCGACAGCCCCGAAACCTGAAGGATCTGGAGAAGGTCTGTATGGAGGAGTGGGCCAAAATCCCTGCTGCAGTGTGTGCAAACCTGGTCAAGAACTACAGGAAACGTATGATCTCTGTAATTGCAAACAAAGGTTTCTGTACCAAATTTTAAGTTCTGCTTTTCTGATGTATCAAATACTTATGTCATGCAATAAAATGCAAATTAATTACTTAAAAATCATACAATGTGATTTTCTGGATTTTTGTTTTAGATTCCGTCACTCACAGTTAAAGAGTACCTATGATAAAAATTACAGACTTCTACATGCTTTGTACGTGGGAAAACCTGCAAAATCGGCAGTGTATCAAATACTTGTTCTCCCCACTGTATCATTCAGCCAATCGATAAGTTGGTGGAATTATCTATTGATTGATACTGATACAGTATAGTAACACAATCTATTGCTGTGACAAAGGGCAGTACGCCAGATTCAAATCTATATGGCCACTTTTAGACATGTGTGCTGGAGGGCTGCGGATCTAGCGCTACACCAGCCAGGTGTCAGTAAGTGATCTAGAACACTGACTTCAGGATCAGTGTGGAGAGAAACATTTACAGTAAATCCGCAACCGCCACTGTTGTACATAATCATTGTTCTTTATTAAAACATAGAGAAGTCTGTTAATATAGATGAAATATGAATAGTTGTTAGAGCCAAGCATGGAAATATTTGTTATTATGACAACCTTGTGGCCAATTTTGGGTTTAAAATGGCATATAATGGGTTAAAGCTAAGATGTGTCAGTGGAACCCATAGAGGTAGAAAGAGGACTCTGGATGGATTGAACCTGTTCCAGCATGGACATTGCCATTGAGGGATTTCACCATTTTAAAGAAGTCAACTGTTTGGGACTTCCTATGGGTTAAATTAAGGAAGGATCACATAATTCCATCCAGGTATTCAGGAGAGATCGGCCAATGAATTATACTCCTCAGGAAACGTTCCAGAACTGAAGGTGGCAGTAAATCACCAACCATGGCTTTATAACTGTTCAGACAACACACTACAGGTGGCAGTATGCACCCTTTTAGTTTGTTTACCGACTCATAGAAGTAGAATAAGAAGAAATTGACTACATTAAAGTAACTTTCCAGTGTTTCCAGATTTCTATGAAGTATGACTTATAATTCAATACAATATGAGTGAAATAGTTTTGCTTAAAAAAAAATGGTAATTAAGTATGTTAAAAATCATTTTTTCTGTGTCGGAATGGTCTAGGGGTGTACCCCAAAAACAGAATGGTGAGGGCTTACACCTGTCATTAAAAAGATGAATGCAAGTAGACCATTGATTGGCCAGATCCACCTCAGGAGGATGTCATCATTTCTTTCTGTTTGAGATACTAGTTTGAGCTGGGGATATTGAAGTGTTTTTTTCTCAAATATATGCTTTGGCCACAAATGAGTATAGGATGGGTATGAGTTAACAGAATATGACATTTTTAAAAGTGAGATTATCACTGGACAGTTACTCAATTGCACTGCCCATCCTGCCTCAGAAGCCATTATAGCACCGATACGATGAGCCTTCTTTATGGCTCTATGGTGGAACCTAATTAGAACAGGGGATAGAAGTTTGTTAGAAAAATGCCTTCCAAAAACGAGTGTGATTAATAATGTTTAATTTGTGGATTAATACCTTTGGATGTACTTTTTGATTTCAAGACAATCATCTATTTTACCTTAATAATTTTGTGTACCTTTTTGAGTTAGATCCCCAAGATATATTTATAGTAAAACTGTCTATGCTTATGTGGAAACCATGCTTGCGTTATTATGTGTGACTTACCTGGACTGTGTGACATACCTGGACATTCTGTGAGTAAATTAAATGTGATTTTTGTCGCAACCAAGAAATTATCCCATGCCCTTTCTTGGAAATGCGTTGGGACCCTCTTTGTATGGTGTCTAAGGAAGTGGCCTATGTTTGAAGCCACAACAGTGTTTGTTGTTAGTAGTTTGTTCTCTTAGTGATGACAAAATCTCTATATTAGGTTTAGTAAAGCATGCATACAAAAATAGCATTCGCTTAAATGTGGAAGACACATTTCGGTTGAAAGCATTCAGTTGCGAAACTAACTTTCGCTTCCCTTTTGGTTTTGCAGGGAAAGACAGACAGGGACAGTACAAGTACAGTACAATTAAAAGGGCTGTGTAGCTACCAGGTTTGGGGAGTAACGGATTACAAAAAATATTGTAATCAATTGTAACTAATCTGATTACAAAAATATTGTAATCAGATTACAGATACTTTCTCAATGACATTCAAATCAGCATTGAAAAAAGGCGAAAGTTTAAGTTTGTTCCACCTCTACACTGGCTTCCTGTAAAGGCTAGGGCTGATTTCAAGGTTTTACTGCTAACCTACAAAGCATTACATGGGCTTGCTCCTACTTTTTCTCAGATTTGGTCCTGCCGTACATACCTACATGTACGCTCCGGTCACAAGCAAACAGCTGGAGGCAGGGCTTTCGCCATTTTTATGGAATGGTCTGCCTATCCATGTGAGAGACGCAGACTCGGTCTCGACCTTTAAGTCTTTACAGTAGGTCCTATGATTGAGTGTAGTCTGGCCCAGGGGTGCAAAGGTGAACGGCAAGGCACTGGAGCGACGAACCACCCTTGCGGTCTCTCCATTGGGATTCTCTGCCTCTGACACTATTATGGGGGCTGAGTCACTGGTTTACTGGTGCTTTCCATGGCATCCCTAGGAGGGGTGCGTCACTTCCTGTCCGGTTTGTCGCCCCCTCGGGCTAATGCAGTGGAGGGGATCTTTCGTGGGCTATACTCAAGCTTGTCTCAGGGTAGTAAGTTGGTGGTTGTTGATGGGAGCTGTGCTTTGGCAGAGTGGGTGGGAAGGGGCCACAGTGTCTCCCAACCCCCCCTGTCTCAGCCTCCAGTATCTATGCTGCAATAGTCTATGTGCAGGGGGGATAGGGTCAGTTTGTGAAATCTGATGTTATTATCCGGTGTCTTGTGTGAATTTAAGAATGCTTCCTCTAATTCTCTCTCTCTCCCACTCTACCTCCCCTCCCGGAGGACCTGAGCCATAGGACCATGCTTCAGGACTACCTGCCCTGATGACTCCTAGCTGTCCCCAGTCCACCTGGTCGTGCTGCTGCACCGGTTTCAACTCTTCTGCCTGCGGTTATGGAACCCTGACCTGTTCATCGGACGTGCCACCTTGTCCCAGACCTACTGTTTTCATCTCTCTCTCTCTCTCTCACTCTCTCTCACTCTCTCTCACTCTCTCTCTACCGCACCTGCACTCTATCGCACCGTACCTACGCTCTCTACCGCATCTAAATGCCTGGCTATGAAAAGCCAAGTGACATTTACTCCTGATGTATTTACCTGTTGCAACCTCTACAACCACTAAGATTATTATTTGGCCCTGCTGGTCAACTATGAACATTTTAGCATCTTGGAGAAAGAACTGTTGGATAATTTCCACCCTGCACAGCACAGCCAGAAGAGGACTGGCCACCCCTCAGAGCCTGATTCCTTTCTAGGTTTCTTCCTAGGTGTTTGCCTTTCTTGGGAGTTTTTCCTAGCCACCGTGCTTCTACATCTGCATTGCTTGCTGTTTGGGGTTTTAGGCTGGGTTTATGTATAGCACATTGTGACATCGGCTGATGTAAAAAGGGCTTTATAAATACATTTTTAATGAGCGAGTCTAACCGCAAGTCAGAGACCACTATGATGACACACCAAATGTGTTTGATGGATCGCAGGAAAAGAGCAGGAATAGGCTTTTGTAGGCTACAGTCCAAGCTATGTCTTCCAATGGTGTGACTTCTGTCGGCATCCAAAGATTTTATTTTTAATGTAAGGATATAATTTAATTGTATTATTATTATTATTATATGTAGTAGAAAGCGATGGGTTAGAAGAAGCCTACATAACCAACCCATGAAGTAAAATTTAACATGCATATACAGTTGAAGTCGGAAGTTTACATACACTTAGGTTGAAGTCATTAAAACCTGTTTTTCAACCACTCCACAGATTTCATGTTAACAAACTATAGTTCTGGCAAGTCGGTTAGGACATCTACTTTATGCATGACACAAGTAATTCTTCCAACAATTGTTTACAGAGATTATTTAACTTATAATTCACTATATCACAATTCCAGTGGGTCAGAAGTTTACATACACTAAGTTGACCGTGCCTTTAAACAGCTTGGAAAATTCCAGAAAATTATGTCATGGCTTTAGAAGCTCCTGATAGGCTAGTTTACATCAGTTGAGTCAATTGGAGGTGTACCTGTGGATGTATTTCAAGGCCTACCTTCAAACTCAGTGCCTCTTTGCTCGACATCATGGGAAAACTTCAGAAAAAAAATGGTAGACTTCCACAAGTCTGGTTCATCCTTGGGAGCAATTTCCAAACGGCTGAAGGTACCACATTCATCTGTACAAACAATAGTACGCAAGTATAAACACCATGGGACCAAGCAGCCATCATACCGCTCAGGAAGGAGATGAATGTACTTTGGTGCGAAAAGTGCAAATCAATCCCAGGACAACAGCAAAGGACCTTGTGAAGATGCTGGAGGAAACAGGTATAAAAGTATCTATATCCACAGTAAAACGAGTCCTATATCGACATAACCTGAATGGCCGCTAAGCAAGGAAGAAGCCACTGCTCCAAAACTGCCATAAAAAAGCCAGACTAGAGATTTTCAACTGCACATGGGGACAAAGATCGTACTTTTGTCTGATTTGGTCTGATGAAACAAAAATAGAACTGTTTGGCCATAATGACCATCGTTATGTTAGGATGAAAAAGGGGTAGGCTTGCAAACCGAAGAACACCATCCCCACCATAAAGCACAGGGGTGGCAGCATCATGTTGTGGGGGTGCTTTGCTGCAGGAGGGTCTGGTGCACTTCACAAAATAGATGGCATCATGAGGAAGGAAAATTATGTGGATATATTTAAAGCAACATCTCAAGACATCAGTCAGGAATTTAAAGCTTGGTCGCAAATGGGTCTTCCAAATGGACAATGACCCCAAGCATACTTCCAAAGTTGTTGCAAAATGGCTTAAGGACAACAAAGTCAAGGTATTGGAGTGGCCATCACAAAGCCCTGACCTCAATCCTATAGAAACTTTGTGGGCAGAACTGAAAATGTGTGTGCGAGCAAGGAGGCCTAAAAACCTGACTCAGTTACACCAGTTCTGTCAGGAGGAATGGGCCAAAATTCACTCAACTTTGGGAAGCTTGTGGAAGGCTACCCAAAACATTTGACACAAGTTTAACAATTTAAAGGCAATGCTACCAAATACTAATTGAGTGCATGTAAACTTCTGGCCCACTGGGAGTGTAATGAATAAATCATTCTCTCTACTATTATTCTGACATTTCACATTCTTAAAATAAAGTGGTGATCCTAACTGACCTAAAACAGGGACGTTTTACTAGGATTAAATGTCAGGAATTGAGAAAAACTGAGTTTAAATGTATTTGGCTAAGGTGTATGTAATCTTCCGACTTCAATTGCATGTCCATCTATGTAAACTTTAATATTGACTTTTCCTGCAATAGATGCCATTCAATTGGTAACATACATGTTTGTCTTCTTCTAATGCCGCTTAAGGGGAAAGTAATCTAAAAGCAACGTAACGTAATCAGATTACGTTACTGAGTTTGGGTAATGCAAAAGTTGCGTTACTGATTACAATTTCGGACAGGTAACTTATAACTGTATTGATCACATTTAGAAAGTAACCTATCCAACTCTGGTAGCTACAGGATGTAATGCAAGTGATGAGTGCAAAAAAACATTAAGCAGCATTATAAAAACTTACAATGTAGCCTTGATAAAGTGTACAAATATAAATAATGCATGCCACTTTGAAGACAAAGCTGATATGAATACATTGCATAGAGTTTGTGAGGGCCTGAGTTTCAAGACGTCTGTCGCCTTATCCCCTGGACGAAGACAGGCATAGTACTCAGCTGTCCCGTAGAGTAAGTCCTAAGAGAAAGGCTTCACAATTTTCATTGAGATGTAGTTCTGGAAAGGCAAGAGAAAACATTTAATTAGTAAAAACACATATTTGACATTGATTTAAAGTAAGGTTAAATCACCTGTCATATTCATATGCAGGATGCATTTGTGGAGTGGAATTATTGCGATATTGCACTCTATGTGCACTCTATGTATGAAAGTGTCTTCTAAGTGGGATAGATATATTAGTATTATAGATTACAAGGACATGTATCTTACTGGTAGGGAGTACAGCAGGATCCCAAGGAACAAGAGCACAAGTAGGAGGACTATCAAACCAATGAAGGTCCATTTGAATCTGCGCCATATGATGAACTTCATGCTCTTGCATGGACTTGTGAACCAGAAGAAGGACGTGTCGGGCCGACTGTATGGGGAGAAAAACGACAACAAAACACGTTTCTTATGGTGCTCATCCATTTGACTTGATGATACATTGTGCTCTAAAATGGGGGAGGCCTAGGCCAGCCCAGTTTGATCTGTAGACTCTTATTGGGTGCCATGTTGTCACTGAATGTTATGGCACTATGTAGTTAGTATGTTAAAATATTATACTTACAGTGTACAAGCTACAATGTTATTGTCATAGGTGGTTGAAAGGTGACTTGTGGATAGATAGGTACTTTATTGATCCCCGTGGGGAAATTACTTAAATGTTGTCTTACTTGGGAAAGTCTAGTTTGGGATTCATGTTGGGTTCGTCCCGGCCCTTCCCAGCAGGCCTCTCTTCTACCTCCCTCTCTTCCACTATTTCCAGGGTCATCTCCACCTTCCCCTATGGGAACAGAGACTATCATGAACACTCCACAGACTTTCTCACCCATCTTGTATGTCATCTAGAAACACATTTATCCCTAAAGCTTGTGACTTCAGACATTCATTTCACATCATTCTGTTTATCAATACTGTGCAAAGGATCAAAGTGACTAAATACTGTCGCCTATGCACAGGCATTTCTGGTTATAAATTCATTCACAATGACACATGATCCACTATAAGAATTTCCTTTGAGTAAATCTGTATTACTATTTTACATTTACATCCAGAGTGGCTTTCATTCATCTTAAGGTAGCTAGGTACGACAACCACATACCACAGTTATAGTAACTTCCCAATGGGAAAGGTTGGTGTGTGTGTGCATAAGTTCTGTCCGTGTGTGTGTGTGTTGTCCGCAGGACCGGCCCTACCGATAATCGACATAAGCGGACGCTAGTTCGGTGTCAGGGTCTCAACTTACTCAGAGTTGAAATAGTAGAAAACACAAGGTGCAATTTAGAAATTTGGTAGTGCATCAACTGTGTTCCTCCATTGACTTTGGGGGCCAAAAGGTAGCCTAGCGGTTAAGAGAGTTGGGCCAGTAATCGAAAGGTCCCTGTTTCAAATTCCCGAGCTGACTAGGCGAAAAATCTGACGTGCTCTTGAGCTGGATAAGAGCGTCTGCTAAATGACAATTTTGTTAGTCGTTCTCATACAGATATCGTATCAACATGGCGTAAGTCATGAGAAAATGTTTAGAGTTGCAGTAAATTAGCTTTAAAACTGCAATATATTCTCTCCGCCCCATGGCAGAATGTGTAGAATTGCATAAAATGTATTTAAATAACAACATTTTCTCTACTCATGGCAAAATTGATAAATTAACATAGAATTTGCTATTTTTTCTCTCAGTTTCACTACAACATGACTTACACCCAGGATATGCTCCCCGTCCTGCTCAATCATACAGGGCCACCAGCCCCGCACAGACTTCTGGGAGAACAGAGAGTTGGGCTGTGGTTGTTTGGAAGGTGTGGAGCCTGTAACCCCTGGCAACATTTTGAGACTGCACTTCTCAGGGGTCTTGGCAGGGGGGATCAGATGGAGCAGGTCCAGCTCAATTGTACCTGTGTCCCACATACAGCACAAACTAGATTAGCAATCCCTTTATATCACTGTTTCCTTCTCACATTTCCTATTCACCATTAACTGTACTGTACACCTGGGTTTAAATAGGATTTGGTTTTCAGATGCGAATGGGTGTTTCTTGTTATTGTCTTGATGGACAATAAACATTAATTAATTAAATGAGCCAGTCAGTCAGCCAGTCAGTCAGTCAGTCAGTCAGTCAGTCAGTCAGTCAGTCAGTCAGTCAGTCAGTCAGTCAGTCAGTCAGTCAGTCAGTCAGTCAGAGTTTTGGGGACATCTGGTGATGTTAAAAAAAATAACCCCTTTGCATCAGTTACTTTTGATCAGAGGAAAGACATGTATCTTACCCAGGTAGTCATCCAGTGAGAATTTGTCATTGTCCCAAATCTGGACGATCAACTTTGGGGGGATCCGAAATTCGGTTTGGTCCAGATTCCAAAAATGCTCCTGACAACAAACCAAAACAAAAACATTTCGATGTTAGTCTGGTACTTTATTATTTATTGTCAAACTTTGACTTAATTTGCAACCCCAGGATAGTGGGTTTGATTCCTGGTACGGCCCATACATAAAATGTATGTGCAGCATGCATGACCAAACCGCTTTGGATAAAAGCGTCTGCTGAATGGCTTATATCATCATTATAGTCAAATAAAAGCAAGAAATAATTAAATAAATCTCTTCAAACGCACTTTCCTGGAAACGAGGCACAGTTGCTCTGCGGGCAGGTAGTCAAAGCCAAAGACGTATCGCCAGTTGAAGTTGCCGTCACCATCCAGGGATCTGTAGTGGACGTCTGTCTTCTGCTTGTCCTCCTCCATACCAGGCATCCATCTGCAAATAAACATACGTCACACAGTTTCTCACTTTATAAACAACATCATAAACAAACCGTCACAGTTTCTCACTTTATAAACAACATCATAAACAAACCGTCACAGTTTCTCACTTTATAAACAACATCATAAACAAACCGTCACAGTTTCTCACTTTATAAACAAAATCATAAACAAACCGTCACAGTTTCTCACTTTATAAACAACATCATAAACAAACCGTCACAGTTTCTCACTTTATAAACAACATCATAAACAAACCGTCACAGTTTCTCACTTTATAAACAACATCATAAACAAACCATCACAGTTTCTCACTTTATATTTGTTTTTGGAAGAAAAAAATGTTTGGGGGGGAAACAAAGTCAATATACTTTAAAATTACTCAAACCAAATTGAAACTGTGTAGCAATGATAACGGACCTACATTCATACAGTCTCTTGATTGTGTCCAGCTCGCTAATAATCACTGAAATGAATGCAAGAGTAGGGAGCATCGAATTTGTAGGGTTCATTACCCTTGCTTGATCAGCAATACTATACGATCTGCACGAGTAGCCTATCACTCAATACTGTACCATTGAGTAGCCAATCATGTTCTGCCGTACCCTTTGACATAAATGTCACTCATATTCTCTCCGGTGATGCTGGTCTCATCCAGTATGACATCAGTGGTGTTCCAGATGATAGCCCGCAGGAAGTACCTGTTGAAAAACATCATACACTGCCATTTCAATAAACAGCCTGACACTGTCACTTTGTTTGGTAAAGGTATGGGTTGGAGATGTAACCACACAAATTCATAGGCAGAGCTGAGAATGCTGAGAAGGACTGACAGTCTATTAGATTGACACAATTCACGCACAGTCATCCTGATTCCATTGTAAAATAGGGTTATGAGTGACCAAAGTCTATGTTCTCTCATGTCTAACTATCAATAATGGTGAAAAGACAGGCTTAGTGGGAGGGGAGCTAATAGGCTGAGTGGATGGGGAGCTCACTTTGACTGACAGTTCTTTGAAACACATACAGTGCCTACGGGAAGTATTCATACCCCTTGACTTTTTCCGTTACAGCCTTATTCTAAAATGGATTACATTTTTAAAAATCCTCAGCAATCTACACACAATACCTCATAATAAAAAAATGAAAACAGTTTTTTAGAAATTGTTGCAAATTTATAAAAAAAATATAAAACAGAAATACCTTTACATAAGTATTCACACACCTTGCTATGAGACTCAAAATTGAGCTCAGGTACATCCTGTTTCCATTGATCATTGTTTCTACAATGTGATGGGAGTACACCTGTGGTAAATTCAATTGATTGGATGTGATTTGTAAAGGCACACACCTGTCTATATAAGGTCCCACAGTTGACAGTACATGTCAGAGCAAAAACCAAGCCATGAGGTCGAAGGAATTGTCCATAGAGCTCCGAGACAGGATTGTGTAGAGGCACAAATTTGGGGAAAAAAAGTTCTACAGCATTGAAGGTCCCCAAGAACACAGTGGCCTCCATCATTCTTAAATGGAAGTTTGGAACCACCAAGACACCCGGCCAAACAATCGGGGGAGAAGGGCCTTGGTCAGGGAGGTGACCAAGAACTCAATGGTCACTCTGACAGAGCTCTAGAGTTCCTCTGTGGAGATGGGAGAACCTTCCAGAAAGACAACCATCTCTGCAACACTCCACCAATCATATCTTTATGGTAGAGTGGCCAGATGGAAACCACTCCTCATTAAAAGGCACATGACAGCCCACTAGGAGTTTGCCAAAAGACTCTCAGACCATGAGAAACAAGATTATCTGGTCTGATGAAACCAAAATTGAACTCTTTGGCCTGAATGCCAAGCGTCACATCTGGAGGAAACCTGGCACCATCCCTATGGTGAAGCTTATTGGTGGCAGCATCATGCTGTGGGGATGTTTTTCAGCGGCAGGGACTGGGAGACTAGTCAGGATCGAGGCAAAGATGAACAGAGCAAATTACAGGGAGATCCTTGATGAAAACCTGATTCAGAGCAATCAGGTCCTCAGACTGGGGCGAAGGTTCATCTTCCAACAGGACAACGACCCTAAGCACACAGCCAATACAATGCAGGAGTGGCTTCGGGACAAGTCTGAATGTCCTTGAGTGGCCCAGCCAGAGCCCGGACATAAACCCGATCGAACATCTATGGAGAGACCTAAAAATAGCTGTGCAGCAACTCTCTGCATCCAACCTGACAGAGCGTGAGATGAGAACAATGGGAGAAAATCCCCAAATACAGGTGTGCCAAGCTTGTAGCGTCATACCCAAGAAGAGTCAAAGCTGTATCCATTATATCCATTTTTGTGTAGACAACACTGTACCCATCAGGAAGGTACGCTGTTTTCCAAATAATAAACCCTGGGTCACCAGCGACCTGAAGGCCCTGCTGAATGAGAAGAAGAGGGCCTTCAAGGAGGGGGACAGGGACAAATTGAAATGTGTCCAGCTGAAGTTGCACATTGCTGCGGGGAAGAGAAGGTATAAGGAGAAGATGGAGGACAAGCAGAGGCAAAGCCAGGTGAGAGAGGTGTGGAAGGGTATGAGAAATATCACTGGCTTCAAAAAGTCAAACAGTGGGCAGACGGAGAGGACCCAGGACAGAGCCAATGAGCTCAACCATTTTTTAACAGGTTCGATACTGGTTCGATACTTTGCTGTCCACCTCCCCTCCAGCTCCCCAGGCCACACACCTTCATGGCTGTCCCACCCCCACTTTGCTCACAACACCCCCACTCCCTCTGGACTGGAAAAGGTCCCTGTGCTGTGGAAAACATCCTGCCTGGTCCCAGTGCCCAAGAAGGTGCACCCCACTGTCCTGAATGACTTCAGACCTGTAGCGCTAACATCCCACATCATGAAGACCCTGGAGAGGTTAGTCCTCGCTCACCTCAGACCCCTGGTGTGTACATCACTGGACCCCCTGCAGTTCGCATATCAGTGCAACATCAGGGTGGATGATGCAATCATCTACCTTCTGCAGAGGGCCTACTCTCACCTGGACAACGCAGGTTGCACTGTGAGGGTTATGTTTTTTGACTTCTCCAGTGCCTTCAACACCATTCAGCCCCTGCTACTGGGTGAGAAGATGAAGAGGATGAAAGTGGAAGCACCCTTGGTCTCCTGGGTCACGGACTACCTGACCGGTAGGCCACAATTTGTGCGACTACAGAGCTGTGTGTCAGAACGGGCAGTGAGCAACACAGGGGCCCCCCAGGGAACGGTCCTGTCCTCATTCCTGTTCACCCTCTACTCCTCAGACTTCAGATATAACTCTGAAACATGCCAGCTACAGAAGTTCTCGGATGACTACGCAATTGTAGGGTGCATCAGGGGTAGGCAGGAGGAGGAGTACAGGAGCACAATCAATGACTTTGTGTTGTGGTGTGTGCAGAACCACCTTCAGCTCAACATCAGCAAAACAAAGGAGATGGTAGTGGACTTCAGGAGAACCAAGGCCTAACTGACTGCAGTCCCTATACAGGGGATGGATGTGGAAATGGTTGGGTCATACAAGTTCCTGGGAGTCCACATGGACAACAGGCTGGAATGAGCAGGTAACACCGGGGCTCTGTACAAAAAGGGCCAGAGCCGACTCTACTTTCTAAGGAGGCTCAGGTCCTTCAACGTGGGCAGTAAACTACTGAATACCTTCTACCAGTCTGTGGTGGCCATCTTTTTTGCAGTGGTGTGCTGGGGCGCCAACATAAAGGCTGGTGATGCTTCTCGGGTAAATAAGCTGATCAGGAAGGCTAGCTTTGTTCTGGGGATTAGCCTTGACACTCTAGAGGAGGTGGCGGAGAGACGGATCCGGGACAAACTGCTGGCCATCATGGACAACATCACCCACCCTCTTCATGCCATGGTTATGACGCAGAGGAGCACCTTCAGTCACAGACTGATCCCACCACGGTGTGCCAGAGAGTGCTGCAGGAGGTCCTTCCTGCCGGCGGCTATTAGACTACTTAATGCCTCACTGGGGTGCCGTGCCGTCGGCAACATAGACCTGGAACTGTTGGGGTGTTAGGACCTAGTTTAACAATTATGCATCCATCCGTGAGTAACTCTGGTCTGTAATCACTCATTCACTCAGGACTTATTCATTCAGGACTGTATATGCATATTCATGTACAGTTGTTATATCATATCACGTGCAATATTGTAAGTAATTCTTGGACTGAACTTACGTAGTCAGGAATGCATATTAGTATCCTGTCAGTTGTACAGTTTTTCATTGCTTTTAGTATATCGAATGTGCAATATGTGCATTTATCTGTAATTAAACCCTGCACTAAGGACTGTATTTTAAGGGAATTACTATTATTACCCTAAATTATATCATACACACATTTAGCTATTTAAGAATCTCTTTCTGTCATTTACCTGTACGGTTAATGTAACCATGAAAATATTCACTTACCTGTAAATGTAACTGTATATTTACCTGTACAGTTAATTTAACCATGCAAGATATTCAGTTTGCTGTTCATTTAACCAGACTGTATATTAAGTAAACTATTGTGTGAATGTAATAAATAAAGGCCCTCACTTCTTGGCTTGGCGTGGAGTAATGTGGCAGGGAGGTCCCGGTAAACCCAGGCTCTTGGGGAAGATGTCCACCCACATCTGAATCCTTCCCTACAGATGAGGAAAGGGAGATCCAATAGAATTGATAAGTATTCTCTAGACCAGCCTTTCTCAAACCTCTCCTTGGGGAACCCCCAGAGCTAGCTGATTCAACTTGTCAACTAATCATCAACATCAAGCCCTTACTACTTGAATCGGGTGTGTTTGTTCAGAGCTACAACAAAATTGTGAAACGTCTGGGGGTCCCAGAGGAGAGGTTTGAGAAGCACTGCTTTAGACAATGTCATGTTGTCACACAACAAACAAACCCCTCATGTAGACATGTCTTATTTTTTTCTTGGATAATGTGGCCTGATAATGCAGTACAATATTTGAACGTTTCATAAGGGCAATAAGGAGACACTTTATAATAACTTAGCATTAATACATTATTTATAACCTATTTATAAGCATTTCATTATTTATAAATGCATTTATTACATGATTATAAACTTTATGAACCACTTATAAACATTTGCAATGGCTTACAATGAAGGTTATTATAAAGTGTTATCAGAAAAAAAGGTGATCAGGTACTAACCTGGGACAGTGTAGGTTGGTAAGAACTGTAGAGAGTCCTGGTCTCCACATGCTCTGGTACCAGACCCTGGTTCCTGAGGACATGCAGGGCCATCCTCTCCCTGGCTGGACCCAGGTGGTGGTGGATGACTCTGTTGGCCTCTAGCGACAGGACACACAACTCAGTCAGGAGACAGAAGTTTGGGTTGGCGTTCAGATGACTAATACATTCACTATGTTGTGGTTGAAGTAAAATGCCAAATGCCACATATAAGAATTTGTCACACTGAATTTTTTGAATATTCATGCTTTATCTGTGGAACTCTAATATAACTGAATGTTTGAATACTAACTTTATGGGGCAAATCTTGCATTGGTATTGATGGTTTACATGGAGGTCTAAAGTGACTTACACATCCCTCAAGTTATTAACACAACTCTTGCCTAGCTAACAACGTGTGGTTTGCTATTGAGTGGTTTACTTTACCAAAGTCCAGCAGGCTGTAGTCTCTCCCCCCGAAGGAGAGCGTGCTGCTGTCAGCGGTGGTGTGGGGTGGAGGGATCCCTCTCAGTCTGGCCAGGTTCTCCAGGATCTGGGAGGGCTTCAGCTGATCCCTCCACTGGTTGGTCCCTGAGCTGTTTTGTAAAGTTATATAATTATGATATCATATAATACAATAGCATTCTCTAGTGTAGGATGGATTAGGCCAGAATAAAAGTTGAGCTGAATTGGGCAACTATAGGCAATTTAAAGACATGAATCATAAATTAAACGGGTCAGAGACACAGTGGGAAAGTAGGACTGAGAGACCTGACAGTCGTACAGACAGACAGGCACACAGACACACACACACACATGCACCTACACACTCACATGCAGTAGGACTGCGGCAGGCCACAGTAGGAGCCGAAGCGAGAGAGAATTCTGTTCTCCAGGTCAATGACCGTCTCTCCCACTTTCTCATCTCGGCTGAGCAAGTCATAGTCGTACACGGCTATCTTCAGGTCTTTGTCTTGAGGGAGTAAACAGGACAGCTCAAACATCCTGACACAAGAGGAAGAGATGAGGTTACCTTGGTGAGATGCACTTCTGTGTGCATTGTTGATTTCACTTGGATGGATGGATGAATTTCAAAATAAAACTCATTCATCCATCCATCCATTCATTAATTCATTCAACAGTTTCAGTTGCATTTTGACCGTTTTCTGTAAGTGAAGGTTTTAGTTAAAACTACTACTGTATTTTACCTGCCAAACTCTGGATTGAGGGTGTTTGGTTTGTAATCATCCCTGTAATCTTTTGTTTTCTTCCCCAAAGAGATCTTGATGTAAGGATCACACTAAAAAGCAAAAACAAACAAAAACGTTGAAATATGGTATGGTGTTAGCTTGGGAAAAGGCTATATAAGTCATGTATTTTAATGAGAACAGTTGCTTTGCGAGAGGGAGGGGTGAACGTATGCATATGCGCTAGAAAAATGCTCAGCTAAAAGTTGAAATAAATTCAGCTTTTGACATAAGCCTGGTCCAACATCGCGTTTGAAGTGTTCTCAGTGTGTAAAGTCTCTTAGACTGTGTTTGGCATCCACTCACCATGCCGTTGTTGTCTTTAGGCTGCAGGTCCATGCATCGCACCACGTAGATCCTGACCAGGCACTCCTGCAACCCGCTCTCAGGCAGCTCTCTGAACTGGCGTGGCGGGGCTGACACCTCTGGGTCATCAGATAGGGGGTACACCCGGAACGAGCCCTACAGGACAGGAGACACCAGCAGGGTCAGGGGTCAAAAGTCAGGCTAGGTGTCAATACTTAGGCTGGGTTCACATATAGAGTGGAGAAAATAAAGACGTTTTATCATTGGTTCTACGTAATGTTGTTCTTTCCCCCCACCAGCTGTATGTACAGGGCCCCCAGTCAAAGCCTCCTTGTTATTGAAACACTTCTGAGTGACGTGGGCACAGATGCAGCCATTCCAATTTAGAATTCCAAGCACTGCATTTTTTAATTAATGTGGCATGCTGTGGCATGGCGCACACAAAAGAAGACTGCATCTGTTAGCGAGAGCAACCTGGTAGGGAACTCCACAAAGGCCAAAAGGTGGCAAGAAAATGTTCACTGGGGATCACTGCGGATAGTTGGGAGTTATGCCTCTGCACTGTATACAGGATCAGCGTAGAGAGCAGAGTCGGAGTGTTGATATAGAATCAGATTTCCCTTTTAGATAATAATGATCATAATCAATAAGACCAGCACCTACTCTGAGACACTTTTTGAAAACGGGCTCTGGACAGGACTCGAAAATATATCTTAACAGGATGACGTGTATACATGACGGATCATACATTCCTTAAAGAAAAGAGGTCAGTGAACACCTTGAACTCTCCGACCACTGAGGGGTCGTCCTCCTCATCCCCAGTCTTCCCCCGCTGCAGTCGGAACGTTTTACAGAAGTCTGTCAGCCCTCGGAAATCTGGGACCTCCTCCAGCTCACATTCATACACCTGGGAGAACACACACATATCACACTGTTATACACATGAGAGGACACATACCTTAACATGTCAAGGACAAACACACACATTACACAACCTGAAACACCTTAAGACACACACAGATACACAGACACACACAAACACATCAATCAAAATTATTGCCACCCTCGATAAAGATGACCAAAAAAAAGACTGTATAAAATAAATAATACAAACACTGAGCAATATTGTATACACATTTTTTGGTGGAAATTATATTATGTATACTAATACCATTGCTCAGGGAAAAGTAATAACAAAAAATCTAAAAATGATAGGGGTCAAAATTATTGGCACCCCTGTTTTCAATACTCCAGCACCCTCCCCTTGCGAGGATAACGACACTAAGCCTTTTTCTTTATCTTTATGAGATTGGAGAACACATTGAGTGGGATCTTAGACCGTTCCTCCATACAGAATCTTTCCATATCCTTGATATCCTTCCTCTACGCTTATGGACTGCCCTCTTCAAGTCAAACAACAGCTTTTCAATGTGGTCAATTCCGGAGACTAAGATGGCCATTGCTAGATGATGATTTTGGGGCCAAAGAGCTCTATTTTCATGCCATCTGACCCTAGCACCGGTTCCAAACCAAGTGCCAATGCCATTTAGCAATCTCCAGGCGGTGCTATGGTCAGATGACATGAAAATAGAGCTCTTTGACCATGTACACCAGTGGTGGGTTTGGCTTCGAAAGAAGGATGCTTATGCAGAAAATAACCTCATAGCTACTTTAAAATATGGTGGCGGATCTTTGATGTTATGGGGCTATTTTGCTTCCTCTGGTCCTGGGCCCCTTGTTAAGGTCAACCGTATCATGAACTTTACCCAGTACCAGGATATTTTAGCCCAAAACCTGGTTGCCTCTGCCAGGAGACTGAAACTTGGCTGCAAGTAGATCTTCTAGGAAGACAATAACCACAAAGAAATCCACA
The DNA here is from genome assembly GCA_023634145.1 of Thymallus thymallus. NCBI lineage: Eukaryota > Metazoa > Chordata > Actinopteri > Salmoniformes > Salmonidae > Thymallus > Thymallus thymallus. The sequence goes on from CM042397.1 coordinate 25,938,091, forward strand.
AAGAAATCACATACATCAACATTTTGCCATGGCCATCTCAGTCTCCGGACTTGACCACATTGAAAACCTGTGGTTTGACTTGAACGGCAGTCCATAAGCGCAGACGAAGGATGTCAAGGATCTGGAAAGATGCTGTATGAATGAATGGTCTAAGATCCCTCTCAATGTGTCCTCCAATCAATTTTTTTTTTAACCAAATCTCTCTCTGAAAAATGTGTATTGTATAAAATAATATAAATTACCCATATATTAGATCATACAATATAACTCAGTATTTGTATTATTAATTTTATAGTATATTTTTTGCTCATCTTTATCAAGGGAGACGATACACACAATTCACACACCTTCATACATATGAGAAAACACACATTTCTCACAGCATCATCTTTATAATGGTTGTCATGTAAAATCAAGGTGGGTGTTAAACATTGACGGAACAAGTCCTATGTACAGTCCTTGTGACCATTGTAAGGCAAAAGAGATTTCCCCGCAAAAAAAGAGGTAAACTCAAACCTTTCAGTCATTACAGTACCTTTAGGGTGTCGTATCCTTTTTTCAGGTACGGCCCACACTTATCGTGCTCTCCCACAGAGGAGTAGAACTTACTCCACCAGTCAACTGCCTCCTCCTCCTGCCAAACAGGCAGACTCAAATAAGTCTCAATAACAGCACATTTTTACTCTGTCAGAAGTGTACAAGCTGCCAAATCCTTGATTCTTTCCATCCTTGATAATATGTATTCATAAAAGAAAGGAAAAATCGTACCTTCTCTTTGTGGAGCTATGAAGAAAAACAGAAGAAAATAATCTGAATCTCTATCTTTGTCACTCATTGTCATGCCAAGCAATTTTTACAAGACAGCAGAAACAGCCTGGCACCCAGGCTACAGTGCTGGTACATTTCTGATGAAACAACACAACACTAACACGAGCTCACACTGTACAGTCCTTTTTGAGTTTTACAGTAGCTACCTCAGTATTAAGGATGGGCCTATCCTCCATGTTAATGATGATGTCTCCTCGAGTTGCTGCCATCATGGCCACTAATACAATAATACACAACAACAGAAAAGAAAGGGGGTAGTACATATGTGTGTGACACATACAGTACAGTACTCTAGTAATGTTGTGTGTTTGTATCTGTGTGCGCATTCGTGCATACGTTCATACGTATTTGTGTGCGTGCATACGTGGGTCTGTTTGTATGTGTGTACCTTGGGCAGGCATGGCCACCTCAGTATTGGTGGCGTAGGGGTCACAGCGGAACTCCTCCATGGAGTAGATGGTACACTGGCCAACGATGGGCTTCCTGCCGAAGGGCCGGTGGTCGATCACCTTCAGAACGATGGGAGGGGTGTACATCTCCTCTTTGGGTAGGAGCTGGGGGGGAGGTAGACCAAGGGAGGCAGGGGGTTTAGGGTTAACCTGGCTCAGACAACTCACACAGTGTTAACTACATTTGACATATTAGTTAGTCATTTAGCAGACGCTCTTAGCGACTTAGTTAGTGCATAAACTACGGGATCAAATAGAAGACAATCAATCAATTAAACATAAAGCATAATATCAATGAGCTTAAATACAGAGACGTGGTTCATCTCAATGGTTGTCAAACATTTTAACCTAAGTCATTATTCATTGGGTCGCTCAGGATTTAAGGATTAGCCTGGTTCCAGATCTGTTTGTGCTGTCTTGCCAGCTCCTATGGTCATTGTCAACGCCAAACACGGAGAGAAGTGTTATACAGTACACTAAGTTTGAAGGGAAGTTGCAGTACCACTTTAAAGAAGAGGACAGATCCGGGGAAGTTGGGGTTCTTCTTGATGTTCTTGATAACAGCCGTCTGGACGACCTCACCCCCACACTCCACTATGAGACTGGGAGAGGTGACTGTGGCCAACTGGTAGGTCTTCATGTTCCTCAGACCCCAGGCTAAGATCTAAGACACAACACACCGCACAAACACAAGCACGAGTGTGCATGTACACACACACGCAGGCACACAGAAACGATGTGAGAAAGAGAAACACAGAGGAAAATATGTGTGTGTGTGTGTTCATGTGTCTGAATGTGTGCTTGTGTGTGTGTGTGTGTGTATAAGTTTGTGCATGCACAAGCATGCATGTGAGTGCGTGTGATGGTGTTGCTGGCTGCCTAAGGCCTCACCTCGATGGCAGTAAGCTGTACAACAGGCCTGATTCCCTGTGGAACCATGTAGAGCATCGTTCCACGTCTGGGGGGCACCAGGGGCAAGTCACTCTCATTGGCCTAAAAGTAATACACCTCAATCAATCAATTACATTGATTTTATATTGTGATTTTCACCAAAAAAGTGTTCTACAGTAATGCAACTTATTTTTTTTAACCTTTATTTAACTAGGCAAGTCAGTTAAGAACAAATTCTTTTTTACAATGACTGCCAACACCAGCCAAATTGTGCACCGCCCTATGGGACTCCCAATCAAGGCTGGTTGTGATACAGTCTGGATTTGAACCAGGTTGTCTGTAGTGACACCTCTAGCACTGAGATGCAGTGTCTTAGACCACTGCACCACTTGGGAGCCCCAAAACTGGAGTTGGTGGAAGTTGCACCAACAACTGACACACAGTCAGATATTTTTCACTTGCCTGGCACTTGAGGTTAGAGGTAGAGAAATCTGATCCTAGATCTGTGTTTAGGAGCTACTTTTACCTTGAATCGTCACCATTTGGAAACAACACTACAACACTGTGAAATACCCAGCTAGCATATTTGATTCATTGGAAGTTGTGGGAAAGTACATTTTTGGTTTCCCATTTGTTCTGGGAAAGAAGCCCTAAGTTTCTTAAACGTTCTGAGAATGTTTTATTAATTGTTTATATTTTTTATTTAACCTTTATTTAACTAGGCAAGTCAGTAACAATTTCACCTGTTCTGGGAATGCTAATGAATTCTTAAATTGCAGGGAGGTTCTGAGAACATTTTATCATGGTTCTCTGAAAGTATTCCTGGGAGGTTTTCTAAGCTTTCTGAGAATGGAAAATCTAGGTTATATGAAGGCAATTAAATAACGTTCTGAGACTTTTAATAAAACTGCTAGTTTAGGTTAACTGTTTTGAACTCCAAGCACATATAGGACACTTGGAAATGATTTTGCTTAGGCACTAATCATACAATCATATTTATTTTTTATTGTGGCACAGCGTCAGTGAGGTTCAAACCTATAGAGCTTGTGTTCTCTATTCATGGAATTAGTCCAGTGCACCACCAGCATGGAGCATTTTAGTCTATTCAAACAGACCCCATTTCAAAAGGAAACAAGTACTCATTAAAATCAGGTGTGTCCAATTAGTGGGCGCGGCCAACACACTTAACAATATAGAGGATAGAGAGTTTTGCTGATGCTGAGAAGAACGGAATGTATATGTTTTTAACATACATTCTTAGAACGTTCTTTGAACGTTACAAAAGCTTTTGTGTCTTTTTAAGGAAAGTTTTCTTAATGTTCTCTGAACAATCTGAAAATATGACTTTAAATTGAACCATAAGGAAACCTGTAGGTAACATTATGCTTGTTAGCTAGCTCTTGTGTAGCTCTCAAACTCTAGGTGGCATGATTTGTAATGTAATGGAACTGAGAGTCAATATCAAGGGCTAGCTCTGGTTCAACGTTTGTTAAGCCAACTCTCTGAAGTTCAAAGACATTCAAAGTACCTTCATAGAAACTGCTCCGTAGGTATAATTCTGTGGGTCTAATTTCGATAATCCATGTCACAACAACAAGATGCCCAGTGCTCTCCTCACCTGCACAATTTCAGTCGCATGTCACACCCTATACTACACTTGTCTGTTCAATGCATGTACATCCCCAGATTGTGTTAAACACTCTACAACAAAGCTTTCTTAGTGTCCAACAAGCTTTCTCTGCCCTTAACCTTGTTCTGAACACCTCCAAAACAAAGGTCATGTGGTTTGGTAAGAAAAATTCCCCTCTCCCCACAGGTGTGATTACTACCTCTGAGGGTTTAGAGCTTGAGGTAGTCACATCATACAAGTACTTGGGAGTTTGGCTGGACGGTACACTGTCCTTCTCTCAGCACATATCAAAGCTGCAGGCTAAAGTTAAATCTAGACTTGGTTTCCTCTATCGTAATCGCTCCTCTTTCACTCCAGCTGCCAAACTAACCCTGATTCAGATGACCATCCAACCCATGCTAGATTACGGAGACGTAATTTATAGAGATCGGCAGGTAAGGGTGTTCTTGAGCGGCTAGATGTTCTTTACCATTCAGCCATCAGATTTGCCACCGATGCACCTTATAGGACACATCACTTCACTCTATACTCCTCTGTAAACTGGTCATCTCTGTATACCCGTCGCAAGACCCACTGGTTGATGCTTATTTATAAAACCCTCTTAGGCCTCACTCCCCCTATCTGAGATATCTACTGCAGCCCTCATCCTCCACATACAACACCCGTTCTGCCAGTCACATTCTGTTAAAGGTACCCAAAGCACACACATCCCTGGGTCGCTTGTCTTTTCAGTTCGCTGCAGCTAGCGACTGGAACGAGCTGCAACAAACACTCTTACTGACAGTTGTGGCTGCTTTGCGTGATTTATTGTTGTCTCTACCTTCTTGCCCTTTGTGCTGTTGTCTGTGCCCAATGTTTGTACCCTGTTTTGTGCTGCTGCCATGTTGTGTTGCTGCCATGTTGTGTTGCTGCCATGTTGTGTTGCTACCATGCTGTGTTGTCATGTGTTGCTGCCATGCTATGTTGTTGTCTTAGGTCTCTCTTTATGTACTGTTGTCTCTCTTGTCGTGATATGCGTTTTGTCCTATATTTTTATTTAATTTATTTATATTTTTAATCCCAGCCCCCATCCCCTCAGGAGGCCTTTTGCCTTTTGGTAGGCCGTCATTGTAAATAAGAATTTGTTCTTAACTGACTTCCCTAGTTAAATAAAATAAATTAAACATAGCTTGCCCGCTCCATACAAAGCTGCTCTATCCGTTGGTGAAGTAACTTAACGTCAAGCTAAAAGTAAAAAAATATGGATTTCAGAAGTTTAGAAAGGAATGATATAAACCGTTACTTTTTTGGGGTTCAAACCGGTTCAGACCATAATTTTGCTGGTTGGAACAATGGAATGGAACAAAAAAATAATGGTTCTGTTTAGAACGAATTGGAAAATAATTTATGTTCCAACCCCTGTGCTGAAGTACTGAAATTACCACAGAAGAACGTTGTTTCTTAACGTTCTCAGAACTATTTGAGAACATTCCCAATGTCAAACCAATTGGAGAACGTTCCTAGAACATTACCAACATTTTAATTAAATGTAACCATCTTTGAACTTTTAGGAAATGTTCTGTTAAAGTAATGAAATACCAAGAAAATAACTTATTTTTTGACAGGTTCCTTATATGTGCTGAGAATGTTCCAGAGGCAAGCAACTATCCTGCACCATTCCCAGAAAGTTCTGGGAATGTTGTATGCAAAATAACCATAGGACTACCAAGCTTTCACCAAGCTCTATGAAACATTTCGTTCTCAGAACATGATGCGTTAGCTCGGTAATACTTTACCTTGTCTTTCAGAAATAGCTCTGCAGCCACCAGCATCTCTCCTGTGTTGCGGCCTTTCTTGGTGACAGGGAACCAAAGCAGTTTGGGGGAGACCGCCGTGCTGGGGTTTAGCTTCACCACAGGGGGGCACGTACAGCGACCCATGGCCTCGTCCTTACCCTGAGAGTCGGACACAGCACAGGGATATGTACTGTAGCATCTACATTTAAAATGTTTTACATTTAGCAGACACTCTTTTTCAGAGCGACTTACAATCAGTGCATTCAACTAAAGTAGGTAAAACAACCACATATCCAGATAATTCCAAGTAAAACCTTAAAAAATAACTAGCTAATAGTACAAGAGTAAATACAACACTGCACTCATCCAAGACGCTTCCGAGATACACGCTTAAAATAAAAATAATAACAGATAGCTGGACAAGTATCAACTGCTTGCGCTAGTCAAAAACAATGGGACAGAAATATTATTGAACTTACAATATGACACAATTAAAAATGGTCTGTGCTGGATGTGACTTAACAGGTTAAAAGGCAGTGGATGGAAATTGACGGGTGTAATGTATTGACTTGACTCGGACTCACAGGAATCATTTAAATGTACTTTAGTGGTGGTCGCACACATTGACCACATACGTGTACATCAGTGTATCACATATATGTATAGTGCTCGACTGGTATTGTCGCTAATACACTACAACTGGTAGGGTAAGTGAGGGTAGGATAGGGTACATACCACCTGGTCACTGTCGTAGAGCTCCAGCACCACATTGGGGGGATTGTGTGCGATGGTCTGGGGGTCTCCATAGATCTCGATGCCATTAAAGATGAGGGTCTGGTCCCAGGTGGGATTCAGAGTGGCCTTGATGACCTCCGTGGTCTTACTCACATGGAGGAAGGACACATGGGCATAGGGATCTGAACCAGGAGACCAGAGCAGAGTCATTGTATTGATACAAATTAAATTAAATTTAATTAGCTAGTGGTTCATTTCAACTGCTGTGAGGATCAGGTTACGCTTCCACCTCTCTCTTTCCCCATGCAACATTTAAGCAATGCTAGTGGAAACAGACTGGGTTGTTTCCACTAGCATTGCTTAAATGTTTCAAAAGTGCTAGCCAGGAGATTGTGGGCGGTGCTCAATAACTAGCTTAGAAAGAAATGGTTTGGATGTAACAACCCGCTTGGTAAATTTAAAATAAGCTAAAAAAAAAAGTGAGCTAACCATTTATCTACTTTCTCTTCTTCTTTGTAACAGTGTTCCTCACCTGAGAAGCTGTCCCTGTCCATGGCGATGAGATTCCTGGCCTGATAGACATACACCCTCAGATGGTACATATACGACCCTGAGGAGAGAGTGATGGTGATTTAATGTCATCTGAAAAGTGTGGGCCCAGACTTCCTGAGAGGAAGGGGAGTGGCGTGGAGGAATCTGAGGAGAAACATTTAGGCTGTGGCCAGACAGAGCTTGTCCGTAAAAAACATTTGGGCCAGTGGTTTTTCTAGTGGAGTCATTCCTTCACAGACAAAGGAGATGATGTTGTTGATGTCTTGTTAATTATATAAAATGTGTAAATGTGTTTACCTTTTTGATGGGCAAACAGACAGTGACCAATGCATACAGTATGTGTTTTTCATACTCTTTCATCTATCTCTGTGTGGCCACGGCCTTAATCACTTAATCAGTGTCTGCAATCAGCTGGCATGGGTCAATGTTACTCACGGTCAAAGTTACAGGAAACAGTGGGTGTGTTGGCACCAAACAGTCTGGCTGCGTCCTTCTTACTGGCCTTCTCATCAACATCTACCCCCTGTAGACAAAACAGAGGCTACGTTTACACAGACACCCCCAGTCTGATCTTTCTCCACTAATTGGTCTTTTGACAATAAGTGGGAAAAGAATCTGAATTGGGCTGCCTGTGTAAATGCAGCCAGAGAGACAGAGACAACTTCAGAACAGGACTAGCAAGGCCTTCATTAGAGAGACGGATAATTCCAGAGTGGAGAAAGTGGAATACATTTGTCTTTATTTTATAGTTATTACTTTATCATGATCATCCATTAGGAAATATTAGCATTGATTACAAGATCATCATGACATGACATCAGGGCATAATAACAACCAACACAACCATGGCCCGGTCCAAAACAAGAAACCCAATATCCTACCTCCTAGACATAGAAGATTTTAGATTATTGGACCCCTATAGAAGGCCCACTGGAGCTATAATCCAATCGTCTTAAATCTCCAGAAGTGTCAAGGGACTAGGGGTTAGGGTTTGTTTCTGGATAGGGCCCATGATGGTACAGCAGCACAAATAGCACAACACTGTGGATAAATACATCGGCATGAGTCAACTCTGGTCTAATCTGTGCCTTTTAAGTGCTGTGCCAACCAGGATCACTGGGCAGGAAGTGCAGATGGAGGAGAATAATGAGAGGATATTATAATCAAGATAAGACACTTGGCCAAATCCCATTTTATTAACATGGACTGGGTTTCCCAAAGCCTTCGAGGCTAAAGTAGTACTTTATTTCTCTCCACAACTCAGTCACACAGCTGGGAGAGAGCAACAATTATAAAATGTATGATTGATAGTCAATCTTCTGCGTGTGAACAAACAACATTTGTAAAATGAAGCACTTTTGATGTACTTTGTGTGGTATGAGAGTCTAGTTTAAGTCTAACCTTCCTGTGTAGTCAATTGTTTTTGAACTCAGAAGGGGTTACTAACCAGCGCCCCCTCCAGTCTGAAGATGGCTGACGCTCCAATACCGTCTACCGGAGCCATTTTCCGTCTCCAGCGGCGACGGCGGAATGTGTCAGACGAACGCTCCTTCCTGTGGAACTTCCAGCCAATCAAGGACGAGTATTCCCAGCCTTCGCCGGGATCCCGCCTCTGTAGAGTTAACAGAGTGGCAGTGGACAGTGTGTAAGAACTAGAACTTTAGCACCAGAAATTGACACATACAGACACACACACACATGCTTCCACTCCACCCTGCACACTAAACATTTTCCTCCTCTTCTTCTATAACCTCTTCCTTCTCCTCTACCCTCCTCCTCTTCCTCCTCCTCCTCCTCTTCCTTTATCCTTCCACTTCCCCTTCCTTCTCCTCTTCCCTCCCCCTTCTCTTCCTTCTCCTCTTCCCTCCCCCTTTTCATCCCTCCCCTTTCTCCTCCCTCCTCTTCTCCTCTTCCTCCTCCCCTTCTCCTCATCCCTCCCCCTCCTCCTCCTCCTCCTCCTCCTCCTCCCCTTCTCCTCATCCCTCGCCCTTCCTCCTCCTCTCACCTCAGGTGCTGCTGTAGTGTCTGCTATTTTCCTGCGTGGTCGTAAGAGTCTCTTCCTGCGGTGGATGTGGTACATCTTCTCCGCTGCTCCCCAGGACTTGGGCTTGTCATCGGGGGGAATGGTGACGCCATACTCCCAACCTGGTGCACAACACACACAGTAACAAACGGTATACAGAGTCAGAGGACATTCAGCTTCATACTGTAGCATCACATTGGTTATAATAGATCAAGTCGAAATATGAGTCCAGATACATACAGAAGAGGTGTATCAATGAGATTGTATACAATACAGTGTCATATTGTTTTACACATGATAATACAATCCTTAAACACGATTGAAACAAGTATACAGCAGTACACTATAAAATCAAACCCAGTGTTAGCATCCGGGTTATGGATATGAAAGGGAATAATTCCAATGCTTCTTAACCTTTCTCATCCACAGCCCTGTTGCTGTCGGAGCTCCAGTCATCCTCCCACTTCCAGCCAGCAGAACACTCTATCTCCCCTGGACTCTGGCTCTTCTGCCCATTCTACACAGAACAGTCAGTCAGTCAGTCACTTCCAACATTACACAATGGCTGTAAAACAACATGTGACAATGATACCACATCATTACAATACAGAGACACTGTTTATAAAAGTAGTGTATCACTCTATTTTACCCTCTGGGAATCTGTGTGGGGAGGGATTGATTCACATTGGTTTCTAGTCTGCTAGCAAGTATTTAACTAAGCCTTTGGGATTCATTGAAACAAGCACCATTGTGGTAAAGGGTTGCTGGCTGTGTAAACTCCCCGACAACAAATCCATACATGTTTTCACTCCTTGTACAGTCTGGACATTTGGCAATCTCAGCATTCAACATGCCACTGATTGGTTGTTAGAAATAACGTTTTCAAATTCCATGACAACATTATGGAAAATGTGGCACGCGCGATATAAAACTAGAATTATAAATACTATTATTAAGAAACAACAAGGAGCGACAAAAAGTGGAATGGTACCCAGGCTATATGCAGCTCTCTGAACAAGGGAAACTTACACTAGACAAACATGACTTCTATGTGGCTGACAGAGTGATATGTGCAAAAAAGGAATCCAGGGAAGAGCACCTGTCCCTACATAGTCTAGGAGATCAAATTGCATAGAAAACAGACTAAATGGCTTCAGTTTTGTTGGCCTCTTTTTGGATGGAAAAAAAGGGGTCTCAGCTTAACTTCTCAGTGTTAGATGTTTATTCCCTCTTGTAGATAGAGGGGTCTGAGCACAGGCGACAGGGTTGTCTCTAGCAATAGTGTGTGTGTGTGTGTGTGTGTGTGTGTGTGTGTGTGTGTGTGTCTGTGTGAGTGTTGTTCTGTCTCACCACGTCTGTGAAGGGCTCGGCAGCAGGCTTCCACTCCCCACCAATGAAACGTGTCTCGTTCTGGAAGACCTCGTCTGTGAACTCCGTGTGCCCTGCGTCTGCCTCTGTTAGCAGGCTGAATCACACACACACACACACACACACACACACACACACACACACACACACACACTTGTTTTACTATCCTTGTGGGGACCAAACAATTGATTCCCATTCAAAATCCTATTTTCCTTAACCCCTAACCCTTAACCTCACCCTAACTTTAACCACAAACCCTACCCCTAACTCCTAAACCTAACCCCTTACTCTAATTGCAACCCCAATTGTAACCCAAACCCTAAATTAACCACTAAGCCTAAAACAGCCTTTTTCCTTGTTGGGACCAGCGAAATGTCCCCACTTGTCAAAATGTTTCTGGTTTTCCTATCCCTGTGAGGACTTCTGCTCCCCACAAGGATAGTAAAACCAAACATACACACCACAAATAGCGGGCTTGATCCCACTAACCTATCGAGTACTGGCAGCTAGAGCTTAGACCTGGAATGCTCATCTCCAGTGGAAAGAAGGTAGGATTAACATATATACCATAGACAATGCCAGACCAAGCTAACCCACACAAATCTAGCTTGGTCTGGCATAGTCTATGGTTGTGGTCTCTATAAATGTGCAGGGAGTCATTGTACTGTGAGTACTACAATTCCACTTCCACCTCACCCACTCCACCTACAGTCCATCCTCATTGTTTGCCTCTGAGTCAGAAGTGCACAACACCAGCCCTCTCATATTAACATATAGAAACACTGAAATGTAAACTACTGAAAACAAACAATGATAGCAGGAAGTCTCCACTCAAATTCAACTATTTATAGAGATCTCCCGCTAACCATCTATCAGGGTCCACAAACGTCTCTGTGTGTGTGTATATGAGTATTTGTGTGAGTGTCTGTGTGGATGTGAGTATAAGTATGAGTGTGTGTGTGTGTGTGTGTGTGTGTGTGTGTGTGTGCACAGCGTACATGTGTGCTTGTGGACAACAGCGAACAGGTCACTCTCACCTTCTCTCGGGGTCGACAAACCACTCGCCTTCCCACTCCCACGCCCTGGGGGGCATGAAGCGCTCCTGTTTCAGCTTCACCTTCCCCGTCACGTCAGAGAACTTATGCCGGTACACCAACCCTGTGGTGCCCCACTTCCCAAACACCTGGGCCTGGTTCTCATACTGAGGGGGAGAGGGAGGTGGTGAGAGAAAAGAGATTTGTCTTTGTAAAGACCTGGTAAAATATCAGCTTTAGGACTGTAAAACAAAGTATTGCCACAAAACCCATCTGAATAATGATAATACCATTTCTGCAAACACACTGAAGGTTCCCTCTGAGAAGCTGTTGAACTTCTTCTCGTGGGCAGAGAGCCCCAGCCACATGTTGACACGGAGCTGGACAGGGATCTTCAAGCCTTTGTTTTTGTCCATGGGATACTGGCCGACACAAGCAAACAACAAAACAAAATACTCTGCATTAGGGTTGAGCGGTATCCAGCTTTTCATATCTAACACTAATCAGCGTTAGCTACCTTTTAGCTAACCGGCTAATGTTTCAACGATATTGACGGTATTGAAAATCATACTAGGGTTATTTTGAAATACACTGGTATACGGTATACCATCCAACCCTACTGTATATCACCTATGAAAACGACAAGTAGCTAACTGCATTTTATCTCCAAACATTTATGCTATATCTGAGGTTCAAACCAATGCAACTGCGTTTAAACAGATACGCCCCCTGGACTCTTCCTCTCTTTGAATAATTGGTACACTGCATAATGACCACAACTAATTCCAAAAAGAGATTGTATTTGAAAATAATAATTTCATACCTTGATTACATTGAGAAATACGTCTCATTATTCGTGGGAATACTTGGATATATCTATCTATCTATCTATCTATCTATCTATCTATCTATCTATCTATCTATCTATCTATCTATCTATCTATCTATCTATCTATCTATCTATCTATCTATCTATCTATCTATCTATCTATCTATCTATCTATCTATCTATCTATCTATCTATCTATCTATCTATCTATCTATCTATCTATCTATCTATCTATCTATCTATCTATCTATCTATCTATCTATCTATCTATCTATCTAATAGTAGTAGCATGATTAGTTACTACTACTACTACTACCACTATCACTAGTATCAGTCTGTTCTCCATCCTAGTACCTGCATGAAGATGGTCTGGGTCCTGCCACAGTATTTCCCACAGGCCTGCTCACTGTAGGTGGAGTAGAGGATCTGATTGGCTGGGACGCGGGCATACGCCACCCTCCTCTCTCCACGCAGCATCCAGATCACCACGTCAGGCATACTGTTCTGGGGCTGAGGGGAGAGTGAAAGACTGGTATGAAAGAGAGATTATTGAGAGAGAGAGAGAGAGAGAGAGAGAGAGAGAGAGAGAGAGAGAGAGAGAGAGAGAGAGAGTTTTCCGCTGACAGTAGTAGAGAGAGAGAGACAATTAAATTCACAGGCTGGTACGTGTGCTCAGGGTTCAAAGTGGGCTTGGCACTCCCATAACAAGTGTGCTATTGAACCCTGAATGTCATGAGAATGTCAATGTCTTGTTGCTCCTGACCTCCTCTGCAAGCTGTTTCAGTCTCTCCAGCCAGTCCTCGATGTCTGTCAGAGTGGCTATAACGTCGGTGGCCTCCTCCTTCATGCGTTTGGCCATCTCTCTGATGCTGGCCACAGCTGAGTCACGCAGATTCTTAATCTGGATGTCCAGCGCTGTCAGGTTGGGCCTGCCCTCAAGCTCTGGTACCTGAAAGCTATCAGAAGCTAGCATGAGGCTACATAAACTAGACTGAAGCTATCAGAAGCTTTAATGTTATAAGAACCTATATGACGCTATAAGAACCTAACATGAAGCTATCAAAACCTAGCATAAAGCTATCAGAAGCTAGTTTTTAGCTAGAAAAAAGTAGTATGAAGCAATCAGAACCTACCATGAAACTATCACAACCTTACATGAATCTATTACAACCTAGCATGAATTACCAAATGTCAATCTAGGATGAAGCTTTCAGAACCTGCCATGAAGCTATCATAAACAAGCACATTTAGTCATTCAGCAGACACTCTTATCCAGAGCAATTTACAGTTAGTGCTTACATGTTCATACTGGTCCCCCGTGGGAATCAAACCCACAACCCTGGCTTTGCAAGCGCCATCCTCTACCATCTGAGCTACACGGGACTAGAGGTGGCAAACCCTCCTATATATTTACATTTTAGTCATTTAGCAGATGCTCTTATCCAGAGCAACTTACAGTTAGTAAGTGCATACCTGTTCATACTTGTCCTCTGTGGGAATTGAACCCACAACCCTGGCATTGCAAGTGCCATGCTCTACCATCTGAGTTACACGGGAGAGCTACCAGTGGGTATACTACCAGAACCTAGCATGAAATTATCACAACCTAGCATTAAGCGATCAGAACATAAGTTAGAAGGAAGCTACAGTAAGAGAACCTAGCAATAAACTATCATAAGCTGAGATCCAATCAATGAATGTCTTACCTGCTCAGGTCCTCAATCATGTGGTTGATGAGTTTAAACCAGATCTCAGCCAAGCGCGCCTCTGAGGCTTTGGCAAGGATGGCTGTTCTCAAAGAAGTGATGTTGGATTCCTGGAAGAAATGACAACGGACCAAAATAATACAGTTGCAACAACTGTGAATTGTCCAATGATTGGTTGATTGATTGATTGATAGGTTGATTGATTGGTCGATTTGTTGAAAGTGTTTCTCACCAGTCTATCTGCGATGTCGAGGATGATGTTGACTGAATCCAATCGGTGGCTGATGTCTTCCCAGAAGGATGTGAGGATGACAACAGGTTTGGTGTCAGCCCAGGGCAGGTAATAGTAGTGGTTGCCTACAGGAGAAACAAAACTAAGTAATCTCCAGTTCAAGCTGCAGAGTGGTGTATACCATTACAACTTGACTGTCCTGCTGTATGGGGATGTCTCTACTGCATTGGGAACAGCAATGCAGTTTTGATAGGCATGTATGTTGTCCTGTTTTGATATGCATGATTGTGTATAGTTTGTCTGCTTTGTGCCTTAAGAATTGATAAATAAACAAACACATGCTCTCAAAGCATGGGTGCTGAAAAAAACGTTATTTTGTAAACATGCAGATATCAGGTCTAATCAAGGGCTTGATGATTAGTCAGGTGTGTTGGCACTGGGCTGGAACAATAGCTAGCACACCAGGAAGGTACCCATCAGGATTGAAGAACACTGGTGTACAGTCTAGGTTTTCTCACCGTCAAACACAGCACAGCTGTACTGGGTTGTGGACGCCAGCGGCATGCAGGTGGAATCTAGCTTGTTGCCGTAGTTACCGATGCTGACCTCAAACTGGATTGGCTCACCGGGCTCCTGGAGCATGCAGGAGCTGTGGAACACGGCACACAGAGAGAACTTCCTCCTCCTCTGGTACTTCTGAAAGCAGAGACAAGAGGCCAGGGCTTAATTCCATTGTACATTCATAAAAAATAGATGCCCTTTTTAAATGATTGAACTGGAATTTCAATTTACTTCCTGATTTCCTTCAATTGGATCTGACACCAACCCTGTTCAGACCTTTATTAATACATGAAGCAAAAATATCCCAGGTATGACAGGGTCCCGCCCTCACTGTGTACCTGGGCCACCAGGATGTCATCACTGGAGATGTTGTCCAGCTTCCTGTCAGCTTTGCCGTCCAGCTGAGTGGAGAGCTCAATGAGGACTCTGCCCCTGTAGGCCACCCCTTCAACCTGGTAGACAGACAGAGACGAAACAACACAGTGATACTGTAATCCTGTTGCTACACAGAATGTTCCTATCAACACAGGAAATTACTTGAGAAACTAACACAAAAAAATGTAATCGTAATAACAATTATGTTAGACAAGCTTAACTAGAACCAGACAATCTGGATTTGAGGAAGGGGAGTATGAAACATGTTAATCCCACATGTGTTATACATTGAAGTGGGGGGGGTACCTATATGTATGTTTTATATAATAGATAAGCTTGCCAAGAAACTCAGCAGAAAAGAGAATACTGATCTAAATCAGATGTTCCTATAAGCTAAAATGTATTTGTGTCTAAGATAGTCCAATGCTGGCTGCATCCAGAAAAGGTCTCCCCTGCGCAGGTCACTATTGATTATAAACTGGGTGGTTTAAGCCCTGAATGCTGATTGGTTTGGTAAAACAAAATATTTATTTTTACTGCTCTAATTACGTTAGTAGCCAGTTTATAATAGCAATAAGGCACCTCAGAGGTTTGTGATATATATACCACGGCTAAGGGCTGTGTCCAGACACTCTGCGTTGCATCGTGCATAAGAACAGCCCTTAGCCGTGGAATATTGGCCATATACCACACCTCCTCTGGCCTTTTTGCTTAAATAAACCCTGGTTGAATGCTTAATATTTTTCTCGACTACAAGAGCAGATTTTTCTACAACAATTAAAATTAGATTTTCCTGTGAGAGAAATGTGCATGTTAGATATGCTAATATTTACAATAAGAAAAAGGAATAAGAAAACCTTGTGCTAGAGCTGAAGCAATTGTCCTCAACCACAGGGATGGTCTTACCTTGCCAAAGTTGAGTTCCTCGTATGGGTCTTGGAGGCCAGTGAACTCCCTGGGACTGCCGTACAGGTTTAGGTAGCAAGGCCCAAACGCTGGGAGGAAACCCACCTTCGCCTGACCACTGCTCACTAAAATAAAAGGCAGGTTCTCTTTGTGAAATGGTTTGGTACAGTTATTTTGAATTAATGTAATATTTACTCCAGTCCATTGCCAGGCTCAGTGTAATTAGCCTGGCGACCAGACTCAGGCCGCATACACATATTTTGCAGAAGTTATGGCAGGTGCAGCGAAATGCTTATGTTTTTAGCTCCAACAGCACAGTAACACCTAACAGTTTAAAAAAAATACAGACAAATCCCCCCAAAATTAAGAAAGACATTTCAAGCAATGTTAGAGTTCGGAATATAAATACATATGATGTTGTGTATATACAGTATGGACAGTATATGAATAGAAAAGGTGTTTACAGCAGTCGTTATATGTGTGAATGGTGTGTATAGACAGTATGGACAGTATATGAATAGAAAAGGTGTTTACAGCAGTCGTTATATAGGATGGTGTGTAAAGACAGTATGGACAGTATATGAATAGAAAAGGTGTTTACAGCAGTCGTTATATAGAATGGTGTGTAAAGACAGTATGGACAGTATATGAATAGAAAAGGTGTTTACAGCAGTCGTTATAATAGGATGGTGTGTAAAGACAGTATGGACAGTATATGAATAGAAAAGGTGTTTACAGCAGTCGTTATATAGGATGGTGTGTAAAGACAGTATGGACAGTATATGAATAGAAAAGGTGTTTACAGCAGTCGTTATATAGGATGGTGTGTAAAGACAGTATGGACAGTATATGAATAGAAAAGGTGTTTACAGCAGTCGTTATATAGGATAGTATGTATAGACAGTATGGACAGTATATGAATAGAAAAGGTGTTTACAGTAGTAGTCATACTGTAGTACTGTAAGTGCTAAGCCTGTTTGACAAAGACTATAAAAAAATATTTTATTTTCACATACACCAGATAGGTTCAGTGAAATGTGTTGTTTTATAGGGTCAGACATAGTAGTATGGCAATTTTGAATAAATTAGGGTTAAGTGCCTTTCTCAAGGGCACATTGACAGATTTTTTGACCTTGTCAGCTTAGGTATTCGAAAGAGCAACCTTTCGGTTACTGGCCCAACGCTCTAACCGCTAGGCTACCTGACACCCTATAGGGAAGCCTCTTACAAGAAGATGATGGTTCTTTACCTTCAGATGACAGAGTGGTGCAATTTTCTGCAGGTGTATCTGTTTGAAAGGACAGATGCAATGTGGGTGAGACCTCACACGGGGAACACACACTCACACGCACCCATACACACACACACAC